>JBBGZY010000123.1:930000-1642500 GCA_037952925.1 Lithobates clamitans
GTGATGACCTGGGTTCAGTCTGGTCTGACAGAAGACGCAGGCTGTTGTAGGACCACAGTCTGGGGACATCTAGATCATCTGCTGGTGCTGTTGATCTCTGGGATTCTTGGACCAGATTGTGCTCCCTCTTATATGGACTCCGCAAGATCCCAATTTTCTTGTACACCGACTTTTTCCAGCGTTGACTTCCTCTTTATTTTATTTTGACCATGAATAAATGGATCTTTTTTGAGTTTAGCAAAAGACTTTATGTGTTTTCTTTTAAATCATTGATTTTACACACAATGTTAAATTAACAAGGGACAACAATCTCATTGAGTTTTAAAAAAACACACCAAAAATACATTACTAATGTTAATAATGTTCAAGTGGTAACTCTTGAAAATAAAAAAATCTACATAAACAAAAACGGTGCTTTGGGTTAACTTTATCTAAAAACTAAAAAATAATCACTAGAAAAAAAAAAATAGAATAATGGGTTCTTTGTGGTAACTTTACAAACCTAAAAAAAAAATAAAATAAGGGAAAAAGTATTATTAGTATGGAAACATTGTTTATAAAAAGCATACTATATCATTCATGAGATCAAAGAGAAAAAGAATTCAGAAATCAGTTTGGGAGAACTCTGATTATGAACAGCAAAACACCTTCGTTCTTTAGAGCATTCGTAAAGAAGAAATAAAATGCGCTGCATTCAACGATCACAGATTTTGCAGCGTGATGAATGTGCTACCTACAATACGAACACTAGTTTTACTAGACCGAGTGCTTCCGTTTAGTTTTTGCTTATGAGCATGCGTAGTTTTTTTGTCCGTAGGACTAGCATACAGACGAGCGGACTTCGGGGTCCGTCGTAGTTACGACGTAAAGATTTGAAGCATGTTTCAAATCTAAAGTACGTCGGATTTGAGGCTAAAAAAGTACGTTGAAAGTCCGGAGAAGCCCACACACGATCGGATTACCAGCCAGCTTTAGTCCGTCAGCGTCCGTTGGACTTTTGTAGCTGAAAAGTCCGACCGTGTGTACGCGGCATTACTGGATAAGCTCAGAGAAAAAGAGCTCAGGTACACTTGGCGCTTCCCCTCTGCACTTATTGTATCAGCAAACGGTCATCAACATGTGCTGCGCACCCCACTGGACCTCCCGGATTTTTCTGGGCATAGACTTAGTGGACCTTCCTGAGTAGTACGCAGACTTTACACTACCACCACATGACAGGAGCCCAATCAGATCGCCATTTTCCACTCCAGAAAAAAAGACTCCCTAAGAAGATGAGGCATGGCAAAACAGGAGGGTCCAAATCTGACACACCAAATTCAAGACCCATGTGGGACCAAGAGCAGGCTGAGGACTGAAGATCGATGGAACATGCTAAAATCATCAAGTGTGGCCGGGCATCTAGTAACAGCCTATGGGCGGTGCCATTTTTGCCTTTTTCATGAACTCTTTTTTTATTTTTTGTTGTTTTGTTCTAAATTTTATTTTTCTTACCCTTTTGACTCATGATATATACAGAAGGATATCCATATAGTATCAGATCGATGTTATTCCCATTAGGCACTTAAAGGAGTGATCTAATGATAACAATAGTGGTGCCTTTTGGAATGAGGGAACTCAAGGGGTCATGACACTTTTGAGGTGGTGACCACGTGGAGCTCCCAATTTCAATGATATAAGGGCGGTCGGGGTCGCCTGGCTCTTTAATTAGAGAGCTGGGATGATCCCCTGACCGGAAGGGTGAATTTATCATATCTCAGTTGGATATAAAATGTTTTTTATTTTAGGCTGTGTCATTTGGAGGCACGGTTTGCCAGTTATATATTTTGAGTTGAAATTTTAAATTCAGTTTACTGCATTTACTCATTCTCATACCAGGCAGCCGCCTCTCTCTACCCCACAAGTGATTTGGTTTTGCACGTAGCATCCCAGAATCACTAAGGTTCTCTAGATAGGGCTCTATCTAGAGGTTGAACTTAATTCTCTCACTCTTCTCTCTCTGACCCTTTATTCTGAATTGTTGACCATTCACGTTGCTCACACATAAGAATACTCTAATTGTGTTTTAGCGTTTTTTTTCCAGAGCACCAGATTACTGCACTTCTTCTGAGTCTGAACCATGGCCTACTCATTCCTAGGACGCAACCCCACAGTGATTTCGCACAATGTGCAGGGGTTAAATATTCCTGAAAAACAAACTAAACTACTCAGGGAAATCAAAAAAGGTAAGCCACATTTTATATTGATGGAGGAGACTAATTTTAGGACTGGACATGTGCCTAGGCTCACCGACTGAACCTTCACGAGGGCGTATCACGCCACAAATGACCATGCCAAAACTAAAGGGGTTTCAATTCTTGTTAGCAAGAACGCGCCTTTCGACTTGACAGAACAAATGACGGACTCGGACGGCAGATACATCTTCCTAAAGGGGAAATATGGTGGTGTGCCCATCACCATAGCGAATGTATATTTTCCAAATAAAGCCCACCTAGCATTCTGTAATCAACTGATCCACAAGTTGCAGGAGTTCTCTACAGGATGTGTGATTTTAGGAGGGGACTTCAACATTCCTTTGAACCCCCTGACTGACACTTCAAACGGTAACAGTAGTATTAGGTAAAGGACCCTAAAAGGCATTAAAAACCGTCTCCAATCTCTCAGGTTGATAGACTCATGGAGATTTCTCAACCCAAATGGTCGTGATTACACGTTTTATTCAGCCCCTCACGAGAAATACACGCGGATAGATTATCTCTTTATTAACCCAAAATTATCTCTCTGCCCTATCAGAAGCGTGCATAGGCTCACAATCTACCTCGGATCACGCTCCAATAGCGTTAACATTGAGACTCAACTCCTCGATACTCTCAGACCCTGTCCATCTACCTAAACTCAGGGACTCCCTGAAAGATTTCCTTGTACATAACAATACCCCGGGGATGGATCCACTGATGATATGGGAGGCCCATAAGTGCACATTGAGGGGGGAACTGATCGCGATAGGGGCCCGACGGAAAAAAGACAGGGAAAGGGAGATTAAAAAATTGATCGACCGCATTTATAAACTAGAATCCCTACACAAACAGTCCCTCTCAGTCGCGACTGATATGGAACTGCTAGACACTAGAAAACAGCTGCAGAACCTTTTTAACACAAAAGCCAAACGTTTTTTATTTTTCAAAAAAAGGATCTATTACGAGGAGGGTAACAAACCCGGTAAGACATTGGCTAGGTCACTACGAGTGCACACTCATAGCAATAACATTCTCTGCATCAGACGGAAAAATGGCATAGTGGACGTTTCCACAGAGGGGATTGCAAAACACTTTCACACATTCTACTCTGATCTGTATAATTTACCACAACAGCACAAACAGCCGGGCATGATGGGGGACAGATCTCAGGTCATCCGAGACTACTTAAATAAGAGTGGCCTCCCTTCCCTTGATACTGCAGAAGCTAACACCCTCGAGTGCCCAATAGACACGACTGAAATTAGACTTGCCATTAAAAATCTGAAATTAGGTAAGAGTCCAGGACCTGACGGGTACACAGCTATTTATTATAAAACGTTTGTAGATTTACTGGCTGATCCCTTAGCGGCTGCCTTGAACTCCATGTCTGATTCCAGGGATGCGATACTAGACTCTCTTTCTGCTTTCATAAAGGTCATTCCGAAAGCAGGTAAGGATCCTGCTGACTGTGCCAGCTATCATTCTATATCCTTGCTGAACTTGGACGTAAAAATTTTCGCAAAAATACTTGCCAACAGACTGAGACCCTTCCTGCATAAAGTAATTGGTCCGGAGCAGGTCGGATTCATGCCTGACCGCGAGGCCAAAGACAATGTAATCAAATCCCTGTTACTTATTCACAAAACTAGATCCAGTGGCACAGAAGGCCTTCTCCTGTCCACGAATGCGGAGAAGGCCTTCGACCGAGTGCTGGCTACTTGCAGGCATATTGGACTGGGTTCAAGGATGTTGGCATGGATTGCAGCCCTTTATCAAAACCCCACAGCAAGATTAAAAATAAACAGCACTTTATCGGATCGGGTATATATTGCGAACGGAACGAGACAGGGTTGCCCTCTGTCCCCTCTCCTATTCATAATATCCCTGGAACCATTTATCAGACAGATTAATGCAAACACTTTAGTAAGGGGACTGCAGGTGGGGGATCGGGAGTTCAAGGTAGCCGCCTATGCAGACGACCTGCTATTTTTCATATCTAGACCACACGTCACTCTCCCTAACCTAATGAGAGCTTTTGAACATTATGGTTATGTCTCCAATTTAAAGATAAATTACTCTAAATCAGAAGCCATGAATCTATCCCTTCCCAACCATTTGCTTGCTCTGGTGGTGGAGAACTCCCCATCCAAGTGGGATCATAATAAACTGAAATATCTGGGGGTGTATCTGACTCCACAGATCTCTTCAATTTATGAACAAAATTTCCCCCCACTTTTAAAAAACATAGACAGTGATTTACACAAATGGCACTCCGGAACCTTCTTGTGGTTCGGCAGAGCAGCCATTATCAAAATGGCTGTCTTGCCCAGGCTCTTGTATTTAATGCGCACGTTACCGATCACATTACCAGCTAACATGTTTAGGACTCTGAGAGCAATGTTTCTAAAATGTATTTGGGCACATAAAAAAAACAAGAATCAAATTCAAAACTCTACAGAGAGTGAAGGTATCTGGGGGGGTTGGGAGTACCCAATCTAAGAGACTACTATAAAGCTTCGCACCTAATCAGGGTCATCGACTGGCACTGTCATCGAGACATTAAAGACTGGGTGAAGCTTGAAATGGACCTTAATTCCATCCCACTTACTTTTGCCCCTTGGCGACAATGGAACTCCTATCCTGATGATTTAAAGCAACATCCTTTAACAGGTACCACTTTAAAATTGATTCATGAAACACCTAAAGACACAGGGATTACATCTGCGCTAGGCCCTTTGACACCACTGAGGAATTATTCCGGGGATGAGTAACACCTATCTCAAGTCACCTCTCAATGACAGACCTCTTTTGGCAGGGGAGTGTTATCAACAGGACAAAATAAAAGATTTTCAGGCCCTAAAACTAAATGACAATGTGACTAACTTACTCTTCTGGACTTACTTGCAAGTCAGAAGTTATATCAGCAGCAACCATAAGACAGGTGACTTCTCTAGACCTTTGACAGATTTTGAGTCGGTGTGCCACACAGGCGACCCAGTCAGTAGAACAACTTCAACTATTTATGCTTGGCTACAGAATGCAAAGGCCCCCATGGAGGACAGACTCAGAAGGCAGTGGTCTGATATTCTGCAGGTAAATATAACTCCTAAACAATGGAAGAACGCTTGCATCTTATCACACAAGTGCTCGATCAGCACCAAAGTACAAGAGACAGCATACAAACTGCTGACCCAATGGTACCTAACACCAGTGAAATTAAATAAATGGTTTCCCCAGGCATCAGACCGCTGTTGGAAATGCCTGGGAGAAAGCGGTTCCTTGATACATATTTGGTGTGGGATGGGGTTCGAGAACTAATTAAATCAATTATAGAAACAACTCTAATACTGGAAGCAGCGTGCTGCCTATTACACATTTCAAGCTGGCCTTTAAAGAAATACAAGTGTTCTCTCACAAAACATCTGTTGAACGCTGCCAAATCTCTCATTCCAATTCACTGGAAATCACAGCAGGTTCCAACTGTAGCGGATTGGCTTCATAGGGTTGCAGAGCTCTATGAAATGGAAGATACTCTGGCTCAAGCGAATGAACAGGTTGACAGTTTCCTTGAAACATGGCGTCCATGGAATGTTTTCAAATATTCCAAAGTTTTTACCGACATTATCAATGTTTAGACTAGGGTACCAGTGTAGTAGTGGACCTAGTTATAATGCAACAATAGAGTAGCTTAGGAACGGAATGGCTGGACCACGTGGATGGTCTACTGTGGTGATAACCTAGAACTTAAAATGGTCAGAAATTCTACCTTCTCTTTTACTGTATTCCTATCTTTCTTTTTCTGATTTAGTTAACAAATCAGATGATCATATTCACCAACTCACATATAAGATTAATAGGATTAGACAAGATGAGCTGTAAAAGCAAAGGTTCATTCATACTGAGAAAACACTGTTTTGATGGTCACAACCGACTATACTGCATTAACCTTTATTCTTTGTTCTAAACATTTATTCTATAGATAAGATGTAAGCTTAGGTCGATTTTTCGCTGCTTTGATTGGCTACAAGATTATATGTTGATTTGTCTGATTTGTACTGATAATACAATTTCTAAATAAACTTTTCTTGATGTAAAAAAAAAATTCTGTTACCCATTGTAATGGTAAATCTGAAAAAGCCGTATCCTGCGCACCTTGAACAATCACAAACAGTAGGCATTTACCCCAGTTTACCTTAAGCCCTGTAAATTGTGAATATGTATTTAGCAGATCTGAAGCTCCATGTAATGATAGACCCGCATCACCAAGGAATAGCAGCATATTTTCAGCATATAGAGCTACCCACTCCTCCAGCCCCCCAATTTGTAATCCCCGAATATCAGGGGAAGTCTGAAGAGCCTCTGCCACCGGCTCTATTGCAATAGCAAAGAGGGCCGGAGAGAGAGGGCAGCCCTGCCTCGTTCCTCTATATAACTGAAAAAAAGTTGATAGCCTTCATCCCAGCTTAACCGCTGACATAGGTTTATTATATACTGTTTGTATCCAACACTAATGGAAATCCCATCCTAAGTATTTCCTATAGAAAGGGCCATTCGATAGTATCAAAGGCCTTCTCTACATCCAAATAGGCCACCGTTCTGGATCCCTCATTAGCATGATGAGCATGTATATTAGTATGTAATCTACGTAGATTAATATCTGTCTTCTGAGGCATGCATCCCGTCTGATCTGAATCTAGAATGTTTTTTAGCAAAGATTGTATTCTCGATGTTAATATTTTAGTCAGTATTTTAGTTTCAATAGTTTTTTATTAAGGTATAAAAAACAGTACATAGTTATACGAACATATGAACATTCTTTTGGACATACGGACATTCTGTAGCATCACTGGTAAATTGCACATTATACATTTCAAAATGGTTCACTAATAATCAGCTTACTATAAGTATGTGTGAACAGTTGGTGAGTATTATGTTATACTCAGTAACACATAGTTGATGTACAATGTGACTTATATAAGATATTTGTACCAAATGGATGCTAGCAAATAAACTGAAAGTCCCAGCACTCCAAAACTTTGTCATGCCGAGTGTAGTTTGACCGTTGTGTTCTCAAAAAAAGGGAGAAAAATGGCAAGGAAGGGGAGCAACAGGAAAAGAAAATACAAAAACAGAAAAAAAAGAAAAAAAACAGGAAAAGAGCAGCAATATGTACTTTGTGTATATACAAGATACAAACATTCAGTACATTAAGGATTTCAATCTTTATATTGAATGGAATACCATGAGAGCCACTCGGACCATTTGATTTGCGATTTCTGATATTGTCCTTGAGCTGCTGCAAACATAAGTTCATATGAGGCATGTGTATTAGCTAGTTCAACTATCTCTTGAAATGTGGGAGGTTTACGGTCTTTCCAGTGTCTCAGTAGTGCCAGTCTAGTACTGAGTAATATGTGGATGACTATAGTCCTAGCCACAACTGGGAAACTCTCTATTTCTAATGAGTGAATTGCCACAGCTGCTTCAGGGGTGACTGTAAAACCAGTTATCGCTGAAATTAGTTCAAACACTTTTTGCCATAATGGGCGAATAATTGGACAGTTCCACAGTATATGTGATAATGTGCCTGTGTTTCCACATTGTCTCCAACATAGAGGTGAGACTTGTTTAGCAAATTTGGATATTCGGTAAGGAGTTAAGTACCAATTTAGTGTTATCTTATGGGTTGTCTCCCACAAGCCAACACATTTGGTAGCAGTAAATGTGTTGCGCAAGGCTTTTTGCCATTTTTCTTCGGTGAAGGCTATGCCCAAATCACGTTCCCACTTGATAATTTTGTTGGTTTTAACAAATACATTTTTATTGTTTAGCAAATTATAAAATAAAGATATACCTTTTATGTTGGTGTTCGTATTTGTGAAATAGAGGTATACTCGCCAAGGCACTTTAATAGATGTGCTCGTGAGTTTTTGAAGTAGATGGGAAATCTGGAGGTAAGTATAATGATCTTTTTCATGCAGATCATATTCTTTTTTCAAGGCCTCAAATGTTTTGGGTGTTGTGCCTAACATGAGATCTTCGAGTGTGCGTATGCCTCTAGACGTCCAATGTGTTATGTGTAGATTTGGTATGGCTAACGTGAGACTAGTTAACGTGATTGGTATGTTTTTGGTTGCTTGGTTCAGAAATTCTAATGACGTGAACAGCTTCCAAGCCAATAGTGTAGCATCCATTGTGGGTGACAAGTATGCCTGGGTGTGTGGTTGGATATTGTTGGACAACAGAAGGTCTGCTAGTTTAGATACAGGTGTTTGCGCCTCTTCTAGTTCCAGCCATCTGTGAGTTTGTGACTGGGACAACCAAAATTTTGTTTGTGAGAGAATTGTCGCTATATAATAGTCTTTTAATATGACATGTCCTATGCCCCCAGCATCTCTAGATTTAGTTAGTTTCATAAAGGAGCATCTAGCCTTCTTGCCCTGCCATAGAAACCTGTTGATCTGGGCCTGTGCTTTGTCAAAAAAGGGATTGGAGATAGGAATTGGTAGTGTTCTAAATAGATATAGCAGCTGTGGCAAAATCATCATCTTGAAGGCTGCCAGTCGTCCTGACCATGACAGTTCCACTCTAGCTAGCTCCAATAGTTTTTTCTGTAGTGATCCTAGGAAATGAGTAAAATTATCCCTTACTAAGTTATCCACTGTTGCTGTTAGGATAATACCCAAGTACTTTATCCCCTTATTTTCCCATGTGTATGGGAATTGTGAACTTAGTTTAGTTTGCAAGCTAGCTTCAATACCTAATCCCATTATATAGGATTTACTTTCATTCACTTTATAGTAAGATACTTTATTGAACATATCCAGAGCTGTATGTACCAAAGCCAGGGAAGTCTCTACATTGGGTAAAATCATGATTATATCATCCGCGAATAAACTAATCTTATGGGTGGATTTAGCTATTGTGAAAACTTTTATTTCAGGGTGAGAGCGGATATATATGGCCAAGGGTTCTATAAGCAGATTGAAGATTAAGGGAGATAGAGGGCAGCCCTGTCTTGTGCCGTTCGTTATGTTAAATGGTTTGGATAGTGCTCCCGATGTGAATACTCGTGCAGAGGGTTTGGAATATAAGGCTAAGATTGCTGATAATATATTGCCTGTAAAGCCAAATTTATATAGAACCTGGGTGAGGTATTGCCAGTGGATGCGGTCGAAGGCCTTCTCGGCGTCTAACGCCAATAGCAGAGACGGCCTTTTGTGCACCTTAGCTAGATGTATGATATTTATCAATCTCCGGGTGGCGTCAGACGTCTGGCGACCCTTCGTAAAACCAGTCTGGTCGGGATGTATGAGTAGGGGGAGTATGTGTAATAAGCGGGATGCAATGATTTTGGCGTAAAGTTTCAAATCGGAATTGAGCAATGAAATGGGTCTAAAATTTGAGGGGATAGTTGATTCCTTCCCTGGCTTTGGCAATGTAACTATGATTGCAGATAACATTTCTGGTGGGAAAGAGGCAGAGGCAGCAGCAGCATTAAAAGTGCGTTCCATATATGGGATCAATAAATGTTTGAAGGTTTTGTAGTACTCCCCAGAGAATCTGTCTGGGCCTGGTGATTTGTTGCTGGGGAGAGAATCAATGGCTTTATTTATTTCTTCTATAGTGAATTGTTGATTTAGAGTCTGAAGGTGGTCTTGCGTGAGTGTAGGTATATCTAGATGTTGTAGAAAGGAGGTGATTGCGTCAGTGCTAGGTTGTACAGTATTTGTGTCGTCTTTCAAGTTGTAAAGTGAGCTATAATAATGGCTGAAAGTGTCAGCTATGTCTTGGGGATGGTATAGTTTGTGTTTGGTAAGGGGGTGCAGTATGAAAGGTATCTTTGTTTTATGTCTGTGTCCTTTTATCCTATGTGCTAGTGTTTTCCCAGCTTTGTTGTTTGTGGCGTAGTATCTCATTTTGAGTTTTTTGGAGGCCTTTTCAAAATTTTCAAGTAGTAGCAACCTCAAGTCATAGCGCAGTTTTGTAAGTTGTTGGGAGGTTAGATATGATGGATTTTGTTTGTTACAGGATTCGAGTTGGGAAATTTTGTCTTTCAGCTCTTTTATGCGTTGTTGCCGCTGCCTCTTGGCTCTAGCCCCCAGTTGAATAAAGATACCACGTATGTACGCTTTGTGTGTGTTCCACAGAACAAAATGATCTTGCACAGAGGAAGCGTTAATACTAAAGAATTCGCTTAGATGCTTACTAATAATATTTTTAAAATCTGGTTGTTGCATCAAATAGGTATTTGAACGCCACATGTGAGGTATATTACACACTGAGTCATCACTTAGAGAAAGGGTGATGGACGCATGGTCCGACCATGTGATGGTGTTGATTGTTGTAGATGTCACTTGAGATAAAGTGCCTTGGTCTACCAGAAAAAGGTCTATGCGTGAATAAACCCTATGTGGAGATGAAAAAAACGTATAGTCCCTTTCGCCGGCATGCATGCATCTCCATGCGTCAGAGATCTTGTGAGTGAAATATGGCTGAAAGAGAAGGGGCTGAACGCCTTGTGCCAGAGGAAGAATCCAGGCTTGGGTCAGGAGTTGCGTTGAAGTCCCCGCAAATTATCACTCTTCCTCTTTGATGTTTTTTAGTTATGCGAAGAATTTTATGGAGGAAGTGCACTTGGTGTTGGTTGGGTGTATACACATTAACTATAGTGTATGTTATTGAATTAAGGTCGCATATTAAGATTAAGTAACGTCCTCTAGGGTCTTTTGATGGTGTCATGAAGCGTAAATGCCACTGAGTCTCTTATGGCTGTAAGAACACCCTTGGTTTTGTTATGGGCCTTGGCTGTGTAGACATAAGGAAAATTCCTATGGGTGCAAGAAGGAGCAGCATCTGCAGAGAAGTGTGTTTCTTGCACGCATATAATATCCGATTTGTTGGAGAGGACCTCTTTCCACATTGACCTCCTTTTAGCAGGATGGTTGAGGCCTTTAGCATTAATGGAGATGATTTTTATACCCATATATAAGGTATTGTGATGCTAAGAGGATGGTTGTGGATAATATTCAACTTTAAGGAGATATTGCCCTCTAGTGGATTTTTTTGGAATAGCAGGAAGTATGTTTCAAATGGTGTGATGATGCATAAGACATACTCACTGTTATGCTGCCTTAATGCTGTATGATTGAGTTCAATTTGAAGGTTGAGTGTTGTTTTCCTATCATCTTGAGTGCTGAGGCAAAGCCTGTTTCATCTGTGGTCTCACGGGATCCGACTGCTGCGATTTCCAAGAACAAAAACAAAAGGAAGAAAACATAAAAGCAAACAAAAACTCTAAAAATAGTGCAAAGATCAGTTTCGCCTAAAATCAACATTTGCAGAAGTTGATTCTAAACTCTGACAACTAGAAATGTTTGTGTACAGCGCTTGCTGTTCAGGCTGTAGGGGGAAAAAGTTCAAACTTGCGAGCATTTAAACTCCAGGAACTTGTAGGTTATGAGATAACCATCTTGGCTCAAGCATGCGATTTAGCGTTTCTTGATGTGACCGTCTTCCATGCAGGCTCTACTTCTCTGGGGGACTGAATAGAACCTGACTCCTGTTCAGGGATGATTTTCCACTCCTCCAGAAGAGAAAGTCCCTTTTCTAAGGAATTCACCACGTGGGTGCGTCCATCTCTTGTGATGGACAATTTGGTAGGATAACCCCCATCTGTACAGGATATTGTGGTTTCTCAATACTTTAGTGATGGTATTTAAGTTCTTTCGCTTTTGAAGTGTATATTGGGAAAGGTCTGCATAGAACTGTAGATGCTGGTATGGTGCAGGAATTTGATCCTTCTTACGCATAGTTAGCATCAGCTGTTCTTTCGCGTGGTAAAGATGTAGGCGTAAGATAACATCTCTAGGGATGTGCTCTGATAAATACGATGGTTTTGGCAGGCGATGAATTCTATCAATTGTGATCTCAAGATCAGAAAGGCCAGGCAGGAGAGATTTAAACAGTGAGGAAGCATAAGATCGCAAATCAGCTTGCAGTATTGTTTCAGGGATCCCCCTGATTTTCAAATTGTTCCTCCTATTTCTGTCTTCAATGTCTGCGATTTTAGCCTTTAGCCATTCAGTGTCCCCTTCCTTCTCTTCATGTGAATCCACTAAATCATTATAGGTAACAGCATATTCTCCCATCTTTTGCTCTATGTGTTCAACCCGGGTTTCCACTGCCTGAATGCTAGTGTTAAACTTGTGCATGCAGGTTATCAGATCTGATTGCAGTGAGCTTCTTAGTGATAAAAGCATATCTTTCAGGACAGTGTCTATCACGGGCTTGTGCATGGTGGGGAAGGTTTCAATGGAGTCAGGGAGCTCACGTGTGTCATCCCCTGAATCCATGCCAGGGCTGGCCGCTCCGAGGGATCCCTCTCCATCCATTCTACATTTAGCCTTAGCTGGGCTGCCTGAGGGGGTAGAAGGAGAGTGTGGTTGTGGGGTCCCTGTTGTGGGTCTATTTGGAAGTAAGCTGTTCTTTTTAGGAGGATTGTTAGAGGAATAGCATACAGGGGTAGATGATGACCCAGCGCCATCTTGCCTGCCGTCATGCTGCTTCATGTCATAGAAGTCTGTCAGTCTTTGAGGCTTCCTCTGCTCCTTTCGTTTCCTGGATATTGTCCCGGTGATGTCCTCACTCAGATCGCCTGCTGTGGGAATCAAAAGTCGAGCTAGATGGTTTGATTTGAGCCGCTTTTTCTCCTGGGGTCACCGGAGCTCCGGATCTATGCTGCCATTCCGCTCGCTCGCAAGCCACGCCCCTCTATGCTGTGTTAGTCAGTATTTTAATGTCTATATTCAATAATGCTATTGGCCTGTATGAAGCGCATAATTTTGGATCCTTTATTTCTTTATGTATAAGGGCTATGTGTGCCTGTCTCATTGAATCTGGAAGAGTCCCTTTCGATAACCCATTTGTGAATATTTCCGCTAATTTTGGGGCCAAAAAGTCCCCGTATTTTATATAAAATTCAATAGGGATTCCATCAGGGCCTGGGGCTTTTCCCCTTGGGAAAGTATGTATAGTCTTCAAAATCTCCTCACTTGTGATTGGGCAATGTCTCTCTATCCCTATCTGATAGCCACCCGAGGGCTATTCGGTCCAAAATGTCCAACATCTCCCCCCGGGCATAGGTCGGACGGGAGGGAAGAGGTATATAAGGAACCATAATACCTCTTGAAAGTCTCCAAAATACCCTCAGGATTGACTACCGTTTCTCCTTCTGGAGTCCTAATTTCCGGTATAAGTGTAACCTGATGTTCCTGTTGCGCCAACCTTGCCAAAAATCTACCGCTTTTAGCCCCTTGTGCAAAAATTGTTTGTCTATTTTTATAACATAGTTATTGCCATCATATGCAAGTGTAGATCCCTTTGCGCGGCCATCATTGTATCAAAATTAATTATACTAGGATCCAGGCTATATTTTTCCTTCTGTAATTCTATCTGCATTTGTAATACCTGTATATTAATCTTCTGTTTCTTACTAACAACCGCTTTAAAAACATCCCAAACCATATCTAACGACGATGATCCAGCATTGTTTTCCCAATATTCCACTACCAATAATGACATTTTTTCTGTTATCTATGGATACGACACCCACTAAGGAGCCAATCACCACAGTGATGCATTTTTTAAAGTGGGGTACGTATTGACAAAAGCAAAGGAGTGTGGTCCGAAAGGCCACTTGGTAGATATGTAGCTTCCACAATATCTGCCGCCAATGCCGGATCTGCAAAAGCTACATGTATTCGGGAAGAAGTTTTATGCGAGGTGGAAAAACAGGAATATACTCTTTTTTGTGATTTCTCCATCTCCAAATTACACCTGTCGCCTGTGCCCAATTGTATAGATCAGCTGAATACTGCTTGGGAGGCTTCGGTCTGTCCGAGTCTGGGGATAGGATAGTTAAAGTCTCCAATGAATTATAATTTTGCTGGAAAATGTTGGATAATTTTCTCTAGTATTGTGTTTAGCATTTCAACGGAAGAAGGGGGAGGAATATAAATTGCTGCTATGACATACCGATGTTGCCCTAGCGTATATACTAAAATAACATATTTTCCCTGTATATCCGTATATATCTTCTCTATCAAGCCAGAAAAAAAGATTTATTTACTAACACCGACCCCACTCTTGCGTAGGAGGAGTAGGTAGCGTGATAGGCTTTTTAAATCCACATTTTTTTTTTTTAAGAGTCATTTGTTTTCCTCCCACTAAATTTGTCTCCTGAAGTAAAATCAACTGTGGATTATACTTTTTTTCACATATTGAAACATTATTGCTCGTTTGGATTTGGAATTTAACTCGCAAACATTCCATGATATTATAGAGTGACAACTATTTTCACCTGACATCATACATAAGTAGTAAAACAGACAAACAGCTACACACTGATCTGAGCCATGTGGCTCTTAAAAGGAACATGACCGGGGCAAAACCACCATACCATCTCTGAACCCTTAGGCACCAAACCTCTACACCTCCCTCCCCTCTCCCCTCCCACCCTGTCCTTTCCTACTTCCCTCCCTACTCTATAACCCCATCCATCCAAGGGTGGGAGAAAAAAAAAGACCCTTAACCTCACTGACTATAGCGTGACTTGTGTGCTGAGCATCTTGATGGGAAACTCCCGCCAAAATGAAAAAAAAATTAAATAAAATTGGCATGGGGTTCCCCCCCAGGACGATACTAGTCCCTTCTGTCTGGTATGGATCTTAAGGGGAACCCCCAAGCCAAAAAAATGGTGTTGGTTGTCGGGGTCTGCGGGCGGGGGGCTTATCGGAAACTGGAAGCCCCCTTTAACAAGGGGGCCCCCAGATCCCAGCCCCCTACCGTATGTGAATGAGTATGGGGTACATTGTACCCTACCCATTTACCAAAAAAAAAGTGTCAAAAATAAACAGTTCACAGGTTTTTAAAGTATTTTATTAGGGCAGGTCCGGCGTCTCTTCCGATTTCTTCTACCCTCTCCCTCTTCTGGCGATGTCTTCTCTCTCTGATGTCTTTTCGCTCTTTTGCCGGGTCTTCTCCCTCTGTTGTTCTACTTCCGATGTTGACGCGACACAATCTTCCAATGTAATGCTGGGTCTGCTGTGTGCAAAGACATATTGGCATGGGGCGAAGCCACCTGCTGACTATACCCAAAGGCCCGCCCCTGTGACGTCATCACCCCATCATTCACTGGGTGGTGACGTCACAAGGGGTGGGGCCACTGGATGATGTCAGCGAGTGGCCCCACCCCATGCCAATATAAGTAATTGCACACAGAGGACCCAGCATTACACCGGGAGATCGCGTCAAGTCAACATTGGGAGAAGAACAGAAGGGGAAGACAGCAGAGAAGACCTGGCAAAAGAGCGAGAACACAGCAGAGAAGACCTGGCAAAAGAGCGAGAAGACAGCAGAGAGAGAAGACAGCGCAGAGAGGAGAATAATCGGAGAGGGAAAGGGATCAGCAGAGGGAGAAGAAATCGGAAGAGACACCGGAGCTGCCTTAATAAAATACTTTAAAAACCTGTGTATTATGTTTTTTTTTACACTGTTTTTAGGTGAATGGGTAGGCGTACAATGTACCCCATACACATTCACATAGTGTGGGGGGCCAGAATCGGGGGGGCCCCCTTGTTAAAGGGGGCTTCCAGATTCTGATAATCCCCCCGCTCGCAGACCCCGACAATTAACGGCCAGGGTTGTCGGGAAGAGGCCCTTGTCCTCATCAACATGGGAACAAGGTGCTTTGGGGTGGGGGGCGCAGGGCCCCCCTGCCTCAAAGCACCCACCCACCCCATGTTGAGGGCATGTGGCCTGGTATGGTCCAGGAGGGGGGGGGGGCGCTCACTCGTCCCCACCCTCTTTCCTGACCTGCCGAGCTGCGTGGTCAGATAAGGGTCTGGTATGGATTTTGAGGGGGCCCCACACCACTTTTTTTGGACATTGGGTTTTCCTTAAAATCCATACCAGACCATTTTGGCAGGAGTTCCCCAGCACACAAGTCACACCGCAAGTCATCATTGTGATCCGACTTCTGGGGCGACTTCTATTCAAATCAATGGGTTCCCATAGGGAACCACTGATTTTGAATAGAGGCAGAGAAACGTGGCTGAAAGCTAGCGCGGCTAAACGCGCATTGACGCCAATGCAAAATGCTGATAAAATTGCGTTTTTAATGCAGCTTTATTCCTGGCGTCGGTACTAGCTTTACAGCTCATTTTGTAGAACACCCGTGGGCGTGAGGCCTTGGGGATAACCATACTGGGACTGAAACTAAAGATGAAGAAATAAAAAGATGATTTAAAATACATAAACTATTGATTAAACATCTAAATCGTAAGGGGGGGGCGTGGCCAGCAGCGGAGCCGGATGGTCGCATAATACCGCAGCTCCGTCCATACAGGGACCAAGCGGCGCACAACAGCCCATCTAAGGCACCTTTTCACCCCTTCTTTACGGCAGATCAGACTGGTAAACCACCGGGAACATGCCCAACAAGCGGCGTAACGATAGACGCCTGCAGCGCCTGATGTACTTCTATGCACTGAAGGATACTGGAGGTAGGCAAGATGGCACCGAGGCCTACAATCCTCCGGCAGCCTCAATCACAAAAAATCCTCACAAAAGGGCAATCATTCTCCCAAAAACACCTCACCGGGTAGCCAAAACTCTTATCATCCCACCCCTTCATCTCAAAGCCCAGCTAAGTCCAGACCCAGGCTAGATGGCACCAGATTGAGTCCGGCAATGAGCCCAGCACCAGAATCAGGGGATGACATGAGGGAAATGCCCAAATCCATCGAATCATTTCCCACACAGAACCAACCAGTGCTTGATACTGTATTGAAGGACATGCTGCTGTCTCTCAGAAGCACGATTCAGGCAGATATGGCCTCATGTATGAACAGATTTAATAAAGATATCCAAGCAATGAGGGATAGAGTGGATCACATTGAGGTTAAAATGAAAGAATACGCAGACACCATAAACGACCTTGTGGACGCCTATGATGAAAAGGAAGGGGAGAATGAGTGGATCAAGGCTAAATTAGCAGATATGGAACACAGGTCAAGTAGGAATAACCTGAAAATAAGAGGGATTCCAGAATCAGTGCAACCAGCCTACCTAGGCCCATATGCAGCGGCCTTGTTCAAAACTCTCATACCAAGTCTCACCGATTTAGATGTTACAACTGACAGGATTCACTGCCTGCCTAAACCATCTCACCTGTCTGATCATATCCCAAGAGATGTGCTGATGTGCTCCTACGCTTACATTTCTTCCATGTGAAAGAAAATCTTATGTCATGCATGAGAAAGCAGGATCAAATCCCAACACAATATCAAAGCTTACAATTCTTTGCAGATCTCTTGCAATATATGCTCCAGAAAAGGAAGAATCTAAACACAGTGACCAAATTCTTAAGAAACCACAAAATTGCATACCGATGGGGATATCCAACAAAAATCACTGTGACCAGAGAGAATCATACCTATGTGATATCCTCCTTGAATAAGGGTATCGCTCTCCTGAAGGAATGGGGTATTCTCCCAGAACCGGACGGTGTTATCCCAACTACCAGCACACTGCGCCAAGTTAAGCGTGCCTGGAAGGAACTCACGCCTAAGAATGCAAAATCACACACGTGAATAGGACCGGATGGTTCGCTATTAGCTCCCTAGTCCCTGTGTGCACAAGGCCAGAGACTGTCAGGTTGAACTAACCCCCCAGTATTACCTAGCAGCACTGAGCTTCCCATAGGTGCTACGCACCTGTTCTATTTGTTGCACCATGTTAGGTGCCCCAAACTTGCTTTGCCTGTTACATTGTCTTTGTCATTTTCTTTTTTTACGTTTACTTTTTGTTTTTTGGGATACTGACAGAACTAAGCTTATGGAAGGAACATTTCAGCTTCGAGTGAAGAACACCATAATATACCATAGCGGGACTTTTCCTCGGATAATCTACGGAGTTAAGATCAACACATATATTACTCACAGTGACTATCTTGCCAAGCTTAATCTGGAAAGAGTATGAATCTTAAGGAAGGACGCTGATGACACCTTAGCGTTTACACTCCCCACAAAAGATGACACTTAGGGTTCTCTCTATTAACGCTAAAGGACTCAATCACCCAGCAAAGCATAATTTTCTCTGGAAGGAAGCTCTTCTGCATGACAGTGACATACTTTGTGCACAGGAGACTCATTTCACCTCATTGGCTCCACCTAAATGCACGCATAAGAACTATCCCTTTATCTTCACTGCGAACTCTGACTCTAAAACCCCGGGGTTCTTATCGCTGTCAGGGACACAATAGCGTTTAAATAAGGGGGTGGTGGTTGCGCTGTGATAAAAAAGGGGGGGAGGGGGAAAGGGGAAAGGGAGCTAGACTAAAAATGAATCAATAGATAACAAATGACCTAAAAATGTGAAAAAATTATGTGAAAACGTACTCACAGATGCAAATATATAAATAAAAAGTACGCACAAACAAATGTCGCTAAATGATGCATAACAAAAGTGCTGTAATCAAACCAGATCAAATAAATAAACTGAAAGTGTATACCAGCAAAGAGTGTGCAGGGGTATATGAATCTGCTTCAAGAAGAGCATCAATCCAGAGTCTATCAGATATCATGCAAACTTATCCAATGCAATTGCTAAAACCATGTATATGTAAATGTGCTAATATTATAATCAGCTGATGATAGAAATACACACGTGGATAATAAATGACAATGTGAATAAAAAATATATATAAGTGTCCATAAAAATAGTCCCAGTGGTTGGTGTTGGTGACCCGCCAACACTTGGCAAAAAAATATAATATATACCAAAGAAAAAATAAAAATAAAATGAACAAAGTGACGACAGTCCCACCACCAAATGTGACAATCCTGGATATGGATAAGGTAATGAGGGTGAACCAGGGGGGAAGGAAGACAGTGTGCTGACAGGTGGGGGCACCTCCGTGTTCCCAGGCCCCTTACCTTACAGCTGTAAGGTATACAGCATATGTAGAGGAGGCCCCGCAGACGGGGAGGTCCAAAAGGTACAACAGATGCACCACCCGTTATGCAGAGTTATATTGTGTGGTATATAAATTTTATATACCGCACAATATAACTCTGCATAACGGGTGGTAAGGAACTGGAAGCGGGGAGTTTCTTAGAAGATCCAGAGCCTGGGATTATACGAGCTCGGCGCTCGTGGGTTGAGGCGTGCGCTCATTGCTTAAAAGTGAGTGCAACCCCCCTCCTCCTCTCCCACTACATTTACCCCCCCCCCCACCTGTATCTTTACATCAAACGGAATTATACTATATGCCACTCGTTCTTTGTCTCTGCATATGATATACGGCATCACCAATCAACGCCATCTGTTGTACCTTTGGACCTCCCCGTCTGCGGGGCCTCCTCTACATATGCTGTATACCTTACAGCTGTAAGGTAAGGGGCCTGGGAACACGGAGGTGCCCCCACCTGTCAGCACACTGTCTTCCTTCCCCCCTGGTTCACCATCATTACCTTATCCATATCCAGGATTGTCACATTTGGTGGTGGGACTGTCGTCACTTTGTTCATTTTATTTTTATTTTTTCTTTGGTATATATTATATTTTTTTGCCAAGTGTTGGCGGGTCACCAACACCAACCACTGGGACTATTTTTATGGACACATATATATTTTTTATTCACATTGTCATTTATTATCCACGTGTGTATTTATATCATCAGCTGATTATAATATTAGCACATTTACATATACATGTTTTAGCAATTGCTTTGGATAAGTTTGTATGATATCTGATAGACTTTGGATTGATGCTCTTCTTGAAGCAGATTCATATACCCCTGCACACTCTTTGCTGGTATACACTTTCAGTTTATTTATTTGATCTGGTTTGATTACAGCACTTTTGTTATGCATCATTTAGCGACATTTGTTTGTGCGTACTTTTTATTTATATATTTGCATCTGTGAGTACGTTTTCACATAATTTTTTCACATTTTTAGGTCATTTGTTATCTATTGATTCATTTTTAGTCTAGCTCCCTTTCCCCTCCCCCCCCCTTTTTTATCACAGCGCAACCACCACCCCCTTATTTCACCATTGTTTTGTCTGTTTTGGAGCAGTCTTGTGTGTTGCAGCAGTGTCCCTCTAGTATAGGATTCATCTGACAGCGCAGAAGTTCTTTACACAGTTTTCACAATAGCGTTTAACCACTTAAGGACCGCCTCACGCCGATGTACGTCGGCAAGGCGGCACGGGCAGGCAAAATCACGTACATGTACGTGATTTGCCTCCCGCGGGTGGGGGGTCCGATCGGACCCCCCCCGCCGCCCGAGGCGGTCCCGTTCTGTCCCCCGGCGATCAGAGACGAGGGGGAGGCCATCCGTTCGTGGCCCCCCCCTCGCGATCGCCGCCGGCCAATGAGAACACTCCTTTGCTGCTGTATGCTAAACAGCAGCAAAGGAAGTGATGTCATCTCCCCTCGGCTCGGTATTTTCCGTTCCGGCCCGAGGAGAGAAGACATCTATGTGAGTGCACCAACACACACACACACACAGTAGAACATGCCAGGCATACAAAACACCCCGATCCCCCCCCCCGATCGCCCCCCAATCACCCCCCCCCCTGTCACAAACTGACACCAGCAGGTTTTTTTTTTTTCTGATTACTGCTAGGTGTCAGTTTGTGACAGTTACTGTGTTAGCACAGTTACTGTTACCCCCCTGTAGGTCTACGGTACCCCCCTAACCCCCCCTAATAAAGTTTTAACCCCTTGATCACCCCCCGTCACCAGTGTCGCTAAGCGATCATTTTTCTGATCGCTGTATTAGTGTTGCTGGTGACGCTAGTTAGTGAGGAAAATATTTAGGTTCGCCGTCAGCGTTTTATAGCATCAGGGACCCCCATATACTATCTAATAAATGTTTTAACCCCTTGATTGCCCCTAGTTAACCCTTTCACCACTGATCACCATATAACCGTTACGGTTGACGCTGGTTAGTTCGTTTATTTTTTATAGTGTCAGGGGACCCGCCGTTTATTACCGAATAAAGGTTTAGCCCCCCGATCGCCCGGCGGTGATATGCGTCGCCCCAGGCAGCGTCAGATTAGCGCCAGTACCGCTAACACCCACGCACGCAGCATACGCCTCCCTTAGTGGTATAGTATCTGATCGCATCAATATCTGATCCGATCAGATCTATACTAGCGTCCCCAGCAGTTTAGGGTTCCCAAAAACGCAGTGTTAGCGGGATCAGCCCAGATACCCGCTAGCACCTGCGTTTTGCGCCTCCGCCCAGCCCACCCAAGTGCAGTATCGATCGATCACTGTCACTTACAAAACACTAAACGCATAACTGCAGAGTTCGCAGAGTCAGGCCTGATCCCTGCGATCGCTAACAGTTTTTTTGGTAGCATTTTGGTGAACTGGCAAGCACCAGCCCCAGGCAGCGTCAGGTTAGCGCCAGTACCGCTAACACCCACGCACGCACCGTACACCTCCCTTAGTGGTATAGTATCTGAACGGATCAATATCTGATCCGATCAGATCTATACTAGTGTCCCCAGCAGTTTAGGGTTCCCAAAAACGCAGTGTTAGCGGGATCAGCCCAGATACCTGCTAGCACCTGCGTTTTGCCCCTCCGCCCAGGCGAGCCCAGCCCACCCAAGTGCAGTATCGATCGATCACTGTCACTTACAAAACACTAAACGCATAACTGCAGCGTTCACAGAGTCAGGCCTGATCCCTGCGATCGCTAACAGTTTTTTTGGTAGCATTTTGGTGAACTGGCAAGCACCAGCCCCAGGCAGCGTCAGGTTAGCGCCAGTACCGCTAACACCCACGCACGCAGCATACACCTCCCTTAGTGGTATAGTATCTGATCGCATCAATATCTGATCCGATCTGATCTATACTAGCGTCCCCAGCAGTTTAGGGTTCCCAAAAACGCAGTGTTAGCGGGATCAGCCCAGATACCTGCTAGCACCTGCGTTTTGCCCCTCCGCCTGGCCCAGCCCAGCCCACCCAAGTGCAGTATCGATCGATCACTGTCACTTACAAAACTCTAAACGCATAACTGCAGCGTTCGCAGAATCAGGCCTGATCCCTGCGATCGCTAATAGTTTTTTTGGTAGCGTTTTGGGGAACTGGCAAGCACCAGCGGCGTAGTACACCCCGGTCATAGTCAAACCAGCACTGCAGTAACACTTGGTGATGTGGCGAGTCCCATAAGTGCAGTTCAAGCTGGTGAGGTGGCAAGCACAAGTAGTGTCCCGCTGCCACCAAAAAGACAAACACAGGCCCGTCGAGCCCATCATGCCCTTCCTGCTGCATTCGCCAATCCTAATTGGGAGCCCACCACTTCTGCAGCGCCCGTACTTCCCCCATTCACATCCCCAACCAAATGCAGTCGGCTGCATGAGAGGCATTTTTATGTCCTCCCGAGTACCCCTACCCAACGAACCCCCCCAAAAAAGATGTTGTGTCTGCAGCAAGTGCGGATATAGGCGTGACACCCGCTATTATTGTCCCTCCTGTCCTGACAATACTGGTCTTTGCATTGGTGAATGTTTTGAACGCTACCATACACTAGTTGAGTATTAGCGTAGGGTACAGCATTGCACATACTAGGCACACTTTCACAGGGTCTCCCAAGATGCCATCACATTTTGAGAGACCCGAACCTGGAACCGGTTACAGTTATAAAAGTTAGTTACAAAAAAAGTGTAAAAAAAAAAAAATATATGAAATAAAAAAAAATAGTTGTCGTTTTATTGTTCTCTCTCTCTCTATTCTCTCTCTCTATTGTTCTGCTCTTTTTTACTGTATTCTATTCTGCAATGTTTTATTGTTATTGTTATTATGTTTTATCATGTTTGTTTTTCAGGTATGTAATTATTTATACTTTACTGTTTACTGTGCTTTATTGTTAACCATTGTTAACCATTTTTTTGTCTTCAGGTACGCCATTCACGACTTTGAGTGGTTATACCAGGATGATGCCTGCAGGTTTAGGTATCATCTTGGTATCATTCTTTTCAGCCAGCGGTCGGCTTTCATGTAAAAGCAATCCTAGCGGCTAATTAGCCTCTAGACTGCTTTTACAAGCCGTGGGAGGGAATGCCCCCCCCCCACCGTCTTCCGTGTTTTTCTCTGGCTCTCCTGTCTCAACAGGGAACCTGAGAATGCAGCCGGTGATTCAGCCAGCTGACCATAGAGCTGATCAGAGACCAGAGTGGCTCCAAACATCTCTATGGCCTAAGAAACTGGAAGCTACGAGCATTTTATGACTTAGATTTCGCCGGATGTAAATAGCGCCATTGGGAAATTGGGGAAGCATTTTATCACACCGATCTTGGTGTGGTCAGATGCTTTGAGGGCAGAGGAGAGATCTAGGGTCTAATAGACCACAATTTTTTCAAAAAAGAGTACCTGTCACTACCTATTGCTATCATAGGGGATATTTACATTCCCCGAGATAACAATAAAAATGATTAAAAAAAAAAATATGAAAGGAACAGTTTAAAAGTAAGATTAAAAAAGCAAAAAAATAAGAAAAAAAAAGAAAAAAAAAAAAAAGCACCCCTGTCGCCCCCTGCTCTCGCGCTAAGGCGAACGCAAGCGGCGGTCTGTCGTCAAACGTAAACAGCAATTGCACAATGCATGTGAGGTATCACCGCGAAGGCCAGATCGAGGGCAGTAATTTTTGCAGTAGACCTCCTCTGTAAATCTAAAGTGGTAACCTGTAAAGGCTTTTGAAGGATTTTAAACATGTATTTATTTTGTTGCCACTGCACGTTTGTGCGCAATTTTAAAGCATGTCATGTTTGGTATCCATGTACTCGGCCTAAGATCATCTTTTTATTTCATCAAACATTTGGGCAATATAGTGTGTTTTAGTGCATTAAAATTTAAAAAAGTGTGTTTTTTCCCCAAAAAATGCATTTGAAAAATCGCTGCGCAATTACTGTGTGAAAAAAAAAAAAAATGAAACACCCACCATTTTAATCTGTAGGGCATTTGCTTTAAAAAAATCTATAATGTTTGGGGGTTCAAAGTAATTTTTTCGCAAAAAAAAATAACTTTTTCATGTAAACAATAAGTGTCAGAAAGGGCTTTGTCTTCAAGTGGTTAGAAGAGTGGGTGATGTGTGACATAAGCTTCTAAATGTTGTGCATAAAATGCCAGGACAGTTCAAAACCCCCCCAAATGACCCCATTTTGGAAAGTAGACACCCCAAGCTATTTGCTGAGAGGCATGTCGAGTCCATGGAATATTTTATATTGCGACACAAGTTGCGGGAAAGAGACAATTTTTTTTTTTTTTTTTGCACAAAGTTGTCACTAAATGATATATTGCTCAAACATGCCATGGAAATATGTGAAATTACACCCCAAAATACATTCTGCTGCTTCTCCTGAGTACGGGGATACCACATGTGTGAGACAAGTGTCAGAAAGGGCTTTGTCTTCAAGTGGTTAGAAGAGTGGGTGATGTGTGACATAAGCTTCTAAATGTTGTGCATAAAATGCCAGGACAGTTCAAAACCCCCCCAAATGACCCCATTTTGGAAAGTAGACACCCCAAGCTATTTGCTGAGAGGCATGTCGAGTCCATGGAATATTTTATATTGCGACACAAGTTGCGGGAAAGAGACAAATTTTTTTTTTTTTTTTTTTTTTGCACAAAGTTGTCACTAAATGATATATTGCTCAAACATGCCATGGAAATATGTGAAATTACACCCCAAAATACATTCTGCTGCTTCTCCTGAGTACGGGGATACCACATGTGTGAGACTTTTTGGGAGCCTAGCCGCGTACGGGACCCCGAAAACCAAGCACCGCCTTCAGGCTTTCTAAGGGCGTGAATTTTTGATTTCACTCTTCACTGCCTATCACAGTTTCGGAGGCCATGGAATGCCCAGGTGGCACAAAACCCCCCCAAATGACCCCATTTTGGAAAGTAGACACCCCAAGCTATTTGCTGAGAGGTATAGTGAGTATTTTGCAGACCTCACTTTTTGTCACAAAGTTTTGAAAATTGAAAAAAGAAAAAAAAAAATGTTTTTTCTTGTCTTTCTTCATTTTCAAAAACAAATGAGAGCTGCAAAATACTCACCATGCCTCTCAGCAAATAGCTTGGGGTGTCTACTTTCCAAAATGGGGTCATTTGGGGGGGTTTTGTGCCACCTGGGCATTCCATGGCCTCCGAAACTGTGATAGGCAGTAAAGAGTGAAATCAAAAATTTTCACCCTTAGAAATCCTGAAGGCAGTGATTGGTTTTCGGGGTCCCGTACGCGGCTAGGCTCCCAAAAAGTCCCACACATGTGGTATCCCCATACTCAGGAGAAGCAGATAATTGTATTTTGGGGTGCAATTCCACATATGCCCATGGCCTGTGTGAGCAATATATCATTTAGTGACAACTTTATGAAAAAAAAAAAAAAAAGTGTCACTTTCCCGCAACTTGTGTCAAAATATAAAATATTCCATGGACTCAATATGCCTCTCAGCAAATAGCTTGGGGTGTCTACTTTCCAAAATTGGGTCATTTTGGGGGGTTTTGTGCCACCTGGGCATTCCATGGCCTCCGAAACTGTGATAGGCAGTGAAGAGTGAAATCAAAAATTTACACCCTTAGAAATCCTGAAGGCGGTGATTGGATTTCGGGGCCCCGTACGCGGCTAGGCTCCCAAAAAGTCCCACACATGTGGTATCCCCATACTCAGGAGAAGCAGCTGAATGTATTTTGGGGTGCAATTCCACATAGGCCCATGGCCTGTGTGAGCAATATATCATTTAGTGACAACTTTTTGTAAATATTTTTTTTTTTTGTCATTTTTCAATCACTTGGGACAAAAAAAATAAATATTCAATGGGTTCAACATGCCTCTCAGCAATTTCCTTGGGGTTTCTACTTTCCAAAATGGGGTCATTTGGGGGGGTTTTGTACAGCCCTGCCATTTTAGCACATCAAGAAATGACATAGGCAGTCATAAACTAAAAGCTGTGTAAATTACAGAAAATGTACCCTAGTTTGTAGACGCTATAACTTTTGCGCAAACCAATAAATATACGCTTACTGACATTTTTTTTACCAAAGACATGTGGCCGAATACATTTTGGCCTAAATGTATGACTAAAATTTAGTTTATTGGATTTTTTTTATAACAAAAAGTAGAAAATATCATTTTTTTTCAAAATTTTCGGTCTTTTTCCGTTTATAGCGCAAAAAATAAAAACCGCAGTGGTGATCAAATACCATCAAAAGAAAGCTCTATTTGTGGGAAGAAAAGGACGCAAATTTCGTTTGGGTACAGCATTGCATGACCGCGCAATTAGCAGTTAAAGCGACGCAGTGCCAAATTGGAAAAAGACCTCTGGTCCTTAGGCAGCATAATGGTCCGGGGCTCAAGTGGTTAAGCTCCATGCAGAAATAAAAGACCCACAAGGCAGATTCTTAATACTTGTTTGTGATCTAAACGCAACTACATACACATTAGTTATGGTATACTGCCCCAACACACACCAGGTCCATTTTTTCAATAAACTAATGAAAAAGGTCCAAACCCACCTCAAAGGCTTGTTAATAATCTGCAGAGATTTTAATGTAACACCAGACCTGTCACTAGACTCCACATCTCACTCTAAGCGTTTTACGTCCACGCTACTTCCTTCTATTCAGAATCACAACTTATATGGTGCATGGCGTTGTTTACATGCTGGAGAAAGGGACTTCACTTTTTTTTCCCCCGCCACATCAAGTGTACACTAGAATTGACCTTTTTTAGTAGACCAACGAGTTCTACTCCAAACCATATCTGCCAACATCAACACGATTACTTGGTTTGATCATGCCTCCATTGCCCTTTCTATAGCAGACTTGTCCTCCACTAAACAAAGACCAATATGGAGAACAAAACCCATATCTACTGCAACAAGAGGAATCAAAGACAATTCTCAGAGTTCGTCTGAAAGAGTTTTTTCTACTAATGTGGGCTCAGTTCAAGATCCCTGTGTTTTATGAAACACTCAAAGCGTTTATCTGGGGAATATTGGTGCAATTAGGAGCTAGAGCAAAGAGGCAGAGACAAAAGCGGTTGGAAGAACTTACTAAAGAAATTTCATTATTAGAAACCCAAAACAAAACTACAACTACGCCAACTCTCTCCAAAAAATTAACACAATTTAGGTACGACCTTAGACTCTTATTGTTAGAAAATGTTGAGAAAGCTTCAAGAAGACTAAAAATGAACTACTATGTACAAGGTAATATAGATGGTAAACTCCTAGAGCAGAACCTTAAGGGTCATAGATATAGAACTAAAATACCCTATATACTCCATCCAAGTAATAAACAAAAGGAATTTCACCCACAGAAGATAGCAGGTGCCTTTAGTTTTTACTACGGAGCTCTATATAACCTGAAGGACGACCCAGGGACACACCAACCAAACTGTGACACAATCAACAAATTTCTAACCTCAATTGATATACCCAAATTTACACCTGATCAGCTCCACTCTAAGGCTGGATTCACACCTATGCATTTTTGGTGCTTTTTGCATTTTGCTGATTTGCACTGCAGTCCATTTCACATGGTTTCCTATGGAACATGTTCTGTAGTGCAAATCTGCAAAATGCAAAAAGCACTAAAAATGCATAGGTGTGAATCCAGCTTAAATTTGCCTTTTACAATACCAGAAATATATAAAACTATTGAATCCCTGCCTCCAAATAAATCACCGGGACCCGATGGCTTCAGTGGAAAATACTATAGGGAATTTAAGACTCTTCTATCCCCATACTTATTACAATTTTTTAATACCGCCGCTACCTCTGCCTCTTTCCCTCCTGAAATATTAGAAGCATTGATTGTTACTCTACCAAAACCAGGGAAGAATCCAGACTCGCCTGCAAATTTTAGACCGATTTTGCTTCTAAATATTGATTTGAAACTTTATGTTAACATGATAGCTGTGCGCCTCGTCACCATTCTGCCTACATAAAATCATCCCGATCAAACGTGTTTTACTCAAAACAGACAGACCTCAGATGCTACCTGCAGATTAGTGAATATCATTCACATGGCTGAGGTGCAGGGGAGGCCTTCTCTGCTTCTAACGCTGGATGCAGAGAAGGCCTTCAACCGTATACACTGGCTATATTTGGCCAAGGTATTGAAATCATTTGAATTTGTTGGCAACATCTTTGCAGCCATAATGGCTTTGTATTCCAAACCATCAGCCAGAGTATATTTATCCGGAGTTTTGTCTAAGCCCTTTAATATACCGAATGGAACAAGACAGGGGTGTCTGCTGTCGTCCCTAATATTCAACTTCCTGATGGAACCCCTGGCTATTTACATCAGAAATCATCCTGATATTAAAGGATTCCCAGCAGGTGACAAGGTACATACTATCACCTTTTTTGCAGATGACATTATTTTATTCAAGACTGACATGAGCTCTTCCCTGGCTGCTGCACATGAAACCCTAGTTATGTTTAATCGTATTTCTTACTATAAGGTAAATGATAGTAAATCTCACATACTAGGCTCGGGAATCAATAACACCACAGAAGCTAAGCTCAAATCACAATACCCATTTTCATGGAACACTGAGGGATTACAATCTCTAGGCACAAAACTGACAACAAAGGTTGACCAACTGATAGATGCAAACTATACCCCATTTCTCGCTAAACTCAGCTCAGCTATCCTGGTCCGGCAGATTGGCAGCCTTTAAAATGACCATATTGCCACAATTCATATACTTATTCCGAACCCTTGCCATCCCAGTTCCAGACTCGTTTTTTTTCCAAAGCCAAATTCATAATCAATACCTTTCTATGGCAAGGGAAAAAGGCTAGATACGCTTTCCAAGAACTGATTAAAGTATGAAATATAGGGCATGTTCTCTTGAAAGATTATTATATAACAACAATTCTTGCACAGGTTCGACAGTGGTTCCCCCAGAACCATGTACCTAGAGGGTATGAACTAGAAAACTACCAAAGCCCACAAAGGAATATATTTGCTCTACTTCATGTCCCAAATTCCTGTACAGATCTCACCTACCATGAAAGCGGCATTACAAGCTTGAAAAATACTCTTAAAAATTCCCATAGAAAACACACCTTCAAAATCTATTCCCCTACCTATTTCTAGCTTACAACTCTTAATACCTAATTTAAAAATTAGACATTGGATACCCAAAGGTATCACAACTGTCAAAGATCTACAAATTGGCCCTTCACTCAAAACTTTTAGGGCACTTCAAATATAATATGAAATAAAATCTAGCGACGTGTTCACCTTCATCCAAATTTCACACTTATTAGCAACAATTCCTAACCCCTCCATTACAATACCTTGGAGAGTATCTATTTCTTACAAACCCTATTACCTCAATCAAAGGAGTTTCCTTATTCTACAGTATTCTAAATCAAAAATCTATATGCACCCTTCCATGAGAGCATGGGGAATCGATTTGATGACTTCTTACTCTAATAATCAATGGATAAAAGCAATTTAATCGATCCAAGGGAGCCACTAGAAGTGTTATAGGGCGTACACACGGTCGGACTTTGTTCGGACATTCCGACAACAAAATCCTAGGATTTTTTCCGACGGATGTTGGCTCAAACTTGTTTTGCCTACACATGGTCGCACAAAGTTGTTGGAATTTCCGATCGCCAACCACGCGGTCACGTACACCACGTACGACGAGACTAGAAAAGGCCGGTTCAGAACCAAGCGCGGCACCCTTTGGGCTCCTTTTGCTAATCTCGTGTTAGTAAAAGTTTGTTGAGAGACGATTTGTGCTTTTTCAGACTCGTGGCTTTCAGATAGTTTTCTGCCATTCAGTTTGTGCTTGTGGGTTTGTATCTGCTCTTCAGTGCATGCAGTCAGTTCGTATCAGAGTTTTCTGTGTGATCTTGCCTGCTCGTTGCTGTTTTTCAGGTCGCTCTTCACAGGCCTTGCTGTTCTTCAGTGGGTTCTGTTACTGAGTTCTGAGCAGCCGACCGTTTTCTAGCCATGTTTCGTACGCGTACTCCTCGTAGAGTTCGTGCTGTGCGGGGGCTTGGTGTTGGGGTCCTGACCTTGACACAAGTCCAGTCCATGAACAGGGTGGGGAGGAGTTCATGGACCAAGAATTGGTTGCTTCAGCGTGACCAGTTCTCTCATATGCCTTTGCTCGGTGAGATCCGTGAGAATAATCCTGATGATTTTAGGAACTTTCTCAGGATGACGGACCCCGTGTTTCACCGTTTGTTGGCTTCGCTGATCCCCTATATCAGCAGGCAGGATACCTGCATGAGGCAAGCTATCACTCCGGAGCAGAGGTTGGTCACTACCTTGCGGTATTTGGCCACAGGGAGAAGTCTGCAGGACTTAAAGTTCTTGACAGGCATCTCCCCCCAGGCTCTGGGGATCATTATCCCAGAGACCTGTTCTGCCATCATCCAGGTCCTGCAGAAGATTTTTATCCTTTTATATCACATTTTATTGTCTTTAATGTTTGATAATATATTGTATTTCTTTCCTCATTCCCTAATTACCATGATTGTAATATGCTGTGAATGTCCCCTTTGTCCTCATGCATGCTGGATTTTTATGTAATTATTATTTTAGGTCCTTCATACATATTTGCCCTTCAATAACCTCCCCAGCATGGTGTCTCCTGCCCTATATTCACCTCATGTAGTCACTTAATGTATTTTATCAGCTCCATAGTAGTGCTTTACCCCAAACACCCCCTAAAATGTTTGGTAATGTTATTTTTGATTTAAATTCAGGCAGAGTGCCAGAGGCTTTTTTTTGTGGTGTCCCCAAATAATTATTAGTAACCCTCCCTCCCCCAACTGCTAAGTCAGCTGATCCCAATTCTCTATCCTCGATCATCTATCTGCTGACTTTGCCAAACCCATACACACTATACCCACCTCTTTACTGGCCAGATTTATGGCTGAATTACCCAAAGCATGTAGTGCAGGGGCCTGCCTGTATACTTTACAATGGTACTGTTTAAAGTTTTTGTATCCTATTATTATCTTGATAGGTAATAGCAGAATGTCCAAATGTCCTCAAATGTGTACAATGTGTATTTATATCTTTGTATTATGACACTTCTTACCTGTCCAGTGGTCTGCCAATAGTGTAACTAAGGAGGGGCTGTTCCAAGTAATACCCATTATTTAGGCATTCATCTCTCAATGAAGTGAAGAGCGTTACCTGTCCAAGATTTCCACACACCCCATAATGTTAGAAATGGCCCATGAGAGGGGGGAGGGGGAATATGATAGGTGTACCTTATACTTTGGCCTTGTTAAATTCCCCTTAATAAATGCTATCTGGAGGTTGACCCATAATGTTTGTGTCTAATCTGCTTGCCATGTTTCAGAGTAAAAATAGTAATGTTTATTGTTTTTTCCTCAACAGTTTCCTTCCACGCCACAGGAATGGCAGACTGTGGCCTCCCACTTTGCCCAGCGGTGGGACTTTCCTAACTGCGGAGGGGCAATTGATGGGAAACACGTCCACATCGTCCCACCACCCAACTCGGGGTGTACTATTATAATTACAAGGGGTTTAATAGTATAGTGATGTTGGCGGTGGTGTCGGCTAATTACGACTTCTTGTATGTGGACGTGGGGAAGAATGGCCGGATATCCGATGGTGGAGTCATCGCCCAGACGGAGTTCTACAGGCGTCTCCAGAATGGCAGCTTGGACTTGCCAGCTCCAGAGGACAATGTTGAAGGACTCCCATTTGTGTTCGTTGCTGATGAAGCATTTGCGCTGGGGGACCACCTGATGCGGCCATTCCCGATGAGGACCCTCACCCCGGAACAGAGGGTTTTTAATTACCGGCTGGCCAGAGCCCGAAGAGTGGTGGAGAGCACATTTGGAATCCTGGCCAGCCGGTTCTGACTATTTCTGACACCTATCCATATGGCGGAGTATAAACTGAACCATATAATACTTGCGTGCTGTGTTCTCCATAACTTTTTACGGAAACATTCGGCCAACTATGCTGGCTCAGTTGGGCCTGAGGCCGGAATCCTACATCAAACCACACTTACGGCGCTTGAAAGTGGCAGTCCTGGCTTGCCCTCCCTGAGTGCCCGTGATGTCCGGTTACGCTACCTGGAGTTCTTTGCGGGTAGGGGGGCTATCAATATGCCAGACAATATGTGAAGCCTTTTTAAAATAAAAAAAAAAAGAAAATCTTTGTGGACATTTACTGCTTGTGTTTGTTGTAGCTGACCCTGACAGAAATGTTTTGAGTGCAGAAAATGTCGTGATTGGGTAACCTTATACAAAGCACTGTTGGCTGTTATTTCCTAAATGCAAAAACACATTTCACTACAAGTGCACTTGCAACTGCACTGAAACTGCACTTGTAGTGCAAAGAGGATTTGCCTTTAGGAAATAACCCCCACTTTTGCATAAAACAGCTATTACATCACCCCAAAAGTGTTGTAGTGTTGAGACAATAATCCACACATTCTTGAGTAAGCCACTTTTTTATACCTGCGCAATCACATGTGCATTTACCAAAGGTTTTTAAAAAAAACCAACATGTTTGTTGTATAACAATTTTTGCAGTAGCATTAGCAAAATTTGAAATGTCCATTTCAGATAAAACAGGCCTGTGTAAAACCAACAAGAAAGCCAAAAAACTGGAACTTACAAAGTTCACATTAGGTAAAACCTGAAGGCTATATCAGACATCAGTATTTAGGAACTGGGTTTGATATAGTGTTCAGATGGGGGGAAATCACCCCTGGAAAAGCCAAATTTGGAAGATGCACACCAATTTCCCAATGTCAACATGTGCTATCTGCCATCAGGGGGGATCAAGGGACGTGTTTTGGGGGAGCAAGCCCTTCCTCAACGCGACTTTATAATTGAGGAAGGGGTTGCACCCCAAAAACGCGTCCATTGATCTCCCGTGATGGCAGATAGCACATGTTGGCACACTGTGTGCATCCTCCAAATTTGGCTTTTCAAAAGATTGCAAAAAAATTTAAAAGATTGAACCACAATACAAAAAGTGATTTTTTGGGGTTTTAAATTCGCCCCAAAACATCAATGATGTTGTTATTTTTTTTTAATAACATCATGGATTTTTTGCTGGATGTTTTGCAGTTCGGCATTACACCCCATGATCTCCCCGATCAGGATCTGGGCACTTTCTGAAGTAAAGCGTTCTCTATCCCTCACATCACGATCACCTAAAAAGAGAGAAAGAAAAAAAAAACAGGTCTCAAAAATCTGCCACCATCCATCTCTTTTACCTGAGCCTGTGGTCGCAGACACTCACCTGTTGTGGTGCCAATCTCCACCACATCTTCTTCTTCCTCCTGCTCTTCTTCGTTTGGGGGTATTTCACCTTCTTCCATAGGTGGGGGTCTGTGGTCTCCTCGGATGAGGGGTGTCCTCCGAGTCTTTTCTCCCCTATGTAAAACAAAAATGGTATAATTAGCACACAGATATTTGATGGCAGAACTAGAAATAGGAAACATTGCTTGGAAGTGGGGTACAATTGTCTATTTTAGCTGAGTTCCAAGATGTATTTTTTTTATTGCCCTTTGTCAAGCTGCAATACTTTACCGGTTTAGTACAAGCTTCACATATGGAGACCCCCCTATATTATACACTGGAGTACCTGTGTGGCCCCCTAATAAAAATGGTGTTCTTGTGTCCCACACTAGTGCTCCAGTGTCCAGATGTGAAAACAGCTGCTCAGTGTCCTCTCCTTACACACAATCTAGTTTGCATTTCATTCTAGTAACAAACCCATCTACACAAACAAATATTTGGCATCCAAGTAGGCCCCAAAAAAATGTGGGAAAATGCATATGGCCTAAACAATGGTGTTCTAGAGGCCGAAAGAAAAAGGTTTGATACGAACGAATAATGGGCCCATGAACATTAAAGTTGCCCTTTTAAACGTTACAATTAATAAAAGCATATGGAGCAGAACGAACGGAATAAAGACAGAAAGAATAGGAACACAGCACAACTACTTACTTTTTGCAGCACTCTCCGGATCTTTCGGTACTGCTCTGGCTCTCTCAACTTCAGGTCCAACCACCGCTTCCTGAGCTGATCTTTAGATCTTCGTACCCCGAAATTCCTGTGAAGGCTTTTGATCACTTTTGCCATGATCTTGGCCTTTCTGATGTTGGGGTTGGGGTAAGGCCCATACTTCCCGTCATAGTCGGACTTCCTCATGATGTCGACCATCTCCAACATCTCCCCAAAGGACATATTTGTGGCCTTAAAACATCTCCTTCTGGATCGGGACGTGTCCGGATCCGGGCTTTCCTCCTCCTCGTTGCTATAATTAGCACACACCTGCTCTAACTCCGCCATCATGCTCTTCACCCACTGCGCCGAACGAAAAGGGGCGGGGAATAGACTAGAAAGAACGTCAGGGGCGGGCGGAGTTACACGCATGCGCAGTGTGTATAAAGCGTAACACGCGTGCGTATTACGTACGATCTGTGAGCGGAGGAAGGAGCATTGGACGCGCCGATCGTAAGAACGAAGGTAAGAGACAAACTTGTGCCTATACTGCTTCTAGATTGAAGCCTATATTGTAACAAGATTAGGAGAGTTTTGTCTGACATTAGGCTTTGTCTTGTGTTGTGTCTTGCAGTGAACATGGATATGCTACTCAAAGATAATGACTTCATGTCAGTATTCCTAGAGATGCTAAGGGAGCTGCCCTGTCTGTGGGAGATTAACCACCCCCATTTCAAGAACCAAGCAAAGAGGAAGGCAGCACTGGTGTAATTGTGTGAAATTGTGAAGCAGGTGATCCCCACGGCAGACATCACCTATTTAAAGATATTAATTGGTTGCCTGAGGAGCACATATCTAAGGGAGCGCAAGAAGGTCCTGGATTCACAGAGATCCGGAGCAGCAGATGACATCTATGTCCCCAGGATGTTGTACTACGACAGGCTGCACTTTCTGGCAGGCCAGACTGAACCCAGGCCATCCCTCTCCAGTCTTCCTTCCACGCTTCCTTCCCCCCCGGCTGAGGCTTCTGACGCCCAACCTGGGCCTTCCAGGCAATATGTGGAGGAGCCCAGATTGGACAGGATGGAGGAGGGCCAACAAGTCATGTGTGGGGCCCTCATATTGGAGGCTCTTGAGAAAGGTATGAGGGGCCAAATGACACCTCAGACACACCTTTGGGATGGGTCCTCCTCCTGCAGGTCCTCCTCCTCCTCCTCCTCCCTCTCCTCCAGGTCCCCCCAGTCCTCTTCCAGGTCCTCCCAGTCCTCCTCCTCCTCCAGGTCCCACTCCTCCTCCTGCCACATCTCCAACTGCACAGCCACAGCCCGGAAGGAAGCGTGGAAGGAAGACCAGACAGTGATTGCCCTGGGTTCAGTCTGGTCAGCCAAAAAATGCAGCCTCTTGTGGTCATCTTCTGCTATCCGGATCTCTGCGAATTCTGGACCAGACTGCCCTCCCTTACATATGGACTCCTCAGGCCACCAATTTTGATGTTGAAGAATTGATGTCTGCCGTGGGGGTCCCAGGCTTCGCTAATTTCTCCTGTTGATCCAGTGTTGCCTTCCTCTTTGTTTGGTTCTGATCCCTTAATAAAGGATTTTTGTTTTGAATTCTACTCTCCTAAGTGTTTTACTTCAAAAATGACAGTTTGTTTGTGAGGATTCAGGTACATTTCAAATATACAATGTGAAATGAACAAGGGACACCAACACCAAACAATCTCCTTGAGATTAAATAATAAAAGATATCAATGGTGTTGGGGTAACTTGACACACAAAACACACCCAAAAATATTCTGGAGTAAAAATAAAAATAACATTGAACAAAGATCAGCCTTGGAAAAAATTCAAACATTAAAGAAAAAAAAAGGCTGAAAATCCAAAAACTGTCAGATGTGACAACTAATAACAATATATTCAGGGAATCCCACTAAAAAAACACAAATAAAAGTTTGTGAGAAGTGTGTGTGAAAATGAGCAGCAAAATTACTTAATTCTTGTCACATTATAAAGAAGAAGAGAGTGCGCTGTATTAAACCATTTTTAACATTGCAGCGTGACGAAAGTGCTGTATCCATTGCGAACGCTAAGTTTACCAGAACGAGCTGTCCCGTCTCGGAATTTCTTCTGAGCATGTGTGGCACTTTGTGCATCGGAACAGGCCACACACGGTCGGAATTGATGCGATCGGATTTTGTTGTCGGAAAATTTTATCTCCTGCTGTCCAACTTTGTGTGTCGGAAAATCCGATGGAAAATGTCCGATGGAGCCCACACACGGTCGGAATTTCCGACAACACGCTCCGATCGGACATTTTCCATCTGAAAATCCGACCGTGTGTACGGGGCATTAGTCTATGGGAACCTTACCAAAAATTATTAAGATGGTACCTAACACCCACAAGAATAGCAGGCTTTATTCCACAATCATCTCCACTATGCTGGAAACAAAGCGGTAACAAGGGGTCACTGATTCACATATTTTGGAAATGCCTTTCGTTGCAACCTCTTTGGTCAGCCGTATTCAACATTATAGCACAAATCACGGGTATAAGACTTCCTAAAAACCCAGGGTTGGCCATCTTATCTTTAGGCATAGAATCAATCGTACCGTCACTAAGAAAAATAGTCTCTTGTATACTCCTAAGTGTTAGACTAGAAATTGCTAAACATTGGAAACAAAAGGAGGCTCCGTCCCTCACTGAAATACTAAGAACTACTAACTTACATATCTCATACGAAGTTATGTTCGCCACTTCACAAGGTAATAACCAATCACAACAGAAAAACTAGAAACCTTGGTTAGATTGGTATAACACCAAAAGAACTTGAATGTGCTCATCCCCATACTAAACAGTACTGCCAATTACATATACTTATGTTCCTCATAACATCCCATTCCTATGTTTACATTGTTGTTCTCTCAAATTGCACCTATTTGACAGTTCATTTCTGACTGAAACATATTGGACATTAAACCTTTGGGCTAACAATCACGGATTGTTTGCCAGCCATACACCCAGTGTATTAATGTGAGACATATCAGGCTGTTCTGGCCAGGGCCGCAGTGAGTACCCATTAGGGGCGTCACCGGGCTGGGCCAGCCAGATCTCAGGCTACGTGCTGGTGGTGTCTTCCTGAGACATCACCGATTCATACTGGTTGAAGTTGTTAAAAGTATTACATATACATAAATGTTTATCATTAGCATATCTAGACTCATGTTGATATACAATATTGATTTACCCATACAAATACGTATAGCGCAACTGTCCACATATCTTGCATATTTAATATTCTTTTTCATTTATTTCTTGTTTATGTTATATATTTCCTGTTTAAACATTCTTTTTTTCAATAAAAACTATTGAAATTAAATCGTAAGTGGGATGTATCTTTTTAGAAAATTGCATTACACAAAAAATAATCCCAAGAGCGTTGAGAGAATCCTGCGAAACAGCTGCATAATGACAAATGTATTCCTAAATTGAAGGAACTATGTATATCCCATGGTATAGATTTAATGAGGCTAATTGTGGAAGAGGAGAGGGCCCAGTTAGAGGATCTGAATACTGAGATCGACCAAAGCAGCCTAGATTTAGGTCTGCTTAAAGAGGAAGAATAATTCACTAGACAAAATGATATGGTCAGAAAGGAGATTGATAAAGTACAAACAAATTTGAAGACAACTAAACAAGCTAAGTTTAAAAGGGATGTACTTGACTGGGAGAGGTGATATTTTAGATCTCTCCTTCCAAAAGGATAGAAATAGATTAAGACAAAGACAATTTAGATCCCCTTTTCTCCCAATTTGAAACAGATATAGGTACCAGAGAAACCGACAGTGAGGGCCCTACCCCTTCAGTCTCTTTTTTTAGATCCAGAATGGGACAACTCGCTGTCCCGAAGAGAGGCCCTCAGGAAGGAACAGGTATTCTAAAATCAAAGAAAAAAAACACAAAAATAAATAGAAAAAGGAAAATAAAAATAAAGTATAGATTGCAGGAACAGGACAAGGAGTCAGAGAAGGAGAACCTAAATTGTAATTTTCTATTAGGATATCCAAACAACAAGGTGGTTGATCTTTTTTTCCTTTCCCCTGAAAGAGCCACATCTACAGGTAGTAAATAGGGGATTATCCTTTTCCCCAAAACAGAACATGGAGTAATTCACCGTATTCAAAGATACAAATCTCTTCCTGCGTAAGGTACTTTTACGCTATTTATATGAGCAAAAAGATAAGAGCCATATTGCAAAGGAAACTTTGCAGGAGGATGATAAAAAAAGCCCTTGATAATCTTTTGGCCCTATTGGATGAGGGATCCTCGGACATCAATGTGTCGGTAGATGAGGGCACACTAGTCCTGAGACAGGTGGATCTTAAAAAAATTTCAAATAAAATGCTGCCACTTTCTGAAAACAAGTCAATTGGTCAATTTTTTGATGACGAGTAATGACCTGAGAAGACTGAATTGGGAGGCCTCAAGTTCAGATAATCTATCTAGACAAGAAAGCAGAGAAGAGAGCTGCTCTTAATGCTCTTAAAAATGCTAATGGTATAGTGATCAAAAAAAGTGATAAAGGAGGGAATATAGTCCTTATGAGGAGAATTATGTTAACTACTTCCCGACCGGCCGCCGCAGTTTTACTGCGGCAAAATGGCACGGGTGGGCGAAGCGACGTTATGTTACGGCGGCCGCGACGATCGGATTCATTTCAGAACTGCTCAGTCTCCAGGCCCAGGCCAATGATTTCTGGCCTGGACCTGCTGATCGGTCCTGACGAATGAAATCCTCCCCTGCCTGTGTAAGTGTAAACACAGACCGGGGAAGTGATGTCATCTCCTCTTATGGAATTATTTTCCGCTCCGGAGAGAGGACATCCAAACATGAGTTGCACCAACACTACACTAACACAGTATACACAGGCACATATTTCACCCTCCAATCACCCCCCCCCCCCCCCCCCGTTAACCCCTAACTCCCTGTCACTGTGTCTCCCAGTGCAGTGTTCATATTTTTTTGATCACTGTACTGGTGTCATTTGTGACACTAATCAGCGTTCGGTCTAGGGACCCCCCCAATAAAGGTTTAACCCCTTGATCCAAGTATTAGTTTCACGGGTGATGCTGGTCAGCAAGTTATTTTTTGTTATAGCGTCAGGGCACCCTGTTGTATATTACCTAATAAAAGGTTTAATTCCCTGATCACCCGGCGGGTGATATCCGTGAGATTTTGGCATCAACACCCACGCACGCACAATACACCTCCCTTAGTAGTATAGTGTCTGAACGGATCAATATCTGATCAGATCTATACTAGCATCCCCAGTAAGTTAGGGTTGCCAAAAATGCAGTGTTAGTAGGATCAGCCCAGATACCTGCTAGCACCTGCGTTTAGCTCCTCCGCCCAGCCCAGCCCACCCAAGTGCAGTATCAATCGATCACTGTCACTTACAAAACACTAAACACTTAACTGCAGCAGTCGCAGAGTCAGGCCTGATCCCTGCGAATGCTAACAGTTTTTTTGGTAGCTTTGGAAGCAGTCGCTGACAGTCGGTGCTCTTTTTTTCCTGTGAGTCTGACTAGTGTACCAGTAAATTTAGAGGCCAAAATGTCCAATCAAAGGTACATTAGTGAAGAGGCCTACACATTTCTGAACATGACAGATGAGAGTGAAGAGGAACTCATCCATCTGTCAGATTCAGGCCTAGTAGATCCTGGTCGTACATTAAGCACTGCAGTATCATGTGGTGATGTGACTAGCAGAACTAGTGTCCGCAGCCACCAAGAAGACAAAGACAGGCCTGTCGAGCCCATAGTGTCCTTCCTTCTGCATTTGCCAATACGAATTGGGAGCCCACCACTTCTGCAGCACCCGTACTTCCCCCATTCACTGGCCAACATGGAATTCAGGTGGAAACAGTTGATTTTATGTCACTTGATTTTTGATCACTGTTTTTCATGGAAGATCTCTATAGATCTATTGTGGACCAAAGCAATTTGTATGCTGGTCAATTCATCGCCGCTAATCAACAGTTGACCCTTGCCAGAGATTGGAAACCTATTACGGTCTCCGAATTTAAAACCTTCCTGGGCCTATCCCTCCTCATGGGCATAACTAAAAAAGTGAGTTGCGTTCATATTGGTCCACTGACCCAATTCACTATATGCCCGTGTTCTCTGCCTCCATGACCACGATACAAGCAGATGTTGCGGTTCATGCATTTCAATGACAATGAACTCTGTCACCCTCGGCGATCAGCTCTACAAAATTCGGCCCCTCGTAAACCACTTCAACCAGCCATTTGCAGCCTTGTTTATGTCCGATCAAGTTGTCTGTGTTGATGAGTCCCTAATTAAGATTCCTGGCCACTTGTCATTCAAACAGTATCTTCCTAGCAAGCGTGCCAGATAGGGCTGCAACTAACGATTATTTTCATAATCGATTAGTTGGCCGATTATTGTTTGGATTAATCGAATAATCGGATAATAACCTTAAATAAAAAGTGTGTTGTATAATTTAATATGTAAAGTTTAAAAAAATTGTATTCTTAAAAATCTCTATGCAGTGGTAAATATAAATAACCAACTATATGTTTAGGGAGAAAATTCTCTAATCTACTCTGAGAATAACAGACAGAAGAGATATAGTGTATATACTATTGGAGGTTGAATCTGGTAAATATCAGACTAGGAGATCACATTTTTTATTTGGACCTCTTTCACACCGGGGCGCATGTAATGATCCCTGCCTCCTTGTAATGTGCCCTGTTCCAATGTGCCCTGCCTGCATGTAATATGCCCTGCTCCCACGTAATGTGGCTTGCCTCTATGTAAAAGTTTACTTTAAATGTAATTGTAATGCCTTCTATTACCTCCAGTCTATCAGCCTTCACCTTGTCTAGGTTCAGATGCTGCACAGTCTTTAAAGTATTTTTTTTAAAACAACAAATATGTTATACTTACCTGCTCTGTGTAATGGTTTTGCACAGAGCAGCCCAGATTCTTCACTTCTAGGGTTCCTCACCGATGCTCTCCTCCCTGCCTTCAGAGTGCCCCAATAGCAAGCTACAAATTATAGTATAGTGTGTCCCTATAACAAGGTAAAAAACTTCTGCCTTTACACCCACTCGCTTCCTGCCCAGGACTACATGTTCCATGAGGCATTGCTCCTCACACATTCACATTCACAAGTTCTCAGGCTCTTCCTGACATGTATGGACGGTGTACTGAGCTGTATGTGTGCTGCACTGTATTTCCTGATGTGTAAACAAATATTGCATTCTGTATGCAGGCCAACTAATCGGCTGGCCGATTAATCGATTATGAAAATAGTTGACAACTATTTTCATAATCGATTAGTTGTCGATTAATCGATTAGTTGTTTCAGCCCTAGTGCCAGATATGGGGTAAGCTCTGTGACAGGGCAACAGGCCATACATATCGTTTTATGGTTTACGAGGGAAGAGATAGTTACGTAGAGCCAGAGGACTGCCCAGACTACATAGGGAGCGCTGATAAGATTGTGTGGGACTTGGTGATACCCTTATTCGGAAAGGGGTACCGCTTGTATGTGGACAATTATTACACAAGAGTGCCACTTTTTAGTCACTTTTTTGATCATGGAATTGGCGCATGTGGCACCGTGTGATCTAATCGCCGGGGCTTACACCAGCGGTTTGTAGATTCCAGTCTTAGGCTGGGGGAGAGAGCCTGCTTGAGATGTAATAATTTGCTCGCTGTGAAGTGGAGGGATAATAAGAATGTTTTTGTTCTGTCCTCCCTTCACGCAGACATGACGGTGCCATACCCAAGGCCAGACGCCGATATAAAAAAAGTGTCTGTATACTTATTCCAATTGGCTCTGCTGAATGCTTATGTGCTATACAAAGCTTTAGGACGAACTGGATCCTTCCTTAAATTCCAGTAAAAGATCATCACAGCCCTTCTGTTTCCAGATGGTGCTGTGGCCCAACTTCCCAATCTAAATGCAGTGAGCCGGCTGCATAAGAGGCATTTTCTGCATGTCCTCCCTGGTACCCCTACCCAAAGAAATCCTCAAAGAAGTTGTTGTGTCTGTAGAAAGCGCGGATATAGGTGTGACACCCGCTTTAATTGTTCCTCCTGTCCTGACCAACCTGGTCTTTGCATTGGTGGAGTATTAGCGTAGGGTACAGCATTGCACACCCCTAGGCACACTTACACAGGGTCTCGAAAGATGAGATGGCCATCACATTTTGAGAGAGCCTAATCTGGAACATTTACTGTTTATAAAGTGCAAAAAAACCACAATAAAAATAAAAAAGTCAAAAATAGTTGTGGTTTTATTTGTCTTCTCTCTTTATTGTTCTCTCTCTTATATTCGCTCTCTATTACAGTGGGGACGGAAAGTATTCAGACCCCCTTAAATTTTTGACTCTTTGTTATATTTGCTAAAATCATTTAAGTTCATTTTTTTCCTCATTAATGTACACACAGCATCCCATATTGACAGAAAAACACAGAATTGTTGACATTTTTGCAGATTAAAAAAGAAAAACTGAAATATCACATGGTCCTAAGTATTCAGACCCTTTGCTATATATTTAACTCAGGTGCTGTCCATTTCTTCTGATCATACCTGAGATGGTTGTACACCTTCATTTGAGTCCAGCTGTGTTTGATTATACTGATTGGACTTGGTTAGGAAAGCCGCACACCTGTCTATATAAGACCTTACAGCTCACAATGCATGTCAGCGTAAATGAGAACTGCCTAAAGAGCTCAGAGACAGAATTGTGGCAAAGCACAGATCTGGCCAAGGTTACAAAAAAATTTCTGCTGCACTTAAGGTTCCTAAGAGCACAGTGGCCTCCATAATCCTTAAATGGAAGACGTCTGGGATGACCAGAACCCTTCCTAGAGCTGGCCGTCTGGCCAAACTGAGCTATCAGGGGAGAAGAGCCTTGGTGAGAGAGGTAAAGAAGAACCCAAATACCACTGTGGCTGAGCTCCAGAGATGCAGTCGGGAGATGGGAGAAAGCTGTAGAAAGTCAACCATCCATATCTGCAGCCCTCCACCAGTCGGGGCTTTATGGCAGAGTGGCCCGACGGAAGCCTGGAGTTTGCTAAAAAACACATAAAGGACTCCAAGATGGTGAGAAATAAGATTCTCTGGTCTGATGAGACCAAGATAGAACTTTTGGCCTTAATTCTAAGCAGTATGTGTGGAGAAAACAAGGCACTGCTCATCACCTGTCCAATACAGTCCCAACAGTGAAGCATGGTGGTGGCAGCATCATGCTGTGGGGGTGTTTTTCAGCTGCAGGGACAGGACGACTGGTTGCAATCGAGGGAAAGATGAATGCAACCAAGTACAGGGATATCCTGGACGAAAACCTTCTCCAGAGTGCTCAGGAACTCAGACTGGGCCGAAGGTTTACCTTGCAGCAAGACAATGACCCTAAGTACACAGCTAAAATAATGAAGGAGCGGCTTCACAACAACTCTGTGACTGTTCTTGAATGGACCAGCCAGAGCCCTGACTCAAACCTAATTGAGCAACTCTGGAGAGACCTAAAAATGGCTGTCCACCAACGTTTACCATCCATCCCGACAGAACTGGAGAGGATCCGCAAGGAGGAATGGCAGAGGATACCCAAATCCAGGTGTGAAAAACTTGTTGCATCTTTCCCCAAAAGACTCATGGCTGTATTAGATGAAAAGGGTGCTTCTACTAAATACTGAGCAAAGAGTCAGTATTTAGGACCATGTGATATTTCAGTTTTTCTTTAATAAATCTGCAAAAATGTCAACAATTCTGTGTTTTTCTATCAATATAGGGTGCTGTGTGTACATTAATGAGGGAAAAAAAAAATGAACATAAATGGTTTTAGCATATGGCTGCAATATAACAAAGAGTGAAAAATGTAAGGGGGTCTGAATACTTTCTGTCCCCACTGTATATATCTATTATTACTGTATTTTAGAACTGTAGTGTTGTTTTTTTTACTATGTTTTATTGTATTTGCTTTTCAGGTATGGTATGTCTTACCATAATACTGTAATGTTACTTTGTTTTATTGTTAACCATCATTTGCTTAGCAGGTACGCCATTAAGCTGCAGCACGGGTTTATTTATTCTGACAGCAACAGCGTTTGCTCTTACGATACGTAAAGCCATGACTCCATCGCTGTAGGAGGTGATTTCACCACCAGTTAAAATAAAAAAAAAAAAAAGAGCATGTGCCGAAGCATGAGGGCAGGGGTGGAGGAGTGATTTGCTCCTAACATTAGGGGCGGATTGCCCCCATGTTTCGGCATATATTTTTTAGGCACAGAGTGCGTTAAAAAATCAAGTTGTTTTATTGAGTTAATGTTTTATCGTTACCATTGTTTGCTTTTTAGGTACGCCATTCAGCTGTGGCACTGATTTATTTATCTTGACAGCAACATTATTTGCTCTCACGATATGAAAATCGGCGACTCCAGCGCTGTAGGAGGTGATTACACCACATTTAAAAAAAAAAAAAAATGGTGCATGTATGCCCATCATTAGAAGTGGGCGGATGAAGGGTGGTATTCTAATGGTGGGCATACCCACTGATCAATCTCTTTTTTTTCGTTCAGCCCACAGGCTGCATGAAAAAAAGAACATTACAATATATGCCCAACAAGGACCAGCACCAGTAACGTACTGGTATGTTGCTGGACTTTGAGTGGAGCCACAGTCCAAAGCCACAAACAGGCATAATATAAAAAGGCAAAAAAATGCAATGAAAAATGACTAGAAACTAGTACCCGTCATGAAAAAGCTAGGAAGGCAAGTCATAACTGATCCAGCAAAGAGTGCCCCCTGGATGAACTCAATAGTGTGCCCAGGGCCCTCCGCTCCCAAATGCACCCACCATGTAATGTAACATCAGTAATAGACAACCAATAGTGACCAGTCCGAAGATAAAAGGCAGGCAGAAGATATCTCTCAGCAGCGACAAAGGAGGCATTCACATTGGACAGGAGACCGTGGTGCCAGGTGTAACAGCAAAGGTGCTAATTAGGCTAACAGCCTGTGTTCTTGGAGGTTAACAAAAAAAAAAAAAGTCTCTTGGACAGAGGGGGCTCACTGTGATGGAGATCAGGGCAGCCCAAGCGCTCCCTGTGCGCAGGGCATATCAAGATGCCAGAGAGTAGAAACATGGTCCTGTGAGACCTCAGATGTTTTGGCCTGAAATTTGAATGGATTAATCCACAACAGAAGAAGAGTCCTTATGGATGGTGCCAGACTTTCTGGTTAAAGTGGGTGTAAACCCACTTTAAAAAAACAAAACAAAAAATTAACACTTGCAAGACAAAAGGCATAATGAGCTAGTATGCATAGCATACTAGCTCATTATGTAATACTCACCTGAGATCGAAGCCCTCGCTGCTGTGCCTGTACATCACTCCCGAGGGTTGGGCAAATGGCCGTACCCGTACGTCCCTTTGAATTTGCTGCCATGCCATTGCGTGCGCGCGCCGGCCGGGAGCTCCGTGAGTCGGGTCGTGGGCTCATGGAGAGGATGAACGGGGACATGCTAATGTAAACAAGCATCTCCCGTTCTGCCTAGTGACAGTGTCACTGATCTCTGCTCCCTGTGATCGGGAGCAGAGATCAGTGACGTGTCACACGTAGCCACGCCCCCACCCACAGTTAGTAACACTCCCCAGGACATACTTAACCCCTCCCTAGCCCCCTAGTGGTTAACCCCTTCACTGCCAGTGTCATTTACACAGGAACCAGTGCATTTGTATAGCACTGATTGCTGTATAAATGACAATGGTCCCAAAAATGTGTCAAAAATGTCCGATGTTTCCACCATGTCGCAGTCACGATAAAAATCGCTGATCGCCGTCACTACTAGTAAAAAAAAAAATTAATAATAAAAATGCCATAAAACTATCCCCTATTTTTTAAACGCTATAACTTTTGTGCAAACCAATCAATAAATGCTTTTTGCGATTTTTTTTTACCAAAAATATGTAGAAGAATACATATTGGGCTAAACTGAGGAAAAAAATGTTTCTTTAAATAATTTTTGGGGATATTTATTATAGCAAAAAGTAAAAAATAATGTGTTTTTTGCAAAATTGTCACAATTTTTTTGTTAATAGCGCAAAAAATAAAATCCGCGGAGGCGATCAAATACCACCAAAAGAAAGCTCTATTTGTGGGGAAAAAAAGGACGTCAATTTTGTTTGTGAGCCACGTCGTTGTTAATAGCGCAAAAAATAAAATCCGCGGAGGCGATCAAATACCACCAAAAGAAAGCTCTATTTGTGGGGAAAAAAAGGACATCAATTTTGTTTGTGAGCCACGTCGCACGACCGCGCAATTGTCTGTTAAAGCGACGCAGTGCTGAATCACAAAAAGTGCTCTGGTCGGGAAGGGGGTAAATTCTTCTGGGGCTTAAGCGGTTAAACACAATGTTTCTCAAATTCAATTCAAACAAGAGAATTTAGAAAACAGAGAAGGGTGCCAAAACCTGCAATTAAGGGGGTTCCAGAATCTGTAATTGATGCAGAGCTACAAACATACTTACTGGGCATATTTAATACCTTGGCCCCTTCTGTTCCGAATATTGACTGGGGCAGGGATTGTGCACATCGCTCATTGGGCCCAAAACCCCCTGCTGGTGCTTGTCCAAGAGACAATATTGTCTGTTTCCATTATTTTGTAAGGAAGCCCTCCTCCTGACTATGCATGATAAATCCACAATCGTCTATAGAGGTGAGAATATTCAGATCTTCAAGAGACCTGTCTCCAATTACCCTAGCTAAACGCCACACTCTGCAACTTATGCTCCTCATCTTCAAGCTCTTTGTGTGTCATACCACTGGGGTTTGTTTTCCCTTTTGGCTGATTATCACCAAAGTTGGCTCACAATATAGTCTGAGAGAAATCCAAGAGGGAGAGACCTTCTTTATGTTCCTAGGACTACCAGTTCTGCCTGAAGAAATATTTGCAATCCTTCTTTCCAGCTCTCGACTGATTACAATACCTAGCAAGATATGGACCTCAGCCAAACCCAAGAACAGAAGACAACCTACAGCTTTTCAAAGCACTCCACAAATTGAACAAGAGTGTTGAGGGTTACGCCTATTGTGTAATCACTGTTATCTAGGACACTCTGCTCATACTCCCTGACCCTTCTTCGGGGATACCTATACAAACCCTATGAGGACCATATTTATTTCATTCTGATAGTACCTGATTATTAGCAGTATATGGGAAGCATATAACAGCACCGATCAGTCATTACCTCCATGCACCCTCAACTATACCAATGGCTGGTCCATGGTATTCTGAGATGTTTGGTCAGGTGTTCTAAAATTTAGTCCACCCTGACCCCTATCTGTAGTTTCAGTTGTAATTTTTTGGCTTTATAGCCTTGCTGTTTTTGTTATTTTTTAAAATGTATTCTTAACTCTACACACTTTTCAAAAGCATCTTCCAATATACATGGCTTACTAAATTGTCACTTAATTCTGTATCACAATGTCTTTAAAACTAACTTGTAATCTGAAGGGATTGAATTATGTCAGAAAGCGATAATTCTGAAAGAATTCTGAAAGAAATCAAAGCCTCAAAAGCTGATCTGATTTTTATACAAAAGACTCACTTCTGAAAAGAGGGTTCTCTTAAATTTGCAATATTAATCAGAAACACAGTCCCATTAAAAGTAATTTCTACGATACTTGATCTTCAGGGCTGTTGTATATTGCTTAAAAGTGGTTGTAAAAGCAGAAGGGTTTTTATGAATGAATGAAAAATTTATAGAGCGCTGCAAATGCGAACTGAATTGCCTCAAGGCGCTAATGCGTTGGTGTTGACAGCTTCTAGAAGAGGAAGGTCTTGAGTTTTTTCCTGAAAGCCAGATGGTTTTCTTCCATGCGTATGTGGGGCGGAAGTGCGTTCCATAGTCGAGGTCCTTGGACTGCAAACCTTCGTTCTCCCTTTGCTTTGTAGCGGTATTTGGGAATGAGAAGGAGGTTTTGGTTGGACGATCGAAGATTGCGATTTGGTGTGTAGTGTTTTATTTTCTCTCGAAGGTATTGAGGCGCGTTTCCTTGTATGCATTTGTGGGTGAGGCAGAGGGTCTTGAATGTGATCCGATTCTTTACGGTTAGCCAGTGTAGGCTCCTGAGGGATGGGGAGATTGACTCCCAGGGTTTTTTTCCTGTTAACAGTCTTGCCGCAGTGTTTTGGATGAGTTGTAAGCGCGCAAGCTGATATTGGGGTAATCCTATATAGAGCGAGTTAGCGTAATCGAGTCGGGAATTGATGATTGTTCCAACTACTGCTGCTTTGTCCTCCTCTGGGATGAAGGGGATAAGTCTACGTAACAAGCGGAGGAGATGGTGGGATCCACTGACAACCGATCCTATTTGTGCATCCATTGTCATTTCTGAGTCAAAGATAACTCCGAGACTCTTGACTTTGGTGCTTGGAGAGATGGTCTGTCCTAAGATGGTGGGAGGTATCCACAGAGCCTTGTTTTTGGCGTTTGGTTAGCGTGTAGGAGAAGAAGTTCTGTTTTTGACCCGTTGAGTTTGAGGGAGCTAACGGTCATCCAGTCATCTATCATAGTGAGGCATTTTTCTAGTTGTTGATGGTGGTCTTTTTGTCCAGTGATGCGAAAGTACAGTTGGGCGTTATCAGCATATGAGTGGAAGGAGAGGTCCGATTTTCTGATGATTTTGAGGAGTGGGCGGATGTAGACGTTGAAAAGGACTGGTGATAAGGGTGAACCCTGCGGGACTCCACAGGAGATTGCTCGGGTTTCAGAAGTGAATGCTCCAAGTTTCACTATCTGAGAACGATTCTCTAAGAAGGATGCAAACCATTTTAGCCCAGAGTCTGTGACTCCTGCTACTTCTTTGAGGCGGGCGAGTAGAGTGTTGTGGTCCACTGTGTCAAATGCTGCACTGAGGTCTAATAGTACCAAGAGACATGATTCTCCGTCATCGGCTGCTTCGAGGGCATCATCCCATATTTTGAGAAGTGCTGTTTCTGTGCCATGCCCTGGGCGAAAGCCTGATTGCAGAGGATCCAGGAGTTGGTGTGTGTCCAGGTGGCGCTGTAGCTGTTGTACTACCGCTTTCTCCATAATCTTGGAGATGGTATTGAGGCTAGTTATTGGTCTGCGGTAGTTGGGTCCTTAGTGTCGAGATTGGGTTTCTTTAGTAGGGGTTTGATGATACCTTCCTTGAGAGTGGTTGGCACAATCCCCTCTTTGAACGATTGATTTATGAGGTGTGTTATAGTAGGGGCCAGAATGTCGGAACATTCTTTCAGGAGTTTTGTGGGGATTATGTCGTTTGGAGATGTGCTGTCTCGAAGACTTCTCATGATGTTTCTAGTCGTGTCAATGGAGATTGGTGATAGAGATAGATCTGGTGGTTTTGTGATGTTAGTGTCGAGATCCTCTTCTTGCTTTGGGTGAGTTGTTTTTTTTTGGTGAATTGATTTGCGAATATTGTCGATTTTGTCGATGAAGAACTTTGATAGCTCATTACAGAATTCTTGCGTATCGTTTGCTGGGGGCTCTAAGCAGGTAGGGTTCATTGATTGGGAGACTATTTTGAAGAGTTCCCGCGGTCGGTTTAAAGCAGTTGAGATGGTGTTTGAAAAATGTTCTTTTTTGGCTTGGAAGATTGCTTTATGGTATTTCCCAGTGAGTACTTTGTATTTTGAATGGTTTTCCTTGGTAGGATTTCTTCTCCATGCTCTTTCAGCTCTTCTACGTTCTTGTTTCAGTAGTGTGAGGGTGTCATTAAACCATCTGGAGTTTTTTTTGCGGATGAGTGTTCTGCGTTTTGGCGCCACTAAGTCTGCTGTTTGTAGTAGTGCCTTGTTTAGGAAGTTGAGTGTTTGTTCCGTTGAGAAGTTTGAGTTTAAGAATGGTATTTTGTTTGATAAAGTGGTTTTGAAGAGTTTGGAGTGTAGTTTCTTTTGAGATCTGTTGCAATGTGTTGTTGTTATCTGTTTCTGTTTCTGAAGGGTGGTGTCGGTGGTGATTTTAAATTTGATGGCGTGGTGGTCCGTCCATGGGAGTGGTGTGTTGTCGAATATGTTGATGTCTATATTCTGTTCGAAGATGAGGTCTAGAGTGTGTCCTGAACCATGCGTGGGAGCATTTATCAGTTGTCGAAGACCTAGTTGTGCCAGTTGGCGAATGCAGGCGATCGCGATAGGGTATTGGGTAGAGTTTGCCCAGAGGTTGAAGTCCCCGAGTACCAGAAACTTTTTGTTTTCCAGAGTGTGCATTGAGATGAGTTCGGTAAGTGGTGTAAGGAGATTGGTCTTTGGTCTTGGCGGTCTGTAGCATAGTAGTATGTGAATGGTGTCTTGGGGTGTTGTTTGAAGCCGCAGGGAGTGTGTTTCCATAAAAGGCACTGAGTTCTGTGAAGTTGGTTTGGTGAACACCAGATGCGATTTGAAAATCACTGCTAGGCCTCTTCCTTTTTTTCCAATTCTATGCTCAGTTAGGATGCTGTAGTTCTCAGGCACCAGTTCCGTTAGGATGGTGTTGCAGTCGGGTGTTAGCCAGCTTTCTGTAATGAAGAGGCAATCTATGTTGTTTTCGGTGATGAAGTCGTGGATTTCCAGTCTGTGTTTGACTGCCGATCTGGTGTTGATCAGGGCGCATGCTAGTTGCTGCGGTTGGATTGGTGTCTCCTTGTGTTTGATGGTTGACTGTGGTTTGGTCCGTAGTATTTTTTCTTTTTTTAGTGTCGGTTGGTATGGTTAAGGTGGTGTTTCTTAGCCTGTGGAGGGCATCCGCAGTGTACTTGAAATTGCACATGGTTGTAAAGATTGTTGCTGAAGGCGGATGCGGGGCCGCTGGGGGATGGCGGGGCTGGAGGCTGTTCCTGCAGCTGGAGATATAGTTTCTGGCTGAAAGATGGTGTGTAGTACTGGTGGTGATGGGCTGCCTACCTCCCTCCTGTTGATCCAGAGGAAGGCAAAAAACCCCTAGCTGAGCCAGCCGATTGCTACAGCAGAGGAAAAAATTCCTTCCTGACCCCCCGAAGGGCGATCGACTCGAGAGCCTGGATCAACTACTGGGGTACCCGGTGGGCTTACCTGAGCAGGAGATCCGGAGGAGAGGGGGGGGCTAAATTGTGGGGGGGTGGGTTTTGTCGCTTACTGGTTAGCCTGGTGGTGCCTGCGTCTTGGCGGATCTTTGGAGGATGCTGGTAGGGTCAGAGCCGTGGAATCCTGGTCCCTGGTGTTGAACTGTGTCCCTGGAGGGGTGTTCCGGTGAATGGGCACGAGCCCCCTGGACAGGTGTGGGGGGTTGTGAGGTGCTAGCTTGCCGAAGGTTATGCCGCAGCCGTGGTCTGTCCCCCGAGTCTAGTGACTTAGAGCAGTGGGGGTGAATGGACGGCGGCTGCAGCTGCAGTGGTGCCCTGGGGAGGGGGGGGGGGTGGATCGGCAGAGGGGGTCAGGGGATGATGGGTTTTACCTGGAGGTAGGTCAGTGCAGACCTGGGAGGGTCGTGAGGGAGCGGGTCCTAATGCTGACCTGCTGGGTGGCGATCTGGCTGAGCTCTGTACAAGGGGGAGATTGCGACCTCCTGGGTGGACCAAGATGGCTGCCGAGGAAGGCCCGAGCCGCGGGCTTTCCTGATGTTCGGCTCCCGGATGGTTGTGGTCCCGTCTGCTGATTGGGCCCTGCTGGGTGGAGTCCTCGGCTTGGGCTGGGGGTGAGCAGCGGGCCGCGTTAGCGGGGCTGGCCGGGCCGCGGTGTGACCTATGGGCTGCTCCGGAAGGCTGACAGGTGACAGCTGTGATCTGTGCGAGATGTTCTATCGTGCCTGTGCGGCGGTGCGGCTGGGATCCCGTTCCGCTCCGGTCATGTAGGTGGGTGCGGGGGGTGGTCCCGGTGACTATGTGGCTGGGGTCCGGGATAGTCCTGGGTGAGGGGAGGCTAGAATGAGGCCGGATGGGCCGGAGCTACTGGAAGCCGGAGCTTCACAACGCACGTCTGCTCTCTGCTGTCTGTCCTACACAATACGTATTTTATCCTAATGCATTCTTTATTAAAAAAAACCTTCTGTGTGCAGCAGCCTCCCTCAGCCCCCTTAATACTTATCTGAGCTCCCTCTTAGTCCAGCTATGTTGCACATGAGCCACAAAGTCCGGGGACTCTCCCTCCCAGTTGGCTGAGACACAGCAGCGAGTTCCATTGGCTCCCACTGCTGTCAAAGTCAGCGAGCCAATGAGGAGAGGGGGGGGTGGTGCCAAGCCGTGGCTCCGTGTCTGAATGGACACACAGAGCAGCGGCTCAGTTTGGGTGTCCTCACAGCAAGCTGCTTGCTGTGGGGTCACTGGGCCAGAGAGAGGGGCCAGGAGCCCTGGATGGGGTCGGTGAAGAGGAGGATCTGGGCTGCTCTGTGCAAAACCACTGCAGAGCAGGCAAGTATAGCATGTTTTTTATTTTTGTAGGGAAAAAAAAAAGAGACTTTAGTATCACTTTGAATGTATATAGGTATGAGGGTACACCTATTGTAATATGAATGTTTACGCTCCAAACACTGGCCAAAACTAATTTCTGCAACAGGCTTTTGACAAGCTTAACCAATTTCCCTGTCCGCTCACGAATGTTTAAGGCAACTTTAATGTAGTTATGTCCCACCATAAGGATAGGAAATCCCTGAACAATAGTCCTCTATCAAATAGACTCATTACTGCTACTTCTTTTCACAAAATTATAAGAGAATACCATCTTTTTGATATTTGGCAGGTTAAGCATCCCTCACACAAACAATATTTTTATTATTTGTCGGTACATCAGCAATACTCTGGATTGGATTACTTTTTTATATGGGCCCCAGGGATTAAAGAGATTGTGTTTTCTGAAACTGATGATATAACATGGTCATATCATGATCCTGTCTCTTTAGAGTTAAATGTCTCAGATATGTGCACAATAACTTGCCACTAGAGATTGAATTACTTAAGCATCCTGCGGAACTGGATGATTTTTTTGTTTTAAACAAAGGTACAGTAGATAAGGCATCCACATTGTGGGGAGCACACATATCTGTGTTTAGAGGAAAATTGTTTTTCTGTTGGAGCTCGACTAAACACAGCAATAATTTCCGCAAACTCCAGCTTCAGCAACAATTGGCCAAAGCAGAAACCCAAATACTGCTCTCACCCACCGTGTCTTGCCTTCGTATAAGTTACTTTGTTAAGTAATCAGATTAAAGCATTGAATATGTCCTCCGTGGAAAAATCCCTTTTGTGGATCATATTCTATGAGTTTTCTAAAAAGCTACATAGATTGTTGGCATACAAACAGAGCTAGACCTATATTGTCCACCTCTGATCATTTTTGTTGGGCTGATGGTATTCCCACCTATTTATCCACAATCTATAGCTGAGGTATTTGGGGAAAACTCTCTAACTACCTATAGTTTATGTCTTTTCTTAGAACACCAAGTTTACCTCTAATCACTTAAGTCTCTTAATGCAGCAATATCTCGGAAGAGCTGACCAAGGTGCTTAAGCATCTCCCACACCTATTACAAACACTTTTCACCTATTTCGCCCCCCCCCCCCCATATGCTTGACCTTTATAACACTCTGCTTAAAGGCAAACTTCCTCATTCTCAATTCCTACATTCATTACAATACCTAAGCCCAGGAAAAATGCCACCTCCCTGGCTAGCATACTGGTCAGGTATGTTATAGCTGCATTAAGAGACTTAAGTCACTAGAGGTAAACTTAGATATAAATTAGGCATTATTTAATTCTGATTACAAAATATTCACAAAGATCTTAGGAGTATACTGTCCCAAATACTCCCTAGACTCATCAACCGGGATCAAGTTAGTTTTGTGCTAGTCAGGCGGGTGACAGTACTAGGTGGGGCGTAGACCTGATAGATGTGACAAATAAATGTGCCACCCCTATATTGGTACTGAGCTTAGACACTCAAAAAGCCTTTGACAGGCTTGGCTGGCCTTACATGTTTGCTGTCTTACAGCTCTTAGGTCTGAGAGGTTCTTTTATTAAAGCACTCCAAGTAGTACACTCCTCACCATTTGCTCAAGTTAAACTTACTCATGCTATGTCCCCCTCTTTTATTATGTATAATGGCACTAGACAAGGATGCTCTTCATCTCCCCTGTTATTTATCCTTTGTCTGGAATCAATGGCTGAGGCTATTAGATGCAATGAGAATATTCAAGGGATTCATATTAGACATAAGGAGTAAAAACTCATTATTTGAGGAGAATATATCGCTTACTTTAACTAGCCCTCATACCACCCATCCAGTACTACATAGGGTTCTTGATGATTTTGGTCATTTGTCAGGCTACCAAATAAAGTCCTTTAAAACAGAGGCCTTACCTATCTACATCCCTCCTATGAAACTCTTGAGCCCCACTGGTGCCAACATTTGAATAAATATTATGACTTTAATTACTGATTTATACAAGGCCAATTTCCTTACCTTATTTCAAGAAATTCATAGGTGGGATACTTATAATCTTTCCTTACTTGGCTGCATTGCAGCCCTTAAAAGGATTGTAAAGTCAGAAGGTTTTTTTTTTTATCCTAATGCATTCTATGCATTAAGGCTGCATTCACATCTGAGTGTTTTGTAGCTTGAAGCTCAAAAACGCTGGAGGAGGAAAAGAAATCAATGATTCTCTATGGAGATGGTTCACATGTCGCCTGAAGCTCAAACAAGTTCTGGAGCTTTTTATGTTGCGCAAATGGGGCAGATTTGGGCATTTTTGGCGCCTTTCTATTCTCACAGAAATTAATTAAAACGTGTCATTCACGCGTTTTGGTGCATATTCATGCGATTTTCTGCTCAAATTAAATTTTTAAAAAATAAAATAGTAATAATATATGAATAAATAAATGTAAAATAAATACACAAATAACTAAAAATCATCATAAATAAGTAAAATAAATTAATATGTAATAATACAATAATAAATATTAACCTCTAACCTTAAAAAATATTAAATACATGTAGCACCCTCTACCATAAGGTAGGTGCTAGAATATGATTTTTCTGGGTTTAAGATGTCAGTGTAGGCAAATTTAGAGAGGCCTGTGCCTGTTTGTTTTGATTTGGGATTGGGAGAGTTTAGTGTAGTGGTGGGTGTGACCACCTGCGCTTTGACTCAGAGGCACCTCCCCTGCTTTCAGAAAGATTGTTCTGTAACGAGGGTTGGACCTGAGGTTTGAGTGGCAGGCAGCTCAAGTGAGGAGCTCTAACCAATTACCAGTCGGTATTGGCAGGGGGCAGGCCTCCCAAATAAGCTGGGGTCACATGCTGCCAGGGAAGTTCGGATAGTGCAGGGAAAGGAGAATATAGTCGTAGGTAGCTGCCGCGGGCGTCCACACGTGGGGGGGGGGTGCGCCGAGTGTGGAGGAGCTGCTAGGATGTATTGCTGGATAAAGATCTTCACCATGGAGTGGGTATCAAGCTGCTGTGACTGGGGAACACAGGACTTGCACACAAGAGAAGATCGGTGAAGGAGGAGCAACAGTAGGACCGAGGAGAGTAGAACAAAGTTCGGTGACCGGGGAACGCAGAGCTTGCCCTTTGGAGAAGGTTAGTGTGCAAGAAGCAAAAGGAGAATTGTTGAGAGTAGGGCAGAATGCTGTGGCCAGGGGAACGCAGTGTTTGCAGTTATGGAGTGCCTGGGAACAGCAGTCCACTTATTACCATGTAATACTGTGCTTATTACCGTCAGGGAGAGGTACCGAGTATCTCTGGCCTGGTAAAACACTCAGGTAATACCTTCCGAGAGACTGTGTAGCTACCAAATTCACTGAGCCATCAGGGAGAGGTATTGTATGCCTCTGGCTTATTGATTTGCTTAAGCGACACCATTCAGAGACTTTATTACAGTAACAAAGTACAGCCAGCAAGCTGGGGTTATTCAGAGTGATCCCTTCTTGTCTTACTGGAAGTGAAGCGACAGGAACCTAACAGTTTTGCAGTGGAGGATTTGTAAAAGAAGAGAGGAATCTAGAGGAGTGATATTCTGCAGGAGTGAGTGCAGATGAAGAAGAGCAATAGTCTGCAGTGGAGATATTTTTTATTTTATTTCAGTTACTTATATAGCGCCGTCAATTGAAGCAGCGCTTTACATATACATTGTACATTCACATCAGTCCCTACCCTCAAGGAGCTTACAATCTAAGGTCCCTAACTCTCATTCATACATACTAGGGACACTTTAGACAGGATCCAATTAACCTACCAGCATGTCTTTGGAGTGTGGGTGGAAACCGCAGTACCCGGAGGAAACCCACGCATGCACAGGGAGAACATGCAAACTCCAGGCAGGTTGTGGTTGGGATTCGAACCAGCAACCCTTCTTACTGCTAGGCGAAAGGGCTATCCACTATACCACTGTGCCGCCCTAATATATATGCAGAGGAAATAGACTGCGAATGTTAGAGATGCATTATTTTCAGGGCTAAAGCTGTTAATCAATGTTCTATCAATGTGATGACAATTTAATAAGTGCTATGGGCATCCCATAGCTTCCTTTACCCCAACCAAGTTGTATCCCGCAATAAACACAACAAAACTAGTCAAATGACTGCTCATTGTCTCAGATGTGATAGATGGGGGTCTGGCAGCAGGGTGACTTGGTGGATGTTAGTAACTAGTGCTAACCAACCGCTACATACATTATTTATTTGTAGTATTAATAATGATAATAATATTAATAATAATAAAATAACAAACACTCAAACTCTAAAAAAAATAAAAAATAAAATAATATTATTAGTAATAATAATATTTTATTTTGTGTTAGGGTGTTTAGTTATTTATAATGATTTTATTTTTTTAAGGGGTAAGGGTTAAAGTTAAGGTTTTTTTTTTATTATTTATTGTTACTTAAGATTCATTTATTGAATTTTTTATTTATGATTTTTATTTATTTGTGTATTTATTTTACATGTATTTATTCATTTATTATTATTCATATAATAATAAATAAAATAAAAATAAATACAAGAATAATAAATAATCCTAACCCCAACTCCTAATCCTAACCTAAACTGAACTCGAACCCCCTACCCTAACGAAAAAACATTATAATAAATTAACAATAATAATAATAATAATAATAATAATAATAATAATAATAATAATAATAGAATAAATAAAAGCTAAATGGAAAAGCTAAAAAAAGCTGAAATACCTAGTAACAAAAAAACAGTTTTCTCTATTGGCTAATAAAAAAAAAATGCCACAGCCCAAAAACACTGCATACAAACGCGCAAGTTGCTCAAAGACGCTAGACTCAGGTGTGAATGCAACGTAAGATAAAAAGCCGTCTGTGTGCAGCCACCCCCCTCAGCCCCCCTGACACTTACCTGAGGTCCCTCTCAGTCCAGTGATGTCCACGAGTGTCTCAGCTGTCTGAGATTCTCCCTCCTGATTGGCAGAGACACAGCAGTGGCACTATTGGTTGCTGCTGCTGTCAAAGTCAGCTAGCCAATCAGGAGAGAGACGAGGCGGGGGTGGGTTGGGCCTCAGTGTCTGAATGAACACAGGGGAGCTGTGACTGGGCTCAGATGCCCCCATAGCAAGCTGCTTGCTGTGGGGACACTGAACAGGAGGGAGGGGCCAGGATCACAGAAGAGGGAACCGAGAAGAGGAGGATCCGGGCTGCTCTGTGCACATCAACTGCAGCAGAGCAGGTAAGTATAACATGTTTGTTATTTTTATAGGGGAAAAATTTTACTTTACAATCACTTTATAGGCTAAGTTCACCTTTGTTCTCCCTTTTTTTTATAAATTCCAGCTCCCCTATGTACCAATATAGCATTAATGGATTTCTTGTAAAAATAAAACAGCTTTCCATTTATTCTACACATGCTTACCTCACTCTCTTCACAGCTGTTTAAAAACACTGCTTGATTACTTTTGTCTTACACCCTGGACAGACTTTAGGTCATGACACCGGAAGGATTGACCAAATGATCCCATTAGCACACACTCTGCATAATCTACCCTGAGCTGGTCAACTCCTTCCTGTGTCATGGCCTAAAGTCAGTCCAGGAACTAAGGCAGAAGTGGAAGAAGATAAGAAAGAAATGTAAACAGAATTATATGTTGAAGTCTCCTGCTTAACCGATTTTTGGTATAACCCAGAAATTCCAGTTAGTCTGTCACTAATGCAAACGTTACCTTGGGCTCAATCAAAACCATTCCAACTTAGACACTTTAATAACCCAGTCACTCACAAGTTTAGGTCTTTTGACAAATTATTGTCGAAAAAAAAAAAAACATACATTTCAGCCTGTTTATTATATTCCTACTTGCAATTCAAACATGTTCTCTTAACTAAACAATCCTCCTTAATTTTAGAGTGTCCCACAACTTTTGAACGTGTTTGTTGCCGAAACCCTTCCCAATTGAAACTGATCTCCATGCTCTATAAACTTTTACAGGAATCTATTTAGGTACCTGGGGACCAACATCTCTATATGAAAAAATGGGAATCAGCTCTTCAACACCCCATCCCTCCTGTATGTTGGGGCAGGGACTACAAAGGCATATAGGCATGTGTTACATAAAGAAACTTCTAAGGTTTTATATGCACTTCATCAGATTATCCAAAAAAAAAATGCTGGAGATGTGGACAGGACAGATGTGTCAATGTACCCTCATACAACCTTTTTGGCTGCAAGTGCTCCAGGTGCTGCAGCAAATGCTGGCCCTATCTTAGCATCAGACCCCATACACTGCTTACTTGATTTGCCTTAGTGGTACAATTGAAGTTTGTGATTTAGAACATCTTACGGCTAAACAGACCTTTTTGATTGCATATGGGCTTACTGAGACAACTCACCTTATGATCAACCAGACCTTTCTTCCATCTCTTCTTACGATATACCCGACTCACATTAAACATCATCTTCAGCAACTTTTTCTCATGATGGTGTGTAGCATTTTGTTATATTCTGCTCTGTTATATTCCTCATTCATACAATGCATATTATGTATTATCGACTTACTTGAACCCTATGTACTGTTGCAGATTTGACAACTTGCTCTGATATTAAACGTTTCTTTAATGTCACCTTTTAACATCTCATTATAACATATAAAGGTAATACACTATGTATCAGCAAGCTAGACTGTTGCACTTTGGCTTTGGCTCACACTAAATCACTCAGTCTTATACCCTTACATTGTGTAAAATTTCTTATGTATCTTTTGTTCTACCTTATGTTGTATCAATTACATTTTTGATCATTAATTCAATAAAAAAATTACAATTACAGAAAAAAAATAATAAAGCAGAGTTAATGGCAGCCAGGCATGTTTGAAAGGAATTATAAACATTATTGATACATATTGTACACGCATTAAATATTTTCATGCACAGCAATAATTCCTGTCCCAATCATCTCACTACCTTGGACACCCTGTCCTCTTCATTGTGGCTTTCACCCCTCAGTTATCACCCCTTGGCATCAAGCACCCATTCATCTGTCACTATAACCTGTAAACACCCGTAAAGGACTATCTGGACGAGTAGAGACTGGGGCAAGCAATGCAGGCATGTGCAAAGTCACATGTGGATTTTGAATCACTGCTGTGAACTGCAAGTTGGTTATATTTGCCCCTCATTCCAAAAGTTCATATTGCTTATCTGACCCTAAGCATTTCTGGTTAGACTGTCATTTTCTATAATAGTTGCCCTTTAAGCAAAGCTGTACATAAAAGATAAGCAGTTAGCACATACCCTGAGAAGAGATCCAGCGGACAGTATTTGCTAATCCTCTTCCATTTTCCTTTTGAAACCTAAAATATGTAGAAAGTGATTTTCAAATGTCACTTCATATTTTTAGTAAGGCATAGGTTAGTTAGACCAAGCTTAAAATGTGTCTAAAGTAAAGGGTGAACATCACATTAAAGCAGTTTAAAAAAAAACGTTATAGTCACTTTCATATACAATTACAACTATGCAGATACCATAACTGAGTTTGCTTAGTTTCAGAGATGATCTGTCTTGGTAAAAAAAGTTTTGACATGTGACCATGTATCTCTTCTTCCTGATAGTGGGGGTGGGGGACACTGCACAGAAACACAGTGCCTGTATTCCATAGTCTGTTCAACCTAAGGCAAGATAAAGGCTGTGCTTGAGCAGGAAGAGTGTTCAAAAGGCAGGCTGTGTATCTGCACAGTGTACACAGTGTACCTCTAAATGGCCAGCTAAAAAAATGCAAAGTGACCACAAAAGCACATATAAGCTTCTGCGCTTTGTGTGGTCAGTTTAAAACAAGGGGAGGCAACTTTAAAGAGGTCTACCTGAAAAACAGAGAAGTCAAAGATCACTGGGCACAGTGTCGCCTCCTCACCTGATTTAAACCTCTAATTACTGTGCTGACATGGTTGTAAATCAGGTGGTTAGGAGGCAATATATCACCTCTTCACTATCTGTGAAACACACTTTGATCGCTTTTCGGAGGAGAAGCAGTGCCTGTTGCACTTGTAAATGAGCCCTTAGCTGCATTCAGCAACAGCACCCTTAGGGCTCATTCACAGTGGTTGAATCACTGTTTTACTGCCCTCAATCCCTACCTCATTCAGCTGCTGAGGCAGCAGCCAAAAGGTGTACACATGCTGCAGCAGGAATTAAACCTGTTGCTTTTGGTGTTACTGCCTGCCAATCGTGACCCATTTAAGTACATAGTGGAACTTTGTAAGTGTCCCGCAACTGCATGCTTCTGTGGGGTCCAAGGGGTTAAAGCAGGTGGTGAAAGCAAAAAAAAAATGCTGCCTGCTCTAACCCCTTGTTTGCTGTTCTGCACAAGGTTGCAGGGCACTTGCAGAACAGCCTCATTCACTTGAATGTGTCATGCTTGACCGGTGCTACACCTACCAACCATGACAGGGCGTATAACTCTTGCAGTGGCTGTGACATGTGTACACCCCTGGCCACTGCAGCAACATGTAAACATATGTCTTAACTATGGGGTGCTTCTTGCTGTGAAGGCCAGCTATAGGTGGGGGCAGTGGCTATTTGTTTGTTGCTGATGGTATACTGGTGGGGGACACACTGGACACCTTTGCGGCCATTGTGCTTTATGCTGGGTATCCAGTGTGCCCCTGTGCTACCCCTGACTCACCTGCCCTCCATCTATCCATTAGAATGCATGTGCTTCCACTGTGGAGACTCGCATAAATTTACAAGAGTTAGGACTGCAGAAATATTGGGGTGCCTTGGAGTGGCTCTGCAGCTTACGCATGTAAGAATTCCCCCTGAGGAAGATCTGTTATTTCCCAATATTGAAACATGTTGGGGAGGGGACAGGATGGTTTGTGAGACAGTGGAGTGTTCTCAGAGAGGGAGAGGACACACCGGTACAGGATCTTTAGATTTGATTGCCTTGTTACAGAGTGGTGCGCTCATAGCACCTATTAACCACTTCAGCCCCGGAAGGATTTACCCCCTTCCTGACCAGAGCACTTTTTACAATTTGGCACTGCGTCGCTTTAACTGCTAATTGCACGGTCATGCAATGCTGTACCCAAACAAAATTTGCGTCCTTTTCTTCCCACAAATAGAACTTTCTTTTGATGGTATTTGATCAACTCTGCGGTTTTTATTTTTTGCGCTATAAACATAAAAAGACCGAAAATTTTGAAAAAAAATGATATTTTCTACTTTTTGTTATAAAAAAATCCAATAAACCCAATTTTAGTCATACATTTAGGCCAAAATGTATTCGGCCACATGTTTTTGGTAAAAAAAAAAAAATGTCAATAAGCGTATATTTATTGGTTTGCGCAAAAGTTATAGCGTCTACAAACTAGGGTACATTTTCTGGAATTTACACAGCTTTTAGTTTATGACTGCCTATGTCATTTCTTGAGGTGCTAAAATGGCAGGGCAGTAAAAACCCCCTCAAATGACCCCATTTTGGAATGTAGACACCCCAAGGAAATTGCTGAGTAACTGACCCCAGAGTAATCCCAAGTGATTGAATATTGACAAAAAAAATGTACAAAAAGTTGTCACTAAATGATATATTGCTCACACAGGCCATGGGCATATGTGGAATTGCACCCCAAAATACATTTAGCTGCTTCTCCTGAGTATAGGGATTTTGGGAGCCTAGCCGCGTACGGGGCCCCGAAAACCAAGCACCGCCTTCAGGATTCCTAAATCGTAAATTTTTGATATCACTCCTCACTACCTATCACAGTTTTGAAGGCCATAAAATGCCAAGATGGCACAACCCCCCCCCCCCCCAAATTACCCCATTTTGGAAAGTAGACACCCCAAGCTGTTTGCTGAGAGGCATGTTGAGTCCACGGAATATTTTATATTTTGACACAAGTTGCGGGAAAATAACAAACTTTTTTTTTTTTTTTGCACAAAGTTTGCCGTGTGCATATGTGGAATTACACCCCAAAATACATGCTGCTGCTTCTCCTGAGTACGGGGATACCACATATGTGGGACTTTTTGGGAGCCTAGCCGCATACAGGGCCCCGAAACCAAGCAGCACCTTCAGGATTTCTAAGAGTGTAAATTTTTGATTTCACTCCTCACTACCTATCACAGTTTTGAAGGCCATAAAATGCCAAGATGGCACAAAACCCCCCCAAATATATCATTTTGGAAAGTAGACGCCCCAAGCTATTTTTCTGAGAGGCATGTTGAGTCCATGGAATATTTTATATTTTGCCACAAGTTGCAGGAAAATGGCAAACTTTTTTTTTTTTTGCACAAAGTTGTCACTTAATGATATATTGCTCACACAGGCCATGGGTATATGTGGAATTGCACCCCAAAATACATTCTGCTGATTCCCCTGAGTATGGGGATACCACATGTGGAATATTTTATATTTTGACACAAGTTGTGGGAAAGTGACAATTTTTTTTTTTTTGCACAAAGTTGTCACTAAATGATATATTGCTCAAACATGCCATGGGCATATGTGGAATTACACCCCAAAATACAGTCTGCTGCTTCTCCTGAGTTTTTTTTTTGGGAGCCTAGCAGCATACGGGGCCTCAAAAACCAATCACCGCTTTCAGGATTTCTAAGGGTGTAAATTTTTGATTTCACTCCTCACTACCTATCACAGTTTCGAAGGCCATAAAATGCCAAGATAGCACAACCCCCCCCCCCCCCCCAAATGACCAAATTTTGGAAAGTAGACACCCAAAGCTATTTGCTGAGAGGCATAGTGAGTATTTTGCAGCTCTCATTTGTTTTTGAAAATGAAGAAAGACCAGACATTTATTTTTTTTCACTTTTCAAAACTTTGTGACAAAAAGTGAGATCCAAAATACTCACTTTACCTCTCAAATAGCTTGGGGTGTCTACTTTCCAAAATTGGGTCGTTTGTGCCACCTCTGCATTCCATGGCCTCCAAAACTGTGATAGGCAGTGAAGAATGAAATCAAAAATTTACGCCCTTAGAAAGCCTGAAGGCGTTGCTTGGTTTTTGGGGTCACGTACACGGCTAGGCTCCCAAAAAGTCTCACACATGTGGTATCCCCGTACTCAGGAGAAGCAACAGAATGTATTTTGGGGTGTAATATCACATATCCCCATGGCATGTTTGAGCAATATATCATTTAGTGACAACTTTGTGCAAAAAAAAAAAAAAAAATTGTCTTTTTCCCGCAACTTGTGTCACAATATAAAATATTCCATGGACTCGACATGCCTCTCAGCAAATAGCTTGGGGTGTCTACTTTCCAAATGGGGTAATTTGGGGGGGGTTTGAACTGTCCTGGCATTTTATGCACAACATTTAGAAGCTTATGTCACACATCACCCACTCTTCTAACCACTTGAAGACAAAGCCCTTTCTGACACTTTTTGTTTACTTAAAAACATTTTTTTTGCAAGAAAATTACTTAGAACCCCCAAACATTATATATTTTTTTTTTAAAGTATTTGCGCAGCGATTTTTCAAATGCATTTTTTTGGGAAAAAACACTTTTTTAAATTTTAATGCACTAAAACACACTATATTACCCAAATGTTTGATGAAATAAAAAAGATGATCTTAGGCCGAGTACATGGATAAAAAACATGACATGCTTTAAAATTGCGCACAAACGTGCAGTGGCGACAAACTAAATACATTTTTAAAAGCCTTTACAGATTACCACTTTAGATTTACAGAGGAGGTCTACTGCTAAAATTACTGCCCTCGATCTGAGCTTCGTCGTGATACCGCACATGCATGGTGCAATTGCTGTTTACATTTGACGCCAGACCGACGCTTACATTCGCCTTTGCTCGAGAGCAGGGGGGCAGGGTGCTTTTTTTTTTTTTTTCTTTATTATTTTTTTGCTTTTTTATTTTATTTTTAAACTGTTCCTTTCATTTTTTTAATCATTTTTATTGTTATCTCAGGGAATGTAAATATCCCCTATGATAGTGATAGGTACTCTTTTTTGAAAAAATTGGGGTCTATTAGACAATAGATCTCTCCTCTGCCCTCAAAGCATCTGACAACACCAAGATCGGTGTGATAAAATGCTTTCCCAATTCCCCAATGGCACTGTTTACATCCGGCAAAATTTAAGTCATGAAATGCTTGTAGCTTCTGGTTTCTTAGGCAATAGAGATGTTTGTAGCCATTCTGGTATCTGATCAGCTCTATGGTCAGCTGGCTGAATCACCGGCTGCATTCTCAGGTTCCCTGTTGGGACAGGAGAGCCAGAGAAAAACATGGAAGAAGGTGGGGGGGCATTCCTTCCCACTGCTTGTAAAGGCTAATTAGCCACTAGGATTGCTTTTACATGAAAGCCGACTGCTGGCTGAAAAGAATGATACCAAGATGATACCTAAACCTGCAGGTATAACCACTCAAAGTCCAGCAACATACCAGTACGTTCCTGGTCCTTGTTGGGCATATATTGTAAACTTTTTTTTCATGCAGCCTGTGGGCTGAACGAAAAAAGGAGGTTGATCGGTGGGTATGCCCACCATTAGAATACCTCCCTTTAACCACCCACTTCTAATGATGGGCATACATGCACCGTTTATATATGCCGAAGCATGGGGGCATCCGCCCCAAAAGGTAGGAGCAAATCGCTCCTCCGCCCCTGCTGCCCCCATGCTTTGGCATATATATATCCTTTTTTTAACTGTGGTGGTGAAATCACCTCCTACAGCGCTGGAGTCACGGCTTTATGTATCGTGGGAGCAAATGCTGTTGCTGTCAAGATAAATAAATCTGCGCTGCAACTGAATGGCGTACCTGCTAAGCAAATGATGGTTAACAATAAAACAAAGTAACATTACAGTATAACAGTAATGCCCTGTACACACGGTCGGATTTTCCAACGGAAAATGTGCGATCGGAGCGTGTTGTCGGAAATTTCGACCGTTTGTGGGCTCCATCGGATTTTCCGACACACAACGTTTGAGAGCAGGCTATAAAATTTTCCGACAACAAAATCCGTTGTCGGAAATTCCGATCGTGTGTACACAAATACGACGCACAAAGTGCCACGCATGCTCAGAATAAATGATGAAACGAAAGCTATTGGCTACTGCCCCGTTTATAGTCCCGATGTACGTGTACCTCTCCATTTGGCTTTGGCACTGTAAATAGGTTCAAGTAGAACCCCTTGAATCTTTCCCTTTGCGGAACTTTGATGATTACTTTCTGCCGTTTCAGTTGTTCTAAAGCCAGGAATAGGCTCCTCTTTTTCCCTGGGTCTGATGGAACCCTGGATGCCAAATACCGAGTTGGGGGAAAAACCCAAAACTCTATTTTGTAACCCTGAGAAATGATGGAAATGACCCACTTGTCCTGAACCAATTTTCCCCAAGCATCTGCAAACCACCGCAGTCTGCCCCCCACTCGCAGAAGTGGAGGCGGCCCTTCACAAGGAAGTTTTGGAATTGGTCTTGGCTGGTTTCTGAGTCCAAGGTCTTTTTTGACCTTGAGGCTTCCTAAAGGTAGGTGGCTGAGGCCGTCGATACCTCTTAGGAGAAGAGGCACTCGGCCCAGGAGCGTTGGGAATTTTAAAGGAAGGCTGCTTACCCCCTCTTTTAACCGGAAGCCAGAAGCTTTTCCCGCCTGAGATTTTTTGGATATATTTATCCAAATCTTCCCCAAAAAGACGCTCACCGTGAAAAGGAAAAGCCTCTAGTAGCCTTTTGCATAGCGTCTTGGCCCACCAATTCTTTAACCACAGTACCCTGCGCATATGGATTGAGAGTAGCGCAAAACGAGACATCTGCTGAATTGAGTCTTTTAATGCATCTACCGCAAAACATAAGGCGCGAGGAAGTTCTGATAGTTTGTCAGAAACTTCCTCTGGAACAGGCAGGTTCCTGACCAATCTCTAAAAACGGTCCTTCAATGCCTGACAAATACCGATAGCTGCCACTACCGGTTGTACTGCTGACCCAGCTACTGAAAAAGAAGCCTTTAGTAAGGATTCCAGCTTTTTATCTGTCGGATCCTTAAATCCCTGGGCATTATCCACTGGGCAGGTCAGACTTTTATTCACTGAAGAAATGGCAGCATCAACCAAAGGTGTATCCCACTTCTTCCTGAATTTTTTCTCCATAGGTTATAAAAAAGAAAACCTTTTACGAGGCAAGTATGTCCTGTCCGGGTGGTCCCAGTCAGCGCAAATTACCTGTTCCAATAAAGGCTGCAAAGGAAACGCCTGGGGACCTGGTTGAGGACGCAAGGATCCTAATGTAGAATAGGAGGGTCCCTGTACTGGAGGTAATTTAAATCCAGCTCTCACCATCTCGGTCAAGGATTGGATAAACAACTTTTGGGATTGGGAAGCTGAAATTGGTTCTTCAGAACCTGAATCCTCAGCCGAGGACTGTTCAGCCTCCCCTTCCTCTTTGTCTTTAATGGCCTCCTCCTCCAAATCCTCTGCCCATTCTGGATCCAAATCACAGAGACCCATGCCAACCGGGTCCTGGTGCTCAAGTGTTTCATCACTGGGACCAGGCTCAGGGGAGGGAGATCTATGACGTTTCTTCCCTCCCTGTGTTACTGAAGCAATCATACCTGCTATTTTGCCTTCAAAGCCAGCAAGGGCTGATGCTAAATCATCCTTAGTAACATAGGCTGAAGCAGGGATATTGGTAGTGGTCACTATGCCTAACTGTAATGGCTCAGCCAGGCCAAATGCCGCAGGTCTTTCAGGGAAGACTGATGCTGCAGCAACCTGAGGTTGATCTCCTGTCTTTGAAGGAGTACCTTTAACCCCAGGACTTGCCCTGCTCCCCACACCTCTTTTCCTGGAGGACATTTCTTACAAGTTTGAGGGAAAAAAAAGGCACTCCCTCTGAGTTATCTAGCTGGGCCCAGCGTACAGCCGCCACCACAGCATTCCCAGCCTTCAACTTGTTGCAAATGTCCAATTTCAAAATACCAGACCTCTGTGTCCCACCGCATACAAGGCCCTGCTGAGATTAAACTGACTAGCAGCAATGACATGTTGAAGTGCACCTCCCTTTATTCCGTGCCCTGCCCAGTGACGCACGCGTGGCCGTGCTTCTACCACGCATGTACGACGAGCGCGCACACACACACACACACAGGCACAGGCACGCGGCGCACGTTCTTGACGCACGCGCGCGCGCAGCACCCACCGCCATGTGCGGGAGATACAAACATAAGCTGCATATGTCAGCCTGCCTCTGTAACAGAACCACCCGCAATGAGACATAGGGTTTACATAAGGCGTTTATACCTGTAACAACAGAAAATTGATAGGCCTCCCAGAGGGAGTACTCACCAGTCCTCGCTGCAGGACCCGGTACAGGTCCAATCTTCCCCCATCACGGTGGGTAGCGCCTCTGAGGACCTTCAGGGACCGGGTTCCCCATTGTACGGGGTCCACACCCCTGGACCTGTAAAGCACCCTTTTAGTTCCCTTGGGCAAAATAAAGACCAGGGATACCATGTAACAAGGGTCCAGCGCCTAAAAAGGACACATTACAAGCAAAACCTTGTTCTTGAACCAAGGCTTGGGTATGATCCACTTTAGCTTTTAATGCCATCCGAATGGATCCGATACAACATCCTCACTGGGACATTATTGAAGAAAATTTGAAGAGCTTCCACAGCCATGACCATCACCTTCAAGACACTGGCAAAAAACTAAAAAGGTACTTCCTGTATGGGAGGGGTTATATGGGAGGAACCTTCTTACTATTGGTTGCCAGTGTCCAATCACCTAAAGGTAGCATATAACCCAGATAGTCATTACTATGGTGCTCTGTGTCCCGTGATGTACGATAAAGAAAATATAACTGGAACTGTGGCAGACTGTCGATGTGGGTTTGACAGTTCACCAGTTTCTGCAACCTTTGACAGCCTTATGCCATGAGAGCCAGCGGCACCAGTCACCTAAATAGGAATCCTATTGCGATAACAGCGATGGAGTGCATGTATTGCACAAAAACCCCTCATGGACTTTAAGGCGGACGTATAAGATAAAAAAAGTATTTTTATTTTGACATTAATATCGTTAAAAATTAAAAAAAATATATAAAGGATGAACATATAGATACAATATCTCATAACTCTCACAGTAATTTAAGTAAAAGGGAGACAGAGGTACTACAATCTTTGTCAAGCAACCATTCTATTACAATTAAGCCCTTCGATAAGGGGGGCAACATTGTAATTATGGACAGTCCTAAATATATCCAGATGTGTAACAAAATTCTAACCAATTCAAATTGGTACCCTTTGATACCAAAATCTCTAATAGACATGTATACAAAATAATTGTATCTTTTTGTGGACAAAGCATACTACCCTAACATCATTCCCAAAAACACCTGGGAATTATTTAGGACTAGTTTTCCTCAGGAGGCTACATTCTATGTTCTCCCAAAAGTGCATAAAAACCCCTCAGATCCCCCAGGTAGGCCCATTATATCAGGGAGAGGCAGTCTCACTGAAAACCTGAATAGATTTGTAGACAGTCTATCATTCCATATATACGTGACACCATTCACCTCTTGCAAATACTGGAGGGCCTCCATGTCACTGAGCAAACATTTTTGGTGGCCATTGACGTGGAGGCCTTGTACAGCACAATCCCTCATAATAAAGGTTTGTCAGCAATTCCTCAAGTTCTCTCATAAAGGAGCCAACACGAGTACCAGCTCAATTAGTTAATTTTTCTTTCTTTGGACTTTATCCTTAGGCATAATTTCTTTCCTTTTTTTGGCTCCCACTACCTCCAGGTACAGGGGGTGGCTATGGGGACCTGTTGTGCACCCTCTTACACCAACCTGTATCTGGGGGGAGGATGATGATTCTTCGGCAATGTATGTGGACTATGCTGTTGCATGGTAATGCTGCATTGACAACATTTTTATGTTATGGGAGAGACCTGAGACTCTCAAATAATTTCTTAACCTACATAAACAGTAAGAACACATTTAACTTAAAATTCACTATGTCTTATAGCCAATCAAACATCACCTTTTTGGATGTTCTTATCCACAAACAGCAAAATGGACAACTCTAGTGAACTTTTTCGCAAACCCACAGCTAGAAACACAATACTATATGCTGCAAGCTTCCACCCCAAACCCCTACTAGCCTCTGTCCCATATGGGCAATACATTAGTGCAAGATTCAATTGCTCTAATGATAAACTCTTTGAAAAAGTAGCCTACATATTAAAAAATAGACTTCTTCAAGGAGGATACTCTAAAACTGTTTTAAAAAAAGCAAACGGGCAAAAAGTAAATCACTGCTCTTTGCCCACAGGAAAAGTAAAAATGAGAACATCACTAGAAGTGTCACAAAATACTCTAGACAACATGAACGGGTGAAACAAATTTTTAACAAGTACTTGCACCTCTTAACTATGGACCCCAAACTGGCTCCTTTTGTATCTGAGCATCCTGCCATTACATATAGAAGGGCTCCATCTGTAAAAGGATCAGCTAGTACATAGGGAATTCAAAGAACAGGGGGTGAGAGATGTATGACAATAGGAACATGTGGGTATTGCACTTATTGTCAGCTTATTACAACTTTTAAACCGAGACACTATGTAAACTGTAAAACTCCTGGCGTAGTATACCTCCTCTCGTGCAAAGTGTGGGTGTTATTACATTGGGAATACAAAACTTGAATTCAGAAGGAGAATCTATCAATATATGGCAAGCATAAGGAAAAAAAGATCCAGAACTACCCCTGGGTAGGCATAGTGAATCTATGCCCAGGGTAAAATTCCTAGCACTGGACCATGTTCACCCCAATCCCAGGGACTTTAACAAAATCTTATTGCAACGGTGAATTAAGGTGGATTTTCCAACTTAAGGCCACTTCACCACTAGGCCTCAATGAGGCACTTCATTTCTCGCCCTTTCTGCAGGGCTTTATCTCATGGGGATGTGAACTCAACCTGTAGAGTTGTGCCCTTAGAAACCTGCCATGGACATATATTCTAATTCCTTTTTTCCCCCTTTTTTGCTTATTTATGTTTGGTATTAAAATGATGTTCATTTGTTATGTTTGTATTTTTTGTATATTTATACATTTGTATTGTTGGTTCGTTTTGTATTTGTTGTATAATGCCCAGCTATGTAAATATATGTAAGATATGTAAAATAGATGCAGTGCTAATAAAAATATTGATCAATTCATCGATAGGAAAACTAAAGCAGATTCCCATTGAAATTCAAGTCCATAAATAACAAGGGGTTAACACCCATCCATGTGAATGAAGATGATAGGTTACAGTGGAGGAAATCGTGAGAAAGTCCTTCATATAAAGTGCGTCCAGCTCAACACCCAGGTGAGTAAATAATCTGCAAACCAGATCGCTGTGACCACCAATCAGTAGTCTCACCAAGCTCAGGGAAAGAAACGGTCTCCCCGGGACCATTAAAAAGTTGTCTGGGACTGCAGCTGGAGCCAGTGATACTCAAAAAACATAAAAAGAAATGCTCCCATGGTGTAGTACTTAATAAAGGCAAGTTTAATAAAAACAAGTGGATTGCACTGACAAGATAAAAGCCGATTGAAAGCGGTACAACAGTGTTTGTTAAAAACAAAACCATGGCGTCTCCATAGGCTTCTCTTCACTTCCTAGATTGTTTGCTCATCCACCTCCTGAGAGGAAGAGCATGAGGATGACACCGTCGTAGGCTCCACCCTACGTGTTTTGTCATTAGTGGACATTGACTGGGGATTGGCCAAGTGACCGTGTCATCACGCATACTGATTTTATACACCTCCAGCGCCATCGTAACTACTGGCCGCTGGATCAATATAGTGGATGACATGGCGGCGCAGCCATTTTAACTACTGGTCACCAATCTGAGCAATATAAATAAGGAAGTGTAGAGACTGAAGGAATAAATTGAGAACACTGCCATCTAGTGGCGGAAATGAAGAAGGAACAAGTTATTGGATGGCAAGTTAATGGATGGCAAATTGAGAGAAAAAGAAAGCGAAAAGAAGCCATACGGACACCACAGGTTTATACAGGCTGTGAAATATACCATAAATATTGGTTTTACCTAATTCATGGAAAAAATGCAAGCTACAAAAGAATTTTATATGTTAATGATATAAAGGGGGGGCAACAATAAAAATAATAAAATAAAAAATATTGATAAAAGCCAGACATATAATCTGTATGCCCCTTCTGAATGATATCTAAGCATTATTTATAAAACAATTAATGTCCCAGTCAACGTTTAAACCGAAAGGCACATAAGATTTCATGTCAAAAATCCATCTAGTTTCAAGTCTGGAAATTGATCGGATCATGTTCGTACCCCTCCAATGGGGTCAGACTTTGTCAAGGGCCAAGAACAAAGTTCCTTTAAGTTTCTTATCATAATATTTAGCATAATGTCTAGATAAATTATGCTTTTTAAAACCTCTTAATATTCCCCACATGTTCAGCTAAGCGTACATGTAATTCTCTTTTTGTGTGTCCAATGTACTGTTTAGAGCATGGACATTGAATCATATAGACAACATATTTAGTAGAACAGGTAATAAATGATTCTATATTGTACATCCTGTTTGTCTGAGTAGATTCAAATGTCTCACATTTTCGCACTATGAAGGAATTAATCTGGCAAATACTACATTTCAGACATGGAAAAAAGCCCTTCATAGAATGAAAAAACAAAATGGCTTCTGGGAGGTCTACTACGTTTGAGGCAATACTGTGCTTTAAAGAAGGGGTTCCTCTATATATTATTACAGGGCGTCCTGGAATAGTGGGACCAAGGACCTTGTCATTCTTTTGTATTCCCCAATGCTTATTGAGGATTTTTTTGAAAAATGTTGGTCTGAATACCCTGTAATCATGGACCATCCAAATGTATTGTCTGGTGCATGATTAGTCCCTCTTGTCCCGTTTAGCATAGTGCACCTGTCCATATTAGCAATGCTATCAACGGTTACATTCATTTCTTTTTCAGGGTAGCCCTTATCCAAAAACCTTTGTTTCAGTATTTGCGCCTGCTGATATTTTAGTTGCGCCTAATTCATTGGAATTGGCCTTTTGGGACTGCACTTAACCATGATGTATGATGGCAGCTGGGTAGAGGGATAAAGGCATTTCGGTCAGTCTCCTTGAAGTATGTCCTGGTAGTCAAGACGCCCATCCTTGACCATAATGTTAAAATCAAGGAAGTGAATCTGGGAGTGACTTGCCTCATACTGCAAGGTGATACCTCTGTCATTCTGATTAAGTCTAGAGAAGAACGTCTCAAGGGAGGGCAGATCTCATTCCACAGAAGGACATCATCTATGTACCTTCTCGAGAAACGTAGCTGCCTGGGGGGGGGGATCAGTGTCGATCACCTCTTGCTCCCAATGGGCCATAAATAAATTGGCTAAGATGGGTGCAAATGTTGTGCCCATCGCTACGTCACAGGTTTGTAAAAAGAAATCACCCCCAAACCAACAGTAATTATGGCCCATTGCAAAAATCAGAAGCTCCATAACAACATCTCTCTAAGCTGCGACAGAGTGGTCATGTTCAAGATGGAACTTCACTGTCTCAAATCCTTGCTTGCATGATGGTGTAGAGAAAAGCCACATCTGCTGTTGCCAGAATATAGCCCTCTCTCCACTCACACCCATCCAACAGGTAATAACCTGTGTAGTGTCTCTCAGATAAGAGGGGGTCGCAACTACTAAAGGCTGAAGAAAATCGTCCACATATCTACCTATCCTTGCTGTCAGCGAGTCTATGCCACTAATTATAGGGCGACCTGGGGGTTTAAAGGAATTTTTGTGAATCTCTGGTAGATAGTATATAACCAGTACCCTCACGGCTGAGGGTACCAGGTATGTCTTTTCTTTTTCGATTTAAATTTTTTAATCAAAACCCTTCATCAATTAAGCTCAAAAGTTCTCTTAAATTTTACTGTGGGGTCAATGGTGTATAGGTTGAACGATCAGATAAAAGCCAATTCATTTCTTCTAGATAATTGGTTTTACCTAGGATAACAATACTGCCCCCCTTGCCTGCGTTACGTAGGACGACGTCATTATGTGCGCAAATTTGTTTCAGGTTACGTTGGAAATAATTCTTAGTTAAAATTTTTGGAGTTTTAAGTGCTACCAGGTCCTTCAGAACCATTTCTTTAAAAACATGTACCGATGGGGCAACAAAGCCAGGATGGTGATGTCATCACGCATTTCCTCTCAGGAGGTGGATGTGCAAACAATCTAGGAAGTGAAGAGAAGCCTATGGAGACACTGCGGTTTCATTTTTAACAAACACTGCTGTAACGCTTTCAAATGGCTTTTATCTTGTAAGTGCAACCCACTTGTTTTTATTAAACTTGCCTTTACTAAGTACTACACCATGGGAGCATTTCTTTTTTATGTTTTTTTGAGTATCACTGGTTCCAGCTGCAGTCCCAGACAACTTTTTAATGGTCCTGGGGAGACTTTCCCTGAGCTTGATGAGACTACTGATTAGTGGTCACGGCGATCTGGTAAGCAGATTATTTACTCACTCAACGTTGGATGCACTTTATATGAAGGACTTTCTCACGATTTTGCTCCACTGTAACCTATTATCTTCATTCACATGGATGGGTGTTAACCCTTTGTTATTTATGGACTTGAATTCCAATGGGACTCTGCTTTGGTTTTCTTATCACTTGATTAATCAATTAATATTTTTACTAGCGCTGCATCTATTTTGCATATTTTATCTGTTTGAGTTGTTGTATTAGACTTTAAGGTGCTGGCAGCTGTGTATATTTATATTCACATACATCAATTTTATTTTATTATTTTTCGAGCGCAACGTTGGCCTTTGGGCTCCTTTTTTACATATGTAAATATATGTGACTGATGTAAAAATTCCTCAGCAGAACGCTCCTTATGGATGTGGTGAAGCAGCCTACGGTTTTTTTTTTTTTTTTTTTCAACCAACCCACCATGACCCTCCTTGGCCCCTGCTGGAAAAGGGGATGGTCAGGGTTTTGGCCGTGGGAGGCGCGTCATGCCTCGCTCCTTCATGGGCCGCCCCATATTTTGACCTGCGTTCCAGCTTGAAGTGCAGGTCTGTGGCCTAGTGTGCGACGGTGGCATGGCACCGCATGATGCCACCCTGCCCATCTTGGGTCGGGGGACCCAAGGACAACACCGCTCTCCATCTCCATGGACAAAGTGAGTGTCATGGCGCCATTGCCCAGCTGAAATCCATCGTCATCAGGGCGATTGAATTTCCTCTACTGATAGGTAGGATATTTATAGAGTGCCCCAGCCAGCGATCAATCACTGCTTGATGCATGCTGACTTGATGCATGAGGACACAATTACTTTTTCTGACTTGCCGGTATCACTACTCCTCACTGGCTGATGCTATGAGGTGCCTTTTCCTCCTTATGGAAGAGATTTGTGCTTATATCTGCCTTCTTATCATAGAGCTTTTTCAACCACCTTTTTACCTCCGGATTACCATCACTAGTCTTACTATTTACTTTCAGATTACTACCTTGGCTGGTACTAATAGGGGCCACCTGCCCCAGTGAGAGTCCTTGTGTATGTGGGTTTGGGCAAAACGGGGGTCTCCCTGCTCACTGACTGTAGGGCTCATTTGCATGACTACCACATTCAGCAGGAATGTATGTGTTCCTTACACACTATGTGCCTTTGTATGACCTCTTTAAGTATGTTGAACAGCTTGTGTGATATGTATTACTAATGTAATATACTTGTACTAATACAGTTATATTTGCTACTGTATTTATGTTTACTAACACATTGTGTATTTACATTGTAGAAGAATAAAACCCAGTATATATTCCTGAGGAAGGACTTAAAGTCCAAAACATGTTGGGTTTTATCCCAACTATTCATGGGAGCTGACCTGGAATTGGATATGGGTAGCCCTATGGATACTATGCTTTGTGTATAGATATTTGCATGTAATCTATTAACGATTGGTCAATATTGTATTTATATGTTCATCTTTATATTTTACTTTTGATTTTTAACGATATTGATGTCAAAATACTTTATCTTATAAAATGAGTTTGTCTTACAGTCCATGAGGTGTTTTTGTGCAGTACATTCACTCCATTGCTGTTTCATTTCCATTTAGGATTTTGGCAGACCATGTTCTATTACACTTCATTCCTTTCTTTCTATTTCAGTGCTATAACAACAATTTTTGGACATTTACATAGTTGTGTAGTTGATAAAGTTGTGGAAAAAGACACAGGTCTGTCCAGTCTGATCTACAATGTCAGGTCACCTGAGGCCAGGTGACAGATGCACACACTGCTGGGGCCAGGAGTGCACCGCTAAGGTAGTGTACCCTACGGTTGACTGCTGCGGATGGAGCTCTGGGTGTTTCAGGAAAGCAGGTCCTCTGGAGCACCAACACAGATCACACTGGGAGCTAGAGTATGAGATTCCCCAGGGCGCAGAATCTAAGAGCCAGCAGGTGTGATGGTGGGGATGGGCTTCGCTGCAACTGGCTCCAGGTCACGGCCCCAGGGACTCCTAGGTCACACTCATGGAAGGAGACTGAAGCAGACTCTGGAGCACCGACACAGATCACACTGGGAGCTAGAGCATGAGATCCCCCAGGGCGTGGAATCTAAGAGCCAGCAGGTGTTCACCAGGGCCCCTGATGGTGGGGATGGACTCCGCTGCAACTGGCTCCAGGTCGCAGCCCCCCGGGGTCTCCCAGCTCACGGTAGGCTACTGGAGGATAGAGAGGAAGCAGCAGACCAGGACAACAAGGGATAGTGAGGAGATAAGCCAAAAGATTAGGGAAACAAGCAGACAGGGATAGTCAAAGAACACGCCAAAAGTCGGGATATGAAGCAGACAAGGATAGTCAACAAGCCAAGGTCGATAGACAGAATCAGACCGAGCACATGGCAAGAAGTACACAGGAAGCCAAACACACAATATTGATCAGCGAGGCTGGCTTGCATTGCACAGATTAATATAGTGTTCCCAGTTAGAGGCTGGGATGGAGCCATGCTTAAGGGAAGATTATGTAAGCAGACAGGTGAACAGGCGGTCGGTCTCTAAGCTGAACTCACAGAGAGGTAAGCAGACAGACATGAAAATTACTGCAGATCCATAACAGTACCCCCCCTCTTAGGAGCCCCCCTTCCCCGATTAGGCACAGGCTTGGAGGGAAATCTCAGATGAAACCTCAACAGACGAGGCGCAGGACATCAGATGCAGTGATCCCAGACCTCTTCTCAGGTCCAAACCCTTTCCAATGCATGAGATACTGAAGAATGCCTTTATAGAGCCGGGAAACCAGAATTTGACTAACCTCGTACTCCTGATTATCCTCAGAAACCCGGGGCCATAGTAGGGAGAGGACGAGCGAACTTCTTGAGGACCAAATTCTTCAGAAGGGAATCATGGAAGGAGTTTGAGTATTTGAGGCTTTTAGGAATATGAAGATTGAAACAAACCGGATTCAGCTTGGAAGTTATGGAGTATGGGAAAATGAGGCAAACTTCAAAGAAGGAACCCAGGGCTTGATGTTTCTGGTGGAAAGCCAGACTTTGTCCCCTGGTTGTAGAGAAGGCAGTTTACGGCTGCGGCGGTCAGTAAAAACTTTGAATTTGTCAGCAGCTGCCCGGAGGTAATCATGAACTGAACGTCACCCCAAATAGAATTGAAAGATTCCTGAGCCATAGCCAAAGCTGGAATGTCTGGAGAACATGTCATAGGAAGAGGGAGCTGAGGGTGTCTTCCATAAACTGTAAAAAAGGGTGTCTTCTGGGAACTGGTGTTTACATGATTAGTGTGAGAGAATTCTGCCCACGGAAGTAGAGAGGACCAATCGTCATGATGAGCAGAGACTAAGGTGCGGAGAAAGGCCTCTAACTCCTGATTAACCCTCTCAGTCTGTCCATAGGATTGAGGGTGGTACGAAAAGGAAAGATCAAAGGCGATATTGAGGGATTTACAAAAGGCTCTCCAAAAATGAGAAGTAAATTAAACACCCCGGTCGGAAACAATAGGAGAAGGAACCCCATGGAGGCGGAAGATTTCTCAAACAAAAATAGGAACCAAAACAGGAGCAGAAGGGAGGAACAAAATTAGCCATCTTGGAGAACCGATCGATTACCACTCAAATGACCGTATTATTCTCAGACAGTGGGAGATCGGTGATAAAATCCATGGCAATGTGAGACCAAGGCTCCTTAGGAATGGGCAAGGGCAAGGGCATGAGAAGACCAGCAGGAGCTTGTGTGCAGGATTAAGACTGAGCACAGACATGACAAGCCTTAACGTAGTCTGACATCTGAGCGGAGAGTAGGCCATCAGTAATGGTGACTGATGAGCAGGAAGGATCGGAGGAACCCAGCATGACCTGCCACCTTGGAATTATGTCCCCAGCGAAGGATCTTAGCTCAGTGGGGATGAAGGTCTTGCCAGGAGGAATCTTTGACTCCAGGGTGGTAGAATGGGCAAGAATGCACAAGGTCGGAATGATCAGCTCAGGTTCAGGGGTGGGCTCATCATCCAAAGTGTCAAATGACCTAGAGATTGCATCATCCAGACTGTTGCAGGAACCAGGTTTGTACGTAATCGTGAAATTAAAACGAGAAAAGAAAAGGCTCCACCTGGCCTGTCTGGGATTCAATCGTTTGGCATTCTGTAAGTACTGCAAATTTTAAGGCTTAGTGAAACTCGTTATGGAGTGAGGGGAACCCTCCAAGAGGCGATGCCACTCCTCTAACGCCAACTCAATTGCAAGAAGTTACTGATCACCAATAGCGTAATTTTTCTCTGCCTGAGAACATTTTTTGGAGAAAAATGCACATGGTTGACGTTTCTTCTCAAAGGATTGAGGAAACACCGCTCCAACCCCCATCAAAGAGGCGTCCACTTCAATAAAGAATGGGTCCCCAGGATTAGGTCTCAAGAGAGGTCCAGAAACAAAGGCCTGTTTAAAATCATTAAACGCAGAGACAGCTTCAGGGGACCACTCCTTGGTATTTGCACCCTTTTTGGCCAAGCGATAACAGGCCAAGTAATTCCTAATGAACTGCCTATAAAAATTTGTGAATCCAAGAAAGCGCCGTGTGGCCTCAAGGCTGGCAGGAAGAGGCCAGTTGGTAATGGCTGAGACCTTTCCAGGATCCATACTAAGACCCAAACTAGAGACAAAGCATCCCAGGAACAGGACCTCGGAACTTCCAAAAGAACATTTCTCCAGCTTGGCATACAGATTATTTGCTCTAAGGCACTGAAGTACAATCTGGACATGGTTTCCATGGACAAAAAGATTTTCCGAAAAGATGAGAATGTCATCCAGATAGATGACAACAAATTGGTAAAGCAGATCTCTGAAGATTTTGTTGACAAAGTTTTGGAACATGGCTAGGGCATTACACAAACCAAAAGGCATAACCGAACATTTGTAATGCCCATCTCTAGTGTTAAACGCGATTTTCCATTGGTCACCTTCCCGTATCTGGATCAGATTGTATGCACTTCTGAGATCCAACTTGGTAAAAATGGGAGGCACCTTTCAACCTGGCGAAAAGTTCAGATATTAAAAGGTAAGGGGTAATTATTTGTGATTGTCACTGCATTTAAGCCTCGATAGTCTTCAGGGTCTTAAGGTACCATCCTTTTTGGCAACGAAAAGAACCCTGCTCCCGCAGGCGATGAGAATTTCCCCATGAACCCTTTCTCTAGGTTTTCAGTGACATACTCAGACATGGCCTGGAACTCTGGCATGAACAGAGGGTAGGTACGGCCCCTGGGCAGAGTTGCTCCAGGAACAAGGTCAATAGCAGAGTGAAAGGGCCTGTGAGGAGGAAGCACCTCACCTGATTTTTTGCATAACATCCTGAAAATCGATATATGCAGCGGAAAGAGCGGAAGATACAGATGTGGTTGCAACAGGAAGTATCTCCTTTGAAACAACCTTGAGTAGGCAGGACGAGAAACAGGGGGAACCCCAAGTTAATGCCCAGAAGTCCAGTCAACGTGTGGAGAATAGAGCTGTAACCAAGGAAGACCCAATATGATGGGGGTTGAGGCCTTATATAGGATAAGGAAGGATATCCACTCCTGGTGGAGGTTCCCTACCGACATCTTAACAGGAAGAGTCTGGAAGCGGATAGGACCCCCCATTGGAAGAACAGTGCCATCAATTGCCAAGAGGAAACACATTAAAACAATGTAGCAGCGCTGATAATCGTGAAAAAATATATATCGAATAGGTCCAAAAAGCAATATGATGTGTCCAAAATAAACAGTTGAATGTGACTGGAAACACAATCCAAAATTTGCACATATGTGAGTGCTGACCAAATCACCTCTTGACGACAGTGCACCACCACATAAATATGTGCTTACCAGAGGCAAGCTAAAAAGGAAGCCTGCCTCTAATACCCAGCCAGGGCCTTTTCCACAAGGAAGTTGACGTCACGCCACCAGCAGATGTTTTAGCAGCTGCTTTGTCACATCTTTATTTTTATTTTTCTATGCACTTTAGCGCGGTATTTTTTCTGTTTTCATCAATTGCCAAGACCACCAGCGTGGTGAGGGATGAAAGGGTAAGCTTCAAGGAAGATGCAGTTCTCAAATCCATATGTAGCGGTGCCCTCGTGGGGTCACTACGTGTTCTAGCATCCACACATTTGACCCTGCTGGTCAGACATCCATTTTGGCACACTTCTCCAGACAATAAACATTCTCTTGCTTGTTTTTGTTGTTTTTATTAGGGGGATTAAACTTGGATGGGGAAAAGGGACATGGGATGCCCAGACAATGAATGCTTCTCAAAGAAATCAATGTTGGTTGAGTCTAAATCTGATGGTCTCTTTCTCTGCACATCTCCAGCACACTACTTGAGATCTCTTGCTTCACTTCACTGTCCAAATCTAGGTTCCTGTCACCATTAGCACATGGCTAGGCCTCACCCTGAATAAATCCTAATGTTTTCCTAATAGCCCTTTACAGGCAGGCGTTTGCATTCCCCTTTGTGGTAACAACCATTTTAGCTGAAAATAATAAATGTGCTGACACTTGGTGGACTACTGATCCCAGCACGTCCAATGCAAATCCTGCCAGCCCTCGTGGCTGCAACATCTTGACTCCAAAACACCACAACAGTCATTCCCTCTGGCTCCACATCCAAATCCTGGCATGTCTCTCCCAGAGCTTTACACTGTGCTGCTCACTCACCAAACCTGGCATGGATCCCTCCTGAGTGACTTGCCTGGCAGTGCTCCAAACTGTCCTCTTCCTGCTCCTGTTTCAGGACACCTTTCAATGACCGTGTAAAGAGAGGCTCCCTCCCAGCTCCCGAGCTCCAGGCCTGAGGTCACCCCCACTACCAGAAAGAGGATTTCCTCAGACCACGACAGTCTAACACTCCATCATTCAGTTCTTCCCCCTGACATCTCCTCTCACAGCAGGCTAACCATCGGTATATATAGGAGGCCTAGTATAACCTAGGATTTGTCAGGGCTCCCACATACACCTTCATGTGACTCCAGCTCTCTGCCCTGCCTCTTTTCCAGAACCTTCTGAAAACCAAAGGAGGCGCCCAAGAGCTGAAGCACATGTCAGTCACCTGCTGCTACACTAAACCACTCCCCTGCCCCCAGATCAAAACAGGCCTAGCTCACAGCATAGGCCTGCCTTAATTTACCTGTGCTGACAGTACAAACAAACCCACTACTCTAGCACCTACCTACCTAAGGTAGAGGGTACTACAAATAAAATTGCCAGCAGCCCCGGTATCCAGATAAGCCAAGACCGAATGAGAGGAAGTGCCTACATAAAGGAACACAGAAGGAAGAAGAAGACGAGAAGGAGATATTTCTGGGTCCAATACTCCACCTTCCAGATGTATTAGACCCGAGCATTTCCCGGACGAAGCGTGCAGGAGTCACAAAAATTACCTTTGCCCCCACAATAGAGACACAGGCCCTATACAGATTTAGCAAAGCATTTACCCCTAAAGAGAGAGCATGGTCTCGAGAAACCTTGTTGGGTACTACTCATGTTTGCAAATTTCTCTGATGTTTGTATAATGGTATATTTTGTTTTACCATGTATGTGGATTGTCCTATGTTTACATTATACGCATAGTTTATTGGCATGTAGTTATTGCTGTTGTGTTTCAGATGCGCAACAATTGTAATAAATCTATACCATTTTACTTCCATGACATGTTTCTTGACTAACCATATTCACCTCAAAGTCCCATGGCGAACCCCTTGTATATATGTATACGAAACTGAAGAGCACACTGTCCCACAGAAGAAGACTCTTGGCGTAAAAGGGCACTGGCCACTGAAAAAACCCAACCCGGTTCCTCAAAGCTATTCCAAAAGAGCTTCAGGAAGTTAGGCAGGCTAGAAACCACTGGATCATTATTCTCCCACAGGGGAGCAGCCCAGGCTAAAGCCTCACCGGAGAGGAGGGAAATAATATAGGTTACCTTTGCCTGATCAGACAAGAAGTTTTGAGGCTGGAGTTGGAAGTGAATGGTGCACTGGCTGAGCAACCCCCATGCAGGCCTTGGAGTCCCCAGAGAAATGGGACAGAGCTGGCAGTTGCAGTGACTGTGTGGCTGTGACTGTGACCAGAATAGGTACAGCTGCCAATTGTGATTGAGGTTGCTGAATCGGGGTTCCTAAGGAGGCCTGAAGCTGTTCGAAGCGGAAAGCCAAATCCTGGAGGAATCGCCTCTGATTAGATTCCTGGGTCTCGAGCCTGTGGACTATACCTTGCAACGAATCATCTGTGGGTAGCGGCACATTAGTTGGGTCCATGGCTGATCAAACTGTCAGGTGACCTGAGACCAGGTGACAGATGCACACACCGTTGGGGTCAAGAGGGCACCACTAAGGTAGTGGACCCTACGGCTGACTGCTGCAGATGGAGCTCTGGGTGGTTCAGGAAAGCAGGTCCTCTGGAGCACCAACACAGATCACACTGGGAGCTAGAGCATGAGATTGCCCAGGGCGCGGAATCTAAGAGCCAGCAGGTGTGATGGTGGGGATGGGCTTCGCTGCAACTGGCTCCAGGTCACGGCCCCCAGGGACTCCTAGGTCACACTCATGGTAGGAGACTGAAGCAGACAAGGATAACAAGCCAAGGTCCGTAAACAGAATCAGATGTAGAGCACATGGCAAGAAGTACACAGGAAGACAAACACACTATATTGATCAGCGAGGCTGGCTTGCAGTGCACAGGTTAATATAGTGTTCCCAGTTAGAGGCTGGGTGGAGCCATGCTTGAGGCAAGATTACTTAAGCAGACAGGTGAACAGGCGGCCGGTCTCTAAGCTGAACACACAGAGAGGTAAGCAGACAGACATGAACATTACTGCAGATCCATGACATACAAGTTTCAATTCACATTTTTCTAGTCAAAGACTTTTTTAATTTGATGACACTCCTAGACGATATCACTACTTGGAGAACAGGAGTTCCATGTTTTTGATGATCTGACCATAAAGAAACCCCTCTGCAGTTTTAAATTGTGTTCAAGTGTCCTTGTCAGGGACCCAAGATTAATCAAGTTGTTACAACCTTTAAAGTCACCAGTGATTAATCTGAAAATAGTGAACAAATCTTCTTAAGCTTCTCCTTTTAGGGTAATTACAGTAAGTTTATGCTTCAGCCCCTTTAATAATTTTGTTGCCCTTTGATGGACTCAAATTATTATTGATTAGGCACTAAAACTGAACTGCATACTCAAGATTAGGCCGAACCAATGTTTTGTAAAGAGGTAAGAGTATCAGTTTGCCCCTCAAATAAAATAGGATTTTATAACAGCGTACCTGTAAAATCCTTTTCTTTTGAGGTACATCACGGGACACAGAGCCTCAGTAATTACTGATGGGTTATAGGGTATCATTAGGTGATTGGACACTGGTCACACCCTAGACAGGAAGTTCAACCCCCTATTTAACCCCTCCCCTTCCTGGGGATACCTCAGTTTTGGAGCAAAGCAATATAAGTGTATTAGAAGAGGGGCGGTACCTCAAAAGAAAAGGATTTCACAGGTAAGCTGTTATAAAAATCCTATTTTCTTTCTTGTACATCACGGGACACAGAGCCTCAGTAATTACTGATGGGATGTTCCAGAGCAATGCTTTTTGAGGGGAGGGGACCACACAAAGTAGGGTGTAATCAGACCTGAGGACCTCGTACCGCTGCCTGCAGCACACTACGCCCAAAGGTGATATCCTCATGCCTTCCCACATCCACCTGATAAAATCTGGAGAATGTATGGACTGAAGACCAGGTTGCGGCCTTGTAGATTTGAGCCATAGAGGCCCGGTGATGCACCGCCCAAGAAGCACTAATAGCCCTTGTGGAGTGTGCCTTGATTTGAAAAGGTGGAATTTTCTGTTTCAAACCGTAAGCTTAAATAATCATTTGTCGAATCCATCTTGAAATGGTAGACTTGGCGCTGCCTGTCCTCTATTGGGACCTTCTGGCAGTACGAACAAAACATCCGTTTTGTGAATTTGAGCAGTTGCTTCCAGATAGGCCTTGACTGCTCTTACTACATCCAAAGAATGTAGTGACCTTTCTTCCATAGAACAGGGATCTGGAAAAAAGGAAGGTAGAACAATATCTTGGTTTAGATGAAAATCTGAAACCACTTTCGGTAGAAAGCTAGGATGAGGGCGCAATACCACTCTATCCTTGTGTATGATTAAATAAGGCTCTTTACAGAAAAGAGCTGCTAATTCTGATACTCTTCTAGTAGAAGAAATGGCTACCAGAAAAAATTAACTTTCTTGTCAACAAGACCAACGGAATTTGCCGTATTGGTTCAAAAGGCTGTTTCTGTAAAACTGACAGAACCAAAATTAAGATGCGTTACCCCCTGTATAAAGCTTCGGACTAAAGAATGCGAAGCAAGCGGCCGTTGAAATAATACTGACAAGGCCGAGACCTGGCCCTTGATGGTACTCAAGGCCAGCTTCATTTCTAATCCCATTTGTAGAAAGTCAAGAATTCTACTTATGACATATTTTCTGGGATGCCAAGCCCTGGATACACACCAGGAGATCTAAGCTTTCCGGACTCTTATGATAAATCATTCTGGAAGCTGGCTTTCTTGCATTGATTAAAGTACAAATCACAGGACCTGAAAGCCCACAACTTTTCAGAATGTGGGTTTCAATAGCCAGACCCTCAAATTTAGCGTTTGTAAGGCAGGATGGAACACTGGACCTTGGGATAGCAGGTCTGGACGTGACGGTAGGGTCCACGGGGGACCTACTTCCATCTTTACTATTTCTGCATACCAAGCTCTTTTGGCCATGCTGGTCCAGCAGAGGTACCGACTTCCTTTCCTGCCTGATCCTGTGAAGAAGTCGTGGCAGTAGCAGAATAGGAGGAAATGTAAAAATCAGGGGGAATTGATGCCATGGAGTGACCAACGCATCTGTCCCGCATGCAAGAGGATCCCTTATTCTTGACACAAAAGTTATCAAACTTGTTGTTGAACCTGGATGCAAAGAGGTCTACATCCGGAACCCCCCATCTTTGGCATATGGCCAAGAAGATGTCGGGGTGAAGAGACCATTCCCCTGGGAATAACTGCCGGCGACTCAAGTAGTCCGCCTGCCAGTTCTCTACTCCCAGAATGAAGATTGCCGATATGCACGGCACATGCTTCTGCCCAGATTAAGATCTGGTTTGCTTCTCCCTGGGCTGCACGAGTCCTGGTGCCTCCCTGGTGATTGATATAAGGCACTGATGTGGCATTGTCGGACTGGATCCTGATAGGGCAACCCTGTAACCTGAGTGTCCAGGCCTTTAGGGCTAGATACGCTGCACAGATCTCTAGAATGTTGATGGGTAAGGTCCTCTGTCTTGGACCATCTCCCTTGGACAGTCGACTGTTCCAGAACTGCTCCCCAACCCGAAAGACTGGCATTTATTGTTACCACTGTCCTGTCCGGGGTATTGGAAAAAAAGGGTTTTCCCTTTTGCAGATTTTCGGGTATCAACCACCAACTGAGGCTCTGACGCACTGTTTGGAGACAGACACATCGGGAAATCCAATGCCTGAACCTCCTTGTTCCAGGCAGACAGGATACTGTTTTGCAGCAGTCTCGAATGAAACTGAGCATAGGGAACTGCTTTGAACGAAGCCACCATCTTCCCCAGTAGCCTCATACAAAAGGCGAGTAGGAGGATCTTTCTTTGCCTGACTACCTGAATCAGTTCTTTATGGTACTGATCTTTGCCTGGGGTAAAATACCCTCTTCTGGGCTGTATCTATGACCAGACCGAAATACTCTAGTCTTTTTACTGGTTTCAAAGAAGACTTTTCTGAGTTGAGGAGCCAACCTAGGTATTCCAGGTAGTTGACTGTGGTGACCAAAGCTTTGTTCCAAGCGGGCTACCGAGCGGTCTATCAAGAGCAGGTCGTCTAGGTATGCTATTACCGTTATACCTTGGGCCCTTAATCTGGCCAGCGGAGGGGCCAAGATTTTTGTAAACACCCGAGGTGCAGTCGCTAGCCCGAAAGGCAGAGCTATAAACTGAAAGTGGCGTCTTTCTACTTTGAAACGCAGGTACTTTTGATGAGCAGGGAAAATAGGTACATGCAGGTATGCGTCCTTGATGTCTATTGACGCCAGAAATTCTCCTTCTTGTAGGATGGAGACTACCGACTGGATCAAATCCATGCGAAAGGATTGTATCTTTAGGAATCGGTTTAGATCCTTGAGATCTAATATAGGTCTGACATCTCAATTTGGTTTTGGAACCGTGAAAAGGTTTGAATAAAACCCCAATCCCTGCTCTTGCGTGGGAACAACCACGATAACTTTTTGCGACAATAGTCGCTTCAATGCTAGAAGAGAGACTTCTTTTTCTCTGCGTCTCTGGGAACATTTGATCTGAGGAAACGAGGAGAGGGGAATTCTCGGAACTCCAGTTTGTAACCTAGAGTTAATGTGGACATCACCAATCTGTCCTGGAAATCCTCCTACCAGAGCCTTGAGAACTGTAGCAGTCTTCCCCCCACCCGAGCGAGCGGGGGCACTCCTTCATAAAGAGGCTTTAGCGTCTTGTCTAGTCTTCCTCCCACAGGACTTCTTTTGTCCCTGGGTCGACTGAGATTTATTTCTTGAGCCTGACGGAGGAGGCCATCGCGACTGCCTGGAGGCTGATGCTCCTGGCACTGGAGACAGAGCCTGTTTAAAAGAGGGACGTATACCAAATCCTCTCCGAACAGCCTTGCACCATGAAGGGGAAACCCAGCCAGAAGCTTCTTACACAATGATTCGGCTGAAATTTTCAACCATAAGATTGTACGCATATGTACCAACCCAAGCGCAAGGCAAAAGGTTTGGATGATAGAATCTCTGATTGCGTCAACAGCAAACACAGATCCGCTGGTAGGTTGGCAAACCCCTGGGCCTGCTGTTCAGGTAAAACTTTAAAGACCTGCTTAACATGGTCTCTCAAGTATTGACAGACTGATTGCTGCCACTGCAGGTTGAGCTATTAGGACCTTCTGCCACTGAACCTGTCAAAAAGAAAACACTTTTCAACAGGAATTCCAATTTCTTATCAGCTGGATCCCTAGGTATCTGAGCGTTGTCGACAAGACAAGCCAGACTTATATACGGAGGAATGGCGGCGTCAACTGCCGGTATACCCCCCATCTTAGTACATTTTTCCTCCATAGGATAAAGTGTTGCAAACTTTTTTAGGCGGAAAAAATGTTTATCTGGGTGATCCCACTCAGAATAAATAAGCTTTTTCAGTAACCATAAACAGAAAAGCATGTGTAGTTTGAGGAGGCTTCAGTGAACCCAAACCAAAGGAGGGTTCTTTAACTGACTCAGATACGGGTAACCTGAATGTGGAGCAGACCAATCCTGCCAAAATTTGCACTAACACCTTCTCATCCTGAGAAGCTGAAGAGGGCCCTTCTCCACTTGATTCCTCAGAAGAGGAGTCATAAGTCTCATCCCGATCCTCAGAGGGATTCCTCTCCATTTTCCCCAGAGTTCCTCTGCTTGAGGGTCCTGGGTAACAGAGGGAGACCTAGTGCGTGTTCTTTCACAGAGTAAAGATGCGATTAAGGCCACCGGTCTTTTCTCTAATCCATTAATGGTTGAGGAAAGAACCTCCCGTGAAATGTATACAGGGGCTGAAGTGCCAGAAGCAGCTGCAGCCCCTGACCCCGACAGCTCACCCTGGCCAGCTTCCCCCGGTCCTTCAGGGGGGAAGGTGCTGCAGAAGGGAGGTCCTCAGAGCCTGAGGGAGTCCCTTAGAGCCCCTATTTTTCGGGGTATATGTACCTCTTTTGCCCCTAGTGCAAAACACAAAAAGCAGAGGCACTACCAGAATGCACTGACTGCTGAGCAATGTAGTTCAGCAACTGCCGCTGCTACCAAGTCTCAGTCTGGTGCTCAAGTAAATGTTTGCCTGGGAATGCCTGTGTCTCCCACCTCACATGCGCCCATCTGCTCTGTGTCCCTCCATAGGCCGTGTGCATCTGAAAAGAGTGCACCTTATAGCCTGTATGCAGCCTGCAATGTGAGCATTTCACCACGCCGACGTTGCGTTAACGCTCCACCCCCCGCCACTCCTCCCGTCCCCCCTTCGTCCTTTTTAAAAAAAAAGACTGTTTCCCGCGCGAGCCAAGGCTCTAGATCCTCGGATAGCATGGAGGGGGGAGCAGGGCGGAGGAGAGAGGAGGGCCGGTGGATGGGAAGCCGCTGTAATGGCGGCGGCGGCGTGCAGTGCGGCATACTACCGCTTCCCTGTGCCTTTACCTAAGCTGTGGGGGGAGAATCCCTGTAGGAAAAAAAACCCCTTCCCACATCCTACCTGGAGCATGGCTTGGAGGAGCGTACAGCGTGGACACTGAGACAAGACAGATCAAGAATGAAAAGGTATGTGCTCTTGGCAGCCCCCGGTGGTGACTATAGACATAGCATACATTTACTTAAAGGAGAAACCTTATAAGAACAGGACAAATTTTTAAGGAGTCTCCCTTATCTTATCCAGCTGCAGGGTTCTGTTGCAACAGACCCAATCTTCACCTCTCACGGTGGGCTCCGTTTAGAGAAAAAACCTTCAGAGACTGGGGCCCCCTATGAATAGGAGGATCCACAGTTCTGGCCCCGTAAAGTACCCAGCCAGGGATATGGCTGAAAAAAACAAATACTGGATCCAGGGGTCCAGCTCTCTAAAAAGAGAAGCGTTACAGGTAAAACCTTGTTTCTTCAGACACGAGGCCCGGGTACCATCCAATTCGGCCTGGAAAAGACACTTTGAATGGATCCGGCTGCATGGCTTGCCCCAGTATAGGATACTCCTTTGGAGCTCAGCACAGCACATCTTATTCATGACCAACACCTAAGACACTGGCGAAAAAACTGAGGTATCCCCAGGAAGGGGAGGGGTTATATAGGGGGTTGAACTTAATGTCTAGGGTGTGACCAGTGTCCAATCACCTAATAATACCCTATAACCCATCAGTAATTACTGAGGCTCGGTGTCCCATGATGTACGAGAAAGAAATACCATTTTTAAGGTTTGTGAGTATTCTGCTTGTTCTGCTAGTGGTGGGCTGGCACTGCAAACTACTGCCAAGTCTGTCGTCCACTAGGACCCCCAAATCTTTTTACATCACTGATTCTCCCAGTATTATCTCTCCTAATCAATATTCTGCCTGCAAACTCTTAGCACCCAAATTAATAATTTTCCATTCATCAACATTGAACCTCATCTGCCAAGTCTCTACCCATCCCCCTATTTTATCCAGGTCTTGCTGTAATTTTGCTACATCCTGTGTCCAATAATTTCTCTGCATAATATTGTATCATTAACAAATACATAAATTGAATTCCTAATTTCAACCTCAATGTTTCTAAAAAAAAACCTAACAAACATTGGTCCCATTACAGAACTCTGAGGCACCCCCACTCGCAACTTTGGCCCACTCAAAGGCTGTGTTATTTACCCTATGTACCCAAATCCTGAAGCCAGCGTTCTACCCATGCACATACACTTCCACTTCAATAGACTATTTTGAAATTTTCTCAAGGCCCAGGCCAGGATTTTCTCCATTTGCTTTTTAAGACTAGCATTGAGCTACATGGGTTCATATTTGTACTCTTATTTTTGTTACTCAATTGAGTGCAACAGTAAATATTGTTATTTATCGCACTCCTAAAGCACTCCCACTTCTAAAATATATTTGGTCTCATTTAGTATCACACTGTAAAGAGTGCAGCTTATTGAAGCTGGCATTTTTTTTATTGAAGCGTTTTAATTGTACCCAAATGTTACTTCCTCCTGTAAGACACATCAAATGTAGATAGACTGTGGTCACTACAGCCTCAGTTGTTTCTAATTAAACAGCAGAAATGAGTGCTGTCTTATTAGAAATCACCAGATCTAGTAAAGCATTTTTCTAGTTGGGAGTTCTACAATTTGTCCCATAAAATTATCCTGCAGTATGTTCAGGAACTTGCAAGCCTTAACTGGGTTTGCAGTACCATTTGTCCAATCAAGTCCAGATAACCAAAGCCCCCCCCATAACAATACCATTACCCTGTTTCCCAGTTAATTTTATTTGTAAAATTAGATTTGGCTCTTCTACCTCAATTTTGAGTAGCCTACAACATATTCCCATAAATAATTTACGGTTTGTACAAATCATATGCAGCTCCAGGTTTGCTTCATCACCACACTCATTGCCGATATCCTCTCTCACACTGCTTCTCAGATTATTATTGACATATAGACATTTGCCTCCACTTCCCACATGCTGTCCTTCCTCAAGATTGTGTAACTTTTGATATTTGCAGTCCAGGCCTGTATGCAGTCTTATATTCTCACAAAGTCAAAATCATCCATGAAAAGTAAATATTCCAGCTCATTTTGCCTTACCTGTAAATTCTATATGCTGGAGTACAATTCAGGACATAGGCAACTTATTCATACACCATGGGTTATGGACTTGAACCTTTAGGTGTTTGGACACTGTCAAACTTGTGAAGATATGTCCCCTTGGGATTCCCCCTCCCCTATATCTCAATCACACTCAGCAAGGCCTCAGTTTTGTAACAAGCAATGCAGAGTAATAAGGAGAATTTAGGTATGGTAGCCCACGTCTTGTACTGTATTGCAAGATGCGGAATTTATGGGTAAATTCAATTTCCTCTCATCTTAATTATACAGTACAGGACACTGGCAACTTATAAATATACAATGGGATGTCCCAAAGCAATGAATAAAAGGTCAGGAAACCACTAGGCAACAGAACTGCCACAGACCCAACAGGAGTGAAAAATCACCTAAGTTTTAGAGTGGTGCTGAAAACATGAAAATGCAAAACAAGTAATTGGTAACTAGAAGGTAGGAACAGTAGACCAGGCAATGCTCCAACCATTGTGGCAGAGCGTGTGTGTAATAGCGTAAAATGAAGCATGTGTGTTGAGGCTGGTGGGTCTGCAAACAGTACACTTTGTGAGAACTAAAGGAAAACAAATGAAGAACTTTGTTTTGAAGAAGAAATATTATTTAGGATATGTTCGAATAGTTCTGACAATAGAGTGTAGAGGGATGTCTTTAGGATGCTTAGAAGCAGGGCATAAGGATGTTAGCACAATTCCGTTATGAGGCAGAACTCTTTCCAGTTCTGAGATACGTTATGTTACTAGAAAAGGCTATCATGTTGGCCATGGTGGTTTATGAGAGAACAATTGAGCTAAGACCCCTGAGAGGATCAGGGTGCAAGAGGGGGGCCTGATGTAAAAAGGAATTTGAATAAGGTTTTTGTAAGGAGAGGCAAAGCTAGGGATGGATAAGGCTGAAACCTGACCTATTAGGGTGCAGAGAGCTAGATTCTGGTCCAATCCAATATTGGAGGTCCAGAGTAGGGATACAGGGTAAATTATTGAATTGAATATACTGCTCTAAATGCAGGCTAAATAAGATTTTCAGGTACAATAATAAATGTTCCTGACTGTGGCTCTTTTTTACCTTCAGCAAGGCAGTAATAACAGAGTCAGAGAGCTCTGTATTCATTTGGATCTGGGTGTCAGTAGTTCTTGACCACTTAAGGACTAGCCTTGTTTAGGAATTTAGGTGTTTACATGTTTAAAACAGGTTGTTTGCTAGAAAATTACTTAGAACCCCCAAACATTATATATTTTTTTTCTAACATCCTAGAGAATAAAATGGCGGTCATTGCAATACTTTTATTTCACACCGTATTTGCGCAAAACACTTTTTTGAATAAAAAAATAAAAAAGACAACAGTAAAGTTAGTCCAATTTTTTTTATATTATAAAAGATAATGTTAAGCCGAGTAAATTGATACCCAACATCTCACACTTCAAAATTGCGCCCGCTCGTGGAATGGCGTCAAATTTTCACCCTCTAAAATCTCCATAGGCGACGTTTAAAAAATGTTACAGGTTGCATGTTTTGCCTTACAGAGGGGGTCTAGGGCTAGAATTATTGCTCTCGCTCTACCGATCGCATCGATACCTCACATGCGTAGTTTGACCACCGTTATCATATGCGGACACTACTCACGTATGCGTTCGCTTCTGCACGTGAGCTCGTCAGGACAGGGCTTTTTATTTTTTATTTTTTTATTATTTATTTTACTTGATTTTATTTATTTTTTCACCGTTAAAAAAAAAAAAAAAAATGGGTCACTTTTATTCCTATTACAAGGAATGTAAACATCCCTTGTAATAGAAAAAAAAAGTATGACAGGTCCTCTTAAATATGAGATCTTTGGTCAAAAAATTGACAACAGAAAAAATGGGTTGAAAAAATGACAACAGAAAAATGTGCCTTTAGGATGTATGGGCAGAAGTGACGTTTTGACGTCGCTTCCGCCCGCCTATGGTATGGAGACGGGTGGGGGCCATCTTAGCCTCACACATCTCCATACCACAGACGTGAAAGGACCTGATCGCCTCCGCCGCTACTGACGGCTCCGGTAAGCGGGGGAGGGCGCGGGAGAGAGGCGGGTGGCACCTCTCCCCCTGCCGATAACAGTGATCTCGCGGTGAATCCGCCACAGAGACCACCATTATTGTAAACAGAACCGCCGGCTCTGAAGATGGATACCTCGATTGTGGCAGCAGTTGCTGCCGTTACCGAGATATCCATCTTCAAACTGCCGACGTATATGTACATGAGCCGGTCGGTAATATCAGTTCTTGACTATGAATCCTGACTTGCCAAGGATACTGAGATTTGCTACCTAGCCAGGCAGACCCTTTGATGAATAAATGTTCCAACTATAAAAGAGGAGGATTTTTCCCAACCCACTATCAATTGAGATGGTGATCTTCCAGATGTAGGGGGATCTTTTATTTGTCAATTTGTGGAAACAAGTGGAAATCTACTTAACCACAGATTTTTGCTTATTTTCATTCATATAAAAATGTTTTAATATTTCAGTACAAACATTCTAACATATTTGGAGGCCCCAGTGAGATGTATGCCTAAGTTTTAAACAAAGGACCATGCAAACCATGCAAAGTATATATATTTTTGTTGCTATTTTTTTTTATTTGGTTATTACTATTGTTGATTGCAATATTGAAAAGGTCTTATCCTAAGAGAAGTCCAGTAGATTCTGCAGAGATTGAGACTGGTCTGCATAACAAAAATACCAGAGAATTGGTAAAATATCAGGTGATATCTTATGTCAAAGAAAAATTGGAGATTAAAAAGGATACCAATGATTGGGTAATTGAAATGCAGAATAGAGTTGCAGAATATGTAAATTATATCTGGTCTGATGAATCAGGTGTGGCAACTTATCTTCTTATATTTGTTCACTAAAGATTGTTCTCTTCATAATTTTAAGCAAATCTCACATCAAAAGCACTCCAAAAGTATCACTCATAGGAGTGAGGAAAAAAAAAAACCCTCAACCTGTGCCTGATACTACAAAAGTGATAAAGTTTTTAAAAGAAAATATGGGTATATATACTAAGAAAAGATCGCCTTCTATAATTAATCATATAGAACAGGCATCACTAAATGGCGGACCGCGGGCCGGATCCGGACTCAGTAGCAGCCCTATGCGGCCCGCAGCCTCGCCAGATGGTTGGCTGAGTGTTCTCTCCCCTCTGCTGGCTCGCACGCCCGCCACTGCCGCAAACATCCTTGATTTACATGGGAGGTGCAGCAGGTCTCTCCTTTACATCATCGTAACACTCCCCCTTCCTCCCCCTCCACACACTGCCCTACCTTATTCACACAAGCCTGGAAGCGCTGCAGGTCCGGACAAAGGGCGGGACTTTTCAATTTACAAAGCAGGTGATTGATTGCAAGACAGTGGGGTGGTCCCAAGCAACCAATCACCCGCCTTTTACTTGAAAAGTCCCGCCCTTTGTCTGGATCTGCCATGCGTGCTTCCTGGCTCGTGTGACTAAGGTAGGGCAGTGTGAGGAGGGGGAGGAAAGGGGAGGAGCAGGGAATGCTGTGTTGATGAAAGGGACAGTCTGACTCTGTAATATCGAGGGAGGACTGTGATGGAGGGAGTCTGGGGGGTCTGTGATATTGGGGTCTGTAATGGGGGGATCTGTGATAGTGGGGTCTGTAATGGGGGGAGCTGTAATTGTGGGGTCTGTGATGGGGGGATCTGTGATGGAGTGGGGTCTGTAATGGGGGGTCTGTGATGGAGTGGGGTCTGTAATGGGGGGGATCTGTGATAGTGGAGTCTGTAATGGGGGATCTGTAATAGTGGGGTCTGTAATAGTGGGATCTGTAATAGTGGGGTCTGTAATGGGGGGGGATCTGTGATGGAGTGGGGTCTGTAATGGAGGGGATCTGTGATAGTGGGGTCTGTAATGGGGGGGATCTGTGATAGTGGGGTCTGTAATGGGGGGTCTGTAATAGTGGGGTCTGTGATGGAGTGGGGTCTGTGATGGAGTGGGGTCTGTGATGGAGTGGGGTCTGTAATGGGGGATCTGTGATAGTGGGGTCTGTGATAGTGGGGTCTGTAATGGGGGGGGATCTCTAATAGTGGAGTCTGTAATGGGGGGGATCTGTGATAGTGGGGTTTGTAATGGGGGAGATTTGTAATAGTGGGGTCTGTAATGGGGGAGATTTGTAATAGTGGGGTCTGTAATGGGGGATCTACAGATCCCAGATATTACCTACAGATCTACAGATATTACAATAGTGGGGTCTGTGATAGTGGGGTCTGTAATGGGGGGGGGGGATCTGTGATGGAGTGGGGTCTGTAATGGGGGGGATCTGTAATATTGGGGTCTGTGATCGAGTGGGGTCTGTAATGGGGGGATCTGTGATAGTGGGATCTGTAATAGTGGAGTCTGTAATGGGGGGGATCTGTGATAGTGGGATCTGTAATAGTGGGGTCTGTAATGGGGGGGGGATCTGTGATGGAGTGGGGTCTGTAATGGGGGGGGATCTGTGATAGTGGGGTCTGTAATGGGGGGATCTGTGATAGTGGGGTCTGTAATGGGGGGATCTGTGATAGTGGGGTCTGTAATAGGGGGATCTGTGATAGTGGGGTCTGTAATGGGGGGATCTGTGATAGTGGGGTCTGTAATGGGGGATCTGTAATAGTGGGGTCTGTGATAGTGGGGGGATCTGTGATGGAGTGGGGTCTGTAATGGGGGGGATCTGTAATATTGGGGTCTGATCGAGTGGGGTCTGTAATGGGGGGGATCTGTGATAGTGGGATCTGTAATAGTGGGGTCTGTAATGGGGGGGATCTGTGATGGAGTGGGGTCTGCAATGGGGGGATCTATGATAGTGGGGTCTGTAATGGGGGGATCTGTGATAGTGGGGTCTGTAATGGGGGTGGGGCCTGTGATAGTGGGGTCTGTAATAGGGGGGGGATCTGTGATGGAGTGGGGTCTGTAATGGGGGGGGATCTGTGATAGTGGGATCTGTGATGGAGTGGGGTCTGTAATGGGGGGATCTGTGATAGTGGGGTCTGTGATGGAGTGGGGTCTGTGATAGTAGGGTCTGTAATGGGGGGGATCTGTGATAGTGGGGTCTGTAATGGGGGGGATCTGTAATAGTGGGGTCTGTGATAGTGGGGTCTGTAATGGGGGGATCTGTGATGCAGTGGGGTCTGTAATGGGGGGGTCTGTGATGGAGTGGGGTCTGTGATGGGGGGGATCTGTGATAGTGGGGTCTGTAATTGGGGGGTCTGTAATTGGGGGGATCTGTGATGGAGTGGGGTCTGTAATGAGGGGGTCTGTGATGGAGTGGGGTCTGTAATGGGGGGGTCTGTAATGGGGGGATCTGATAGTGGGGTCTGTAATGAGGGATCTGTGATAGTGGGGTCTGTAATGGGGGGATCTGTGATGGAGTGGGATCTGTAATATTGGGGTCTGTAATGGGGGGGTCTGTGATCGAGTGGGGTCTGATCGAGTGGGATCTGTGATGGGGGGGATCTGTGATAGTAGGATCTGTAATAGTGGGGATCTGTGATGGAGTGGGGTCTGTAATGGGGGGGATCTGTGATAGTGGGGTCTGTAATGAATGGGGGATCTGTGATAGTGGGGTCTGTAATGAATGGGGGATTTGTGATAGTGGGGTCTGTAATGGGGGATCTGTAATGGGGGATCTGTGATAGTGGGGTTTGTGATAGTGGGGATCTGTGATAGTGGGGTCTGTAATGGGGGGGATCTGTGATAGTGGGGTCTGTAATGGGGGGGGATCTGTGATAGTGGTGTCTGTAATGGGGGGATCTGTGATGGAGTGGGGTCTGTAATGGGGGGGATCTGTGATGGAGTGGGGTCTGTAATGGGGGGGGGATTTGTGATGGAGTGGGGTCTGTAATGGGGGGGGATTTGTGATGGAGTGGGGTCTGTAATGGGGGGGATTTGTGATGGAGTGGGGTCTGTAATGAGGGGATTTGTGATGGAGTGGGGTCCGTAATGAGGGGATCTGTGATAGTGGGGTCTGTAATGGGGGGGAATCTGTGATGGAGTGGGGTTTGTAATGGGGGAATCTGTGATGGAGTGGGGTCTGTGATGGGGGGATTTGTGATGGAGTGGGGTCTGTAATGGGGGGGATCTGTGATAGTGGGGTCTGTAATGAATGGGGGATCTGTGATAGTGGGGTCTGTAATGAATGGGGGATTTGTGATAGTGGGGTCTGTAATGGGGGATCTGTAATGGGGGATCTGTGATAGTGGGGTCTGTAATGGGGGGGATCTGTGATAGTGGGGTCTGTAATGGGGGGGATCTGTGATAGTGGTGTCTGTAATGGGGGGATCTGTGATGGAGTGGGGTCTGTAATGGGGGGGATCTGTGATGGAGTGGGGTCTGTAATGGGGGGGGATTTGTGATGGAGTGGGGTCTGTAATGGGGGGGATCTGTGATAGTGGTGTCTGTAATGGGGGGATCTGTGATGGAGTGGGGTCTGTAATGGGGGGGTCTGTGATGGAGTGGGGTCTGTGATCGAGTGGGGTCTGTGATCGAGTGGGGTCGGTGATCGAGTGGGGTCGGTGATCGAGTGGGGTCGGTGATCGAGTGGGGCCGGTGATCGAGTGGGGCCGGTGATCGAGTGGGGCCGGTGATCGAGTGGGTTCTGTAAAGGGGGGGGATCTGTGATAGTGGGATCTGTAATAGTGGGGATCTGTGATGGAGTGGGGTCTGTAATGAATGGGGGATCTGTGATAGTGGGGTCTGTAATGAATGGGGGATCTGTGATAGTGGGGTCTGTAATGAATGGGGGATCTGTGATGGAGTGGGGTCTGTAATGGGGGGATCTGTGATGGAGTGGGGTCTGTAATGGGGGGGGATTTGTGATGGAGTGGGGTCTGTGATGAGGGGATCTGTGATAGTGGGGTCTGTAATGGGGGGGAATCTGTGATGGAGTGGGGTTTGTAATGGGGGAATCTGTGATGGAATGGGGTCTGTGATGGGGGATTTGTGATGGAGTGGGGTCTGTGATGGGGAGATCTGTGATAGTGGGGTCTGTGATGGAGTGGGGTCTGTGATGGAGTGGGGTCTGTTATGGAGTGGGGTTTGTAATGGGGGGGGTCTGTAATGGAGTGGGGTCTGTGATAGTGGGGTCTGTAATGGGGGATCTGTGATAGTGGGGTCTGTAATGGGGGGGTCTGTGATGGAGTGGGGTCTGTGATGGAGTGGGGTCTGTGATGGAGTGGGGTCTGTGATGGAGTGGGGTCTGTGATGGAGTGGGGTCGGTGATCGAGTGGGTTCTGTAAAGGGGGGGATCTGTGATAGTGGGATCTGTAATAGTGGGGATCTGTAATAGTGAGGATCTGTGATAGTGAGGATCTGTGATAGTGAGGTCTGTGATAGTGGGGTCTGTAATGGGGGATCTGTGATAGTGGGGGGGGGGTCTGTAATGGGGGGGGATCTGTGATGGAATGGGGTCTGTAATGGGGGGGATCTGTGATAGTGGGGTCTGTAATGGGGGGGATCTGTGATAGTGGGGTCTGTAATGGGGGGGATCTGTGATAGTGGTGTCTGTAATGGGGGGATCTGTGATGGAGTGGGGTCTGTAATGGGGGGGATCTGTGATGGAGTGGGGTCTGTAATGGGGGATTTGTGATGGAGTGGGGTCTGTAATGGGGGGGATTTGTGATGGAGTGGGGTCTGTAATGGGGGGGGATCTGTGATGGAGTGGGGTCTGTAATGGGGGGGGGGGTTTGTGATGGATTGGGGTCTGTAATGGGGGGGATTTGTGATGGAGTGGGGTCTAATGGGGGGGATTTGTGATGGAGTGGGGTCTATAATGGGGGGATCTGTGATGGAGTGAGGTCTGTAATGGGGGGATCTGTGATGGAGTGGGGTCTGTAATGGGGGGGGTCTGTGATGGAGTGGGGTCTGTGATGGAGTGGGGTCTGTGATGGAGTGGGGTCTGTGATGGAGTGGGGTCGGTGATCGAGTGGGTTCTGTAAAGGGGGGGATCTGTGATAGTGGGATCTGTAATAGTGGGGATCTGTGATGGAGTGGGGTCTGTAATGGGGGGGGGGGTCTGTAATAGTGGGGTCTATAATAGTGGGGTCTGTAATGGGGGATCTGTGATAGTGGGGTCTGTGATAGTGGGGATCTGTGATAGTGGGGATCTGTGATAGTGGGGATCTGTGATAGTGGGGATCTGTAATAGTGAGGATCTGTGATAGTGAGGATCTGTGATAGTGAGGTCTGTGATAGTGGGGTCTGTAATGGGGGATCTGTGATAGTGGGGGGGGTCTGTAATGGGGGGGGGATCTGTGATGGAATGGGGTCTGTAATGGGGGGGATCTGTGATAGTGGGGTCTGTAATGGGGGGGATCTGTGATAGTGGGGTCTGTAATGGGGGGGATCTGTGATAGTGGTGTCTGTAATGGGGGGATCTGTGATGGAGTGGGGTCTGTAATGGGGGGGATCTGTGATGGAGTGGGGTCTGTAATGGGGGATTTGTGATGGAGTGGGGTCTGTAATGGGGGGGATTTGTGATGGAGTGGGGTCTGTAATGGGGGGGGATCTGTGATGGAGTGGGGTCTGTAATGGGGGGGGGTTGTGATGGATTGGGGTCTGTAATGGGGGGGATTTGTGATGGAGTGGGGTCTAATGGGGGGGATTTGTGATGGAGTGGGGTCTGTAATGGGGGGATCTGTGATGGAGTGAGGTCTGTAATGGGGGGATCTGTGATGGAGTGGGGTCTGTAATGGGGGGGTCTGTGATGGAGTGGGGTCTGTGATGGAGTGGGGTCTGTGATGGAGTGGGGTCGGTGATCGAGTGGGTTCTGTAAAGGGGGGGATCTGTGATAGTGGGATCTGTAATAGTGGGGATCTGTGATGGAGTGGGGTCTGTAATGGGGGGGGGGGTCTGTAATAGTGGGGTCTATAATAGTGGGGTCTGTAATAGTGGGGTCTGTAATGGGGGATCTGTGATAGTGGGGTCTGTGATAGTGGGGATCTGTGATAGTGGGGATCTGTGATAGTGGGGATCTGTAATAGTGAGGATCTGTGATAGTGAGGATCTGTGATAGTGAGGATCTGTGATAGTGAGGTCTGTGATAGTGGGGTCTGTAATGGGGGATCTGTGATAGTGGGGGGGGTCTGTAATGGGGGGGGATCTGTGATGGAATGGGGTCTGTAATGGGGGGATCTGTGATAGTGGGGTCTGTAATGGGGGGGGATCTGTGATAGTGGGGTCTGTAATGGGGGGGATCTGTGATAGTGGTGTCTGTAATGGGGGGATCTGTGATGGAGTGGGGTCTGTAATGGGGGGGATCTGTGATGGAGTGGGGTCTGTAATGGGGGATTTGTGATGGAGTGGGGTCTGTAATGGGGGGGATTTGTGATGGAGTGGGGTCTGTAATGGGGGATCTGTGATGGAGTGGGGTCTGTAATGGGGGGGGGTTTGTGATGGATTGGGGTCTGTAATGGGGGGGATTTGTGATGGAGTGGGGTCTAATGGGGGGGATTTGTGATGGAGTGGGGTCTGTAATGGGGGGATCTGTGATGGAGTGAGGTCTGTAATGGGGGGATCTGTGATGGAGTGAGGTCTGTAATGGGGGGGATCTGTGATGGAGTGGGGTCTGTAATGAGGGGATCTGTGATGGAGTGGGGTCTGTAAAGGGGGGGATCTGTGATAGTGGGGTATCTGTGATGGAGTGGGGTATGTAATGGGGGAATCTGTGATGGAGTGGGGTCTGTAATGGGGGGGGATCTGTGATGGAGTGGGGTCTGTAATGGGGGGGACCTGTGATGGAGTGGGGTCTGTAATGGGGCAATCTGTGATGGAGTGGGGACTGTAATGGGGGGGGGATCTGTGATAGTGGGGTATCTGTGATGGAGTGGGGTCTGTAATGGGGGGGACCTGTGATGGAGTGGGGTCTGTAATGGGGGGATCTGTGATGGAGTGGGGTCTGTAATGGGGGGGGGATCTGTGATGAAGTGGGGTCTGTAATGGGGGGGGGGATCTGTGATGGAGGGGGGGTCTGTGCTGGAGAGAATCTGTAATTGGGGGAATTGTGACGGGGTGGAGGGGTGTGTAATTGGGGTGGGAGGGATCTGTGATGGAGGGCGTCTTTAAAAGGGACACGCTGTGATGGGACGGTCTGTAATGGGTTGGCGGGTCTCTGATGGGTCGGTCTATGATGGGGGACTGTGATGTAAAAGGGAGAGATGTGCTGTGAAGAGGGTACTGAGGGCACTGATGTAAGGGCTTCTTCACACTTGTGCAGAGATCTATAATAGAAAACAATCATGACACGACGAGTCATCACCAATATGACACTCGGACCTCCGCTGGAAGAAAATTTTACTGACCGGACCCCCGTGAATTTTAATTCAGTACCCCTGATATAGAAACTTATGAGAAGGCGATGAGGAGCTTTAAATTAAAACATGACAAACATAAAATTGATTTTATTTCATGGGTATTTGTGCTAAGGCACAAGTACTTCTTTAATTCCCTATGAGACATGGGTAAAAATACCTGGTCTGAAGTTCTCTCAGAAATAAAAACTGAATTTGGTCCCTATTGTTCAGTCTGCAAAAAGAGCCATCTTTACTGTAAAATGTCGGTTGAGTCAAAGTCCCAGGGAATTTTGGTCAGTTCTCAAGAATGCCTATAGCTTGGCTGAGAAAGATCCCAATTTTAAGGACCATGAATTCATAAAATTGTTTTATGATGCCTTGCCAAATAAAATTAAAATTATTCCAACCCGGGATTACAATCCCAGAAAAAGTCTGGATTGGTTACTAACAGAGTACCACCCTTTTTGCTGTTTTACAGAATAGCGAGGAGTCTCGCAATAAAAAGATCGCTCAAGAAGCAGCCGAGACTCACATTAAAAAGGATCAGGGACACTTTGAGTCTCCAAAGAGGAGTTATGCTTAGGTTGTTAAAAGCCCCAGTTTTCCCAAACAAAATAAAGCTAGATCCAATCCAGATGATAAGAAGATACCAATAATTTCTAAAAACCCAAATAAAAAGAAACAGTTTGTAAAAAGGCAGTTCAATCAGTAGGGGAGAAATCAGAGGAATCGTTACCGGGATAACCAATTTGATAAATGGTTCAAAATAGTTCTGAATCAGATGGTTCTGGAAAATCACAGCCTTCTAATTTCCAAAATCCACCCACAATTGTTCATTGGAAAAGTAGAAGCAATTTACATGATCGAATGGATCATATGCAGAATCACTTTGGGGTGTTGGCCAAACAGATCAGATCAGAAAATCTTTCCAATTTCCTCACTGTTAAATCCAAAAATCTTTTTTAGAAGAAGAAGCAACCCCTGTCCAGAACCCTGCTTAATAACAAATAGTGATAAGCAGGCTAAAGTGTTAAATCATGCAAATGCCTGTAATTTACTAGTAAGCAAAAGTGAGCCAGTTAACCCAAATGTCTGTATACCTGAAAAGAAATGAACCCCGCCAATGCCAAATGGCAAAAGGGGGGTGGGGGGGAGGGGAGAGACATGTATGTGATTTTATCTTGCAGGCGACGGAGGCCCCAGCTGTGAAAAACCTGACAGGCAATCTCAGGATTACTGCCTGTGAAGAGAAAGGGGGACCATCGTGGGTAAGAGAATCAGCAAGACAAAAGACAGTTTCACATGTCATCCAAAATTTCTTTGCTGCCTACAGGAAATAGACTACAGGTATTTCATGGAAGTGGGATTGCATAATAATTTACCACCACTAATGGCTTTATTGGACACAGGTAGCCAAGCAACTATTTTGTCTCAGATATATTTTCAACAGATCCAGGATTTATCTTCTGAAAAGTATAAGCTAAAACATTTCACAACTGACCTTGTAAGTGTCTCGGGCACTGCCCTGAAGGTCATAGGAAAGGCCTGGCTGAACTTCAACGTGTGGAATAAAGTAATTTGCCATCCCACACTTAGTTGACTTGCCTTACGATCGCTTATTTATTGGCATCGATCTCCTTAAGAGATTAAATCCCATTATTGATTTTATCAATAAGATTATCTGGTCTCAAGTGAAAATGCCCATTAACTATGAACATTCCCAATCCTGTCACAATCGGCATAACTGCCATGTGATTGAGGAAAGGCCGGACTCTATTGAGATCCATCTCAGAAATAGCCAAGTTCCAGATGTCTCCTTCTTACAGGCAACACCGACCTCCACCGTAGGTGGACAGGAGGATAACACCATATGTGTGTCCCCTGAAAGGGTTAGATATGTTTGCTTGGAAGGTGATGTCATCACCATTCACCTGCATGCAGAAAATACTGACTCTACTGGGTACAGTAATCATACACAATTCCTAGCAGGGATTGAAAAGGTGAATGATGATGTGTTCTTTCCCCTACAGGTTAATGACCTGGGAAGAACTAAAAGGGCTAAACTAGATCTACACCAGGAAAACATTACAATACATTAGTAGAAATCTACTAGAACAGTTGGCCAATCCTAAAGTAATTAGGTATCCAAACCCTCAGGATAACTGGATCCATGATCTGGATGATGACCCTAACAGTCATAATATAATTGCTAAATGCATGTTATCCATTTCTATAGGGGGTAAAACAGCCAATCATTCAATTCTGGTAATTAAGGAGTCACGGTATCATATTTACATTGGCAACAATATATTACATAGCTTTGCTATACATGTGGATCTGGTAAATTCCACATTGTGGTCCAGATTAAAAGGGAATACATGTAGTTTCATAAATGAACATGAAACCCCCAAATCATCCCAGATACTGCCATATGCAGTAAGTAAATCAGTACCACATGATATTATCATCCCTCCAGGTAGCAATAGTTTTCTGTTACCTATCCAGGTACAAATAGGCAAAAAAATTAAGAATCCTGAAGCATTAATATGCCTCTCAATTAGGATGCAACAAATGGGAATTTCAGCAAATCATACACCCATGGTAAACATTCATCTATTCAAAACCCAAATCATTGTTAACAATGGAACTCTAAATGACAGGTCTTTGTCTAAAGACACCATACTTGGTCTGGCCTTAGATTCAGATTATTATACTTTTGGGTTTCATAATGCAATTATTGGCCTACTACCTGAACAATATCTCACTGAGGAGCAAATGGTTGCACAAACATTTCATTATCCTCCTGGAGGATTGTTCACCATTAATTCAGTATATCCTTTCAATCCTGAAGATGGTACCTGCAAGGTGGAGGAATCCTCCCTTACCTTTGATCATACACTTAAGGAGCAGAGGAATATCATGAGTACACAGAGAAGGCTAGCAAGTCCAATCATGACCTCACTCGCTTGAAGAAACCTATGAAATAGGTCAACCTGAGATTTTCCCAGGATTTCTGGATATGGTTCAAGAGCAAATGTTGTTAGCCAATCTATGCTCTAATGATATAGAGTGACAACATTTAAAATAAGTTTTCTTGGAGTTCAAGGAAATGTTTGCTAAAGATTCCTATGATTGTGGTCTAACAGACATACACATTGCCAGGATTCAGACTGATCCAGAGGAATATTGTCTTCCCCTAGCTTGTTACGCTAGCAGAAATTATAAGAAATCTCAAGGAAAGAGAAGTTAGAAGATCATTGCACAGTTCTTATAATAATCCTTGATATCCTTTTTTTTTTTATATAAATTTTTTTATTTTTGAAAAATTAGAGTTACGTACCGGTAACGTCTTTTCCAGTAGTCTTTCAGGACAGCCACCATGGGAGAGATAGTCTCCTCCTCTTCCTCTAGGAAACACTGCGCCAGCCCATAAATTCTCACTTCCCCCTGCCAGACCTCAGTATATTCCGAGATTACCTCCGGTCAGCTGGGGAGACACAAGAACACATTAATAACATACTATTCCATATCATTATCATGCTGCGTTCTGGTCTTTTATAAGACCCCCCAAAAATTTCGGGTGGGTAACTAGGGCTGTCCTGAAAGACTACTGGAAAAGACGTTACCGGTACGTAACTCTAATTTTCCCCTTTCGTCTTTCAGGACAGCCACCATGAGAGGATAAACGAGCACTTACCAGTTTAGGGTGGGACTACAGCTTGCAATACCTTTCGCCCAAAGGCTTGCTCACTAGCCGACACCAGGTCCACTCTATAGTGCTTTACAAAAGTGGAGTAGCTGGACCATGTTGCCGCCCTGCATATTTGCTCTGGCGTTGCTCCAGCCTTCTCTGCCTGCGAAGCTGCCATAGCTCTAGTAGAGTGTGCTCTTATACCCATTGGGATTTCCTTCCCTGCCAATGTATAGGCCTGGCCAATGGCTACTCTGAGCCATCTGGCAATAGTGCGTCGAGACGCTTTGCATCCTTTTCTGGCCCCAGAAAACAAAACAAATAAAGAGTCTGACTTTCTAAACCTCTTGGTCAGCTCTAGGTACTGAAGGATACATCTCCTTACATCCAAAGAATGAAACTTTAATTCCCTTTCCCCCGAGGGGTTGGGACAAAATGAGGGTAAAACTACCTCCTGACTTCTGTGGAAACCAGAAGCAACCTTAGGTAAAAATGCTGGATCGGTCTTAAAAATGATCCGATCTGGAAAAATAACGCAAAAAGGAGGTCTAATAGATAAGGCCTCAATCTCACTGACTCTCCTGGCAGTTGTCACTGCTACCAAAAAAACTGTTTTTAACGTAAGATCCTTTAGTAGACATTCTTCTAAAGGTTCAAAGGGGATTCCCGTCAGACCCTGCAAAACTAATGATAGGTCCCACTTGGGAAAGGGAGGGCCTTGAACCGGTCTTTGTCTGGACAGAGCCCTAAAGAATCTGACCACCCATGGATTGGTGGCCAGATGCTTTTCTAAATAAGCACTGAGTGCTGATACCTGACCTTTAAGGGTACTTATGGATAAACCCCTGTCTGCCCCGCACTGAAGGAATTCCAACACGGCTGTGGGACTATGTGCAGGAACCTTCTGCACACCATTCGTTGAAACGTACCCAGACTTTTTTATATATCTGGCGTGTTTCCTTCTTCCTGCTATTGAGGAGGGTGGAGATTAATTTCTCAGAAAAACCCCTAGCTCTTAGCATACCCTCCTCAGTAGCCAGGCCGCTAACTGCCACTGGTGAACCTGTGGACAGAGGACTGGGCCCTGTGAGAGGAGATCCTCTCGAGGTGGCAGGAATAAGGGAGGTTCGACCGCTAGCTGCTTGAGTACTGAGAACCAAGCCCTCTTTGGCCAATGTGGTGCTACCAGAATCAGGGACGTGTTTTCCATCTGGAACTTCCTGAGAACTGCTGGTAATAACGCTGGGGGCGGGAAGGCATAGCAGATTCTGAAATGCCAGTCCTGGATCAATGCGTCGACCCCTCGCGCTCCCTCCCCTCTGTTTAGGGAGAAAAAACAAGGGGCTTTCGCGTTGCTTCTTGACGCGAAAAGATCTACCTCTGGAGGACCCCACTTCTCTGAGATGAGATTGAAAACCTCCTCGTTGAGGATCCAATCGCCCTCTCTCAGTTTGGTTCGGCTGAGAAAGTCTGCTATCACATTCTCTTCTCCTCTCAGGAAGAGTGCTGAGAGTGAGAGAGTGTGAGTCTCGGCCCAGCTCAGAATGTCTGAAGCCAATGTCAACAGGACTCCGCTTTTCGTGCCGCCCTGTTTGTTTACATAAGCTACGGCGGACGAGTTGTCCGACTGCACCTGAACATGGTGGCCCTGTAGCTCCTTTTTGAAGAACCTGAGCGCTAGCCCGATTGCCCTCAGCTCCTTCCAATTGGACGACCTTCTGAGTTCGTCTCCCTCCCAGGTGCCCTGTGCTACAAGGGAACCCAGATGCGCCCCCCAACCCTTGCCGCTTGCGTCTGTGGTTACCACCTGAGAAACTGGGATGAACCACAGACGACCCTGCGACAAGTTTGAGACCCTCCTCCACCACCAGAGGGATCTCTTTACTTGGGGTGGGACCTGAACCAAGGTGTCCAGATTTCTCTGGCTGTGATCCCACACCCTTAGGACAAAGGACTGTAAGGGACGAAAGTGCAGACCTGCCCATTGCACTGCTGGGAGGGTAGCGGTCAAAAGTCCCAGGGCCGACATCAGAACTCTTATGGAGACCTGACTGCTGCACTGAAGACCAGCCACTGCCCTGTCCAGTTTTTGTACTTTTTCTGTTGGAAGAAACACTCTCAGTAGCGTTGAGTCCAGCAGGTAGCCCAAGTACGTAATGCGCTGGGAGGGAATCAAACTGGATTTCTCCAAGTTCATTAGCCACCCTAGACCTGTAAGAACCCTCTTTGTAAGTTATAGATCCCTGACTAACTGCAGTGGACACGCTGCAAACAGGAGCAGGTCGTCCAGGTAAGCTATCACTGATATTCCCTGGAGCCGAAGAAAGGCCATCACCTCCGCCAAGACCTTGGTGAAGATGCGGGGCGAGGAGGATAGCCCGAAAGGCAGCGCCTGAAACTGTAGATGTACCGTTGTTCCACCTACATCTACCGCTAGCCGGAGAAACCTCTGCGAGGCTTCTGTTATGGGGACGTGTAGATACGCGTCCTTTAGGTCCAGGGATGCCATAAAGCAGTTGCGGGGCAACAGTGTTCTGACTGTGAAAATTGTTTCCATACGGAATCTCCTGTATGTCACTGACCTGTTCAAGGGCTTTAGATTCAGAATCAGTCTGAATTTTCCTGTGGGTTTCTTCACTACGAAGATGTGTGAATAAAACCCCTCTCCCTCCTCGGCCTTTGGGACTCTGAGAACCACGTTCTGATCTACCAGATCCCTTAATGCTTCCAACAGTGCCTCGGCTTTTGCCGTACACCTGGGTAGGTGCGTGACCAGAAATCTCCGTGGAGGAGGATTTGTGAAATCGATATGGTACCCCCTTCTTATAATCCCTAGGATAAAGCGATTGGGGGATATTGCCTCCCACTGTGGGAGGAAGGCCCCCAGTCTTCCCCCCACCATGGTTGGGGAGTCATTGACTTTTACGGGGCTGCTCAGGAGGGCGAAAAATCGCCCCTCCTCTGCCCTTGCCTTTCTGACCCCAAAACTTCTTTTGCCCTTCCGGCTTTGGAGTCTCTTTCCGCTTTTGCGGACGTAACCCCTTCTTTGTAGGTGCAGGGGTTTTCTGTTTAACCGGGAAGGATTTCTTCCTGTCTGCTGTGCGGTCCAAGACAGTCTCTAAGCCTGGGCCGAAGAGAAGGTCTCCCGTTAACGGTATGCCGCACAATTTGACTTTAGAGGCGCTATCGCCCGGCCAAGTTTTTAGCCAGAGGGCTCTCCTGGCCGAATTGGCCAGAGCCGCTGATCTGGCCGACATACGTACTGATTCTGCCGAGGCATCAGCTATGTAGGCGATACCCCGCAGAATCGTAGGGAAAGAAGACAGAATGGTTTCTTTTGCCGTTCCAGCCTCAATATGCTCTTGAATCTTAGAGAGCCAGTGCTCCAGATTGCGAGCCACTACTGTGACAGCCAACTCAGGTTTCAAGTTACCAACTGTTGAATCCCACGTCTTTTTAAGGAGAGAGTCTATTCTCTTATCCATGACATCCACCAGGGCCCCCATGTCCTCAAATGCCAGGTCTGTGTGTCTGGAAACCTGGGAGAAAGCAGCGTCTAACTTGGGATTTTTATTCCAGATAGATGTAGGATCATCCGAAAACGGAAATCTCCTTTTTAAGGATCTAGAAAAAAAGGGTTTCCTTTCGGGATCTTGCCACTCCTTTTTGATAGTTTCAACCAGTACTTCATGAACTGGAAAAACCTTTCTCCTTTGTTCCCCCAAGCCTCTGTACATCTGGTCATGAAGGGTCAGGGGTTTCCTGTCCTCCTGAATACCGAGGGTTGTATAAATAGCCCCTAAGAGGTCCTCTACCTCCTCTAGGGATAATTTATATCTGGAGGATCTCCTGGACTCCCCGTCCTGGTCCTTCCCCTCTGAACCATCCTGGGAATCGGAGGAGGAACTATCTGGCTGTCTTAGTTCCACTCCGGAAGGCCCTGGAGCTTCCTCTGCCCTAACTGAAGTTGCAGGTTGGGCAGGAGCAGAGCCCTGCGCCTGAGGCGGGGTTGTATCCTGGGGAGCTGGACTAATGGGAGGTTGAAACCTTTCAAATAAGGTTTTAAATGAAGAAAAGGTGGACGAGAGCTCCTTTACTGAGGCTGCAAGTCCTGACTCCTGTTCAGAGTCCCTCTCCTTAACAAGGGAGTCTATGCACTCCCTACACAAGACCTTTGTCCATGCCTCCCCTAATGTGTCCCTGCAAGAGGCACACCTCCTCTTAGAGCTATGGGTAGACTTAGACTTTTCTGTAGCTTTCTGAAATACATGAAAGGAAAAAACAAACATTTGTCACTTTTTTTTTTTTTTTTTTTTTTTTAAAAAAAAACAAGGATACAACCCTGGGAGTGCACTAGACCCTCCTTAATCTATGGGGATCTGAGCCTCCCTCCCCTGACCACCCAGGGTACCTGCCCCCCCATGACAGGAACCATACATGGAGGGACAATCCTAGGTAAAGAGTACTTTTCCCCAAGGCACTCTTACCTTAGGAAGGCTGGAGGTAGTGTCCGTTGGCTGAGCATCCGCTTCCGACATGACATGCAGGTGGTTGCTACTACCGAGTCCTCCGCTGCCTGTGCGCGTCCCAGACTCGTCTCCAGCTTGTGCCTGGCTTCCCTATCAGCGCCGCGACCCGGAACCGGAAGCCGCGGGTCAAAGGCAAGCCCTCGCCCTTCCGCCGGAAATGACGTCGCCCGTCGTCCGGCCCGCCTAGTTCCAAAAAGAGAGCGGCCTGTAAAGTATACAGGAAGGGCGGACGCCAGCCTGCTGCAGCCCTGTAGCCGCGATAGGGAACCCCCACAGCCTGAAGCTGTGCTCAGCAAGGAAGTGGTGGCAACCAAACGAGGGGTAAGTCCCCCCCATGCCCCTAGGAAGCCCCTGCTCCCATTACAGGCCAAAAAACAAATAACAGCCACAGTCCCCTGACTGAATGGCCTGGTTCCTTGCACAGTGTCTCCCCACCGGAGGAAACACTAATACTGAGGTCTGGCAGGGGGAAGTGAGAATTTATGGGCTGGCGCAGTGTTTCCTAGAGGAAGAGGAGGAGACTATCTCTCCCATGGTGGCTGTCCTGAAAGACGAAAGGGGAAAATTACATACATTATTCATAGCGTTCATACATGTTATTTGATAATGCAATACACATAAATTATACAAGCCCGTTCTTATATTCGTGCCCTGTTTCATTTCAATATTATATTTCTACTACTAAATCATATCCCAACCTTTTCCCTTCCCTATTCCTCCCCCCCCCCCACCTCCACTACTACAATCGTCTCCTATGATTTACAATATTTTACTCGCCACACTCTCATTTGCCACGGACTTCCCCCATAACCAATATTCTTTCTTATCTAATTATACAATCATTACTCCTTCGGGCCATCTTTTTCCCCCCTTCCATTCTCCCTCCTCTCTCCTCCTCCTATCCCTCTTCTGTTCCTATCTACCCCTTCCTCTCTAATATTCCCCCCATATCTCTACAACTGAAGCCATTCCACTACCAGTTGATGTGGTGCTAAGTCCACATCCCCCAGCCATGGTTGCCATATCTTGTCAAATTTGCCCTTGTCACTTCTGCGACTATAAGCCAGTCGCTCTCTAGGAAGCAAGGAATTTACATACGAAATCTATTGCTTCCCTGTGAGTACCATTGGGGCCATCCAGTGCTTTGCAATAAGTTTTCTAGCTAAGTACATCAGTCTAGTTAACATATAATACTTTCCTCCCGGGAACATTTTTACATTTATGGCTCCAAGCAAGTACACTATCGGCTTTAGGGGGACGGGGACTTGCGCCAGCCTAGTAATGCACTGGGAGACTTCATCCCAATACCTATGCAACTTTGGGCACCTCCAGATTAGGTGAATGAAGTCCCCCTTGTGCACTCTACACTTAGGGCACAGCGGGGAGTCTCTTCCTCCCCATTTATATAGCTGTGCTGGTGTCCTGTAGGCCCTATGTAAAATAAATAGTTGTGACAACCTTTGGGATGCGGATAACGATACCACTGGAATAGCTTCAAGTGCCATTTCCCACTGTCTGTCATCTATTTCCCCTAAGTCTTCTGCCCATTTATTTCGACACTTTAACGAGGCATGGTCCTGAACCGAGATCAGTAATTCCCTATATATTTTTGATATTAACCCTTTCCTCGTATCTGCCATAATGTTGATACTGTCAGAGTGTGTTATTTGTTGTGCCTGTAACGCATGGCGAAGTTGAAGGTATTGATAAAAAACCGGGGTTCAAATGAAATTCCCTACATAGTTGTTTCGTATGTCTTTAGCACCTCTCCCTCGTAGAGCTGTGAGAAAAACCAAACCCCCTTTTCTTTCCAATGTGTAAAACCTTATAATTCCTGAACCTCAATGTATCTTTTGTTATGCCATATCGGTGTAAATGGGAGCACGCCCGTTATTTTCAGCGCTTTCCGCATCTCTCCCCATACCCTTTTAAGGAGGAAGCCTGTGGGTTCTAGGCCCTCCATACTTGGTAAATCCATTTCCAAATGGGAAGCCGCCTCTAATGCGGGTTCCGATATAGTCACCAATTTACATATAGGGTCCTCATTTCCTTTCCGTCCCCACCCTGCCATTTGTTGTAGCTGTGATGCCAGAAAATACAATTTAGAATGGGGTATTGCCAACCCTCCTCTGTCTTTTCCATATTGCAATGTATCTAATCTGATCCTAGGTGCCTTTTTTTTAACATATCAGTTCCCTCAATAATGTATCGATTTGCTTGAACCACTTTTTTGATATCCATATCTGTGATTTATGAAAAACATACAGTTGCTGTTGAGCCCATACCATTTTTATTAAGTTTGCTCGTCCTATAACTGATAGTGGAAGCCTACACCAGCTATTACATTTTTCTTTGTCTGGTGAGCAGTGGTCCCAGGTTCAGCAGAAGATACTCAGCCGGATCTGGGGACACCGTCACTCCCAGATACTTAAAACTATTAACTAACCATTTGTTCCGCCCCCTCTGGTAATCGATCCCCCAGCTGATCTAATGGCATTAGGGTTGACTTTGACCAGTTAATAGTAAAGTCTGAAAAGCTACCGTATTCTCCCACTATCTCCATCACTGCCCGCAATGAAGAGGCTGTGTCGTCTAGATATATAAGTGCATCGTCTGCGTATAAGGATATTTTTTCTTCTCTCTGATACCTACGAAACCCCACCATCTCTGGTGAGGTCCGAATCAATATGGCCAAGGGCTCTATTGCCAAGGCGAACAGCAATGGAGACAGTGGTAAAACCCTGTCTGGTACCTCTGTGCAATTCAAATGGAGAGGAAAGGTTATTATTGATACGTAACCTGGCTCTAGGTTTAAAATAGAGTACCTTTATACCACGATACAAATTTACTTCCTATTCCAAATCTTTCCAATATTTCCATGAGGTAGGGCCACTCTACACTATCAAACGCCTTTGCAGCGTCCAGTGACAGAATGGCCCTACCCCCCGGATTGTCGACTGGCATCTGCAGATTCATATATATAGCCTCCTTATATTATCAGCCGTGGAACGAGTGGGTATAAAGCCAGACTGATCATAGTGAACCAGCTTGCCAATAACTTGAGATAGCCTCTTGGCCAGAACACTGGCAAAAAGCTTGACATCCGCATTTAATAGAGATATTGGGCGGTAAGAGTCTAATAAAAGTCTGTCTTTTCTAGGCTTTAAAAGTACTGTACGGTTATTATTGCCTCTTGCATGCTATCTGGCAAGCTGCCCACTTCCCCAGCCTCCATTATAGCCTGCAACAGTGATGGTAAAAGATCTTCCCTGTAATGAGAGTATACCTCCGCCATTATCCCATCTGGGCCTGGGGATTTATGGTGCCTTGCCCCCTCCAAAGCTTCTGTTAATTCAGCTAGTGTAATTGGACGGTTCAACATTTCCCTGTCCGCCTCCGTTAGCCGCGGGAACGGACAGGTTTGTAAGAACTGTACCAGATCAGATGGAATATAACTAGTTTTACTAGAGTACGGATCTTTATAGAACTGCTGAAAGCTATTTAAGATATCTGAACTAAGGGTCTGCTTCTCCCCAGATTCTGCCCTCACAGCTAAGATGTTGGTAGATTCCCGTTGCTCTCTAGCTATAAGGGCTAAAAGGCGGCCAGTATTTTCCCCCTGTTCAAAATAACTCTGTTGCTGAAAATATCTTCTCTTCTCTGCTGCGGATAACCATACAGAGTTATATACTACTTGGGCCTCCTTCCAGGACTCTTGATTAGATTGTGACGGGTCCATTATTAAAGCCTGTTCCCTTTCTTTCACTTCCTCCCGCTATTTTCCCATTCCCTGGATCGAATTTTAATTCCCATGATTTCTCTAATGAGACATCCCCTCAAGAATGCCTTGAGTGTGTCCCATACTACCGCTGCACTGGCTCATCCCCTATTGAATTGCAAAAATTCCCGTAGTGCCCCTCTCGTTCTGTCCACCTGCGGGAACAGAGCTAACCAATAAGGGTTCACTTTCCATAAAGGGCGTCCCAGCGTTCCAGTAACGTCTAGCCGTACCCAAAATGGAGAGTGGTCGGATAGTAGGCGCGGCTCATAAGCCGAGTCCTCCACCCGCTGCATAAGTGCCTCATTCCCCAATCCTAGGTCAATACGGGAAAAACCATCATGTGTTGCAGAGTAGCATGAATAACATCTGTCTTTTTCGTGCCTCTCTCTCCATACATCCCGAAGTTCCAGTTCCAAAAGCAAGGCAGCAAAAGCCGTCTTGCCATCTGTCTGTCTCACACTTCTGGGTGTCAAGGACATTCTATCCTGGGAATTGTCCAAGATATTATTATAGTCTCCCAGTGCTAGTACTGGGACATCAGGATGTAAGGCCATAAATTGCGATAAGCTCCCAAGGAGAACTGTTGAGAATAGTGGGGGGATATATATAGAGGCAATAATACATATTAGTCCATTGAGTTTACACAGCAGAAAAACAAATTTTCCCTCTTTGTCCACCCTCTGTTGTATGCACTCAAAGGAGACATCCGTGGAGACCATTACACTAACTCCCCTTGAGTATGAAGTGTGCATAGAGTGGAACTGTATCGGATATCTCCGTGAGCGCAGGAGGTGAACGGAGTCGGGGCTCATGTGCGTTTCTTGCAGGCAAATTATTATCATTTTATCAAAATATCTAAACATTGCACTTCTCTTGTCTCTGTCCCCCAACCCCCTCACATTCCATGTCATTAAAAGTATACCCCTTTTCTTCCCCTTACTCATATAAGGAAGCAAACCAGTTACTGTGATTGTAAAACCAAGAACAATATAAAGAATAAATCAGGATACAATTATCCTTCTCAGTTTTACCTACCCCTAGGACCCTGCCAGCATATAATACATTTCTACATACCTTCCCCTTCTTCCCCCGTTTATCAGTAGTGAGACATAAAGAATATTTGTGGCAAAACTTATGTTTGTGATATCTTCCTCTATTCATTTGTGTTAAACCTTCCCCTCCCGCCCATCCCCTACCTCCCCCCCACCCCCATTCCAGGCCCCCCCTCCCTCCCTCCTTGCCCAACTGGGCCTACCCTAGGGGCTTTATTTCTGACCTCCCCTCTACACTCATTCCCCATAATACACCAACGATCCTCGCCTATATCATACATCTCTATACCCCCTTTCACCAGGGGTCCCTAACTCATCCCTTCCCCCCCCCTCTCTGACCACTTTTTAGTGCTATTCGTGTGCAGTAGTTTTTGTGCATTTAAATTAAGTACTTTTATCGTACCAGCCCCATTTTAATCTAATTAGTGTATGCCTATCCTTCTACTTTATTGTATTCCCACTTCTCTCCCTAGTGCCTCTAACTGTGCTTTACTTATTATTATTTATTATTGGTTTATTTCTTATTTATTATTTTTAATTATTGTTTATTATCATTACTTTCCCTCTCCCTTCCCTCTACCCCTGTGCCTTTAAAAAATTAACTTTTATATTATACCAGCTGCAGAGTTCAGAGGGGGGAGAAAAAAAAAAAGGGTCTAATTAGTCTCTAGTCTCTCATCTCCTATATTCCGTGCTGTTTTCCCATTGTCCTCCAGCCACTCTTCCACGCTCCGTGGGGAATCAAAGAAGTGTATACCATTCGTTGTAGATACTCTTACGGGCGGGGTACAAAAATGCATAGTCCATCTTGCTTTGCTGTAGCGTGCGTTTAATCGACCTATATGCCGCTCTGCGTTTTTGCAGATCTGGAGAAAAATCCTGATATAATGAAATTTTTACCCCTTTGTAGAGAATCTCTCCCATTTCCCTTGCCTTCTGGAGCAGAGATACTATCTCTGAAGTTAAACATTTTTATAAGTATGGGTCTTGGGTACTCCCTTCCCTAACGGGGTTTAAAGGGGACTCGATGGGCTCGCTCGATAACGAAAAAGGAAGAAAAAGTTGCAGCCCCAAATCTCTCCTTAACCCATCCCTCCAGGAATTCTATAGGATCAGATCCCTCGCTCCGTTCAGGCATGCCGATTACTCTTACATTATTTCTCCGATTTCTATTTTCTAATTCATCTATTTTGGCTGCCTGGTTGTTTATATGTTTCTTCATCTCAGTTATGTCTTGTCTGAGCGGAAATAACGCATCTTCTACTGCACTTAATCTTTCCTCTAGGACCGTTGTTCTATCCATCGTCTCTTTCAGCCTGCCTCCCAACACTGCGAGTTCCTCCTTTATGCCTTTCAGCTAGATATCCAGACCACTAATTGATTCCTTGCATGCAGTTATCGCATATAGAAGATCCCTCATTGTAGGCTCTTCCGCTCCTCTACTTTGTTCTCCCTCCGTATTCGCCTTGGTTATATTAGGTGGCTTTTTAATTGCTGTATCAGCACTTATGATGTCAAATTTCCCCGCTCCTTGTTCTTTTGTGGGCAGTGCTGCCATCGGGCTTGCCATTGCCGATGCCAGTCCACTGCCTTGGCTTTTCCTAACCGCCGAGGTTCCTGTCTGAGCTGGTTGTTGGGATTTTACTGGTGAGAGGGAGGTTCTAACGAATCGCTCTAGCTTTGCCGCTGCGGCTTTTGCTTGGTTTGTCTGTTTTTTTGCAGAGCGTGTGACCTGGGCTCCTTCTTGATGTGGCAGATGTTGTGACTGGTGCTGGTTTGCTTTTTCCTCTGCTGCCCGCTTCTCAGCCATAGTGTTATGTCAAGGGGAAAAAAGAAAAAAAAAGAAAAAAGAAAAACGTAGAACTAGGACCACTTTTCCATTTATTGTCCAATACTGCGGCTCCAATTTGCAGTGGTTTGGGCCTCCAGACCTCAGCCTTCCTTTTATTGATTTAGACTAATTAATACTATCCCATGCTGCTGGGTTTGATTGAAAATAATAACAAGAAAAAATCCCACTGCTCACCTGTATTTCCACGCCACCAGCTTAGCGGCAAATAGAGCAATAGGTAGACGAGTAAGTAATATAGTTCAAATTACCGCTAGTGTTATAAAAATAGACTTTAAAGCACCATTCCACTTGTTCTATTAGTTCTATTGTTGTCAGAACTGCCTCACAAACCAGCTCCCTGTCCGTCTCCCACCCCGGACTGGGGCTGCTTTTTTCTGTGTTTCAGGTACAGTGTCCTTAACACCAGCAACTGGTGAAACAGTATCAGCTTAACCAAGATTTCATATAACAAGCTCAGTTCAAATTAGTTCAAGTTTCTCCAGTTGAGAACTAAGAAAAAAAATTCATATACGGCAGATATGGCATGAGAGGACAGAAGGAAGAGCTTTCACCTGTGTCTGGCGTCTTTGCGCTCATCCCCAGATTCACAGCGTTGCCTCTTTACTTTCGTCAACCACTCATTGCTCCGCTCCCCGCCACTGCTGCTGCTGGGTCCGATTTATTCGTTGGCTGCTGACATGCTGAAGGGGGGCCTCTCACGCCGCCCCTATGGTTCTGTTCTTCAAGCCCTCTCACCGCCACACACGCCGGCACTGCTGCTGTTATAGCCGGTCTCCTCGTTAGCCGCTGACAAGCTAGAGGGGCCTCTCACGCCGCCCCCTTTGTCCCGTCCTCCGAGCCCGCGCTGGAGCCAGGTATGTGCAGGGACACAGATCTCTGAGGCACAGTTTAGCCCGGTTTGACTGCGTTCTCCAACCGCCGGCCAGCCTGCATTCCCGCAGCCTGTATCTTAGCTGGTCAGAGCGGAGGGAGAGGGAGTCTCACACACACCCTCTCACTCCCGCATCCGGTCACGCCCCTTTGATATCCTTAACCACTTGCCACCTGCCATATAGCAAAATTACGGCGGCAAAGTGGTTTCAATATCTTGACCGGACGTCATATGACGTGATCAGGATATTAAGCCGCTGCGCGCCCCCGGGGGCGCGCATCGCGGCGATTGTTGTTGCGGTCTGTCAGTCTGACACACCGCAACTCCGATCTAGGTAAAGAATCTGTCTAATCACGGCTGATCACGATGTAAATAGGAAGAGCCGGTGATCGTCTGACAGACGCGAGTAGAGGAGAGCCAATCTGCTGCTCTCCTGACAGGGGGGTCTGTGCTGATTGTTTAAAAGCACAGCCCCCCCTCGGATCCCACCCTGGACCACCAGGATGGCCATCCACACTGGACCACCAGGTATGCCCCCTAGACCCCCAGGGAAATACTAATCTGTGTCCAGGTAGCTGCTAATCAATGCCTAGGCAGCTGCCAATCAGTGCCCACTCACAATGCCTACCACTGCCAGTGCCACCAGGGATGCCTATCAGTGACTCATATCAGTGCTGCGTATCAGTGCCACGTATCAGTGCCCATCAGTGCCGCTTATCAGTGCCAATCAGTGCCGCCTATCAGTGCCCATCAGTGCCGCCTATCAGTGCCAATCAGTGCCGCCTATCAGTGCCCATCAGTGCCGCCTATCAGTGCCACCCATAAGAACCCATTTTTGTAGCCTTTCAGTGCCCATCAGTGTCGCCTATCAGTGCCCATCAGTGCTGTCCACCAGTGCCACCCATGAGTGCCGCCTATCAATGCCCATCAGTGCTGCATATCAGTGCCACCCATCAGTGCCACCTTCCAGTGCCCATCGTCAGTGCCCGCTCATTGGTGCCACCTCATCAGTGCCGCCTTATCAGTGCCCATCAGTGAAAGAGAAAACTTACTTATTTACAAAAATTTTTAACAGAAACAAAAGCAAAACTTTTATTTTTTTCAAAATTTTCGGTCTTTTTTTATTTGTTTAGCAAAAAAATAAAAACCGCAGAGGTGATCAAATACCACCAAAAGAAAGCTCTATTTGTGGGAACAAAATGATAAAAATTTTGTTTGGGTACAGTGTAGCATGAAAGCGCAATTGTCATTCAAACTGTGACAGCACTGAAAGCTGAAAATTGGTCTGGGCAGGAAGGTGTATAAGTGCCCTGTATTGAAGTGGTTAAACTGAATGGTCAATGGCGTTTATGTGCTGATCTCAGACAGCTAAATAAACAAGTATATATGTCCGGCTGGCCCGTGCCATATATTTACCAATGCTTGGTACAAATGCAAGGCGCCAAAATCTTTACCACGCTGGACTGTGCTCAAAGATGTTGGACTGTTAGGTTAAGTCTTGAAGATCTATGTAAACTGGAATTTACATTTGGTAAGGAACAGTACACCTGGAACAGAATGCCATTTGGTTATATAAACTCAGGTCATGAATCTGCCATGTTTTTACATAAAGCTATGCCTGATGCCACTGAAAGAGGAAACTTGACACATGTGGATGATATTTTGATAAAAAGTACCTCGTTTGAAATGCATATCCAAGAAATTAGGCATGTACTTAGTCTGTTAAGTTAGGCAGGTGTTAAAATCTCTTTAAAGAAAGCCCAATGGTGTCGTTCCAAAGTTAATTCCCTAGGACATGAGGTTACTTCCGAAGGCTTAAATCCCCGAAAGAAGAAAGTGGAGGCTGTGATGAAGTAAAAAACACCTACCAATATCAGTGAACGGAGATCATTTTTGGGTATGATGAATTATTCATGCAAGTTTATTGATAATTATGCAGAAATCAGTAAACCACTGTTGGCATTACTAAAGAAGGATGTACCATGGACATAGGGAAAGAATCAGGAACAAGCCATTTTGGAGCTTAAAAAAAAAAACTCACCCAAGCCCCATGTTTGATCTATCCAGAGGGGGTAAACCCTTTCATCTGGAAACTGGTTTTACAAACCTCAGTATCAGTGCGCTACTGTGTCAAAAACAAGACAATTTTAAACAAAGTCATTGCATATGAAAGCAAGTCTTTGTCACCTGTAGAGGTAAACTTTGTTGACTGAAAAAGCGTTACTAGCCACAGTCTGGGCCCTTCAAAACTTTAGAAGTTACATTCAGGGTGAGAAAATAATTATTGAAACGGCACATCAACCTCTACAATATTTACAAAGTGACAAAATAAGAGATGACAATTTGTCAAACAGCAGAATAACTGCTAGGACGTTATCTCTAGAAGGAGGGCCCTTGGAACTCCGTTATAAACAAAATAAAAAGTGTCCAGTAGCTCAAGGACTTGCCGAACTTCATGACTGTGTGGCTCCTTCTCATAAAGAAGAGCTGTTAGATGATTTCTTAAGAGGAACAAATCTCTTCCCCTTACAAAGCATATGATGAGGATTACTGTCCTCCCATGTGTATACATTGATGGTTGTGCTTATCACACTATCGTAGAGGATGAGAGAAAACTAGTGGCAGGTATTGGAATCACTTGGGCAAGTGAATTACCAAATGTATCAGTAGGATACCGCATTGGTGCTAAAAGTAGCCAAGTGGCAGAATTAGCAGCTGTATACAAGACTGTTCAAATTGCTATAGAGCATAATATTACTGAATTTGTTATAGTCACAGACTCGAATTATGTACATAACAGTTTTGTCGAGTATCTGCCTACTTGGAAGAGAAACAACATGCTACGGTATAATAACAAACCTGTTAAACATTCCAAATTGTTTTGCACCATAGATGAATTAGTCAGTAGTAATGGATTAACCATTTACTAGAGGAAAACAAAAAGGTCATTCTAAAATCCAGAACATGGACAAGGAACGAACGATCTAGCTGATCAACTTGCTAAATAAGGTGCCATAAATGGAGAAAATGTAGACATAGATCTAGGAATGATACACATTGAAGCTGTCATTAACACTGAGCTAAATTACAGACTATAAATAATGTGGCACAATGGAGTCAAGAATCTACAAGTGAAGATCTAATTAAAAGCCAAAAGGAAGATCCTATACTTGGGATCTTATATAAACATATTGAAGATCCTAGTAACAATCCCATTCAGAAGATGATTATGCCCAAAAAAAAAAGACCTCAAATTATTAGTAAAAATCAAATCTCAATTCAGCATTTAAGATGGTTTACTAATGAGGACATTCAAGAATGGTATTCAACAGTGGGTAGTTCCTACTATATTTAGAGGCCTAAAGTTACATGTTCACGATGCACCTACAGCAGGTCACAAAGGTGAGAAGATTACCTGTGAATTATTACGGGATTATGCATATTGGCCTCATGTGTTTAAAGATGTCCAAACCTATTGTCAGGATTGTCTAGTTTGTGCTCAATTCCAACCTCAAGGTCCCACACATTGTGCCCCAATTTTTTCTCCTTGCCTTGGTCCGACATACAGATTGACTTTAAAGGTCCTGTCACAAAGTCATCCAGGGGAAACAAATACATGTTAACGGTCACTTGTGTATTTACCAAGGGGGTAGAATGTTTACCGGCTCGTAATAACACTGCTAAAACATGTGCCTATTTTCTTATTAACCATGTATTTTCCAGATTTGGCCAACTGTTAAGGATTGATTTGGATCAGGGTCAGCATTTTACAAATGAAGTAATGTCTAAAATGTGGAAAATCTTGGGTGTCAAATGGAAATTACACATTGTCTATCGTCCAGCATCCAGTGGATCAGTAGAGCGCTATAACCAGTCTATTGTCAATGTCCTTAAAAAATTTGTGAAAGAATCAGGTAAAGGCTGGGACATAAAGTTACCTTTAGTGCTCATGGCCATCAGAGCTACACAGAGTGCTGCTACTAAGATGTCACCCTTTGAGTTGATGACAGGTAGGAAAATGGTACTTCCACAACATCTGTTGTATCGCACATCAGATCATAACCTGATTAATGCAGCCACAACACATCAGTATGTGCAAAACCTTTGACAGCATCTTCAACACGCTTTAGCTTTTGTACAGAAGAATCTCGAGAAAGCAAAAGTAAGTAATAACTTATGATCTCAAAACCAACAAGGAGTATGAAACAGCTGATAAAGTGTTTCTGTACAATTTTTCTTGAGACCAAGTAAAAGAGAATATGTTTCTTCCATCATGGAAAGGTCCGTACGATATCATTGACAAGATCTCCCCTGTGGTTTCCAAAATGAAACTAGATAAACTATAGGCCCACAACCAGGTCTGAAAGTTATGGCATCTCAGAGAATACCCACCCTGACCAGATCTTCTCCGATTTTGCTCACATTTCAGCAGCTAGGTCTTTACAGAAGTAATTACAATTACAGCTTACAACTGCATAGAGCTCACTAAAGAGAATATACAGCCCCACCTACTGGCTGAAAACTTAAAATAACAGTGTCAATAGAGCATTATTATTGCACACTCCAAAGTCAAATAGTAATAACTAGGGATGAGCCGAACAACCCCCGGTTCAGTTCGCACCAAAACATGCGAACAGGCAAAAAGTTTGTGCGAACATCGTTAAAGTCTATGGGCAACGAACATGAAAAATCAAAAGTGTTCATTTCAAAGGCTTATATGCAAGTTATTGCCATAAAAAAGTGTATGGGGACCCAGGTACTGCCCCAGGGGACATGTATCAATGCAAAAAAAAAAAATTTTAAAACAGCCGTTTTTTCAGGAGCAATGATTTTAAAAATGCTTAAAGTGAAACAATAAAAACGAAATATTCCTTTAACCGCTTGCTGCCCCTCCATATGACGGCCAGTCAGCGCAGCTCTTGTTCTGGGTGGGCGTCATAGGACGTCCGTCCATTTAAACAGGGAATGCGCGCGATCGTGTGTGTGCAGCCCTGTACCTTCTGTGGTGGCCTGTCACAGAGACACAGCTCGCCACCGAGGGGGATGAACAGCCATTGGGCATGGCTGTTTACCACGTTGATCGGCCGTGATGAAGTCAGACTGAAGGAGATTGAAGGAGATTGCGGTAACATCTTGTTACCGCATACACCAATCACACTGATTGCCCCTCCATAAAGAGAACCTGTCACCAGCCATCAAAGTACCTGTCACAGTCCATCTGAGTACTCGAGTACCTGTCACAGTCCATCTGAGTACCCGAGTACCTGTCACAGTCCATGTGAGAACCCGAGTACCTGTCACAGTCCATGTGAGAACCCGAGTACCTGTCACAGTCCATCTGAGTACCTGAGTACCTGTCACAGTCCATATGAGTACCCAAATACCTGTCACAGTCCATATGAGTACCCAAGTACCTGTCACAGTTCATATGAGTACCTGTCACCGCCCTTCAGAGTACCCGAATACCAGTCCCAGAATATAGATTACCCAAGAGTCCTTTGCACAGCCGTGTGACTGTGGTTAGTGAGTTCAAGATGGCAAGTTCTGTGTCACAAGTGGAGCTGATAAGTGCTGTACAGGCCCATCCTGAACTGTGGGACGTGGCACATCCACTTCATGGAGACCACATCCGCAAAGTAAAAGCGTGGGAGGATATTAGTGCTGCCATTACCCCTGGCTGGGAAGAATTCCGAAATGCCGAAAGAAAGGAAATAAGTCTATTTTCCTTGAATGCATGATCTGTTTGTGTGTAATGTAAACGAAGATTGAATATTTAACCCTTTGTTTTCCATGTTATTTTAGGCAAAATTATACAGCGCCGCTGGAAGTCCCTACGTGACCGTGTCAGGAGGGACCTCACGGACGAGGACAAGGCGGCACGTAGTGGAGCACCAGCGCCAGCTAAGAGACCACATGTGTACCACACAAATTTGCTCTTCTTACGGCAAAATATGCTGAGCCATACCAGACCGTAAGTTTTTTTTTTTTTTTTTCATATATTTGCCTATGTACATTGCTTTTCAGGCAGTATGTTCCATGGCTATTGTAACCACTTTCCGAACGCCACATGTACATATACGTTGGCAGAATGGCACGGCTGCACAAATGGGCGTACCTGTACGTCCCTTTTAAGTTGCTGCCTTGGCGGCGCGCTTTCCCACTGTGAGGTCCATGAGTCCGACCGTGGGTCATGCGGACTCAATGTCCGTCGGCACACCGGCGATCGTCTCAGGGAGAGGAAGAGGTTAACCTATTTAATGCCAGTGTAATTTTTACAGTAATTATTGTCATTTTTACAGCAATCAGTGCGATTAAAATTGCAATTTTCCCAAAAATGTGTCAAAATTGTCCAATGTGTCCGCCATATTGTCGCAGTCAGGCTAAAAATCGCTGATCGCCCCCATTACTAATAAAATAAAAATTAGTAAGAAAAATGCCATAAAACTCTCCCCTATTTCATAGACGCTATAACTTTTGCCAAAAAAACTTTATTAACTGAAATCTGTAGAAGAATACATATTGGCCTAAACCAAAAAAAAATTTAGATTTATTTATTTTTTGGGGGATATTTATTACTTAAAAAAAATAAAATTCAAAATGTTTTAAAAAAATTTACTCTTTTTTATAGCTCCGAAAAAAAAACAAAAAAAAACGCAGAGGTGATCAAATACCACCTAAAAAAAGGTCTGTTTGAGGGGGAAAAAAAGGACGTAAATTTTTTGGGGAGCCACGTTGCACGACCACCATTGTTAAAGCGACGCTGTGACAAATCGCAAAAAGTGCTCGGGTCTTTGGCCAGCTAAATGGTCCAGGCTGAAGTAGTTACGTTTATACATTTTGTATTGTCTGCAGGACAACTTCTAACATTAGACAGAGAGAGGTGGATGCAGAAGAGGCAGAGGTTCAGAGACCAAGCAGTCCCATGATGAGCACTGGATCTCCACGTCTAATCAGCGAGGGAGGTGTTGAGTGCACAGATGAGGTAACTGCTTAGGTCTGCCTGTCTATCTCATTGTCTGTCTGTCCATGTACATGTCAATGTAAACATTTTTATTCTTTTGCAGGAATCGAGGGCTTTGGAATCAGTGTCTCCTGCCAGTCAGCAAGGTGGAGAGCAGCGCGGTCGTGGTGGTGTTCGTGGTCGTGGACGTCAGACGAGGGGCGGGTTCAATACGGAGGCTGATGACAGAGTGCTAGCACTGCTGCAAGAAGTGCGGCAGGAGAGGCGCAGTATGGATGCGTTTTTAGACACCAACAACCCACGCGCCTGCTTCTGCCGCAGCCTATACCACATCCTGGAGGACATTGGGGGAGACCAAGAGAAACTTTGTATGGATCGCATGTACGGTATTGCAATGCAATACCGACATGCAAAATTAAGTGGCGGGCCACCTCCATGCGATCCATATAATGTTTCTCATGATCCCCCAATGGCCCCTGGGACCTCAGCAGTGCTAGCACCCCCCTCTCACTATCAGTCCCATCCTCAACGCCAACCACCACCTATCACGTCCCAGACCTCGTTCTATACCCTGCACTCCTATGCTGAATTTCCACCTTCCACCTCCCATTTTCAGCCCTCATACCCTGTACCCCGCTACCAGCAGGATTTTGGGAGTGATCGCCAGGCCCAAGCATTACCCCGTCCCCAATCCCCACATCCCCAAAGCGATCAAGCATCCACCACCACCTATCACCAGTTGTGATCCCAATCCTTTTATAATAAATATGTTTTTTGCTTGAAAATAAATGTGTTCAATTTGTCTTTTATATGATGCACAACAGCACTCCTTTGTACTCTGCTTGCCCTGAAGGCAGAGTGCAAAGGACTCTATCGTACTCTGTCTTCGGACAAGCGTAAGCTAGCTCTTTTTTGGGCTTAGCCTAGGCTTACCCCGAAGGCAGAGTCAAATCGACTTGTTGAACAATCGTTGATAAATGGACATAAAAATAACAAACTTCAATGTTGAAATGCTTTATTTCAAAAAACACAAGCTAGATGTATTCCAAATATTTTTTAGACATAATCATTCTGCCATGATACCTCTCCATCAGGGGATTCAAAAAATTCTGCAAATTGGTTTCGAATGCTTATGACATGTGCAGTTGAACGCAAGTCCATAAATTAAACCCTCTGAAGTTGGTCAATGGGCTCCTGTTCAACATTATTTCTGTCACTGTCCCGCAGAAAATTGTGCAGAAGGCAGCATGCCAGGATGACTTTAATGGCGTTGTCAACATCCAATTGCATACTTGTCAGCAAAACTCGCCATTTGGCCGTGCACACCCGGAATGCACATTCAACAACACGGCGTGCACGGCTGAGCCGATAATTGTAGATTTTTTGTCGTCGGCTGAGACCATTGCCACTGTATGGCCTCATAAGATTTTCAGCCAGTCCAAAGGCCTCATCTGCCACCATGACTAATGGCAAGCTGGGTTCTTCAGTGCAGGGTAGAGGCCTGCTTTCAGGAATATTGAGTCGTCCCTCATGTAGACGACGTCCGAAGGCCGACCCGCGGAATATGCGGGCGTCACCTTGGCTTCCATATGCTCCCACATCAACAAAAAGAAATTTAAAGGTGTGCATCGGACAATGCCAGGAGGACCACCGAAAAATATTTTTTATAATTAAAATATGACGATCCAGAGTGGGGAGGCTTCTTGACCCTGATGTGTTTCCCATCAAGGGCTCCTATACAATTTGGGAACTGAGTTTTTTCCCAAAAAGTGTCCACAACTGATTCCCAGATGTCTTCTGTTGGCTCTTCTTACAATGTTATGCAATTCCTCCCATATTGCAACACATGTTTCCTTTATTATTTTTGACACCGTTGAGAGGCCAAGGAGGAAGTAATGACGCAAGGAAGCATAACTTTGTCCCGTGGCAAGGAACCTAAGATAACATAATAAATTTAGTTATTGAAAGAGAAAAGCATAAACATAAGTCCTAACCCTACCCTTAAACCTAACCCTATCTCCTAACCCTATCTCCTAACCCCTAACCCTATCTCCTAACCCCTAACCCTATCTCCTAACCCCTAACCCTATCTCCTAACCCTATCTCCTAACCCCTAACCCTATCTCCTAACTCCTAACCCTATCTCCTAACCCCTAACCTTATCTCCTACCCTATCTCCTAACCCTTAACCCTATCTCCTAACCCTTAACCCTATCTCCTAACCCTTAACCCTATCTCCTAACCCTTAACCCTATCTCCTAACCCTTTCCCCTAACCCTATCTCCTAACCCTATCCCCTAACCCTATCCCCTAACCCTATCCCCTAACCCTATCCCCTAACCCTATCCCCTAACCCTATCCCCTAACCCCTAACCCTATCTCCTAACCCCTAACCCTATCTCCTAACTCCTAACCCTATCTCCTAACCCTATCTCCTAACCCTATCTCCTAACCCTATCTCCTAACCCCTAACCCTATCTCCTAACCCCATCTCCTAACCCTTAACCCCATCTCCTAACCCTTAACCCTATCTCCTAACCCTTAACCCTATCTCCTAACCCCATCTCCTAACCCCATCTCCTAACCCCATCTCCTAACCCCATCTTCTAACCCTTAACCCCATCTCCTAACCCTTAACCCTATCTCCTAACCCTTAACCCTATCTCCTAACCCTATCTCCTAACCCTATCCCCTAACCCTATCCCCTAACCCTATCCCCTAACCCTATCCCCTAACCCTATCCCCTAACCCTATCTCCTAACCCCTAACCCTATCTCCTAACCCTATCTCCTAACCCTATCTCCTAACCCTATCTCCTAACCCCATCTCCTAACCCCATCTCCTAACCCTTAACCCCATCTCCTAACCCTTAACCCCATCTCCTAACCCTTAACCCCATCTCCTAACCCTTAACCCTATCTCCTAACCCTTAACCCTATCTCCTAACCCCATCTCCTAACCCCATCTCCTAACCCCATCTCCTAACCCCATCTCCTAACCCCATCTCCTAACCCCATCTCCTAACCCCATCTTCTAACCCCATCTTCTAACCCCATCTTCTAACCCTTAACCCTATCTCCTAACCCTTAACCCTATCTCCTAACCCTATCTCCTAACCCTATCTCCTAACCCCTAACCCTAACACTTAACCCCCCTAACCCTAACTCCTAACCCCCCTAACCCTAACTCCTAACCCTATCTCCTAACCCTATTCACTAACCATAACCCATATGTGTATTCACTTACCTGAGTGTCACTAGCAGCCGTTCCGTCTGGTGACACAGAGCTACGCATCACAGTGTCCATCCTTGTGAGCCTTAGCCCGAGCCTCTCCAACAGGTCATCAAAGAGCGGCACTGACATCCTTGTAAAGTTAAGAAAGTAGTTGGGAATAAATATTGCCAAAGTACCCCGTAGAAAATCGATTGGATACCATTGGATGCACCCAAAATTGACGTCTGCTGCTTCTCTCCTCCTCCTGTCTTCTTTTCCGCAGCCTCCGCAAAACAATCAGAAGGATTGCCTCATCGATCTTCTGGACGACAGGATCCATATTTCTCAGAAAAGTACACAAAACTCAAACAGACTCTGAAACACTCTCCTACCAAAATGGCACTGACACATGCTCATTAACATATTTTCTTTGGTTTCTGTGGCATTGTGGGAAATTTGGGAGTGTATATAGCTGAGAGATGTGTTTTTCATTAAAAAACGCTACTTAGCGCTAACGCTAAAAAACGTGCAAAAACGCTAATGCAAAACGCGGTAAAAATCGCGTTTTTAACGCCAGTTTTTCCAGGCGTCGAACCTAGCTTTACAGCACGTTTTTTTAAAACGTCCATGTGCATGAGGACAAAGACCAATATAAACTAATTTGGGTTATTTTTACCAAAGATATGTAGCAGTATAAATTTTGGCCAAAATTTATGAAGAAAAATTACTAATTAGCAAAATGTTATGACGGAAACAAAAAAAAGGCATTTTTTTTACAAAATTTACGGTCTTTTTTATTTATAGCACAAAAAATAAAAAACCCATTAGTGATTAAATACTACCAAAAGAAAGCTCTATTTGTGTGAAAAAAAGGACACAGATTTCATATGGGTACAGTGTTGCATGACTGAGTAAGTGTCAGAGCGCTGAAAGCTGAAAATTGGTCTGGACAGGAAGGGGGTGTAAGTGCACTGTATTGTGGTGGTTAAATATCGTGCCTGGGGGGGTCCGCCTGTAAAGTGGCGCATCTCTCTGTGTTTTACTATGTCGCAGCAAAATGACATTTCTAAAGAAAAAATGTCATTTAAAATTGCTGGTGGCTGTAATGTATTGCCGAATCCTGGCAATATAGGTTAAAAAAAAAAATCAAATCAATGGATCCCCCCCCCCCCCAGTCCAAACCAGGCCCTATGGGTCTAATATGGATTATAGGGAGAACTCTACGCCAAATAAAAAAATGCCCCCCCCCAAAATCCATACCAGACCCTTAATCGAGCAAGCGGCCTGGCAGGTCAGGATGGGGGGGAGGGGTGAGCAAATGGCCCCCCTCCTGAACCATACCAGGCCACTTGCCCTCAACATGGGGAGGGTGCTTTGGGGTCTCCCCGAAAGCACCTTGTCCCCATGTTGATGGGGACAAGGATCTTGTCCCCACAACCCTGGCCATTGTTTATGGGGGTCTCCGGGCGGGGGACTTATCAGAATCTGGAAGCCTACTTTAACAAGAGACAGCAGTCGGTTAGACGCCTCCTATCAAGGCAGTGTTTTTTGTTTATAATTTTTCGGGTCCATCTGCGCCGTGATTAAAGATGTCCTGCCAGGCTGCTTGCTCGGATAAGGGTCGGATATGGATTTTGGGGGGGACCCCACGCCAATTTGTTTTTACAATTTCGCGTGGAGTTCCCCTTAAAATCTATACCAGACCCAAATGGCCTGGCATGGACTGGGGGGGACCCATGCCATTTGTTTTCTTAATTCTGTCATAGGGTTCCCCTTAACCACTTCAATACACTATATTACATACTGTACACTGCGCTATATACCCTGCACTATATACTCTGCATAAAAATTGGGCCTTAGGTGTTGGTGGTACCAGAACACTGTAAGCCCTCATAGTTACTCTTTTTTTTTAAAAATTGTATCTGTTTTTTTGGGGGGTTTTTTCCAAACAAAAGAACAAATATAAAATTGTTACATAGTGCACAAATAGCACAACAAAGAAATAACATAATGAAATTAAACAAAGAAATAAAAGAAACAAATAGACCATGTCCATACATACAGAGCACAGGGGTGATCTGTACAGCTTGACAAAAAGGAGAAAGAAACAACAACTCGTAGGTAAGTATTGAAAAATCAATGATAAATAAGAAACAAGAGGTTCAAGAAGGTACCAAAATGGCATATATAGTGACTAGGGGTGCAGAAAGGGAACATAATCAAGGATTTTATGACAATAATATAATTTCATGATGTGACAATTGGCATAGGGGACCCATATTCCGATTGATCCCAAAGTTCCCAAATTTTATCAAATTGGGGAATAGCATCATGTACAGAGGCCGTTAAATATTCCATTATCCGAATCTCAGCCCCCAGGTGAAGGAACCTAGACCACGGAGGAGGTGTATTAGACAACCAACACAATGGAATGAGCATTTTGGCAGCTAATAAAATGTAGGAAATTACTTGATTAACTTTTTTGGTCACGCCTGAGAAAGGAAGACCCAGTAGATAATGTAAGGGATCAAGCAGAAGGGACACATCCGTCACTTTTTGTATCAGGAGCATCACTTCACGCCAAAAGGGTTAAATCATAGAACAGTTCCAAAAAGTATGAAATAAAGAACCTGTGTCGGTTCTGCAACGCCAACAGTGCGACAGAACTGAGGAATCAAATTTATGAATGACATTGGGGGTTTTATACCAAAACATGAGAATCTTAATGGATGTTTGCCTTTGGGTTACACACTTGGAGGACTTGAAAGTAGAGGACCAGATCCTATCCCAAACCTGGACCGAAATGGATCTACCTATCAAATGTGACCATCTCTTCATGTAATGATGTGTAGTCTCAGTAAGAGGGGCCTACTCATGGAGGATACGGTTAATGGAGGATATTAAATGTAATTGATGGGGACCTTGAGCGCATAAATACTCAAAAGCGGTTGGTTTATCAAGAGTCAGGGTTAAGGATTTGGAGTGGAAGAAATGTCTAACCTGTAAGTAAAAATGAAATAGTTGCAGAGGTATATCAAATTTCTCGCATTGGGTATCAAATGTATGTAATCTCTGCGTAATAGGATGGACCAGGTTTCGGAGCTGGAAGAGGGGACCATTAAGCTATGGGAAGACCCTGCCCAGGGACAAACTATCTGGTATGCTTGGGTTCAATAGCACATTCACAAGAGGGCAAGGTGAAGCAAGACCAAAGCCTTTAAGGCATTTATGCCAGATGGTCAAAGTAAAAATCATTGAAGCAATACATTGTCGTTTAAATAAGGGATCCAGGGATGAAAGGGCCCCCCAAACTAAAGAACACGGGTGAACTCGCTATAACACCCCCTTTTCAATGGCTGACCACTAATTAGGTGCGTGTAAGGAGGACCATGAAACAATAGCCCCCAAATGTGAGGCATAATAATATTTAATAATATCCGGGGTGCCCAATCCCCCTCTGGATCTTGGGGTGAATACTAGAGGTCGACCGATATATCGGCCGGCCGATATATCGGCCGATATTTGGCGTTATTTACTTAATCGGCATCGGCCGATTGTGCTGATAAGTGACTTGCAAATGACTTCTGTAATAGAAGTTAATGCAAGTTTCCTGGAGTTATCTGTGGAGAGGATTCTCTCCTCCTCTGGGCAGCCTGCCAAGTCTGATAAGAAGATACATTTGTATCTTTCAGGTTCTTTTTATCAATAGACTGAACTCCGTGGAGAAGTTTTCAGTTTAACCATTTAAAGACTAAGGCCCCTTTCACACTGGGGCGGTGGGGGCGTCGGCGGTACAACAGCGCTATTTTTAGCGCTGCTGTACCGTCGTTCTTGCAGCGGAATTCGGCCGCTAATGGTGCGGTTTTACCCCCCGCTGGCGGCCGAAAAAGGGTTAAAATCTCTCGTACAGCGCGATATAGCCGAGCTGTCGTATTGATTTCAATGGGCAGGAGCGGGGAAGGAGCGGTGAATACACCGCTCCTTCCCCGCTCCAAAAAAGCGGTTTGCAGGACTTTTCTCACCGCCCTGCCTGCGCACCGCTTCAGTGTGAAAGCCCTCGGGCTTTCACACTGAACAAACAGCGGAGGCTGTTTAGGAGCGGTTTTCAGGCGGTATTTTTAGCGCAATACCGCCTGAAAACCGCTCCAGTGTGAAAGGGGTCTAAATCTTTTCTGACACTTGTTGCTTACAAGTAAAAATCCTGTATTTTCTGCTAGAAAATAACTTAGAACCCCCAAACATTATATATATTTTTTTAGCAGAGACCCTAGGGAATAAAATGGTGATTGTTGCAATATTTTATGTCACACGGTATTTGCGCAGCGGTCTTTCAAACGCAATTTAAAAAAAAAAAAAAATACAGTAATGAATTAAAAAAAACCTAAGCAGTAAAGTTAGCCCATTTTTTTTCGTCCAAAAGTTTTGATTACATGTTTTTGTGTATTTAATATTTAAGAGTTTTTTTTTTTTTGTTTTCTAAATTATACATACAAGTCAACTGATTGGAGGTTTGTTTTGTTTAATGTTTAAATGAAAAAAAATTTCTGTATTACTTAAGGCTGCTTTCACACTGGAGCGGGCATGCGTTGATGGTAAAACGCTGCTAGTGACGCTTTACCGTCATTTTAGAGGCGCTATTCGGCTGCTAGCGGGGCGCTTAGAACCAAGCTAGCGGCCGAGGAAGGGGTTAAATGCGCCCCTGAAGCGCCGCTGCCAAGGCGCTTCGGCAGCGGTGCACATTCATTTCAATGGGCAGGAGTGGTGGAGGAGCGGTATACACCGCTCCAAAGATGCTGCTTGCAGGACTTTTTTTTTAACATCCTGCCAGCGCATCACCTCAGTGTGAAAGCACTCGGGCTTTCACACTGAGACTGCAGGGGAGCCGTTTTACAGGCACTTTAATCCTACCCAACAGGGATAAGGGATATTTTGTCCAGGTCGTCAGGGATTTGTTCAAAACCAGAGGAGGGTAATTAACATGATAAAGAGAAGAGTAAGAGGGGGTAAGAAGGATACCTAAATATTTGAGGGAGGTGGTGCACCATTTGTAGGGGTATGAATCTTTAAGCTGAGACAACATGGAGGGTGGGATATGTATGGGAAGAGCTTTAGTTTTAGAATTGTTAATCTTATAACCAGACATGGCACTAAAGGAGGACAGCAATTTGTGTAATGAAGGAAGGGATATTAATGGATTGGTAATAGGGAGCAGGATGTCATCTGCGAAAAGTGACAATTTATATTCCCCCTGTCGCATTACCACCCCACGAATATCCGGATGTGTGCGGATGGACTCGGCCAGAGGTTCCAAACATAAAATAAAAAGCAATGGTGAAAGAGGACACCCCTGCCGAGTACCGTTTGTCATGGGGAAGCCAGGCGACAGGAAGGAAGACATTTGAACTTGGGACATGACTGTCGAATAAAGGGCCTCTAAAGCTTTTAAAAAAGGTCCATTAAAACCATAGGTATTTAAGGTAGCGAACATATAGGGCCAACTCAGCCTATCAAAGGCCTTTTGTGCATCTAAACTTAGAACTAATGCCGAACGGGAAGACCTGTCTAGGAGATGTATCAAATTTATTGTACGGCGGGTGTTATGCCCTGCATGCCTGCCAGGGACAAAGCCCACCTGATCACTATGGATCAGTTTGGGAATAAGTCTAGAAAGTCTGGATGCAAGGATTTTTGTAAATATTTTATAATCAGAATTTAAAAGGGCTATGGGTCTGTAATTATCTGGGATAGAAGGGTCCTTACCAGGCTTTGGGATGACAGAAATGTATGAGTGGGAAAATTGTGAGTGTGGTGATATACCCTTGAGCAAGGAGTCATATAATGTCAACATGTGAGGAGACAAAATATCAAAGAAGGTTTTGTAATAAAAATAGGGGAGGCCATCAGGGCCAGGTGATTTGTGTAGTGGGAGGCCCTTAATTATAGTCAAAAGTTCTTCAGCATTCAAGTTAGCCACATCTGCTGAAGATAGTTTTGGGAGTTTTATGTTAGAGAAAAAAAGTCTCAAATTTTCCTTGGGTAAAGCTGAAGTGATTCTCCGGAGTCAGACAATTATACAAATTTATGGTAAAATTCACCAATAATTTTTGACATCTCACGTGTGTTCTAGATCCGTCGGCTTGGAAAAGGAAGTCAGGAAATGAATTGGACGTGGATGTAGTTTATTAACTAACATCCGATGGGATTTATTCGAGTGTTCGTAAAATTTTTGTTTCGTCCAGAGTAAGGATCTAGCTGCCTTGCCAAGCTGTATTAATTTGATTTGTTCTCTAAGGGAAGTGACCTTTTGCAATTTCATCACCGTGGGATCACACAAAAGCCGCCGCTCTGCGGTTACCAGAGCAGATGTCAAAGACTGTATAAGTCTATTTCTGTCTTTCTTCAACCGAGAGCCCTCAGCTATGCAGGCACCACGAAAGACCGCCTTGTGTGCCTCCCACAGCGTAGAAAATCTAGAAACTGACCCTATGTTGAGCTGAAAAAAATCTTCTAGACCTTTTGCTAAGATGGAACGTGAAACTTCAGATTGTAAGAGGTGATCATTAAGACGCCAATGACAAGATCAGGTGAAGGCCTGAGAGAGTAAAAGGTCTAACATGATGGGAGCATGGTCTGACCATGTAATGGGTGATATGTCAGACTCGACTACGTAGGGGATAAGTGGGGCTGAAATAAGAAAGTGATCAAGACGTGAGTAAATTTTATAAGCTGGAGAATAAAACGTGAACTGCCTAGCAGAGGGGTGCTTAATCCTCCATGAGTCAAAAAGCTGTCAAGATCTAATACATTTGCGGAAAGAATTGGCTTGGGATATAATCTTTTTAGAAGGTATAGTATTAAGGAGAGTTTGTCTGTCTCTAGTGGGTGACATAACCAGATTGAAGTCCCCACCAATGACCATAAAAGGTTGTGACCAATATTGAGGGAAATCAAAAAGTTTGTTAAGACAGTCAATCTGACCTGTATTGGGGGCATAGAGGTTGACAAGGGTAAAGGAAGTGGTCATACATTCACAGTCTAGAATGAGGAATCTCCCATGAGGATCAGCATGGGAGTTTTTAACCCTAATAGGGCATGACTTCTTAATCAGAATTGCTACTCCCGCCTTGCCCGTGGCATCAGAGGCAAGGAAGGAGGTGGGGTAAAATTTTGAGGCAAATTTGAATGAACCACCTGCCCGAAAGGGAGTCTCCTGGATCATTACCACGTCTGCGCCCAGGGCCCTGAAATCCTTCAGGGCCATCCAACGCTTACGAATGGAACCTAGACCCTTCACATTATAGGAGACAATCCTCAAAGCCATGGATGCAGATCAATCAGGTAAGCTTGTGTAAACATAGTAAATATAGGAAAAAACAAACCATAGAAAACATAAAAATAAATGTAGAGCTATTTATACATACAGCTGGTAGTAACAACCCTTTGGTACCTAAGTATCAACAGATATATCCTGTAAAGAAACTGCATTAGGTTAGAAAAACAAGGGCATTGCAATTTAAACCTACAGAGCTGGCCCATGAACATGTACATGTGAGTAAAAACAAACAAGAAAAAAAGATTAAAAAAAAAAAAAAAGGAAAAATAGAACTTAAGTTTTTGTAGACCTAAGAGGCAATCGCATCTCAGGAGGTCCTGAATATAGCCCAGGACCAGGTAGGGACAAGTGCAGACTTCCATCAGGGGATTCTGAGTAGAGAGATGAAAAGGTCCGACTGCTCGCCTTACGAGCTCCATAGCGTCTAATATCAGTAGGAGGCCTGTTACTAGTGTAGGTAGATGATCAGCAATTAAACAGGAACAACTATCAACTGAGGTACAATGACCAAATAAGACTACTGATTATAACAACAATACCCCATGGGTAAGTGAAAACTTCTACCCCGAACAGGAAAAAGGGTAGGTATAAAACTTTGTAAGACCAGAGCAGCTTCTTTCGTTTCTCTTGAACTATGGAGAAACGAAAAAGGTAAAGATCAATGAAATATGGATCCAAGGAGTGATGTAGAAAAAAGGATCAAGGAGGTTGCTTAGAGGTACGTGGACGCTGAGGTGTAATAAGATGTTTCCTGAATTTACCCCTCACAGGGGTCCAGATGCGGTTGGGAGTAGTAGGGGGTGGACGAGCCTGGGCGGCAGGAGGAATCAAATCTTCTGGAAGAGGAGGTAGGCCAAGATTTTTCAAGAATGCTTCAGTATACCCTGCGAGAACTGCAGGAGGGCGAACTCCTTTGGACACAGTAAGGCGGAAAGGAAATCCCCAGTAGTATGGAGTTTTATGATGTTGTAAATGAGAGGTGATTGGATTTCTTCGTTTAGCTAGGGTAATGGGAGAGAGATCACTAAAAACCTGCAGTTTTGCCCCTTTATATACAAGTTGGGATTTATTACGCATAGCCAGGATTAGTGCCTCTTTGCTTTCAAAAAAGTGAAACCGCAATATAACACCTCTAGGTCTAGCTCCAGCCGGAGGTTTTGGGCCCAGGGAACGGTGGGCTCTATCTAAGCGCCAATCTATATCCACCACCGTGGGGGTCAGGGTGTTAAAAAGACCTAAGAGATAGGTGCGTAGGTCAGGGTCCACCACTGTTTCAGGGATACCTCTGAAGCGCAAGTTCTGCCTTCTTTCACAGTTTTCCAAGTCTTCCTGCTGTAGTTGAAGTTGGGAGACTGAAAAATGTAAAGTGTGATTTTCCTTCTCAATAGCTTGCACATAGTTTATCATCTCATCCAATTTATATTCCAGCGTATCTGTATGCTCCCCAATTTGATTTATTTCCCCTCTCAGCTCTGTGGCTAGCTTATTGCTTATCTGCTGGAATGTTGCACGTGATTTGTTGAAGCAAGAGTTGCAGTTTAGCGTCCAGCTTGGCATCTAAGATGTCTGGGGTGAGCAGGGCTTTTTTTCCCTCAAACAATAGGTGCTGGAACTTAACCACGGCCCCACAAAACCCCTCCCCCTACACACACCCTCCAAATCACATCAAATAGTGGGTGTGTTCAGTCAAATTTCACAAAAACAGAAGGTGGGTCTTAAAGGGGCATTAAAGCGGGGTTCCACTAAAATTCTTAACTTAATCTTACCCCCTTCAGTTAATTGCATAATGTTCAAATGCCGCACAAAATTTTTTTTTATCGCTGTAATTACCTTTATATTGTACTTTATTGTGGCACTTCCTGTCTCTCCTCCCATGGGAGTAGGCGTGTTTATTGCCTTTCCCCGGTGCCGCACTGTCTCCTGGGAGCTTAGTGTCAGGCTTCCCAAGATTCAGTGCAGAAATAATGATCATGTGTGTGAACAAGCTGTGAATGAACAGCATTCACCGCATCCAGGAAATCAATGCTTGTGGGCTTCACATGCCCACAAGCAAGATGGAAACAGCCAGCATCACATTTTTCTTCAGTAGGAAAACAGAGGCGGAAATATTACACCCAAACTGAGTATTATTTTGGGGTTAGTAAAGTGTCCCAATGACCTAAAAAAAAAAAAAAAAAAAAAAGGGGACTGGTCGCCGGACTCACGCTTTCTTAAGTACCAGGATTGCATTACATACAGATGCAGAGCTGTCACTTGTAAAACACAGAAACCAGACTTCTGTGTTTACAAGTGATTGTGGTGAGCAGGCACCAAAGGGTCTGAGCCAGAGGTGGTGGAACTGAGTTCCACCAAGTTCCCCCTGAAAAAAAGACCTGGGGGTGAGGATCATATGTGGAGAGGAAGTAACAGGGTCTGAATTCTCGGTGTCAGCCAGTGGAGGGTTTACAGCATTCTCCGTACCTAGGCATGGATCCATAGCGGCAAAAGGATCTGTGGAGTTATTCAAAACCGCAGTTAGCGGCCTGGTAACAAAACGTTCCATGTTCGATCCCACATGCGATCCAAACAGCGGCTTGTAGTTTCACTGCTGCTGGCCAACTTTGCCCATGGGGTGTCCAAGAAGTAAAGAGGTTGGTCAGGCTTACCTCCGGGGCTATAAGTGGCTAAGGTAGTAATTCGGGGGTCTCGGCGAGCAGACGGGCCCAGTGCTCATTTAAATGTCACCCTTCATATGCAGTAGAGATGAGCACTGATCATTTGCTGGGTGTAGTAGCGGCTGCTGGGCTGAGATAAAGTGTCGGTTGCCCGGTGGGTCACAGTAATCAGGCACGGAGGTAAGAGGAGGATCTGCAGGCCGCAAATCAGTGTCGTCATTGTTTTGGGTGGAGCAAGATGGCCGCCGTATACTGGGCCTAGGCTTGTATTCTACCTGCAGGCCGCTGAGGAGAAGGATCCGTGAATGATGCGGATGGTGAGCGGCATGGGGATAAACTCCTGAGGTTGTGGGATGTCCAGGCAGGCCTGGGGGATCAAGATTGAGTGTATTCCCTGTGGCCGGGTGTAGCAAGATGGCCGCCGCCTCCGATGCTAGGCCGGAGCCGTGGCCTATCCTTCGGGCGACCTCGGATGTTGGGGAGCGCCGCGATCTCGGTCTCCAATGGCGCACCGGTTGTTTTCCGATATCGGGGGCGCCGTGGCAGGCAGGCGGGGAAGGAGCGACCACTCACCCCGCGGATCACAGCAGCCGAGAGCAGAGGATGCAGGGGGCCTTGCAGGCCTCAAGATGGCGGACAGCCATGGCAGTGCGGAGCCGATTGTAGGCCCGGCAAGACCAGTGGTGGCCAAACTCTGCAATAATCCCTGGGGTTGTGGTGCAAAGTGCTCAGGGATGGATAGAAGAGCTCCTGAGGTTCACCTGGGCAAAACAGGCGGAGGATGGCAATAAATTGTGGCTGGATGCCTGTTTCACGTCCAGACACGCCCCCCCCTCATAGTTACTCTTGTTGGGTGCAGGAATGGGCTCTGCTGTTAAATATTATTTCAAAAATTGTAATTACATGCCCCTGTTAAACAGGGGAAAAAAAATTGGGCCGTGGGTGTTGGTAGTTCCCTAAACCAAAAATATTGTTGTCAGCTAGCATCATCAAGATTCAGGAGGAATAGGATTGGCAGCATAGGCAGTCTTCAAGGGATCCCAGATCCATAGCAAATTCAATCAGTTACATCAGCATCGGGGGCTTGATAGCTGCTGATCCAGGACCGATTCATTTTTAGAAATGTGAGCCTTTCAACAGAGTCTGTGGGCAGGCGCACTCTTTGATCTGTTACAAACCCTCCAGCAGCAACGAATGAGGGTTCAGAAAGCACGTTGGATGCAGGACAGGCCAGTAGCTCGAATGCATATTGAGCAAGTTCTGGCCAGTGGTCCATCCTCAAGACCCAGTAACCCAGTGGATGCTCTGTTGGAAAGGTCTCCAAGTCTGCTCTTGCCCTTAGATATTCCTGCACCATATAATGCGCTGGTGATGGTTGCTTGAACCTATCAGAAGACTGAAAAATTGTTTACAGGCCAACCAGCCACCTTTTTCACCTTCACCTTCTTCCTCTGACCAAACAAACCCTCAGAAACACATTGTCCAGCACCAGGAAATGGTAACCTCCCAGGGTCTGGAAAGGCGTTACACAAACTTTTCTTCAAGGACTCCTGAAGATGTTTCTTCCTCTGCTCCCTCTGCTAAGGCAGGATGAGTTCTGCAACTTTACCCTTGTAATGTGGATCAAGGAGGGTTGCCATCCAGTAATGATCCCTCTCTTTGATACGACAATTCCTAGGGTCCTTTCACAAGCTTTGCAGAATCAGGGAGGCCATGCAGCGTAAGTTTGCAGAGGCATTAGATTCCGAGTCCTCTGGGTCACTTTAGGATCACATTATCAGGAACTACCTCCTCCCAGCCACGTACAACTGCTTGGGTTTCTGGGGACTGAAAATCATCCCTTGAAGACTGCTGCATCCACGCTGACACAATCCTCCTCCTCCTCTTCTTCCTGTGTGTTTGGCAGCCCTGCAGGAATGCTATCTGGGGCCTTGAGAGGAAAGGAAGTCCTCCTCTTCCTCCCGCTGTTCTGCCTCAAGTGCCCTGTGCATGATTCCATGAAGTGTGTGCTCCAGCAGGAAGACTAGAGTGACAGTGTCACTGATGCATGCATTGTCTCTGCTCCCCATCCTTGTGGCCCCCTCAAAATGGTGACAGGACAGTAGATGCATCCTTGGTCAGTAGCCAATGGTGTGGCAAAAAGAAGCCAAGCCCCCCTGGCCCTGTCCTGGTGCCATACTCACACAGGTACTCATTGATGGTCCTCTGCTGTGCAGCCGCTGCAGCATTGCCAATGTTGAGTTCCACCTGGTGGGCATATCACAAATGAGGCGGTTGGTGGGCAGGTTAAATACCCTTTGAATGTCAGCTAGTTGAGCACTGGCATTGTATGACCGCTGGAAATGACCACAGCCTTTTCTAGCCAGCCTCAGGAGATCTTGTAAGCCTGAGTATCTGGTCAAGAAACGCTGCACCACCAAATTCAGGACATGTGCCAAGCATGAAACATGTGTCAAGTGTACCTGCCAGAGGGCGAAGAGAAGGTTGGTGCCATTGTGGCATACAACCATTCCTGGCTCAAGCTGCCATGGTATCAATTACCTCTGAGCCTGCCCCTGCGCAGCTGACAGAATCTCTGCCCCAGTGTCGCTCCTGTCCCCTAGGCAGACCAACTGAAGCACTGCATGGCATATTTTAGCCTGACTGCTTGCGTAGCCCCTGAAGCACTGGTTCAGAGGACAATTCTGCAGAAGAGGCCATAGAGGAAGAAGAAGAGGAGGGAGGGGAGCATACAGATGTTGTGGCAGAATCGCCACTAGCTTTTTGGAGGCGTGGTGGCGGAACAAGCTCCAACACTGAACCCTGTCATGCATCCTTCCCAGCTGCCAGCTGAGTTACCCAGTGTGCCGTAAATGAAACAAAATGTCCCTGCCTGTCACGTACCTGGTCGGAGGCCAAAGTGCAGAGAGGGCTTCCCTTGCGGCTAAGTGCAGAGCGCCCCCTGAAGGTGGTACAGGGAGTGCTATACTCAAAGAAGCAGGGGTTGCCAGCTGCGACAGACTGAAGTGATGTCCGCTGGAAGGGGGCAGATAAGCAGGGTGGACTGCTGGGCAGGAGTCCCTCAGGAGTACCAGATGAGACTTGGCAGCAGGGAGAGCCAGGAACAGAGTCAGGAGCCAGGTCAGAAGTCATACACAGAGAATCAGCCAGGGGTAAGCTGGGGTCATAAACGGATCCGCAGGCAGAAGCGGGGTCACTGGAACAAGCCAATGGTCAAAGCAAGGAAATGGAGATAACACAGGTCAAAGGAAAGCTGGGTCGGGAACAGGTAATCCAATGATAGAAGGAACAAGAACTCAGGAATACACAGGGAAGCTGAAGATCATCCAGCAGTTAATAGTTGCTGCTGCAAGCTTTAAATATGCCAGTGGGTGCCAGAGTCTATCACGTATAGCGTGCGCTTTGGTGTACACGCAAACGCACTGGAGAATATAACTTCCTGGCCGCTCTTGCCAGTGTGCACATGAGCATTAGCATTGGCAAATTTACGTTTGTCAACCCGTGATCCTGCTGGCCATTGATAGATATGCCAGTTCTTCTGTGGATTGTTCTGACACTGCCCATGCCTGATGGACCATAAGTATGGGGTATTATGAACCTTGCTGCTGACTGCCCTATCCAACGAGGCCACAACATTGCCTTCCATATAAATGTAGAGAGCTGGAATGGCCTTACCTGAAAAAAAAATTTCTTTTGGAACCTGCCAATGTGGTACAGTACATTCCACAAATTCACAAAAGGGGGCAGAGTCTACCAGCTGAAAAGGCAGCGGTTGCAGTGCTAGCATTTTGGCCAAGCTAGCATTTAGATGCTGAGCATGTGAATGGCTGGAACAGAATTTTTTTTTTACGATTCAGCAACTGGGGTAGCAAAATTTGCCTGCTGAAATAAACTGGTAATGTACTGATAGCAGATTGGCTGCAAGTACTGGTGGCACCTATTGCTATACCTTCATTCCTCTCAGTGCAGGTTTTTGTGAGGACTGGAGGTATAGTAGGGTTTGAGAACCCAGATGAGGAGCAAGGAGAAGTCCGCCTTTTTCTATGATGTGGGTCTTTCAGGTGCTGTTGCCAACAGACTGCATGGCAGGTCGCCATATGACTTGTCAAGAGAGGGTGAAGAAGGGAAGCGCCACCTGAGTAGTATTAGTATTAGTGAATACTTTTAATGACACAAAGTTTAAAAACACTTACAAAAGACATAATTAAAAAGGGCTCATCTGTAGATGGATGGTCCTGGTGGGTTCCTGGTGGGGATGGTCCTGGTGAGTTCCTCGAGCTCCAGTCTGGATGATGTGTCAGTGGTGTAAGGCTGAAGGGGAAGCTGTTCAGCAGATGGTTCGTCCTGTGGCCATCAGGAACTCACCAGGACCATCCCCACCAGGAACCCACCAGGACCATCCATCTACAGATGAGCCCTTTTTAATTATGTCTTTTGTAAGTGTTTTTTTTTTCTTTTTCCAAAATCTTTTTATTGGTTTTTAAAAGGAGAAACAAAAACAGATAAAGAGAACAAACAGTTAAACATACATTGGTCTAATATGATGTCTATGTGATCCTTGCAGGAATCACGCTGTCACCTTATTCATGAAAAATATATTATGAAATCAGTCATAGCGGTACAGTTTACTGGGTCATGAGGTGGTGCTATGTGCAGTTGTACATGGTAAAATAGCATATTGTAGATTATTGTGTACACCTGGCACCCGCTTGGGAGCTACTTTGTGATTGGGGTCTACTGAGAGGCCTCTGAAGCGGTGGAGGGATCTGCCAGCCACTTAGACCAGACTTTGTTATATTTGTTGGGGCAGCCTCTGTTGTCATATGTGTCTTTATACAGAGGTAAACTATTGTTGATTAATTGTTTCCACAGGGAGAGAGGAGGGGGGGTTGGTTTGCGCCAACTAAGTGCTATAGCTTTACGGGCATAAAACAGGAGCAATCCCACCAGTGTGCGTCCCGCCACCGTAGGAATTAGTTGTTCTACCAGGCCTAGTATGCAGATTGACATTGATGGTTGTAGTGGCACATTTTGTAAGTGTTTTTAAACTTTGTGTCATTAAAAGTATTCACTAATACTGCACTCAGGTGGCGCTTCCCTTCTTCACCCTCTCTTGCATGTCACAGAGCCAGCTCTCTGGGGATAGCAGCCGCCTTCTAGATCCATTGCTCCATCAACCTACTTCACATATTTTGAACTGCTACATCTTTATTAACCCTTGGACTGCCAACCCCTCTTAGTCATGTAAACTCATATCCATATGCTTCTAACTGTCAGACCCTCATTAACCCCTGGGCTGCTAACATTTTAGCCATGGACTATATGCCTGGCCAATCTGATTAAACCTGAATATTGTATACTGTATATGCGCTTGAAGTTATTATTATCTTTATATGACTTGTCAAGCATGTGGTGCCCAAGCGGCTGCTGTTCTGGCCACGCTTGATCTGCTTCAGACAGATTGCAAACAGCAATGGTGTGATCTACTGCACACGTGTCGATAAAAGCCCACACCAAGGAACCTTTGCAAGTCAGCGGGGAGTCAACAGCATCCTGCACCTGCGGAGCTCTGTGGTGTGATGCAATAGGGTGGCAGCCCTTAAGCTGGCCCCTGGAGGACATCCTGCCTAGTTGGAGTTGTGCCTCCTCTTCCTCCTCACTTTCCTCCTGTCTTCTCTTAGGCACCCAAGTACAGTCAACAACCTCACCATCCCCTCCCTCCTCATCACTGAAGCAAACTTGGCAGTCTGCTGCAGCTGGGGGAACATGACTGCCAGTTCCTTGTTCTTCTGCGGCACCCCCTCTCTCTAGGCTCACGTTACTCCCTTCCTCAACCTGGGAACCAATATCAGAACCTTCAAATTCCTGCACATCCTTTTAGCCAACAATACATACAACCTGAAATTCACTATGGAATGCAGCCAAACCAAGATTAAATTTTTGGATTTGGAAATCCATGTGGATTCCAATGGCAACCTTTCTTCAGCACTTTATCGCAAGGAATCATCTGGAAACACTATCCTCCATGCTGATAGTGCACATCCTAAACCACTATTAAATAGCATTCCTTTTAGTCAATACCTTCGCATCAAACGAAACTGTTCACATGAGACTGATTTTTTCAAAGCTTCCCAGGACCTTTATCTCAGACTCAGACATAGAGGATACAGTCACACTTCGCTTAAACGTTCCATCAATAGGGTTAAAAAACTTGACCGGCTTTTTCCCACTCCCCCACTTTTCCACTAAAAATTGAGACACTGCTCAACCAGTTCGCCTTATTACTCAATTCTCCAAAGATCATAAACAAGTGAGAAGCATTCTTAATAGATTTTGGCCACTACTTACGGCGGATACCACAATTGAAGAATATATCAAACCTCTCCCGGACATTACTTATAGACGATCATCTTCATTGAAGGACCGCCTAATAACCAGTCATCATTCCCGGAAATCTACATCTGCTTTGACCACTTTCGGCATGTTTCCATGTGGAAACTGTGACGTATGCGAATTTATATATGATTCGCGAGAGACGCCGTTTCCCAATGGTCACATCCATAAGATTAGCAAAGAAGGGACACAGAGGAGAGAAAAAGGGAGTGCTTCTCACCCCTGTTATTGAGAACAAAAAAGCACCGTATCGCCCTATATGATCAGAATTAGTTGTGGCCTAGCCCGGGATTGGCCGCAAATTATGTCAGGCTCAGTGGACACTTATCCAAACCGAGTCGACAAGTCTGAAATATATGTATAAAAAAGATAATGTTATATAGGATATAAAGCATATATTATGCATAATCAGTATAGTAGACCGATTGCAATTATATAGGGCTACAGCGGTGCAGGAACATATAGCAGGAGAGTGTACTTACGGTGTGAGAGCTACAGAGACATCAAACCAATCCAAATAGAAGGACTGCAAGTATGAGGTATTCGAAGTAGCACGTCTACAGGTAATTGATGGACTATTTGAGATGAAGTCGCAAACTTTTGGATTGTCCATAAGTATAGGCCAATGTTTTTGGATGATATTTCTAATCTCCTGATGCTGTCTAGAGAAACGCAGAATGATCCTGGTAGGATCCATACCAGGGTCATCAGTCGTATTCTTTTTAGATAGTAGTTCGCATCGGGATTGTGCGGCTGCTCTATTGTAGGCTTTACGGAGGCAAGAATGGCTGTAGCCCCTTGCTAACAGTCTGGTTTGCAGCTTAGAAGCCTCTTGTTTGAAAAGGATATGGTCTGAACAATTCCTGCGTAAACGCAGGTATTGTCCATACGGGATAGACTTTTTTAGTGCTGTGGGATGGAAGCTCTCCACATGGAGCACCGTATTTCCTGCGGTGCTTTTCCGAAATAAGGTGCTGGAAATTTTGTTTTCCGGGGTACTTCCTAGCTTGACATCCAAAAATGTAATTTGATCACAATCATGGGTCATGGTAAACTTTAAATTATGTTTATTTTGATTGATACAATCAAGGAATTTCAGCAATATTTCCTCCGAGCCCTCCCAGATAACGAGGACGTCATCGATGTACCGTAGCCACAAACGTATGTGGCTCGTGTACATCGCGAGGTCCCCATCATCTAGGAGGACTTTTTCCCACTCCCCCAGGTACAAATTGGCGTAGGCCGGGGCACAAGTGGCCATGGCAACGCCCTGCACCTGGAGGTAGTGGGAGTTGTTGAAACAAAAAAAGTTGTGATGTAAGATATAGTCAAGTCCATCAATGATAAATTCATTTAATGCTCCATCATATTTTTGGCTTTGATGTAGGAGAGCCCGTACAGCTGCGATCCCCCGGTTATGGGGGATCGAGCTGTACAGGGCCTCAACATCAATAGCCACCAAAAGTGAGTTCACTGGGAGAGTTATTCCCTCAATCAATTGCAGCAGATGTATTGTGTCTTTCAAAAAGGAAGGCATACTTAAAACAAAAGGCTGCAAGAAGGTATCAATGACCTTACTCAAATTTTCAGATATCCCTCCATTACCGGATACAATTGGTCGCCAATTGGTAGTGACAGTACATAACTATAAGATGCCTAAGGTATCCTTCACCGCACTCGATCGGATACACATACCGAATCGAGGTGGTGATTGGAACAAAATTCTGTTACAATATGAACAGAGGTGGATATTCAAATTGAATGCAACCTCGTTCCCGGGACTGAATGAGGCCATCTCATTTGCCCCATTTCTTAAAGGTTTTGTTTCTGGAAAAACTCATTAGAGTCTCCCTGGCTTTCCCTGAACAATAAAGAACTTCTTGGATACTGTGGTCCCTTTATATTTTTATTCCCCCTTTTCTTTTCCCCCCTTTGAATGTTTTTGATTGTTGATTTTGTGATATTTGACTGTATTCTGTATTCTATATATATATATGTTTATTATCTGACAATTTTTTTACTCTTGTTTTTTCTTCCTTTTCTATTATACATGTTTTTATTATTTTACTTTGATTTACTTTTTGATTAATATTGTGGATATACCAAGATATGTGATTTCTCCTTGCACGCATATGGATGTTTCATGTGTATGTACACTAAAACCAATGAATATATCAACCTGGGATAATATACCCATGCAGGTCACTGATCATCAGTCTTCTTATATATTCATTTGTTGTAGGCTTTAGGCAAATGTAAATGACCATCGTGTTCCCCTTCTCTTGCCTGCCCTCTTCCTCATTGAGGTCTAGTAGCCTGCTGCCGCTGCTCCTGAGCCGGGGGTTTCTCCTTCGATGTGCCTTCCCGGCAAGGGGGGGAGGAGCCCTCCCTCGTGACTGGCTCCTCCCCCTTTTCCCCATCAGACACCCAGGCTGGTCCTGGTTGTTACATTGGGGATGTCTTCTCCCTTGCCGGCGGCGTTCAGGAACATCCTCGGATGTCCCCGGTCACTGCGCATGTGCGGGGCCCCGCGCGTGCGACGTGATGCGGTGCGTTGCGTGGTCACGATGGGGATGACGCTAGTGCGGGGCCTCGGCTCGTCCCGAACGCCAGGGAGGCCACACGAGGCTGCCCTAATGGCGGCCATGCCCTTCATGACGGTCCTGTGGATCGGTTCGGGTGGGGGGAGGCACCTACACCTGCAGCGGATCCGTTTTGATGAGCACACGCCCATAGGTAAGGATATATATATTCTGAATACCTCATACTTGCAGTCCTTCTATTTGGATTGGTTTGATGTCTCTGCAGCTTTCACACCGTAAGTACACTCTCCTGCTATATGTTCCTGCACCGCTGTAGCCCTATATAATTGCAATCGGTCTACTATACTGATTATGCACCTATAATATATGCTTTATATCCTATATAACATTATCTTTTTTATACATATATTTTAGACTTGTCGACTCGGTTTGGATAAGTGTCCACTGAGCCTGACATAATTTGCGGCCAATCCCGGGCTAGGCCACAACTAAGTCTGATCATATAGGGCGATACGGTGCAGCCCCACATTTGCTTTCACATCAGCCGAGGTAAATACCCAAGATTATTTTGTCACAATTATGCATGTTTCTATTTTGGGCACTTTTTATTTTTCCATTTCAGTCACAGTCTTTGCACGTTCGGTCTTTGTTTGCTTCATAGGATGTGCAGCACATACTGCATGCACTTCCGTTTCACCCTCACTGCTTGGAGTACTTATTACCACCCATATACTATTTTTTCTTCATTTCACTTTCTATCATATTATTCAAATGAGCTGTTGCACACCACTTGGACTGTCTATATTATTCAAGTTGTCACTAATGGCTTCTTATCACTTTATGAACTTCTGCACTCACTCACCATCCTCATTTAAATTTAAATATACACGTCTAATATTATGAGGCCCAAGTCTGCATATAAGATATGCACGCCGATGAGTGCCTTTTACTTGATTATCTAATTAAGGGAATATCTCTCGATATAATGTTTTGATACATGTTATGGGTGTGTTTTCTAAGTGTGTTCTTTGGGTTTTCGCTGCAGGTGTTGCCTGCTCCCCGACCGATTGACTGGCTGAATGGGGGGGAGACTTGTAGTGTGACTTCTCGTAAGCCACATCGGTGGATTGTTTGCTCCGGCACTGGTGGCCGCGCCAGTGGAGGTGTCATGTGACCTCCTGGGGAGAGAGAATAGGCATTTGGTTTTAAAAGGGGACCCTTATATAGGAAGCCTTCTACTTTTAGGACACGCATTATTGGGTAACTATATCATATAGAATATTGCACATTAGTTTTATTATACGCAATTGAGTTCTCACACATATACCCTCTTATATATTCCTTAACAGACTAACCTCTGAAGAAGACCTTGGATATATAGGTTGAAACGCGTCAGATTTTATTGTTTGATGTTGACAATATTTGTTAAATATTGTTATGGCAATATGTCTGTATAATGTGTGTCTGATCCTATAAGGTTTGTAAATACTCTATATCAGAGCTCATCTTTTAACCTTGATGTTAAATCATTTTTGTACAATAAAATACAATTCCTTCTATACAACATTGGTTTAATAATTTGAATTTTGCTGCCAAAAAAACCCCACCTTGGGGAAACCCTTTTCTTCTTTTTTGACATCCATAAGATTAAAACACACAATCACATGCCAAACTATAGGAGTATAGTATTTAGCCACCTGTCGGTGTGGATGCTTTTATGTCGGAAAAACTAAACAACCTTTTTTCCCATACGAATTAGGGACCATATGAAACCTCTTTATAAACAAACCACATCCACTGCGATTAATAGACATGTGGCATTGAGTCATGATTATAATCCCCAGGTGATTGGTTTCACTGCTCTTGAGCATGTCCCCCCACATGTCGGGGGGGGGGGACATTGATCAAAAACTACTCCAACTTGAAACCAAGTGGATACACACCCTTGAGGCTTCAAAATTTCCAGGGCTAAACGAATACATCATCTTTAAATCATTTTTGTAATTAACCTCCAGTCGAATTTGGAGGAACTATATTCTTATTCATTTCTGTTCTTATCTCCCTCAAATCCCCTCCCCTACTACAGAGTCATATCATGTATCCGCAAACTTATTTTTCTTTTTCTCTCTTTCTTTTTTCCTTATTATTCACATCGTTATTATTTAACTTATTTTTTGCATCATTGTACATATGCTGGCTGTGTATTTAATTATTTTCATTATTTCTTTGTCATATATTCCCACACTTTGACCTAATTGCATTGGTAGGTTATTGTGTGGCTGTCGGACCTGGCTTATTGCATGATCGCGACGGGGGCTGGCCTCCATCCCCCCAGAGGTATGTGGGGTGACGGGGGTCGTATATACCCCTCGTGCAGTCCTGGTTTCCTCTTCCCACATTGCCGGATCACTGGCTTTCCTCCGGTGTCCCCCCTGCTCCCCCATGTGGCCCTGGGGTGTACCCCTCTGGCCCCGGACATCTTCCCCTCTGGGATGCCGTGGGTAGGCGTTTGTTTGATCCTGGCCACGGTGATCTCCGGCCAATACAGACACCTTGGCTGTATGGACACCCAAGGGCGGTGCTGTCTCCATCAGTATCTGCCCGCCCGCTGCCACTGCCCTGGGAGGATTTTTTCATCATTATATCCTTCAGTGGTCTGCTGCTCTGTCACACTGACAGGCTGGGCGGTCCACCATGCTCTGCGCTGCATGTACTACACACGCAACGTCAGACTCTCCCGCATAGCCCCCTGGACCTTGTAGGCATACTAGGTCCATTCTCAGGCGCATGTGCAGTGGCGATTTTTGTCCGCTCACACGTCACGGCGACGTCAGACGCCTGACGTGCGTGGGGGGCATAAGACGCCGGTGAACCCAGCCATTCCTTTGACGGCGTTCCCAGGGCACCCACGCTTATGCGGCACTGATCAAGGTATGTTACTACTCTGCAGTGATGCGATCTTTTAAGGTCCCCTCTCCGTTTACAATTACATCGATCTTATGTTTTTTTTGCAGAGCGCTTGTTTAGAACTAAACCGCTTTCACTAATCTTTACTCCACTGGCTTTCTGCTCCCTTAATAGCATCACCGGAACCACTGGTGGGTTAATTTACCCTGGGGCATATACTTTTGCCTAAAGTAGATGCTTTTTGTAATATAGCCATGCACCCTGCACAGTTTTAAATCATACCTTTATCCTTTTTCATTTATAGTGATCCTCCATTTGATATCTCTGTCCAAACTTAAGCTAGCATACTGGGTGCCCTGTCTTATCCTTCCCCTTTGTTTTCTGCACAAACAGTATTTTTTGAGGCTATGTTAGCCCTACATATTGCTGGCTTATACATCCAGGGCTTTCTTGGGGTGATTCGCCAAAATCGTATCATTTATATCGATATCTTCCCTTTCCAGGTCCTTTTTCTGCCCCCTGCAGCCTCCTACTATGTCTATAGCCCTTGTATTCACTTCAGGGTCTCCCACGCCTACCTTTCGGGTACCCATTGGTAGGTAATTTTTTTCATCCTTTGTCCAGGGAGGCTTGGGTGTGCCTTGCTGGGTGGCGTTGGGGGCAATCTGGGGTTGCTGTTGGGTTGGGCCCGTGTACCGGTGGCCATTATGTGGGATGATCTGTAGCCATGTATGGCAGTCACACAGCATTTCATCATTTTTATACAACTTTGCAATTGTAACTGTTGTCACTATATTTTCTGATTGTTACTACTTTTTGTTATAGAATCTCAAGATAAGAATACAGGTATCACCAACTGTCCCTGAGGAAGCCTTTTTAGGCGAAACATGTAGGACTTCATATACCTGTTCACATGACCTGCCACCACGCCATAGGCGGGTTTGTGTGAAACTATTGCTCAGTTGGCTTTTTATCTCCCTGAATATTTTTTGTATTGTTCACACCCCTGATATGTATGTTTATACATCTCTTTTAATTCTATGTGAATAAAATATTGTTATTTTACTTTATGGACTTCAATTTATTGTTTGGCACCATGATAATCCCCTGATTCTCTCTTGACCCTTGGTATATATGAATAAATAAATGTAAAATAAAAATACACAAACAACTAAAAATCATCATAAATAAGTAAAATAAATGAATAATTTGTAATACATGAATAAAAATGAACCCTGAACCTTAAAAAAATGTATTATTGGGGGGCGTGTCCTGGTGGTGAAGCTGTGAGGACGTGCTGTACCTAGGCTCTCCATACCCAGGCCTAATCCACCGCCATCCGCAGCCCATCCTTGCCCTGGAGAACCCCAGATTGGCTTCTTGGGTGCCTGGACTCTCCCCAGCTGGCTCCAGAGGACCAGTTTGTAAAAACTCGGGCCCGGTTCGGCGGCGCTGGACTCAATAGCGCGGCGGCCCCCGCCATCTTGGGGCCTACGAAGGGTCCGGCGTCCTTCTGCCTCTGACGGCATAATCCACAAAAAGAGAGGGTACCAGGACCTTGATTGGGGGCCATCCTACCCCCGGAAGATAGTGGCCACAAGACCAGCTGAAAATCGGAGCCAGAATCCGCTCCGCGGCCGGGTGATTCCTGGAGGCCTCCGGCCTCAGCTACAGCCACACAAACCTCCCCCCGGACCGCAGTGAGTACCATCGCCCCCTGAGAAACATCCTTAGGGGTATCTGGCCCCCTGTGCACTGATATCTGTCCTTGGCTGGAGGTTTTAGGCCTAAACGGAGCGGTCCCTGCATATCCGGCGGCTGCTTCTCAGGAAAGACCGCGGCTTCGGCCTACTCCTGGAGGGTGGCGGCCATCTTGGTACTCCAGAGACTCCCATAATCATTTCTTTTTTTTTTCTGAGACTTGGCTGCCTACTTTCTCACAGATCTCAAATTATTATTTGCCTTAATTAATCACCCCCTTACAAGCAATACAGGGCTATTGATCAAAATATTTTAATTTTTTTTTTTTTTTTGTCAAGTTTAAAGGAGCCCTTTATTTTACAATGTAAGACACTGCCCGAGAGGGGGGCATAGGCGAGAGCGAAGGAAATGGATGTCCGATTCCTCCGCTCCGCGCCGTCGGATAGCACTACCCGGCCTAATCTGACATAGAAGTAACGAGAGGGAGACCATTTTACCCTAAAGGATAGAGGAATACCTGGAGTCGCATGCGGTAATGTACCGCTCTACAAAAAGTAAGCTAAAAAACAGGCAGAGCAGCAACAAATCCCCGGCCCCAGGCAAAGGCAGATCTAAAATGGCGCCCGAACCCCCAGAACCTGATGATGATACACAACTTTCGGATTTGGGACATGGTTCTCCGGCTGAAAGCCTACATCTGTTCCCCACAGATCGCATGAGTCCCCATCCCGCTGACTCTGATGCTTTGCTAGCCAAATTCCGTAGCATTGTACGAGATGAGATAACGGCTGCCTCCCGAAAGCTTTCCTCTGACCTGGTCCGAGGCCTTAAAGAGATCGGTCACCGCACTAACCAACTGGAACATCGCATGGACTTAGCTACTACTGTGCTGGAGGGCCATGAAGAGGAGGTGGACAAAATGTCCACAGAATTGGACGCTCTCAGAGATAAGCTAGAGGACGCGGAGAACAGGGCCCGCAGGGATAACCTTCGTATCCGCGGACTCCCTGAAACAATCACGGATCTACAAGGAACAGTCACCACTTTTTTTCAAGAACTGGCTCCTGAGATCCCGGTGGAAAGGCTAGAGTTTGACCGCATTCATCGGTCATTGGCACCGAAACCTTCCGATGGTCCCCCACGGGACGTTATCATCAAATTCCACTACTATAGGACCAAGCAGAAACTCTTACAAGCTGCCCGAGAACAAAGGGACGTCTCCTTTCAAGGCAACCACCTTCAAATATTTGCGGACCTCTCGCCGGTCACTATTGCTAGGCGCCGAGGTCTCAAACCTTATCTCCAAGTTCTACAATCCAATCAGATCAAGTACAGATGGGGGTTCCCCTTTAAACTTTCTTTCTCCCATCAAGGTCGTCAGTTCCATGCCACCTCCCCATCAGGCCTAAAGCAACATCTCCAGGATCTACAATTGGATATTCCTCTGTCTCAACCTGACGCTCAGGTTTCCAATTCTCAACCAGGTCCCTCTAGGCCCCCTCGTAAACCTCCTCAAGCATCACAACGATCACAAGCTGGATCCCAGGCGCTGCGTGACCTGCAGGCCCAAAGATTCAAGCTAATAATGGATGAAAAATCCCATTTCTTCATGATGTGCAGTTCATCATCTTTGGCAGTTTGGCTCAGTGTGTTACTGACTAACTTCTAATTTCCAACCTAAATGGAGGTTTTCAATTGCTTCCTTTGGAGGTCGTCCCCCTGCCGCACCTTTGCCCACTTGAACTGACTGTAGAACAGTTGGGAGGATCGTTGCCCTACTGTAGGCTGCCCCACCTGTGAGATGGCGGTCCTGGGCTTGGACCAACCCACATGAGTTTCCCTGAGGGGTCTCCGACAATAGTTTGCCCCCCGAACCACCTCTACAATGCTGATGGCCCTCATGGAGAAGAGGGTTCACCAGACATAAACAAGTTATTCTTAAGCCCTGGTAGGGTGGGGGGTAAAGGGTACAGGGTTTTTGGCTGAGGGCGAACCTTCACTGATGGTTATCCAGGTTGTGTGTCTGTTTTGTTCACTCGCCGGATCCCCTTGCTCCTGTTTGGTGGAGTGAAGGGGCTGGCGTATTGACTTGGGTGTGGGGTCTCGCCCCGTCTTCTGGGGGGGCGGTCTTGTGGCTGTCGTCCTGGGGGGACGGGGGGGACCCCTGCATCCACACCCTCAAATTGCTAATATTGCACTGAGATTTTCACACTGTAACTCATTTAACGTTGTTTGTTTTGTTGCTATCTCTGAATATTGTTTACATTTTATGTCAATTTTACATAGTCTGTTTGAATTATCTTCTTTATAGGCCGGTGGTTCCGACAGACCACTGCTCCCCCCATGGGAGGGCACATGGCTAAGATAGTTGTCTTGGCTGTGGCCCCACCCCAATGTGGGCCTTGCCGCCCACGGCGTGATACGTCAATGTATTCACTACGTTCTCTAATAAGAGTTCTTCTCGGTATTCTCAGACCTTATGCTCTTCCTTGCTTTTACTATTTTTTTCTCTCACTTTTCTTTCCCCCTTTCTTTCCCTTTTCCCTTGGAACCTGGGGGGTGCGGATGGGGTGGTCCATAGCGTTATAACTCAGTCCCAATGACCCTTCATTGGATGTCCCTGAATGTTCAGGGTATGAATTCCCCACAAAAAAGAGTTAAAGTTTTTAAATACCTCAAGCAACAAAAGATAGATATAGCTTGTTTACAGGAAACTCATTTTTCTTCTTCTTCCTGCCCCAAATATTTTGCAGCAAATTATCCCCAAGTATATTTAGCTAATGGTCCTACTAAACAGAGAGGGGTTCTTATAGCCCTATGAAAATCGGTCCCATTTATCTGCAATAAACAGATAGCGGACCCCAATGGCAGATATCTTCTTATACAGGGTTCTGTTCAGGACAACGAAGTAACCATTATGACCTATTACGCCCCGAATGAAAATCCGGGCCCATTTCTGTCTCATGTATGTTCCTTGTTACAGGTCCAGCAAAAAGGCACCCTCCTGTTGGCGGGTGACTCGAACGTGATGCTTAATCCGGCCATTGATAAGTACCCGGCGGACCACAAATCCCCCCCCCCTCCAGCGGCGAAAAAATTCTGGCGGGCCCTACAAAATTTGGACCTAGTAGACCTATGGCGAGAGTTTCATCCCATGGGCAGGGACTACACCCACTATTCTCATCCCCACCATTCTCACTCTAGAATTGACCATACGTTTATGTTACGGAAACACCTTCCTTTAATAGAATCGGTATCGATCCTAACAGTCCCTTGGTCTGATCACGACCCAGTTCTTACTGTCTGTTGTTCCCTACTCAATAAACTACAACAAGCTCCCTGGGTGATGAATGATTCACTTTTGTCACTCAAACCGATCCTCAATGAAATCAAAGATGCTTCTATGGAATACTTTAGTCTTAATGCAGGTTCGGTCTCGTCCCCAATAACATTATGGGAGGCTTATAAAGCAGTCCTCCGGGGTCGTGTCATTCGAATAGCATCTCAGCGTAAGAGAGAAAGATTTCAGGCACGACGCAAATTAGAACAGATCTTAGAGGATTGCTCGACGACCTTTAAACTAACCCCCACCCCTGCTAACCGCAGAGCTTTAGACAAAGCCCGTACAGACTTGGATCTATGTCTGACAGATGAGGCGGACCGCACCTTACGTTGGGCCCGCCAGAAATGGTATTCTAAGGCAAACAAACCTAATGCGCAGTTGGCTAATAGATTGCGAACCTTCATTCCAAAATTTACTCCCATAAGCCTGCGCACCCGACATAATATCCTTACGGGTAACCCTCAGCGGATTCTGGAAGAATTCCGTTAACGGCTTACTAAACTCTACTCCCCCCTAAATCATTCTTCAACACAGGGCCTGAATGAGTTTTTAGATAAATTATCTCTACCTTCCCTATCGGAATCCCATATCTCCCTAATGGACCGAGATATACAGGTCTCTGAGATACTTCAGTGCATTAAGGAATTGAAAGTGGGCAAAAGACCAGGTCCAGATGGCTTCACTGCTTTGTACTACAAAAAATTCGCAGAAATCCTGGCCCCACACCTAGCGACTATGTATAACTCGATCAAAGGAGGTCACTTATTTACGCCAGACATGTTAACTGCCAACATAGTGATGATTCCTAAGCCAGACAAAGATCACTCCTCCTGGGCAAATTTTCGGCCAATCTCTTTAATCAATATTGATATGAAGATATTGACGAAAATTCTGGCCAACCGTTTGAATTCTTTCCTACCGTGCCTTATAAAAAAAGACCAGGTGGGATTTGTCCCCCGCAGACAGGCAAGTGATGCCATTTGACGACTCCTCCAAATCCAACATATAGTGCATGAAAGGTCCCTGGGTACAATGTTTCTTTCTTTAGATGTTAATAAAGCTTTCGATACCTTATCTTGGCCCTATTTGACACAGGTCCTTACACATTACGGCTTCGGCACCTCCTTTTTGGGCTGGGTTTCAGCCCTATATCACTCCCCTCAGGCTAAAGTGCGTTACTATGGATATGAATCGCCTACCTTCCCTATTAAAAGGGGAACACGGCAGGGGTGCCCACTCTCCCCCCTTCTATTTATACTAGCACTTGAACCCCTGGCGGAAGCCATACGCTCTCATCCAGATATCTCAGGAGTAGAAATAGCAGACAACGCGCACAAATTGTCCCTGTTTGCAGATGACATTTTATTAACCATTACTAAACCCAGAATCTCCCTCCCCAATTTATTCTCTCTCTTGGACTCCTTCGCCTCATTTTCGGGCCTTTCAGTTAACCCGGCAAAATCTAAAGCGATGTCTATTAATCTTCGGCCCCCGGTATTAGATGCCCTGCAGTCGGCATTTTCGTTTCAGTGGTCAACCTCTTTACCCTATCTGGGTATTAAACTTACCCCAAAATATTCGGGATTAGATCAAGCTAATTTTCCTCCACTTTTTCGAAAACTGGAGGCTATGTTAGCCTCTTGGTCCACAATCCCGATTTCGTGGTTCGGCAGAATAGAGACGGTACGAATGACGTACCTCCCCAAAGTGCTCTATTATTTTAAAGTTTTGCCAGTTCCAGTGCCTCCCCATATCATTCGAATACATCAACGTAAAATTATGCAATTTATATGGGGCCAAAAGAGACCTAGAATCAAGAGACAAGTGCTTTACGCGCGCAGAGTCAATGGTGGCCTTTCAGTTCCTAATTTGCAAGCATATTATATAGCAGCGGGTATCGCCCCACTATCTCATCTTCATGCAAAGCAACAAATGCCCTTATGGGCCACCATTGACTTGGTCGACGCACACCCAACACCTCTAGCTTCTCTTCCTTGGCTTCCTAGAGCACATCGCCCTCCTACAATAGGTCCCTGTCTAGCTCATTCCCTCAAATTGTGGGATGCGGTCAAGTATTCAGCAGGCCTAATTTCTCCTCATCTCCCACTACTTCGTATCCTCCACTGCCCTTTATTTCAACCGGGTTGTGATAACCCATTGCAATTTAAGTGGTGGTCCGACAATGGCTTCATAGATATCCATTCGTTATTCACCCCTACCAAGATACTCTCATTCGCTGCCTTACGTTCATCACACGATATCCCCCTTAGGGAGCATTACAGTTACCTGCAAATTAGACATTTTCTCCGACAGCTTACAATTTCTCATTCTGCCTCCTTTGTCATGACACCATTTGAAAGCCTTTGTAGATCACGCCCCCAATCCTCGGGTTTGATTTCTCTAATATATACCGCTATAAATAACTCCAAGACAATACCATTGAGACCCTATCATCTCCAATGGGAGGCTGAGTTTGGGAAACAACTAGATCCGGAGGACTGGCATAGCATGACGATAGCGCTATCAAAATATTCCAAGAATGTTATCTTTTTAGAGAACGCGTATAAAGTCTTCTATAGATGGTATTATACTCCGGCTAGACTAGCAAGTTTTATCCCATCTTACTCCCCCCTTTGTTTTCGCGGGTGCTCACAGGAGGGCACGATGGCGCATATCTGGTGGCCCTGTCCCAGGGTCTGCAGACTATGGGTTAGAGTATATGCACTATTACGTAATCTTTTTAACACCAACATAAAGCGGGACCCTTTTGAGGCCCTTTTATGGAAACCAATTGCGGAACTTCTTCGTCCTGAACGTCAGTTAGCAGCACAGATTTTCACTGCAACTAAACTCACCATAGCAAGAGCCTGGAAAACCCCGAACCTTAGTTTTGAAGCAGTTAAAAATACTGTGAATGATATCATGGTAAATGAGAAACTAACGGCCATATTGATGGACTCTCATGATAAGTTCCTCAGGATATGGCAACCCTGGGTGACTTACAATCGCCCATCAAGATTTGATCAAACGCTTCTTTCTCTATAACAAGCCTCCGTTCCCCCCACCCCAGGTTCCCCCTCCCCCTTCTCTCCTTTCCTCCCCCCTTCTTTCCCACTTTCAATTTCTCTCTCCTTCTCCTTCTTCAGGCCCTAGGGCTTAATTCTATAAGGACCGGAAATTTAATAAATTACACAAATTAGTACATTCAGAGGTATTTGATCCTCTTTAAGGTTATTCAATTTAATCTGACTTTTGTATTGGTTCTTTTTGTACTGTTTTTTTTTTTATTTTATATTTCTATTTTTTTATTTTATTTTTTTACTTATTTCTTCATGAAACGTTATGTATTGCAACAACATCTCGTTTAGAAACCTTAGTTATTCCTGTATGTTTGCAATTATATTAATACCTGCTGATAACATACCACTACGCTAGAATAATCGGTTGAGAATATGTCATGGTATGTCGCCTGGCCTCGGCATTGTACCGCCCGAGCCCAGGCTTAAATTTTTGAATAATAGTTTCACTCGCCGGATCCCGGCAGTCTAAGACCTGTCAACACATGATGTATCCATCACCGTTTTGCACTTATTTGTTGATGTATATCTTTTTTTCAATAAAACCTTTTGTACAAAAAAAAAAAAAAAAAAAGGTATTATTATTATTATTATTATTAATAGTACTAATAATAAAACAAACACACAAACCCGAACCAAAAGTAGTACCAGTAGTAGTAATAATAATAATGATTAAAACAAAAAATAAAATAAATAATAATAAATAACCCTAACCCCAACTGCTAATCCTAACCCTTACCTAACCTTCACTCTAACCCCTTATCCCAAGGAAAAAATGATAATAAAATGAATAATAATAATAAAAAAAAATAAAAGCTAATGGAAAAGCTAAAAAAGCTGAAATACCTAGCAACAAATGATGCAACAGATAATAGTTTCCTATACTGGCTAATAAAAATCGGCAAAAGCTCAAAAACGCTGTATAAAAACATGTAAGTCGAGCATAAAACGTGCCAAAATTGTGCCTAAGAAGGCACGCAAAACGCTGGAAAAGCGCTCAAAGGCGCTACGCTCAGGTGTGAATGCAGCCTCAGGTAGGCGATGCTGATGTCTGTGCCTAGAAAGTAAATTATTGCGGTCAGTGCCTCCTTGCATTGTAGAGCAAATGTCATTCGGGTCTTTTGTCCATGCACTCTTGCACTTGTGATCCTCCATTGCCAAGTAATGGTATCCCCTGCAGGGTAATCATTGAATGAGTGTGACTGTGTCTCTTTATTAGATGGCAGCAGTAGTGCAGCAGCATGCGGTGTGGAGATGCGAGTGGAAATGCATAAGCAAGGAGACGTGACACAGCTACCTCATATCCTCCTGAGACTAAGTCTCAGAAGGAGAAAAAAATGCCAGTTTTAAACTGTCCACAAGGAGAATTGTTAGAGCAAATATATAATAGAGGCATTGCATTAAAAGTGAGAAACCATACATTCCTCTGCCTGCTCCGCATACAGTACAGCCAGCTCACTAGAGCATATAAACTGGAGTCCAGCGCCCTAAAAATCAGCAATAATAGACTACAGCAGGTCGGCATTCCTCCACTACATGACCCGCAAAAGAGAAGACTGGAATCCCTCGAGAAGAATGACAGACTTCTACTCACAGCCCCGTCACTTCTCCAGCCAAGATGGCGCCGGCGGATCTCAGCAGCATAAGCGTGGCTTCCCCAGCGCCACAGAGAAGGGCCTGCAGCACTTCTCCCCAGACTTCACTCACCCTCAGCAGACAAATGGCAGAGCCTCAAAGTCCTCCTCTTGTTCCTCCAGCCCAGTGAAAGCCAAGCACAGGAATCAGGAATCGCCTGATCCAGCATTGGAGGTGAGTGACATGGCAGGCTCCCTGGATGATACCAAAGAACTGCAGGAATCTATTGCTGAATTCCCCACTGCAAACCAACCAATACTAGATACTACGTTAAAAGATATGTCGGTGTCTCTGATAGCACATGCAGTTAGCACATACAGTTATCATCTCACTAGCCCAGCAATTCAAATCAGAAGTGAGTGAAATTGGGGAGAGGGTAACTCATGTTGAACACAAGATGGGTGACTTTGCCTCTACTTTTAATGAGTTGATAGACGCTCATAACACTCATGAGGGTGAAATCACTTGGATGAAATAAACAATCGCAGACCTGGAAGACCGCTCCAGACGCAATAATGTTAAAATTTGAGGAATCCCTGAAGTGATTAAAAATCCTGACCTGATGACCTTCTTTACAGATGTGATGAAGGCTGCACTGCCTGACCTCCCCCTAGAGGATTTGCTAATTGACCACATACACAGGCTACCAAAACTAAACACATTCCTGCTCTTCTGCCAAGGTATACCATAGCCCGCATTCATTTTTTTCCTACCAAAGAAAAATTAATGGTGGCTTTTAGAGATGCTGATCAACTACCAGATCATTTGCAGACGTTCTCGCTGTCTATTGACCTATCTGCGCACACTATGCAGCAACGCAGACAGACAACTAGCCACCATAACAAAACCTCTCAGGAATAACCATATCTCATACCAATGGAGGTACCTGGCGAAACTCCTGGTCCCAAAGGATGATCGATTTTACACAATTACTTCTCTAACGGAGGGCATTCGCCTATTACGAGGTTGGCAAATCCTAGACCCAGATATTGCTACCACAGACAGATCAATCTCACCGTGCACTGATTCTCCTCACCGCAGAGCCCCTTCCACTAAACAAGGGCCTGGATGAACTAAGCTACGGCTAAGCAAACTTAGCTCCAGCGAGCTTGTATAATGCACAAGCTAATTACCAAGTTCTACAGTTGTAGTTGTCGACCTGAAAGTTGCAGACTATAACTCGCTCAGGTTCTGGTTAGAACCATACTTTTTTGTTTCCATTTTTGGATTTCTGGTCCCGAGGGAACAGTCGGTTCTACTCCCTCTTCCTTAGCTATTCACCCCCTCACTAATTGTTTGTGATCTACCAAACTACATACCAAGATTTGAATCATAACTCTGGACATTTGATATCCCTTCAAAGTACCTAACAAAATCTTGACACATACTCTCTCCAAGCTCTTTCCTATTGAATAAGAAGTCTAACTACAAGATGCAGTTTAAAATCTCCTCACTGAACGTTAAAGTGGTTGTAAACCCATTACAACCACTTTAACCTACAGGTAAGCCTAGATTAAGGCTTACATGTAGGTGCAAGAAATATCTCCCAAACCTAAAAGGTTCAGGAGATAATTGCAGAAATAGCGGCACCGATGTCTACGGCGCATGCGCCATAGACATCGGGCGCAGGCGCACTGAGCGTGCCGTTGCTAAGGGCGTTCACGCCGTTACTGGCGGGACCAGCGCGCATGCGCGTGAGTGACGTCATCGTGGCTTCGGCCAGTCACAGCTCCGGAGCCACGATACCCGAAAGTCACTCTGGGATAGATGGCGGCGTCGGAGGAGGCGAACGAGGGCTGATGCGGGGGCTTCGATCTCAGGTAAGTAATTCATAATGAGCTAGTATGCTATGCATACTAGCTCATTATGCCTTTGTCTTGCAGGGTGTATTTTTTTTTCAGAGGCTTTACTTCCTCTTTAAAGGCCAGAACAGCCCAACTAAACGGCACATGGCATGGAAAGAGGCACAACGGCTTAAATGGGACTTTTTTTGCCTGCAGGAAACACACATCGCCTCACACAAACCTCCTGCATGCAAGCATTAAAAAGTTTCCTCATGTATATTAAGCCAATGCTCCCTCAAAAGAAAAGAGGGGTTCTCATTGCCATCATGGACTTGGTTGCATTCACCTTGATCTCCCTGGAAGTGGACCCTCTAGAACAGTATTTAGTTCTAGTGGGCCAGATAAATTACGTTCTCTACTCTATCAACGTCTACTTACCCAATGTTAGACCGATTTCCGCACTGAACAAGATCTGGAAAAAGATCCAACCCCTTTATCAAGGACACATTATGTGTGGTGACTTTAACGCAATAGCAGACTGCAAAATGAACACGTCAAGTTCCTCACCGAATCACTCCTACAGAGCCACCCTGGCAAACTTCCTGGACACCTCTACCCTACTTGATGTATGGTGCTGCCAACACGCGACGGAAAAATATTTTACCTTTTTCTCCCACGCCCATAAGATTTTTTCCTAACAGATACATTTCTTTTGCAGGATGTCCATGAGTCAGAAATTGGTAACGTTACATGGTCAGACCATGCGCCTGTGTCCATTTCACTGGGGGGGGGGGGGGAGCTGGGGACGAGAGCGAACAGATGGCGTAATGATGCAGTGCTGATGGCCCGTCCTGAGCACAAGCATCAAATACAAAAAGCACTGCAAGAATTTTTTGAACTGAACACTCCATCCACAGCAGACCCCTTCATGCTGTGGAATTCACATAAGGACTTTATACCTGGTGTTATGATGAAGCAGAGTTGCATTGCTAGGAAGCTTAGGACACAGCAGCTGAATGATACACTAACCTCTATAAAACACCAAGAACAATCCCACAAACAAAATCCTCTACCACACACATTGGCAAAACTCACCCAGGCAAGACTTGACCTTAGAGCAATCCTAAGGAACTAACACCTTAAACAACTAAGAGCATCGGAAGCTAACTTCTATCTTCACGGCAACAAAGCAGGTAGATTGCTCGCAAACCAACTTAAAGATAAAACAGCCAAACGAAAACTACCCCACATATTCCACCCCAAAACAGGTCAAAAATTACTGAATCCGCAGGATATAGCAGATGCCTTTAGCGTCTACTATAGCTCCCTATATTTTCTTCAACACCAGGAAGGCACCCCACAACCTACTTCAGAAACAATAGAAAAATTCCTAAACTCAATCGACTTGCCCTCCCTTTTCTCAGAGGACAGGTCACTCCTTAACCAACCCTTTACACAAAAAGAGATTTTAAAAGTTATTCATTCACTCCCACATGACAAAGCACCCGGCTCCAACAGATTTTCGTCCAAATACTATCAATTATTCCACCACACCCTAACTAAACATATGGAGGTGGTGTTCAATGCCGCTGTGTCCAGAGCTTCCTTCCAGGCAGAAATGTTGACTGCAAATATTATTACTATACCAAAACCGGCAAAGGACCCTGCATATGTACAAAACTTCAGGCCCATTTCTCTCCTCAATGTCGACTTAAAGATATATGCAAAACTCATCTCCACTAGTCTCCAATCCTACCTACCTACTATTGTTAAATCAGATCAGGTAGGATTTGTGCCAGGTCTCCAGGCTCCTGATGCCACTAGAGGAGTCATAAACCTCATGCATTAGGCTGAGTCTTCTCAGGGGCCTTCTCTGCTGTTAACATTGGACGCAGAGAAGGCCTTTGACAGGGTTCACTGGGGGTATTTATCCAGTGTATTAGAAACGTTTGGCATACAAGGTGAAATATTTTTATACGGCCCCATCTGCTTATGTATACTCTGTTCTCAAAAAACTTTACAATTTCAAATGGCACGAGACAGGGCTGTCCCCTGTCTCCGCTCATTTGTTTTGGTAATGGAACCCCTAGCGGAGAAAATTGGGTCCCATAGTGTCAAAGGAATACCAGTAGGAGGAGAACACTATCCTATAACACTTTTTGCAGATGACATTATTCTGACATTAGATGACCCAGCTAGATCATTGCCAGCCTTACACCAGATCCTTAACAAGTTCAATCTAGTCTCCCCCTATAAAGTAAATGAAACAAAATCTAGCATATTGGGTATTAATATTAACAGAACCCTGAAAAATTCTTTACAATCCCAGTTCTCATACCAATGGTCCTTCAACACACTGTCCTACCTGGGTATCACTGTAACCTCTCCTCTTTCTAACTTATACAAACTTATTCTAACTTGCTCCACTGCTGGTAGAGACTCAAAAAGACACTGTTAAAATGACCAAACTCTACCCTACCATGGGCAGGAAGATTGGCAGCGTTTAAAAATGTCCATTCTCCCCAAAATCTTATATTTCTTTAGAACATAGCCAATTCGAATTCCATCCGCCTTTTTAAAAAAATATCCAGAAAACTATTCCTGCATTTTTGTGGTATAAAGGCAAATCCAGATGTAGTCATGACACCCTTCGGAAACATAGGAAAGCAGGGGGTATGGGAGTACCAGATCTGCAGGACTACTACACGGCCACATTATTAGACCAACTGAGGTTCTGGTTTATTAATCTAAACCTTAAACCATGGTGCACCATAGAACAAGCAGTAGTAACACTAGGCAACCTGCAGTCACTTCTACTAGCAAATGCCATATCCCCTAATTTTAGTATTGGCTTGAGCCACCCCACTATTTCAGCCTCCATACTAGCATGGAAGCGCTTTCTACAACATGGAAATCAAACATTCAAACAAAGGTCCCACTTAACATAGGAATGCTTAGATTCATCAACCCCAGTACAGCAACTCCCAAATGGGAAGTGAGAGGGATCAAAGAAATATCATCCAACCTTATGGAATGTAAACTTATCTCGTATGAGGAACTAGCTTCTAAATACTCCCTCCCAAAAGGAGAGTTCCTCACATACGCCCAACTAAAATCCGCCTTAACACCCAATCTAAACTTGGGAATAAAGATTTCTCAGGATGCCTGGAATTTCTGGACATCTCCAAATCCCAAAAAGAAGGGAATTTCACTTTATTTTTACAACTGCTTGTATGACAAACTCACCTTTAAATTATCCAACCCCCTGATCAAATGGGCTACAGAATTGAACATTGATATCCCAGATCACCAGTGGCAAAAGGCAAAAGCAAAAAATATGTCTACTTCTAAATGTGCTACGTACTGGGTAATGGCACAGAAACTCCATCTTAGATGGTACCATACATGATAGCTAAATTTAAGTCTGAACAATCTAACCAATGCTGGCGAGATTGCGGCCTAATCGGTACTCCCTCTCACATGTTGTGGTTTTGCCCCAATGTACGTAGATACTGGAACTCAGTGTTCAAACTCATTACAAAGCTGACTGGGTTCATAACCAGACCAAACTTTAAACTGGCAATTCTGAGTATTGGAAAAATTCCCAAGGAGCCTTAAATATGTGGCTATGTATACACTTTTCGCCGCACGATTAATACTCATGAGGAAATGGAAATCTACCACAGCCTCGAATGTTGGCGAAGTAGTAACTCTCACTTCCGAGACATACTTTCTGGAACAAATAATGGCTTACAAACTAGGTAGCTTAACCGACCGGTGCACGCCGATGTACGTCGGCAGAATGGCACGGCTGGGCAAATGGGCGTACAGGTAAGTCCCATTGAGTTTCCCGCCGTGTCATTACGTACGCACCGCCGGCGGCGTGCGCGCCGGAAGCTCCGTGAGTCGGGTCGTGGGTCCCGCGAACTCGATCACCACGGGGATACCCGCGATCGCCTCACGGAGAGGACGAACAGGGAGATGCTGATGTAAACAGCATCTCCCCATTCTGCCTAGTGACAGTGTCACTGATCTCTGTTCCCTGTCATCGGGAGTAGAGATCAATGACATGTCACAGCTAGCCCATCCCCCCTACAGTTAGAAAACACTCCCTAGTACTGACTTGACCCCTCCCCGCCCCCTAGTGGTTAACCCCTTCACTGCCAGTGTAATTTACACAGGAATCAGTGCATTTTTATAGCACTGTTTGCTATATGACAATGGTCCCAAATATGTGTCAAAAATGTCCGATGTGTCCGCCATAATGTCGCAGTCACAATAAAAATCGCTGATCGCCGCCATTACTAGCGAAAAAAAATTAATATTAAAAATGCCATAAAACTATCCCCTATTTTGTAAACGTTAAAACTTTTGCGCAAACCAATCAATAAACGCTTATTGCGATTTTTTTTTTACCAACAATATGTAGAAGAATACGTATCGGCCTAAACTGAGGAAAAAAAATGTTTTTTTAATTATTTTTGGGGGATATTTATTATAGCAAAAAGTAAAAAATAATGCTTTTTTTTCAAAATTGTCACTATTTTTTTGTTTATAGCGCAAAAAAATAAAAACCGCATAGGTGATCAAATACCACCAAAAGAAAGCTCTATTTGTGGGAAAAAAGGACAATTTTGTTTGGGAGCCGCGTCGCACGACCACACAATTGTCAGTTAAAGTGACGCAGTGCCGAATCGCAAAAAAAACGCACTGGTCAGGAAGGGGGTAAATTCTTCTGGGGCTAAAGTGGTTAACTAAATTCTATGAGCAATGGTCTCCTGGAGAGAACTCTACAACGAGATATAGCTTAAACCCCTTACAGTCTTCCTGCTGAAGAACACAAATCAGAAGTCCTGATATAAAGTCGTAACATGAGGTAATTTGGTATCCTTCCATTCCCCCCTTCCTTCCAGTTTTTCTTTTCTTCTATACGGTTCAACATACATTTTTTTATTGTTAAATAAAAAGCATGTGTGGTAGTTTTTCAAATTGACACCCACAGAATGATATAACTCGTATGTTTATGTTATGTTTATTCAGACGGAATAATAATAAGTTATTTGACATGTGCGTACTAACTCATGCATATGCATGTGATATTCTATGGACACCGTTACTAAGTTTTACCCTGTTATCCTGTACTCTTTTAAACCAAATAAAAAAGATTTGAAATAAAAGCCATGAAGTGGTGTCAACATCAAATGGACCACTGCCTTGGACCTGTAAAGCATCCTGTGGCTAACTAAATGTTGCACTTCATGCCAAATTGAACATGTAACACACAATCCAATACCTGAACCACACATTATAGGCCAGCCGCACACAGTGGGGTATGGGTACAGTCCCTGAGAGAACACAAATAGGTACTGATCTGGAAACTGAAAGAGCTCAGGGCAAACAGTTCTAAGATCTTACATAATGGTCCATTATGTAAAAACAGTACCAAATAACTAAAGTCTCACGGAGTGGGAAGGGTTATATAGGTGACCACTATGGGCAGCCCTAGCAAGTTTTTGTCAGTATCCTATCACCTGAAGGTAGCCTTCATATAACCTGTGGTCTATGAATACAAGTCCTGTCTTTTGTACAGTACAATTAAGAGAACATATTTGTTAGGGAAAAAAAATTCCCCTTCCAAAGGAGTTTATACAGCAGCCAAACTGACTACAAGATGGTGTAATAGTAAAATTATTAATGCAAAGTCTAGGTGAATTAGAGTGCCACATGTAGGCTATCAAGAACATGTAGTGACACCAATTTTTGTTTCAAATGCAGAATTTTTCAGACACTCACCTTTAGATGTTGGTGCATACAAAACCGACACATCTTCTTCTTAATCTCCTTAGTGGTGTAAGCAGAAGCTGGGATAAAACCACATTTCGGCTGGAAAGAAATAAATTGACTCATACACAAAGTAAGGACACAGGATTTCACAAATGCTTGTAATCATTTGTATTCCAAATATTTTTTACATATATAATAATCCAGGGATGCAAACAATGTACCTTCTTTATAGTGTAAAGGGAATAATCTTTGTTTTTTAACAAACATGTAATATTTACCTCCTCTTCTGGGGTCCCCCACTAGCACTTCTGGCTCGTCCCCCTTTCTGAGTGCTCCGATAGCAAGCCACTTGCAATGGAGGCACTCATGCAGACTTGATCTTGAGCTAGACTCTGTGTTCACTGACAAAACACAACGCAGCTCCCCCCCCCACACACACACTCTCTCCTTACAGGCTGTGATTGACAGCAGCAAGAGCCAATGCTTCCTCCATGTACACTGAGAGAGAGATGTGCTGGATCAAGGCTCAGGCAAGTATGAAGCGGGGGTTGGGGGGAGCTGAACGCAGGTTTTTTATCATAATACAGAGAATGCATGAAGGTAAAAAAAAAAAAAAATTCTACCTTTCAACCAATTTAAAGGGGTTGTAAACCTTTGTGTTTTTTCACCTTAATGCATCCTATGCATTAAAGTGAAAAAACACCTGGCAGGGACAGCCCCCCAGCCCCCCGTTTTACTTACCTGAGCCCTGGAGCTTGACCGGGGGGGGGACACGCTGCCTCTCTGCCCGGGGTTCTCGGCTCTTGATTGGATAGATATCAGCACAGCCATTGGCTCATGCTGCTGTCAATCAAATCCAATGATGCGGGCTCCAGGGGGCGGGGCTGAGTCATACTTTCAGCGGCTATGGACGCATGTCCCAGCCTGTAAAAGGTCTGTCACCCTGAGCCCTAAACTAACACTGCCATTGAAGAAGACCTGCTTATTATATGTTTTAAAAAGCTGGTTGGTACACAATATACATATATATTTTTCTCTCTTTCTATATGTTGATTGCAATACAAAACATTAGCACAAAGGAGGTTAGGTCTTTAATATTGGTCTAAGTTTAATTTTCCAACAGAATGCAAGACCACTAAAGTCAATAAATATCTTGTGCAACGGCAACACAGAGAACCTGAAACCAGTACTAAATACATTAAATAACGTGTACTTGTAAGCTTTTAAGAAATTCCAGAGGCCTTATTTAAAAGTCTGTTTGGGGCTGCTCACTGGCACAGCTGTCAAATTGTGACAAGTGTCTGTGCAGCCACTGTGTCCCTATAGACACAAATGGATTGTAGCACACAGCACCTGGCAGCTTAAGCTGCATAAACAAGGTGCTCTTTCATGAACTATGGGTGCCTGCGCTCATCTGAATGAGGCCTTAGAGCTCTAAGATACTCAATTCCACAAATGGGATAGAAAAATCAACGAAGGTCACATTTAGCCCTGGTTTAAACGAATGCAATGCGGGAAACACACAAGATTTGCTGCGTTTCACCACATCGCATTGCTTGGCAATCGCACAGTGTCCATGTGATCTGCTGAGGTTGTTAATGTTAGATTAACAACACCCTGAAACAGATTGCAAAAGGCAGTGCCATTGCCAGAATCGCATTGCATGGGTGTTCACACCCATGCGGTGCAATTCAGGTGCAGGGGATAAAGGGGGCCTGCACCATTTTGGTGCAGATGTATTGCGATTTGAGCCATACAAAATGTATGGCTCAAATCGCACTGCACAGACATTGCGTGTGATGTGCACAGGAATGTGGTGCAATTCCTGTGCAAATCACATGCAGTGTTTTCCACACACCAAGCTTAGAGATACTTTTTGAAAACATTTAAGAATTTTGTGTAATCCTAGAATATACATATACTGAGACAGTTGAAGTGTTTATGAACCTTAGACATGAAATATGAACAAAGCATATGCCTCTATATCCGGGTTTGGCAAGTCATCAATCGTGAGCTACCTGACGATTGTGGGAAGCCGACAGGTAGACCTTGATCAGGGCTGTGGCGATGCTTTCCCCCGTCTCCATCGGCATTGCTCTTCACTAGCAGAGAGGAGCGAGAGGCAAAGCTTTGCAAGTTAACTAGCAGATGATTGGTTGTTAGGTGGTCCTAGCAACCAATCATTAGTTTGTTAACCGCTTCCCGACCGCCTCACGCAGATATACTGCAGCAGAAGGGCACGTACACGAAGAATCACGTACCTGTACGTTGCCCTTTAAGAGCCAGCTTGCGGGCACTTGCGCGCCGCCGGGAGCTCCGTGAGTCGGATAGCGGGTCCCGCGGATCGTCTCAGGGAGTGGAAGAACGGGGAGATGCTAATGTAAACAAGTGTGATCGGGAGCGGTGATCAATGACATGTCACTCGTAGCCACGCCACCTAACAGTTAGAATCACTCCCTAGGACACACTTAACCCTTTCCTAGCCCCCTAGTGGTTAATCCCTTCACTGCCAGTGTCATTTTTACAGTAATCAGTGCAATATTATAGCACGGACTGATGTAAAAATGGCAATGGTCCCAAAAATGTGTCAAAATTGTCAGAGGTGTCTGCCATGATGTCGCAGTCATGATAAAAATCGCAGATCGCCCCCATTACTAGTAAAAAAAAAAATTGTTAATAAAAATGCCATAAAACTATCCCCTATTTTGTAGACGCAATAACTTTTGCGCAAACCAATCAAACGCTTATTACAATTTTTTTTTTACCAAAAATATGTAGAAGAATACATATCGGCCTAAACTGAGAAAAAAAAAATTTTTTTTATTTTTTTTGGGTGATACTTATAGCAAAAAGTAAAAAGTAATGCGTTTTTTTTTCAAAATTGTCGCTTTTTTTGTTTATAGCACCAAAAATAAAAAACACAGAGGTGATCAAATACCACCAAAAGAAAGCTCTATTTGTGGGAGCCATGTCGCACGACCGTGCAATTGTCAGTTGGAACGACACAGTGCCGAATCGCAAAAAGTGCTTTGGTCTTTGGCCAGCGAAATGGTCCAGGGCTTAAGTGGTTAACATAAAAAGTTACCTAAAGCAGTTCCCAGTCCCGCCTTCCATCCAGCACCGTGCTGCCTCTCAACTCATGTACAAGTGCTGTAAAATAGGAGCTACCTACAGTTGTGTGCTGGGAGCGACAGGGGAAATGGCTATCGAGGGGCAGAAGATACTACTGGGTGGGGGAAACAGACTATTGGGGGGGGGGTTGCAGAGGAAACTGCTATGGTGGGGAGGGTACTGGGGGTGGGGGCAGAAGACACTGCTATGGGGTGGCAGAGGGCAGTACAGGTGGAGGAGGCTGCAGAGGACAGAAGGGGGCAGAGGACTTTACTGTGTGTGTGTGTGTGTGTGTGTGTGTGTGTGTGTGTGTGTGTGTGTGTGTGTGAGTGTGTGTGGGTGTGGTTGCAGAGAATACTGCTATGGGGGGGCAGAGGACACTACTGTTGGGGGGGTCAGGAGACACTCCCATGTGTGGGATGTGTGGCAGGGTCAGAGAAAACTACCATGTGTGTGTGTGTGTGGGCGGGGGGGGTGTAGAGGATACTGCTATGGGGGGGGGCAGAGGACACTGCTTCGGGGGGGCACAGAACACTACTGTTGGGGGGGTCAGGAGACACTACCATGTGTGGGATGGTCAGAGAAAACTACAATGTGTGTGTGTGTGTGTGGGGGGGGGGGTGTAGAGGAGACTGCTATGGGGGGGGGCACAGAACACTACTGTTGGGGGGGGTCAGGAGACACTACCATGTGTGGGATGTGTGGGAGGGTCAGAGAACACTACCGTGTGTGTGTGTGTGTGGGGGGGAGGGGGGCAGAGGACACAACAGTGGGGGGGGGCATAGTATATTACTAGGGGGGATGATGTGAAAGGAGGCAGAGGACACCTCTGTGGGGGAGGGGATGGCAGATGATACTACTGTGGTGGTGGGGGTGATTTTAAGAGGGGGCAGAAGACACTACTGTGACACACTGTTTTTATTGAATGATTTACCGTATTTATCAGCATATAACACGCACGCACCTTCATTTTAGGAGGGAAGTTTCAGGGAAAAAAATAAACATTTTAAATAAAGAACTTTGAAGCAAAATAAGTGTCAGTGCCCATCAATGCAGCCTCACCATTGCCCATCTGCAGTCTCACCATTGCCCATCTGCAGTCTCCCCATTGCCCATCAATGCAGTTTGATCAATGTCCATCTGCAGCCTCACAATTGCCAATCAATGAAGCTTGATCAATGCCCATCTGCAGCCTCACAATTGCCCATCAATGCAGCTTGGTCAATGCCCATCTGCAGCCTCACAATTGCCAATCAATGAAGCTTGATCAATGCCCATCTGCAGTCTCACAATTGCCCATCAATGCAGCTTGGTCAATGCCCATCTGCAGCCACACAATTGCCAATCAATGAAGCTTGATCAATGCCCATCTGCAGCCTCACAATTGCCCATCAATGCAGCTTGGTCAATGCCCATCTGCAGCCTCACAATTGCCCATCAATGTAGCCTGACCAATGCCCATCTTCAGCCTCACAATTGCCCATCAATGCAGCTTGATCAATGCTCATATGCAGCCTCACCATTGCTATGAATGCAGCCTGATCAATGCCCATCTGCAGCCTCACCTCAGATTACTGCTGCCTCGGAGGGGACAGGGAGGGGGCGGGACGAGCACCATCAGATTACATACAGCAAGAATCTCCTGTTTACTCGGTGGCCTCTTTAACCACTTGCCTACTGGGCACTTAAACCCCCCTCCTGCCCAGACCAATTTTCAGCTTTCGGTGCTCTCACACTTTGAATGACAATTACTCAGTCATGTAATACTGTACCCAAATGAATTTTTTGTCCTTTTTCTTCATACAAATAGAGCTTTCTTTGGTGGCATTTGATCACCTCTGGGTTTTTTATTTTTTGCGCTATAGATAAAAAAGACCGAAAATTTTGAAAAAAAACGCATTTTTCTTAATTTCTGTGATAAAATTTTGCAAATTATTAATTTTTCTTCATAAATTTTGGCCACAATTTATACTGCTACATATTTTTGGTAAAAATAACCCAAATTAGTGGATTTTATTTGGTCTTTGTGAAAGTTAGAGAGTCTACAAGCTATGGTGCAAATCATAAAAAATTGATCACACCTGAAGTACTGACGACCTATCTCGTTTCTTGCGACATTCCAAGGTATTTAGTAAGAGGCATGGTGAGGTTTTTGATGTTGTCATTTTTTCCCACAATTCTTTGCAAAATGAAGATTTTTTTTTTTCCCCACAAAATTGTCATTGTAATAGGTTATTCCTCTCACATGGCATGTATATACCACAAATAGGGATGAGGTTCGAGTTCGAGTCGAACACATGTTCGACTCGAGCACTGGCTGTTCGCAAGTTCGCCGAACAGCGAACAATTTGGGGTTTTCGCGGCAAATTCAAATGCCGCGGAACACCCTTTAAAAGTCTATGGGAGAAATCAAAAGTGCTAATTTTAAAGGCTTATATGTAAGTTATTGTCATAAAAAAGTGTTTGGGGACCTGGGTCCTGCCCCAGGGGACATGGATCAATGCAAAAAAAAGTTTTAAAAACGGCCGTTTTTTCAGGAGCAGTGATTTTAATAATGCTTAACCGCTTGCCGACCAGGCCAGGCGGCGCGGCTCTCGTTGCGGGTGGGCGTCATATGACGTCCTCCCATTTAAACAGGGAATGCGCGCGATCGTGCGCGCGCATCCCTGTTCCTTCGGTGGCAGCGTGTCACTGAGACACCGCTCGCCACCGAGGGGGGTGAACAGCCATTGGACATGGCTGTTTACCACGTGATCGGCCGTGATGAAGTCACGGCCGATCACAGATAGGTCCACCCCATTGTGCACGGCGCATGCGCGCGATCGCGCTGCGCGTGCACGTCGGTGACGGAGTGTTCCCGGGAACACTACTCGTCACCGACGCCGGTAAACAGCCATTGGCTGGCTGTTTACCCACGTGATCGGCTGTGATCTATTCACAGCCGATCATAAAATGTAAACACAGAGCGGTAACTAGCTGTTACCAGCTCTTCTCTCCTCACACACCGTTTCCAGTGTGAGGAGAGCAGAGCCAGAAGTAGTGAGTTACCGATCTGTGTTCTGTAGTGTCTGCACCAACACCACACCTGTCCCATCGCCCCCCCCCAATTGTCATCTGTCACCAGTCACCAGTGTCACCCAATAAAGTGCACCTGTCACATAAGGGACTGCCATCAGTGACCGTCAGCGGTGCACCTGTCACCCGTCACAAATCAGTGACCATCAGCGGTGCACCTGTCACCCGTCACAAATCAGTGACCATCAGCGGTGCACCTGTCACTCGTCAGCCATCACCCATCAGTGACCGCCAGCCGTCACCCATCAGTGACCGCCAGCCGTCACCCATCAGTGACCGCCAGCCGTCACCCATCAGTGACCGCCAGCCGTCACCCGTCACCCATCAGTGACCGCCAGCCGTCACCCATCAGTGACCGCCAGCGGTGCTCCTGTCACCTGTCACAAATCAGTGACCATCAGCGGTGCACCTGTCACCCGTCAGCCATCACCCGTCACCCATCAGTGACCGCCACCCGTCACCCATCAGTGACCGCCAGCCATCACCCATCAGTGACCGCCAGCCATCACCCATCAGTGACCGCCAGCCATCACCCATCAGTGACCGCCAGCCATCACCCATCAGTGAACGCCAGCCATCACCCATCAGTGACCGCCAGCCATCACCCGTTACCCATCACCTGTCACCCATCAGTGACCGTCAGCCATCACCGATCACCTGTCACCTTTTAGTGACTGTCACCCATCACCAGTAACTGTCCGTGGCTTGTCACCCATCAGTGACCATCGCCTGTCACACCGTCATCACCGATCAGTGAACGTCAGCTGCCACCTATCGCACAGCCCATCAGTGACCGTCACCTGCCACCTGTCACACCGCGTCATGTCCAAAAGAGTATTCAGCAGTGAGGAGGCGTTCCAGATCCTCTCCATAACCGATGAGAGCAACGGGGAGTTCTCATCAGATTCCAATTTGGATTCTGATTCAAGTTTGGCATTTGAACCAAATAGCGAATCGACAAATGATTCGGAGGAAGAATGGGTCCCTCCCAAAAGGGCACGGCACTCTGGAAACCAGGATTATATTCCCAGGCCCAGTACCAGCGCTGCCACCACCAATAGGCCCCAGGAACAAAATTCCCAGGCCCAGTACCAGCGCTGCCGCCAGCGTTAGGCCCTGGGAACAAATGCCCAGTACCAGCGCTGCCACCACCAATTGGCCCCAGGAACAAATTCCCAGGCCCAGTACCAGCGCTGCCGCGAGCGTTAGGCCCCGGGAACAATTGCCCAGTACCGGCGCTGCCGCCGGCGATAGGCTCCAGGAACAAATGCCCAGACCCAGTACCAGTCCTGCCACATCACGCCTGAGTACCAGCACAGGAAATTCCAATCCAACTACTGGAGTGTCACACCCCCCAAGAGCAAGGGCCTCTACATACATGCCAGATGGTCTTGCCAACCCAATATGGCTGCCTTCCAAATCGGCATCGCCAATTATTCCCCCGTTCACAGCACTGCCAGGTGTGCAGACCAACACCCAAAATTTTCTCAGAGATTGATTTCTTTCATATGTTTTTGCCCGACACTATGCTGCAATTTATTGTGGACCAGACAAATTTGTATGCCCAGCAATATATTGCCAACAACCCCCAATCATCCTATGCCCGTCCTTTTGAGTGGAGAGATCTGAATTTGGAGGAGTTCAAAATGTTTATGGGCCTCATCCAAAACATGGGGATTACAAAAAAAAAATGAAGGACATGCCTATTGGTCCACCCACCCCATCCACAATATGCCCATTTATTCTGCCCTAATGTCCAGGTCCAGATACAAGATGATAATGCGCTTTCTTCACTTCAGCGACAACACCCAGTGCCCTCCCCACAATCATCCAAATTACGACAAGTTATACAAGGTTCGCCCACTGATAAATTTCTGTTCTCAACAATTTGCAGAACTCTATGTCCCCGATCAGAAAATTTGCGTTGATGAGTCCCTGGTACCCTTTTCAGGTCGGCTAGGAATAAAGCAGTATATTCCTAGCAAAAGGGCCAGATACGGAGTAAAGTTATACAAGCTATGTGAGAGAGCCACGGGATATTTGTATGCATTCCGCATATATGAAGGAAAGGATTCCCAGCTCCAGCCCCCTGAGTGCCCGGCCTACTAGGGGACAACTGGAAAGATTGTATGGGACCTGGCATACCCACTTCTAAACAAAGGATATCACATTTACGTTGACAACTTTTACACCAGCCTGCCCCTTTTCAAACACTTATACATCGCAAAAACCCTGGCCTGTGGAACCTCCAGAAAAAATAGAAAGGGCTTCCCACAATCTTTAGTGAACAAAAAGCTGCGAAGGGGGGAAAGAGCATCATTGAGATGCAACGAAGTGCTGGCCTTGAGGTGGAAGGATAAGAGGGACGTGCACACTGCAATTGTGGTACAAAGAAGACAAGGTCCCATTGAAAAGCCAACATGTGTCCAAGATTATAATCTCTACATGGGGGGGGGTAGATTTTAACGATCAAATGATTCAGCCCTATTTGTCAATAAGGAGGTCCCGATTCTGGTATAAGAAGGTAGCAATTTATCTCATCCATTTGGCCATTTACAATTCCTACGTAGTCTACACCAAATCCATTGAAAGCCCCGCCCCCTTCCTAAAATTCATAGAAGAAGTTGTCACGTCCCTCATCTATCACCAAAGACCCCCCCCAAGAAGACCTTCGCTCTGAGGCTGTTTGCCGACTCCATGAGCGCCACTTCCTCTTCAGCATTCCACCATCTGAAGCAAGCCGAAGACGACAAAAAAAATGTTGCGTGTGCACCAAAAGAGGATTTAGAAGAGATACCAGCTACCATTGTCCCCAGTGTCCCTCCCAACCTGGCCTTTGCATTGGTGAATGCTTCCAAATTTATCACACATCCATAAAATATTAGCCCATATTTTTAACCATTTCCCCATTTTCATCATCTGTGCTGACCATTTTCCATTCTTTCCCAAATAACCACGCCACTGCCTTCCATGTGAACTGACCCTGGCCTGTTTTTTGACTATGCCTCTGCCTACCGTTTGGACTGCTTTCATGTGAACTGACCCTGGCCTGTTTTGTGACTATGCCTCTGCCTACCGTTTGGACTGCCTCCACGTGAACTGACCCTGGCTTGTTTTATCAACTACTCTACTGCCTACCGCTTGGACTGCTTACATGTGAACCGACCCTGGCCTGTTTTATGGACTATGCTTTTGCCTACCGCTTGGACTGATCTGTTGCCCTGCTACTGTAGTACACAGGGGTCTCACATATGTGAGGGACTCCAGAATTGTTTTTCCGGTTGGAGAAAACAATTATTTTTGTTTTCTCCGGGTTTCGGAATTAGGGTCTGGAGTCCGGAGGCTTCATAGAGATTTGGGTGGGTCGAAGCCTCTACCCCTGTGCCCCTGTGCACAGGTCTTACCTGATTGTGGCCCTCAGCCTGCTGCTGACTTACTGCCACCATGCCTGTCGCGGTACAATAATGAGTGTCTGCAGTTAACAGTGTACCAGGACCAATATTATGGCTGTGCTGGCTGTCTCTGCCTGGACAATTTCTATGGACTGTGCTGTGCCGACTATAGACAATATTCCTGCCTGCTGCCTGGATGGTTAATATTGCTGTCGCTAAGCACCTCCCTGCCTGCTGCCTGGACCAGTGCTCTCCTCTGTGGATACTACTAAAAGCACAGGTAATGCTTTTTTTTTTACCCTTTCTGCAATAGAATTTATTTTGGATTGTAATTCTTGGTATGTGCATGTGTTAGAAATATGAAGGGTTTTCAAAAATGATAGGTTGCCAGGAAATTATATATGTCATTTATGCTCGTAGATCGCCTGATGGTGCTACTTCAATGTTGGGCCTTTGTATGTGGCAACGCTGTGTAAAAGTCTCACACATGTGGTATCACTATACTCAGGAGGAGAAGCAGAATGTATTTTGGGGTGTCATCTTTGCTACGTACATGCTATGTGTTGGAAATATCTGATAAATGGACAACTTTGTGTAAAAAAAATGTGTTTTCATTTTTTTCCACATTTTCCAAAAACTTCTGGAAAAAAATGAACCGTTCAAAAGACTCATTATGCCTCATAGATTATACGTTGGGGTGTTTGCTTTTCAAAATGGGGTCATTTTGGGGGCAATTCCATTGTCCTGGTGCTCTAGGGCCTTCAAAATTGTAATAGGTGGTTGAGAACTGAGATGTGTCATTTATGCTCGTAGAACGCATGGAGATGCTACTTCAATGTTGGGCCTTTGTATGTGGCCAGGCTGTGTAAAAGTCTCACACATGTGGTATCGCCATACTCAGGAGGAGTAGCAGAATGTATTTTGGGGTGTCATCTTTGCTACGTACATGCTATGTGTTGGAAATATCTGATAAATGGACAACTTTGTGTAAAAAAAATGTGTTTTCATTTTTTTCCACATTTTCCAAAAACTTCTGGAAAAAAATGAACCCTTCAAAAGACTCATTATGCCTCATAGATTATACGTTGGGGTGTTTGCTTTCCAAAATGGGGTCAGTTTGGGGGCAATTCTATTGTCCTGGTGCTCCAGGGCCTTCAAAAGTGTAAATGGTGGTTGAGAAATGAGATGTGTCATTTAGGCTCGTAGAACGCATGAAGATGCTACTTTAATGTTCGGCCTTTGTATGTGGCCAGGCTGTGTAAAAGTCTCACACATGTGGTATCGCCATACTCAGGAAGAGTAGCAGAATGTATTTTGGGGTGTAATTTGTTGTATGCATATGCTCTGAGAGAGAAATAACCTGTTAATATGACAATCTTGTAAAAAAAAAAAAAAAAAATCTTTATATTGCAAAGAATTGTGGGAAAAAATTACAACTTAAAAAAATTCACCATGCTACTTACTTAATACCTTGGAATGTCTACTTTCTAAAAAGGGGTCATTTAGGGGGTATTTGTACTTTTCTGACTTGTTAGTGTACCAAGAAATGAGATAGACCATCAGTACATCTGTGTGATCAGATGTGATCAATTTTCAGTGATTGGCACCATAGTTTATAGACACTATAACTTTCACAAAGATCAAATAATTTACACTAATTTGGGTTATTTTTACCAAAGCTATGTAGCAGTATAAATTTTGGCCAAAATTTATGAAGAAAAATTACTAATTTGCAAAATTTTATGACAGAAACAAAGAAAAAGGCATTTTTTTTCACAAAATTTACGGTCTTTTTTATTTATAGCACAAAAAATAAAAAACCCACTAGTGATTAAATACCACCAAAAGAAAGCTCTATTTGTGTGAAAAAAAAAGGACGCAAATTTCATATGGGTACAGTGTTGCACGACTGAGTAATTGTCATTCAAAGTGTGAGAGCGCTGAAAGCTGAAAATTGGTCTGGGCAGGAAGGGGGTGTAAGTTCACTGTATTGAGGTGGTTGAAGTCAAACAATAAAAGTGTAATATCCCTTTAAATTTCGTGCCTGGGGGGTGTCTATAGTGTGCCTGTAAAGTGGCGCATGTTTCCCGTGTTTAGAACAGTCTGACAGCAAAATGACATTTCAAAGGAAAAAAGCCAATTAAAACTACTCGCGGCTATTGCATTGCCGGTCCGACAATACACATAGAAGTTCATTGATAAAAACGGCATGGAAATTCCCCACAGGGGAACCCCGAAAAAAATTTTTAAAAAAAAAGACGTGGGGGTCCCCCTAAATTCCATACCAGGCCCTTCAGGTCTGGTATGGATATTAAGGGGAACCCCGGCCAAAATAAAAAAAAATAAAAAAATAAAAGACGTGGGGGTCCCCCTAAATTCCATACCAGACCCTTCAGGTCTGGTATGGATTTTAAGGGGAACCCCGCGCCAAAAAAAAAAACCGACGTGGGGTCCCCCCCAAAAATCCATACCAGACCCTTATCCGAGCACGCAACCTGGCAGGCCGCAGGAAAAGAGAGCGCCCCCCTCCTGAACCGTACCAGGCCACATGCCCTCAACATTGGGAGAGTGCTTTGGGGTAGCCCCACAAAACACCTTGTCCCCATGTTGATGAGGACAAGGGCCTCATCCCCACAACCCTGGCCGGGGGTTGTGGGGGTCTGCGGGCAGGGGGCTTATCGGAATCTGGAAGCCCCCTTTAACAAGGGGACCCCCAGATCCCGCCCCCCCTTGTGTGAAATGGTAAGGGGTTACAGAAGTACCCCTACCATTTCACTAAAAAACTGTCAAAAATGTTAAAAATGACAAGAGACAATTCCTTTATTTAACCACTTCAGCCCCGGAAGGATTTACCCCCTTCCTGACCAGAGCACTTTTTACAATTTGGCACTGCGTCGCTTTAACTGCTAATTACGCGGTCATGCAATGCTGTACCCAAACGAAATTTGCGTCCTTTTCTTCCCACAAATAGAGCTTTCTTTTGATGGTATTTAATCACCTCTGCCGTTTTTATTTTTTGCGCTATACACGGAAAAAGACCGAAAATTTTGAAAAAATATATTTTCTACTTTTTGTTATAAAAAAAATCCAATAAACTCAATTTTAGTCATACATTTAGGCAAAAATGTATTTGGCCACATGTCTTTGGTAAAAAAAATGTCAATAAGTGTATATTTATTGGTTTTCGCAAAAGTTATAGCGCCTACAAACTAGGGTACATTTTCTGGAATTTACACAGCCTTTAATTTATGATTGCCTATGTCGTTTCTTGAGGTGCTAAAATGGCAGGGCAGTACAAAACCCCCACAAATGACCCCATTTTGGAAAGTAGATACCCCAAGGAAATTGCTGAGAGGCATGTTGAGCCCATTGAATATTCATTTTTTTTTGTCCCAAGTGATTGAATAATGAAAAAAAAAAAATTACAAAAAGTTGTCACTAAATGATATATTGCTCACACAGGCCATGGGCATATGTGGAATTGCACCCCAAAGTACATTTAGCTGCTTCTCCTGAGTATGGGGATACCACATGTGTGGGACTTTTTTGGAGCCTAGCCGCGTACGGGGCCCTGAAAACCAATCACTGCCTTCAGGATTTGTAAGGGCGTACATTTTTGATTTTACTCCTCACTACCTATCAAGTTTTGAAGGCCATAAAATGCCCAGATGGCATAAACCCCCCCCAAATGACCCCATTTTGGAAAGTAGACACCCCAAGCTATTTGCTTTGAGGCATGTTGAGTCCATGGAATGTTTTATATTTTGTTTTATATTTTGACACAAGTTGCGGGGAAAGTGACACATTTTTTTTTTTTTTTTTTTGCACAAAGTTGTCACTAAATGATATATTGATCACACAGGCCATGGGCATATGTGGAATTGCACCCCAAAATACATTTAGCTGCTTCTCCTGAGTATGGGGATACCACATGTGTGGGACTTTTTGGGAGCCTAGCTGCGTACGGGGCCCCGAAAACCAATCACCGCCTTCAGGATTTCTAAGGGTGTAAATTTTTGATTTCACTCTTCACTGCCTATCACAGTTTCGGAGGCCATGGAATGCCCAGGTGGCACAAACCCCCCCCAAATGGCCCCATTTTGGAAAGTAGACACCCCAAGCTATTTGCTGAGAGGCATGGTGAGTATTTTTCAGCTCTCATTTGTTTTTGAAAATAAAGACAAGAAAAAAATGTTTTTTTTCTTTTTTCAATTTTCAAAACTTTGTGACAAAAAGTGAGGTCTGCAAAATACTCACTATACCTCTCAGCAAATAGCGTGGGATGTCTACTTTCCAAAATGGGGTCATTTGGGGGGGGGGGGGTTGTGCCATCTGGGCATTCCATGGCCTCCGAAACTGTGATAGGCAGTGAAGAGTGAAATCAAACATTTACGGCCTTAGAAAGCCTGAAGGCGGTGCCTGGTTTTCGGGGTCCCGTACGCGGCTAGGCTCCCAAAAAGTCTCACACATGTGGTATCCCCGTACTCAGGAGAAGCAACAGAATGTATTTTGGGGTGTAATTTCACATATTCCCATGGCATGTTTGAGCAATATATCATTTAGTGACAACTTTGTGCAAAAAAAAATTGTCTCTTTCCCGCAACTTGTGTCACAATATAAAATATTCCATGGACTCGACATGACTCTCAGCAAATAGCTTGGGGTGTCTACTTTCCAAAATGGGGTCATTTGGGGGGGTTTGAACTGTCCTGGCATTTTATGCACAACATTTAGAAGCTTATGTCACACATCACCCACTCTTCTAACCACTTGAAGACAAAGCCCTTTCTGACACTTTTTGATTACATGAAAAAATTTTTTTTTTTTGCAAGAAAATTACTTTGAACCCCCACACATTATATATTTTTTTTAAAGCAAATGCCCTACAGATTAAAATGGTGGGTGTTTCATTTTTTTTTCACACAGTATTTGCGCAGCGATTTTTCAAACGCATTTTTTGGGGAAAAAACACACTTTTTTAAATTTTAATGCACTAAAACACACTATATTGCCCAAATGTTTGATGAAATAAAAAAGATGATCTTAGGCCGAGTACATGGATACCAAACATGACATGCTTTAAAATTGCGTACAAACGTGCAGTGGCGACAAACTAAATACATTTTTAAAAGCCTTTAAAAGCCTTTACAGGTTACCACTTTATATTTACAGGGGAGGTCTACTGCTAAAATTACTGCCCTCGATCTGACCTTCGCGGTGATACCTCACATGCATGGTGTAATTGCTGTTTACATTTGACGCCAGAACGACGCTTGCGTTCGCCTTAGCGCGAGAGCAGGGGGGACAGGGGTGCTTTTTTTTTTTTTTTCTTTATTATTTTTTTTGCTTTTTTATCTTATTTTTAAACTGTTCCTTTCATTTTTTTTTTTAAATCATTTTTATTGTTATCTCAGAATAACAATGAATGTAAATATCCCCTATCATAGCAATAGGTAGTGACAGGTACTCTTTTTTGAAAAAATTGGGGTCTATTAGACCCTAGATTTCTCCTCTGCCCTCAAAGCATCTGACCACACCAAGATCGGTGTGATAAACTGCTTTCCCAATTTCCCAATGGCGCTGTTTACATCCGGCGATATCTAAGTCATAAAATGCTTGTAGCTTCCGGTTTTTTAGGCCATAGAGATGTTTGGAGCCACTCTGGTTTCTGATCAGCTCTATGGTCAGCTGGCTGAATCACCGGCTGCATTCTCAGGTTCCCTGTTGAGACAGGAGAGCCAGAGAAAAACACAGAAGATGGTGGGGGGGCATTCCCTCCCACTGCTTGTAAAAGCAGTCTAGAGGCTAACTAGCCGCTAGGATTGCTTTTAAATGAAAGCCGACCGCTGGCTGAAAAGAATGATACCAAGATGATACCTAAACCTGCAGGCATCATTCTGGTATAACCATTCAAAGTCGTGAATTGCGTACCTGAAGACAAAAAAATAGTTAACAAAGCACAGTAAACGGTAAAGTATAAAAAATTGCATACCTGAAAAGCAAACGTGATAAAACATAATAACAATAAAACATTGCAGAATAGAATACAGTAGAAAAGAGCAGAACAATAGAGAGAGAGAATAGAGAGAGAGAGAACAATAAAACGACAACTATTTTTTTTTATTTTATATTTTTGTATGCTTTTTTTTTTGGACACTTTTTTTGTAACTAACTTTTGTAACTGTAACCGGTTCCAGGTTCGGGTCTCTCAAAATGCGATTGCATCTTGGGAGACCCTGTGAAAGTGTGCCTAGTCTGTGCAATGCTGTACCCTACGCTAATACTCAACTAGTGAATGGTAGCGTTCAAAACATTCACCAATGCAAAAACCAGGATTGTCAGGACAGGGGGGACAATAATAGCGGGTGTCACGCCTATATCCGCGCTTGCTGCAGACACAACATCTTTTTTGGGGGGGTTCGTTGGGTAGGGGTACTCGGGAGGACATAAAAATGCCTCTCATGCAACCGACTGCATTTGGTTGGGGATGTGTATGGGGGAAGTACGGGCGCTGCAGAAGCGGTGGGTTCCCAATTAGGATTGGCGAATGCAGCAGGAAGGGCATTATGGGCACGACGGGCCTATGTTTGTCTTTTTGGTGGCAGCGGGACACTACTTGTGCTTGCCACCTCACCAGCTTGAACTGCACTTATGGGACTCGCCACGTCACCAAGTGTTACTGCAGTGCTGGTTTGACTACGACCGTGGTGTACTAGGCCGCTGGTGCTTGCCAGTTCACCAAAACGCTACCAAAAAAACTGTTAGCGATCGCAGGGATCAGGTCTGACTCTGCGAATGCTGCAGTTATGCGTTTAGTGTTTTGTAAGTGACAGTGATCGATCGATACTGCACTTGGGTGGGCTGGGCGAGGGGAAAAACGCAGGTGCTAGCCGGTATCTGGGCTGATCCCGCTAACACTGCAATGCTGGGGACGCTAGTATAGATCTGATCGGATCAGATATTGATGCGTTCAGATACTATACCACTAAGGGAGGCGTATGCTGCGTGCGTGGGTGTTAGCAGTACTGGCGCTAATCTGACGCTGCCTGGGGCGACGCATATCACCGCCGGGCGATCAGGGGGCTAAACCTTTACTCGGTAATAAATGGCGGGTGCCCTGACACTATAAAAAATAAACGAACTAACCAGCGTCAACCGTAACGGTTATAAGGTGATCAGTGGTGAAAGGGTTAACTAGGGGGCAATCAAGGGGTTAAAACATTTATTAGATAGTATATGGGGGTCCCTGACGTTATAAAACGCTGACGGCGAACCTAAATATTTACGTCCCTAACTAGCATCACCAGCGACACTAATACAGCGAATACAGAAAAATGATCGCTTAGTGACACTGGTGACGGGGGGTGATCAAGGGGTTAAAACTTTATTAGGGGGGGTTAGGGGGGTACCCTAGACCTACAGGGGGCTAACACTCACTGCCCTACCACTTCTAACTGTCACTAACTGACACCATGCAGTAATCAGAAAAAAAAGCTGGGGGTCCCCTTGTTAAAGGGGGCTTCCAGATTCCGATAAGCCCCCTGCCCGCAGACCCCCACAACCACCGGCCAGGGTTGTGGGGATGAGGCCCTTGTCCTCATCAACATTGGGGACAAGGTGTTTTGGGGGGCTACCCCAAAGCACCCTCCCAATGTTGAGGGCATGTGGCCTGGTACGGTTCAGGAGGGGGGGCGCTCTCTCGTCCCTCCCTCTTTTCCTGCGGCCTGCCAGGTTGCTTGCTCGGATAAGGGTCTGGTATGGATCTTTGGGGGGACCCCACGCCGTTTTTTTTTTTTTTTGGCGCGGGGTTCCCCTTAAAATCCCTACCAGACCTGAAGGGCCTGGTATGGAATTTAGGGGGACCCCCATGTCATTTTTTTTTTAATTTTGGTTCGGGGTTTCCCCCTTGGGGAATTCCCATGCTGTTTTTATCAATGAACTTCTATGTGTATTGTCGGACCGGCAATGCATTAATAGCCGCGAGTAGTTTTAAATGGCTTTTTTCCTTTGAAATGTCATTTTGCTGTCAGACTGTTCTAAACATGGGAAACATGCGCCCCTTTACAGGCATACTATAGACGTCCCCCAGCTACGAAATTTAAAGGGATATTACACTTTTACTGTTTGACTTTAAGTATTATTAAAATCACTGCTCCTGAAAAAACGGCCATTTTTAAAACTTTTTTTTGCATTGATCCATGTCCCCTAGGGCAGGACCCAGGTCCCCAAACACTTTTTATGACAATAACTTGCATATAAGCCTTTAAAATTAGCACTTTTGATTATTCATGTTCGTGTCCCATAGACTTTAACAGTGTTCGCGCGTTCGAACAAACTTTTTTCCTGTTCGCATGTCCTAACCACAAATAACGCCCCAAAATACATTCTGCTACTCCTCCTGAGTATGGGGATACCACATGTGTGGAACTTTTTCACAGCCTGGCCACATACAGAGACCCAAGATGCAGGGAGCGCCATCAGGTGTTCTAGGAGCATAAATTACACATCTAACTTGTTGACTACCTATTACACTTTTGAAGGCCCTGGAGCACCAGGACAATAACACGTGACACTGATGACAGATGGCAGTGATACGTGGCACTGATGACACTGGTGTGGCACTGATGACAGATGGCACTAATATGTGGCACTGATGACACTGATGTGGCATTGATGACAGATGGCACTAATATGTGGCGGCACTGATGACAGATGGCACTAATACGTGGCACTGATGACATTTGGCACTAATACATGGCACTGATGACATGTGGCAGTGATGACAGATGGCACTAATACGTGGCACTGATGACAGATGGCACCAATACATGGCACTCAGGACAGATGCCACTGATACGTGGCACTGATGACAGATGGCACTAGCGACAGAGGACAGTGGGGAGGGATGACAGTGGGGAGGGATGACAGATGACACTGACTACTTTTATTTCTGTTTTTTTTTTTGCACTCACCGCTGCAGCGGTTCACTCTCCCTCCTCACACGCTGTCTCTGTGTGAGGAGGGAGAGCCGGCGATGAGAGATGATCTCATAAGTTTACAGATGAGATCATCTCTCATTGGCACCGCCGATCGCACTGTAAACGGCCGCTGTCATTGGCCGTTTACGGCGATCTGTAACTGGCTGTGTCCGAGGGACACGGCCAGCACAGAACTTCCCCGATGCGCGCCCGCGGGAGCGCGCATTGCGGAAGTAAACAGCTGGACATCCAGGGACGGCCACCCGGCAGGTAGCGTCCGCGCTGCAGCCGTCTTTCGGCTATAGCGCGGGCACGAAGTGGTTATTACAAAGTCCTGCCTCTTGGAACTGCTTCTATGATAGACAGAACACAGGTCCAATGCCAGCCCAGGAGATGGGACTTCCTATTAGAGGCCGCTGAGTAAACAGGAGATTTTCCCTGTATGTAATCTGACGGCGCTCATCCCGCCCCCCTCCGTGTTCCCTCCTAGGCAGCCCAAATTGCAGTATTGGCGTATAACGCACACACTATTTGCACCTGATTTTCAGGGTGAAAAAGTGTGTGTTATACGCCAATAAATCATCATGGGACTCAGAGCAGCCATAATAACTAACTGGGTTATACGCCACCTATAAATGGACACTGGCAAACCGAAAAGAAAAAAAAAAAAGACAGGAAGTCCTCTCCTAGGAGTTCCGGTAGGTGCTTTTACAGGTCCAAGGGAATGGCCCCATATTCAATGGGACCCAGTCCTTGATGGTCCAAGAGACAGAGACCCGCCGTGATGGGAGAAGATTGGAATCTAGCTTTTTAGCAGAATCCTGCAGCGGGACTGGTGTTTTAAAAGCTTTTTTGCACTTGTTAAATTGTAAGATGTATGTTCAGTCCCTTATCTTTTTTTTTTTTTTTAAAAACAGGTGTCAATTTTTTTCCGTCTACTGGGGGCAGTGGTGTTGCAGGCTGAGGCGCTCCTCTGTGGAGCTTCCAGCAAGGTTGAGCCTATCAGGAGGCGGGTGGTTCTTCCCCGCCCCTGTATATCTAGTTCTTACGCCGTCGCCTTCGGTGGCCCTTTCCCGCCACTGTTTATGTGGTTGGAGGGGACGCGCACATGCACGAGAGATATGCACTTGGGAGGCGCGAGAGCTGCACATGACACTACAAGCGTGCACGCCGGACATGCGCAGTAGGGGCGGAAGCGGCCATATTAGGAGCTGTTCCAGCCCTAAGCTTCTGTAAGCAGGCTGTAGGGGACACAGAGCGGCGTCAGCTGGGCACGCGAGTCACTGGTCCTGTAAGAGCTGTAAGAGCTGTGTACTGCAGGGACTAAACTGTAAAATTTACAGAGCAGTTGAAGTGCATAAAAGTGGGGTTTTCTTTATCTCAAATTTGTTGTCTCAGGCATGTCTTCCCGGAAGAGGAGTGGGGGAGGGGCAGCAGGAAGGGGTACAAATGCACCACCATCGGTATTGGAGGATGCTAGCCTTACATCTGCTGTGTTTAAATCTCCTGAAAGACTTGAGGCAACTGGCCAGACTGAGCCATTACGGTTGTCAGGCATTGTAGCAACAGCTAATGCTTCTGCCTCAACTTATGCTACAAATGACGACTTCGCATCAAATTTAGCTGGGCTAGAGAGGAAAATAGCAGGTATGATTGCTTCAGTTTCCCAGGGGGAGGAAACGGGTTAGATCCCCCTTCACCTGAGCCTCCACCTGCTTGGAACAGGATTGGGCAGAAGATGTGGAAGAAGTGGCAGTGAATGACCGGAATTTTCAGTCTCTCAATCCCAGAGACTGCTGATCCAGTCCCTCACGGAAATGGTCCGATCAGGTTTTAAATTGCCACCTGTGGAGGTCCCTGAAGCTTCCTTTTCCTCTTTAGGATCTCTGCGGCCTCCACAGAGTTCACAGGCTTTTCCCTTGCATCTGTTGCAGGAGCAAATTGTGTATGCTGACTGGGATCACCCGGATAAGCTGTTTATTCCTCCTAAGAGGTTTGCTTTTTTGTACCATATGGAGGAAAAGTTTATAAGAAAATGGAGCATGCCATCTGAGGACTCTGCCATTTTCTCTGTGAATAAGAGTCTTACCTGTCCTGTAGATAATGCCCAGGTGTTTAAGGATCCAGCAGATAAGAAATGGGAGTCTTTATTAAAGACTTAATTTGCTATTGCCGGTCTGCTGTATAACTGGCAGTGGCAGCTATAGGTAGTTGTCAGTCTTTAAAGGACCAGGTGAAGCGGTTAACTAAGCCTGTTCCCAATCAAGGGGTATCTGCGGAGGATTTGGCAGAATTACCTAGGGCCTTATGTTTCGTAGTAGATGCCATTAAGGATTCCATACAACAGATGTCCAGGTTGGCCCTGCTGTCAGTACATATGCACAGGATTCTTTGGTTAAAAAGCTGGGCTGCAGAGTTACCCTGGAAAAGATTACTAGCTGGTTTTCCCTTTCATGGGGAGCGGCTATTTGGAGAAGATCTGGATAAATATTTCCAGAAGATTTCAGGGGTAAGACTGTGCTTCTACCAGTTAAGAAGAGGAGCAGACGACCTTCCTTCAAGGTGTCTAGTGCTTCAGTACCCAGCACTTCTAATTTCAGGAGGTATCGACGGCCTCAGCAGTCCGATTCTAGGGGAAAGCCTCAAGGCCAGGGGCAGAAAAAGCCCTGGGCCCAGAGACCCCCTAAGGTCAGTTCCAAGCCTTCCTTATGATGGTGCGCCCCTACTCACGCAGATGGGGGGGGGGCTATTAAAGTTCTCAGACGTCTGGGAAGAAGTGATCCGAGACAGGTGGGTTATTTATTTATTTTTTTCCATAAAAGATTTTATCGACATGATTGTACAAAAAGCGTTTACATATCGTATAACACGTAGAACAAAATAAGCTTCCATGGCGTATACAATGTTTTATGTCTTAAGTCATGGATAATCGAACATTATGTTTCATTTACAATCAAATGTACTTGAATATTGAAAATATCTTGTAATTGCAGTCGGTATAACAGGATTCTAAAACAGGGATACCCTTCTTATGTCAAGTCTCATCTTAACTGGTAACATTACCACTTAGACCACTATCAACAGGTTTTCTCACAGTAGTTACAGAACAGGCGGGGCATTTAACTTGGCCTTGTTTAGTTCAGGGTTTGATTGGGTGTCTATGAAGGGTCATTTAAAACTGGTCGTTTAGTTATAACGACTGTGTGACTTTTTTTGTACTTTGATCGGCTCAAGGAATGGGGATCCTAAGAAGTATTGGGTGTGGGATGGTTGGAGGAGAAACTTAAGTAGTGAGAATAGAGGTGATAAGGTGGGGAACAGAGAGAAGAAGAAGATAAGGGGGGAAATAGAGGGAGAGGAGTGAGGGGTGGGGGCCGCTCTTCGAATGTGTGTCTCCCCCTCCGTCTCGCACATGGAGGGAGGAGGGAGATGTGGGGGTCGAATTTTTTTATAGAAGGGTCTGGATTGTCGAATGTTATACTGGGAAAAGAGATTTATAGTAGTCTGATGTTGTGAAGTGGGTTCAACAAGCCCAGGTGGGTTATTTCTACCGTGTCTCAGGGGTACAAAATCGAATTCCGGGGGCTTCCCCCCCCCTCGGTTCCTAAGGTCCAACGTCCCCATAGACCCGGTAAAGAAGAGGTATTTTTTTCAGGCAATAGATCAACTAAGGTCACAAGGAGTGACTTCAGAGGTTCCAATCATCGAAAGATTCAAGGGTTTTTACTCAAATCTTTGAAGGTTTACCCGTTGGTGGTGCTATCGGTCTTTTGGATCGCAGTACCAGTGTCCACCAGCGGGTGTCTTCCAACACCTAGGACCTGTAGTAAGAGGACTCACCTGCTGGTGGCACTGTTGCATCCTTGGGCCGTAGTACCAGTGTCCACCAGCAGGTGTACTCCGGCAGTGTGGAGCAGACAGCACCCTCTGCGCTCAGGTGTAACATGAGGTCAATTACTGCAGCCTTATAAATACCCGGCAAGCCCTCACATGTTTGCCTTGGTATCTCTCTCCCTGTGCCCTGATCTTGCTGTCTGTATCTTGACCTTGAGCCTGTATCTGTCCTGACCTGATCCCTATCCTGAGCCCATCCTGCTCTTGTCCCTCTGGTTTCCTGGTTTCCCTGGATCCCTGCCCTGCAGCCTATCCATCCATCCTCTCCCTGTCCTGTTGGTTCTCTGTCCTTTCCCATCTGACTGACCTCCTTGTGTATGACCTCGGCCCGGCTTTTGTTACGATTACGGTATTTCCCATCCATTTGTATATACCATTTGTTTTTGGTCTGTGGTTGTTTGCACTGTATATATTTTACCTATTTGTCACCCATTTAATAATAAACACCCTTATTTTTTCACTTACATGTGTTTCTGGTTTCCTCTGTGCAGTCCACACAGTCTGGTCTACTATATTCCCTGACAGTCATCTTTGCCAATACCCACATCAACAAGGAATCAAACTACAACCTCCACTGATGAAAATCAGCGATTACAAAGAAAGCTGGCAAGGAAAACTGTAGCTCGCATGAAAGAGTTTGCTCTAGGAGAAAGAAGAGGCGGTGCAGATTGCCTGGGTTTGACTCTGTTTTAAAAAAGTTTTCCTGCTAATGAAAAAAAAAAAAAAAAAGATAATTGTGTTTGGAGTTAGTTTAAAGTTTACATTTTTTTTTTCGCCATCTGTGTCCATTACAGAGATTTCCCTACACTTCCTGTCCCATAGCTAAACAGGAAGTGAGAGGAATTCCCTGTAACTCAAGGGAATTCCTTGGGGATCCCCAGGTCACCAGAACTAGTGTACCCATTGGAAGATTTCCCCCCCATTACTTTTCTGGAGACAACCCAAAATGTGGGTAATTTCTCTTCTCTTACTTTCACTTTCAATGATAATGGTACAGGACTAATAGAGAGGGTAAATCTCCTTAATGGAGGCACAGACCACAAAAAAAAAAAAAAGACTGGCAGGTGTTCTAATCCCTCTCCACTTAATCCAAAACTAAAAAAAAAAAAAAACATAAAATTTTATTATACTTACCCTAATTTTCTTTTCCTGGTGCCTATCCATGGCAGCATACCTGTGACAAGCGGAGGCCTTGGCTCCTCCCTCAGGGCCAGTGAATATTAAAAGAAAAGGGATTAGTGCACTCCCAGCATTCTACATAATATAGCATACCGAGGGTGGGATTGTATGCTGCCATGGATAGGCACCAGGAAAAGAAAATTACAGTAAGTATGATACAATTTTCTGTTTTCCTGGTGCCTATTCACGGAGAACTTCACTTGTTTGTTTTTGTTTTTTTACTTTCATTTCACGAATACTTCATGAGACAATTGAATGTGTATGTGATCGCATCCTTATGGGACTTTGTGGACTGTTTTTACTGCTGCGCTAGACTGAATTCATTTCTGAGTAAATCTAGTTATGCTTTATTTATTTATACAAATATTTCTGCCTAGCAGTAGTCTATGTTCTAGACGTGTACAGCTCAGTCCCCTTACTGCTACATCTGACTTAATATGAAGTTATAACGTTACATCAATGGAGGAAAAAAAAAATATGAGGAAACAGATCGTTAGCCTGCAGCAGACTAATTACATAATTTTCCCAGATTGCACCTTTTTTCCAAGGCACATTCCTGGCGCTTAATGCTGGCTTTTAAAAGAAGAATTTTATTGACAACTACAGTATACTGCGTTATTAATGTACACTACCTATGGTGCATGTGTAGTGCAGCATACACATTAATGGCCCATTTCTGACATGAGTAAGATGCTGAAAATGGAGCCAGGTGCCCAGCTGATGCAACTACTGAACATGTCGATGGAGAAGAGAAGGAACAGAAACCCGAAAGATGATGGTCGCAGCTATTCTCTATTGAATTGTATGCAGTGTAGTCTACAAAATCACTGCCACCACTGCCTGAATTTACTCTTACCACTAAGGCCTCATGCACACAGGGTGTTTTTCCTGTAGTTTTTAGGAGCGTCAGACAATTATTATTATTATTTTTTTTTTTTTGCTTCCAATTCCCACTTCATGTTATCCTATGTTCCCATGCACACTATGGCTTTTAAAAGCTTTTAGTGGCTGGGACTTTTAGAGGCAGTAAAAAAAAAACCAAGGCCAGCACATTCAGAAGAGGTTCAGTTGTGCTCATAAGTTTACATACCCTGGCAGAATGTATGATTTCTTGGCCATTTTTCAGAGAATATGAATGATAACACAAAAACTTTTCTTTCACTCATGGTTAGTCTTTGTCTCAAGCCATTTATTATCAATCAACAGAGTTTACTCTTTTTAAATCATAATGGCAACAGAAACTACCCAAATGATCCTGATCAAACGTTTACATACCCCAGTTCTTAATACTGTGTATTGCCCCCTTTAACATCAATGACAGCTTGAAATCTTTTGTGGTAATTGTGGATGAGGCTCTTTATCTTCTCAGATAGTAAAGCTGCCCATTCCTCTTGGCAAAAAGTCTCCAGTTCCTGTAAATTCTTGGGCTGTCTTGCATGAACTGCACATTTGGGATCTCCCCAGAGTGGCTCAATGATATTGAGGTCAGGAGACTGAGATGGCCACTCCAGAACCTTCACTTTATTCTGCTGTAACCAATGACAGGTCTACTTGGCCTTGTGTTTTGGATCATTGTCATGTTGGAATGTCCAAGTACGTCCCATGCGCAGCTTCCTGGCTGATGAATGCAAATGTTCCTCCAGTATTTTTTGTTAACATATTGCATTCATCTTGCCAACAATTTTGACCAAATTTCCTGTGCCTTTGCAGATCACACATCCCCAAAACATCAGCTATCCACCTCTGTACCTTTCATCATAGGCCTTGTTGACTCCTCTCCAAATGTAGCGTTTATGGTTGTGGCCAAAAAGCTACATTTTGGTCTCATCACTCCAAATGACTCTGTGCAGAAGGTTTGAAACCCCTTATAGTTAAAATAATATCACCCTGAGTGGGGTGGTGGGACGATATGGACGTGTTTCCCATCGTTTGCCCCTCCGCAGTTGGGAGTCTCTGTGCTGTTTGGCGTATTGTAAGCGGGATACTTTGTGGCAATTGTGTAGTAATGGCTTTCTTCTGGCGATTCGACCATGCAGCCCATCTTTCTTTAACCAGTTGCCGACCGCCGCACGCCGATGTACGTCGGCACAATGGCACGGGAAGGCATAAGGGCTTACCTGTACGTCCCTGCCTGCCCGCGGGCGGGGGGTCCAATCGGACCTCCCCCTGGTGCCTACGGCGGTCAGATTCTAGTCAGGGGTGATCAGAGGTGAGGGGGAGGCCACTCATTCGTGGCCACCCCCTCGCGATCGCTCCTGGCAAATGAAATGCTTCCTCGGATTCTGTAATGTAAACAGAAGCGGAGGAAGTGATGTCATCTCTCCTCGAGCCGGTCTTTTCGTTCCGGCGCAGAGGAGAGAAGACATCAATGTGAGTTTGCACCAACACTACACTTCCAGTAGAAAATGCAGGCACACTTTTCACCCCCTGTCACAGTGACACCAATAGCAGTTTTTTTTTTTTTATTATTGCATTGGTGTCAGTTTGTGACAGTTATAAGTGGTAGGGCAGTTAATGGTAGGCCCCTTTAGGTCTGGGGTACCCCCCTAACCCCCCCTAATAAAGTTTTAACCCCGTGATCACCCCCCCTGTCGCCAGTGTCACCAAGCGATCGTTTTTCTGATCGCTGTATTAGTGTCACCGGTGACGCTAGTAAGGGAGGTAAGTATATAGGTTCGCTGTCAGAGTTTTATAGCGTCACGGACCCCTATATACTACCTAATAAAGGTTTTAACCCCCTGATTGCCCCCCAGTTAACCCTTTCACCAGTGATCACCGTATAAGTGTTATGGGTGACGCTGGTTAGTTTGTTTATTATAGTTTCAGGGCACCCGCCATTTATTACCTAATAAAGGTTTAACCCCCTAATCGCCCGGCGGCGATATAAGTTAAGTTTTAGGGTCAGATAGGGTCTGCGTCGGCCCAGGCAGCATCAGGTTAGTTCCAGTACCGCTAACACCCACGCACGCAGCATACCCCTCCCTTAGTGGTATAGTATCTGAACGGATCAATATCTGATCCGATCAGATCTATACTAGAGTTCCCATCTGTTTGGGGTCCCCAAAAAAGCAGTGTTAGCGGGATCAGCCCAGATACCTGCTAGCACCTGCATTTTGCCCCTCGGCCCAGCCCTGCCCAGCCCACCCAAGTGCAGTATCGATCGATCACTGTCACTTACAAAACACTAAACACATAACTGCAGCGTTCGAGTCAGGCCTGATCCCTGCGATCGCTAACAGGTTTCTGGTAGCGTTTTGATACAGTCGCTAACAGTCAGGAGCTTTTTTACCTGCGAGTCTCACTAGTGTACCACTAAATTTAGAGCCCAAAATGGCAAATCGAAGGTACACTAGTGAAGCAGCCTACACGTTTCTGAGCATGACAGATAGTGAAGAGGAAGTCACTCATCTGTCAGATTCAGGCTCAGAATACGAACCTGTAGACAGCAGTGGCTCCATGACAGATAGCTCTGACGACGGAGTTGTGGTCCCTGCCAAGGTCAGGCGTACCAGTCCCCAAACTACTTCTGCTGTTGAGGTGCAGGAACCGCAGGGCTCTCGTATGGAGCAGAGAAGTACTAGTGCCGCTTTTCCTTCTGGTGAACTAGCAAGCACCAGCGGCCTAGTACACCCTGGTCGTACATCCAGCACTGCAGTAACACTTGGTGACGTGGTGAGTCCCATAAGTGCAGTTCAAGCTGGCGAGGTGGCAAGCACAAGTAGTGTCCCGCTGCCACCAAGAAGACAAACACAGGCCCGTCGTGCCCATAGTGCCCTTTCTGCTGCATTTGCCAATCCTAATTGGGAACCCACCACTTCTGCAGCACCCGTACTTCCCCCATTCACTGGCCAACCTGGCATTCATGTGGAAACAGTTGATTTTACGCCACTTGATTTTTATTCGCTGTTTTTCACCGAAGATCTCTATAGATCTATTGTGGACCAAAGCAATTTATAAGCTGGTCAACACATCGCCACTATTCCCCAGTCCTCCCTTGCCAGAGATTGGAAACCAATTACGGTTTCCGAATTTAAGATCTTTCTGGGCCTTTCCCTCCTCATGGGCATAACCAAAAAGAGTGAGTTGCGGTCATATTGGTCCACTGACCCAATTCACCATATGCCTGTGTTCTCTGCTTCCATGGCCAGGGCACGATACGAGCAGATTTTGCGGTTCATGCACTTCAACAACAATGAACTCTGTCGTCCTCTTGGAGACCCTGGATATGATCAGCTCTACAAAATTCGGCCCCTCGTAAACCACTTCAACCAACGTTTTGCAGACTTGTTTACTCCCCATCAAGTTGACTGCGTTGATGAGTCCCTGACTAAGTTTTCTGGCCGCTTGTCATTCAAACAGTACCTTCCCAGCAAGCGTGCCAGATACGGGGTCAAGATATATAAGCTCTGTGACAGGGCCACAGGCTATACATGTAGTTTTATGGTTTACGAGGGAAAAGATAGTCACGTAGAGCCGACAAACTGCCCTGACTACATAGGAAGCGCTGGCAAGATTGTGTGGGACTTGGTGTCACCCTTATTCGGAAAGGGGTACCACTTATATGTGGACAATTATTACACGAGCGTGCCACTTTTTAGTCACCTTTTTGATCATCAGATTGGAGCATGTGGCACCGTGCGACCTAATCGCCCAGGCTTTCCCCAGCGGCTTGTAGATTCCAGTCTTAGGCTGGGGGAGAGAACCTGCTTGCAGTGTAATAATTTGCTCGCTATGAAGTGGAGGGATAATAAGAATGTTTTCGTTCTTACCTCCCTTCATGCAGACACGACGGTCCAAATTACTACGGCGACTGTTGTTGTGGAGAAACCCCTCTGTGTCCACGAATATAACCGCAATATGGGAGGGGTGGACCTCAACGACCAGTTGTTGGCGTCGTACCTAGTTGCCCGTAAGGCCAGACGCTGGTATAAAAAAAGTGTCTGTATACTTATTTCAAGTGGCTTTGCTGAACGCTCATGTGCTATACACAGCTTCAGGACAGACTGGATCCTTCCTTAAATTCCAGGAAGAGATCGTCAGAGCCCTTCTGTTTCCAGACTGTGCTCCACCCCACCTTCCCAATCCAAATGCAATAAGCCGGCTGCATGAGAGGCATTTTCCTTATGTCCTCCCGCGTACCCGTACCCAACAAGCCCCCCAAAGAAAATGTTGTGTCTGCAGGAAGTACAGATATAGGCGTGACACCCGCTATTATTGTCCCTCCTGTCCTGACAATCCTGGTCTTTGCATTGGTGAATGTTTTGAACGCTACCATACATACACTAGTTGAGTATTAGCGTACGGTACAGCACTGCACAGACTAGGACACACTTCCACAGGGTCTCCCAAGATGCCATCGCATTTTGAGAGACCCGAGCCTGGTACCAGTTACAAAAGTTAAAGTTACAAAAAAAAAGGGGAAAATAAATATATATATATATATATATATATATATATATATATATATATATAAAAAACAAAAATAGTCATTGTTTTATTGTTCTCTCTCTCTATTCTCTCTCTATTGTTGTGCTCTTTTTTACTGTATTCTATTCTGAAATGTTTAATTGCTATTATGTTTTATCATGTTTGCTTTTCAGATATGCAATTTTTTTATACTTTACTGTGTTTTATTGTTAACCATTTTTTTGTTTTCAGATACGCAATTCCTGCAGCGCGGATTTATTTATCTTGACAGCAACAGCGTTTGCTCCCACGATTCATAAAGCCGTGACTCCAGCGCTGTCGTAGGTGATTTCACCATTACAGTTACATACTTCAGCATATATGCCGAAGCATGGGGGCAGCGGGGGCAGCAGGGGCAGAGGAGCGATTTGCTCTGACCTTTTGCGGGAGGATGCCCCCATGCTTCGGCATACAGTGGGGACGGAAAGTATTCAGACCCCCTTAAATTTTTCACTCTTTCTTATATTGCAGCCATTTGCTAAAATCATTCAAGTTCATTTTTTTCCTCGTTACTGTACACACAGCACCCCATATTGACAGAAAAACACAGAATTGTTGAAATTTTTTCAGATTTATTAAAAAAGGAAACTGAAATATCACATGGTCCTAAGTATTCAGACCCTTTGCTGTGACACTCATATATTTAACTCAGGTGCTGTCCATTTCTTCTGATCATCCTTGAGATGCTTCTACACCTTCATTTGAGTATAGCTGTGTTTGATTATACTGTTTGGACTTGATTAGGAAAGTCACACACCTGTCTATACAAGACCTTACAGCTCACAGTGCATGTCAGAGCAAATGTGAATCATGAGGTCAAAGGAACTGCCTGAAGAGCTCAGAGACAGAATTGTGGAAGGGCACAGATCTGGCCAAGGTTACAAAAAAATTTCTGCTGCACTTAAGGTTCCTATGAGCACAGTGGCCTCCATAATGCTTAAATGGAAGACGTTTGGGCCGTCCAGAACCCTTCCTAGAGCTGTCCGTCCAGGCAAACTGAGCAATCGGGGGAGAAGAGCCTTGGTGAGAGAGGTTAAGACGAACCCAAAGATCACTGTGGCTGAGCTCCAGAGATACAGTCGGGAGATGGGAGAAAGTTGTAGAAAGTCAGCCCTTGACTAGTCGGGGCTTTATGGCAGAGTGGCCCAACGGAAGCCTCTCCTTAGTGCAAGACACATGAAAGCCTGCAAGGAGTTTGCTAAAAAACACCTGAAGGACTCCAAGATGGTGAGAAATAAGATTTTTTGGTCTGATGAGACCAAGATAGAACTTTTTGGCCTTAATTCTAAGCAGTTTGTGTGGAGAAAACCAGGCACTGCTGATCACCTGTCCAATACAGTCCCAACAGTGAAGCATGGTGGTGGCAGCATCATGCAGTGGGGGTGTTTTTCAGCTGCAGGGACAGGACGACTGGTTGCAATCGAGGGAAAGATGAATGCGGCCAAGTGCAGGGATATCCTGGACGAAAACCTTCTCCAGAGTGCTCAGGACCTCAGACTGGGCCGAAGGTTTATCTTCCAACAAGACAATGACCCTAAGCACACAGCTAAAAGAACGAAGGAGTGGCTTCACAACAACTCTGTGACTGTTCTTGAATGGCCCAGCCAGAGCCCTGACCTAAACCCAATTAAGCATCTCTGGAGAAACCTAAAAACGGCTGTCCACCAACGTTTACCATCCAACCTGACAGAACTGGAGAGGATCTGCAAGGAGGAATGGCAGAGGATCCCCAAATCTAGGTGTGAAAAATTTGTTGCATCTTTCCCAAAAAGACTCATGGATGTATTACATCAAAAGCGTGCTTCTACTAAATACTGAGCAAAGGATCTGAATACTTAGGACCATGTGATATTTCAGTTTTTTTAATAAATCTGCAAAAATGTCAACAATTCTGTGTTTTTCTGTCAATATGGGGTGCTGTGTGTACATTAATGAGGAAAAAAATGAATGTAAATGATTTTAGCAAATGGCTGCAATACAACAAAGAGTGAAGAATTTAAGGGGGTCTGAATACTTTCCGTCCCCACTGTATATATATTTTAGGTACAGGTTGCGTTAAAAAACGTTTTATTTTTTACTATTTTTTTTTGTATTTGCTTTGCAGGTATGGCAAGTCTTACTGTTATATTGTAATGTTATTTTGTTTTATTGTTAACCATCATTTGCTTAGCAGGTACTCCATTCAGTTGCAGCGCGGATATATTTATCTTGACAGCAACAGTGTTTGCTCCCACGATACATAAAGCCGTGACTCCAGTGCTGTCGGAGGTGATTTCACCACCACAGTTAAAAAAAAAAAAAAAAAAAAAAGAGTATATATGCAGTAGCATGGGGAGCAGCAGGGGCGGAGGAGTGAATTTGCTCCTAACTTTTGGGGCGGATGCCCCCATGCTTCGGCATATATAAATGGTGCATGTATGCCCATCATTAGAAGTGGGTGGATGTATTTTAATGTATTTTAATGGTGGGCATACCCACAGATCAATCTCTTTTTTCGTTCAGCCCACAGGCTGCATGAAAAAAAAGATTACAATATATGCTCAACAAGGACCAGCAACGTACTGGTATGTTGCTGAACTTTGAGTGGTTATACCAGAATGATGCCTGCAGGTTTAGGTAGCATCCTGGTATCATTCTTTTCAGCCAGCGGCCAGCTTTTATGTAAAAGCAATCCTAGTGGCTAATTAGGCTCTAGAGTGCTTTTACAAGCAGTGGGAGGGAATGTCCCCCCCCCCTCCCACCGTCTTCCATGGTTTTCTGTGGCTCTCCTGTCCCAACAGGGAACCCGAGAATGCAGCTGGTGATTCGGCCAGCTGACCATAGAGCTGATCAGAGACCAGAATGGCTCCAATCATCTCTATGGCCTAAGAAACCGGAAGCTACGAGCATTTCATGACTTAGATTTTGCCGGATGTAAACAGTGCCATTGGGAAATTGGGAAAGCATTTTATCACACCCAACTTGGTGTGGTCAGATGCTCTGAGGGCAGAGGAGAGATCTAGGGTCTAATAGACCCCAATTTTTTCAAAAAAAGAGTGCCTATCACTACCTATTGCTATCATAGGGGATATTTATATTCCCTGAGAGAACAATAAAAATGATTTTAAAAAAATGAAAGGAACAGTTTAAAAATAAGATAAAAAAGAAAAAAAAAAAGCACCCCTGTTCCCACCTGCTCTCGCAATGTAAATGTAAACAGCAATTGCACCATGCATGTGAGGTATCACCGCGAAGGTCAGATCGAGGGAAGTAATTTTAGCAGTAGACCTCCTCTGTAAATCTAAAGTGGTAACCTGTAAAGGCTTTTAAAAAACGTATGTAGTTTGTCGCCACTGCACGTTTGTGCGCAATTTTAAAGCATGTCGTGTTTGGTATCCATGTACTGGCCTAAGATCATCTTTTTTATTTCATCAAACATTTGGGCAATATAGTGTGTTTTAGTGCATTAAAATTAAATTAAAAAGTGTGTTTTTTCCCAAAAAAATGTGTTTGAAAAATCTCTGCGCAAATACTGTGTAAAAAAAAAAAAAAAAAAAAAATGAAACGCCCACCATTGTAATCTGTAGGGCCTTTGCTTTAAAAAAATATATAATGCTTGGGGGTTCAAAGTAATTTTCTTGCAAAAAAAAAAAACTATTTTTTCACGTAAACAAAAAGTGTCAGAAAGGGCTTTGTCTTCAAGTGGTTAGAAGAGTGGGTGATGTGTGACATAAGCTTCTAAATGTTGTGCATAAAATGCCAGGACAGTTCAACCCCCCCCCCCCCAAATGACCCCATTTTGGAAAGTAGACACCCCAAGCTATTTCCTGAGAGGCATGTCCAGTCCATGGAATATTTTATATTGTGACACAGCTTGCGGGAAAAAGACAATTTTTATTTTTTTTTGCACGAAGTTGTCACTAAATGATATATTGGCCAAACATGCCATGGGAATATGTGAAATTACACCCCAAATTCATTCTGTTGCTTTTCCTGAGTACGGGGATACCACATGTGTGAGACTTTTTGGGAGCCTAGCCGCGTACGGGACCCCGAAAACCAAGCACCACCTTCAGGCTTTCTAAGGGCGTAAATTTTTGATTTCACTCTTCACTGCCTATCACGGTTTCGGAAGCCATGAAATGCCCACGTGGCACAACCCCCCCCCCCCCCCCAAATGACCCCATTTTGGAAAGTAGACACCCCAAGCTACTTCCTGATGGTGCATGGTGAGTATTTTGCAGACCTCATTTTTTGTCACAAAGTTTTGAAAATTGAAAAAAAAAAATGTTCTGGTCTTTCTTCATTGTCAAAAACAAATGAGAACTGTAAAATACTCACCATGATTCTCAGCAAATAGCTTGGGGTGTCTACTTTCCAAAATGGGGTCATTTGGGGGGGGGGTTGTGCCACCTGGGCATTCCATGGCCTCTGAATCTGTGATAGGCAGTGAAGAGTGAAATCAAAAATTTACGCCCTTAGAAAGCCTGAAGGCAGTGATTGGTTTTCGGGGCCCCGTATGCAGCTAGGCTCCCAAAAAGTCCCACACATGCGGTATCCCCGTACTCAGGAGAAGCAGCAGAATGTATTTTGGGGTGCAATTCCACATATGCACATGGCCTGTGTGAGCAATATATCATTTAGTGACAACTTTTAGTAATTTTTTTTTTTTTTTATCATTATTCAATCACTTGGGACAAAAAAAATGTAATATTTTATGGGCTCAACATGCCTCTCAGCAATTTCCTTGGGGTGTCTACTTTCCAAAATGAGGTCATTTGGGGGGGGTTTGTACTGCCCTGCCATTTTAGCACCTCAAGAAATGACATAGGCAGTTGTAAACTAAAAGCTGTGTAAATTCCAGAAAATGTACCCTAGTTTGTAGACGCTATAACTTTTGCGCGAATCAATAAATATACGCTTATTGACATTTTTTTTTTTACCAAAGACATGTGGCCGAATACATTTTAGCCTAAATGTATGACTAAAATTGAGTTTATTGGATTTTTTTTATAACAAAAAGTAGAAAATATCATTTTTTTTTCAAAATTTTCAGTCTTTTTCCGTTTATAGCCCAAAAAATAAAAACCGCAGAGGTGATCAAATACCATCAAAAGAAAGCTCTATTTGTGGGAAGAAAAGGACACAAATTTCATTTGGGTACAGCATTGCATGACCGCGCAATTAGCAGTTAAAGCGACACAGTGCCCAATTGTAAAAAGTGCTCTGCTCAGGAAGGGGGTAAATCCTTCCGGGGCTGAAGTGGTTAATTGCCTTCTTATTGTGTATCTTGAAACAGCCACACCCCATATTTTCAGAGACCTGTATTTCACCTGAATGTATTTGTGGGTTTTTCTTTGCATCCCGAACAATTTTCCTGGCAGTTGTGGCTGAAATCTTAGTTGGTCTACCCGACTGTGGTTTGGTTTCAACAGAACCCCTCATTTTCCACTTCTTGGTTATAGTTTGAACACTGCTGATTGGCATTCTCAATTCCTTGGACATCTTTTTATATCCCTTTCCTGTTTTATACAGTTCAACTACCTTTTCCCGCAGATCCTTTGACAATTCTTTTGTTTTCCCCATGACAACCCAGAAACGTCAGTGCAGCACTGGATGAAAGATGCAAGGGTCTGTCAGGAGTCCAGAAACGCATTGACCTTTTATACACGCACTAATTACAAGCAAACATTACACAGGTGAGCATGGTTACCTTTAATAGCCATTCAAACCCATTTGTGTCAATTTGTGTGCATGTTATCAGGCCCAAATCACCATGGTATGTAAACTTTTGATCAGGGACATTTGGGTAGTTTCTGTTGCCATCATGATTTAAAAAGAGTAAACACAGTTGATTGATAATAAATGGCTTCAGCCAAACACTAACCATGAGTGAAATAAATGTTTTTGTGCCATCATTCATATTCTCTGAAAAATGGCCAAAAAATCAAATTCTGCCAGGGTATGTAAACTTCTGAGCACAACTGTACTTTTCAGCTGTAAAAACGCTTGACGTTCCTAAATGCGTGTAAACGCTGTAATACCGCGTTTAGGCATCTCAAGCATTTTCAGGCCTTAGTAAATGTGATTGGTCACTAACATCTGCAAACGAGGAAATTTCTGCCTGCACATTACCCAAGCGTCCTTTGCTCAGCTGTGTGGAAGAGTAAGATGGCTGCTGATGTGTCACAGGCAGAGCTCATTGCTGCGGTGGAAGCCAATGTAGAGCTGTGGGATGTAATGTATTTATCTAAACATTTTAGGGGCATGGTTTTCGCATGGCGCGCGTGAGATGCATCTAATGCCGCATACACACTGCATACACACGATCGGAATTTTCGTCAGAAAAACCTTGGTTGGTTTTTCCGACGGAATTCCGCTCAAGCTTGGCTTGCATACACACAATCACACAAAAGTTCTCTGAACTTTCGACCGTCAAGAATGCGTGACGTACAACACATATGACGGCACTAGAGAAGGGAAGTTCCATACAAAGCGCGCCACCCTTTGGGCTCCTGCTAATCTCATGTTTATCTCGTGTTAGTAGAAGTTTGGAGAGAGACGATTCGCGCTTTTCAGCATTGTGCTTTTCAGATCATTACTGCTCTTCAGTTTGTGCTTGTGGGTTTGTATCTGTTCTTCAGTGCGTGTAGTCAGTTCGCATCTGGGTTTCAGTGCGTAACACCATTATTATTATAGTACGTATTTGTTTTCCAGTTTGTTCTTGTCCACTCGTTTCTGATTTTCAGCTCGCTCTTCTCAGGCCTTCCTGTTTTTCAGTGCTTTCTGTTAGTTCGTTCTGACCAGCTGACCATTTTCAAGCCATGTTGCGGTTACATACTTGTCGTAGAGTTCGTGCTGTGCGGAGGCTTGGTGTTGTGGTTCTTGCTTTGACCCAAGCCCAGTCCATGAACAGGGTGGGGAGGAGTTCATGGACCAAGAATTGGTTGCTCCAGCGTGACCAATTCTGTCATATGCCTTTGTAGCGTGAGATCCAGGAGAATAATCCTGATGATTTCAGGAATTTTCTCTGGATGACAGACCCGATTTTTCACAGTCTGTTGGCTTTGCTGTCCCCTTATTATGAAGCAGGACACCTGCATGTGGCAAGCCATCACTCCCGAGCAGAGGCTAGTCGCCACGTTGCAGTACTTGGCGACAGGGATAAGTCTGCAGGACCTCAAGTTTTCAACAGGCATCTCCCCCCAGGCTCTGGGAATCATTATTCCAGAGACCTGTTCTGCCATCATTCAGGTCCTGCAGAAGGACTATACGTATTAAGGTAAGTTTTCTCCTTTATTATCACATTCTATGTATTTAATGTTTGCTAATGTATTGTATTTCTTTCATCATTCCCTAATTACCATGATTGTAATATGCTGTGAATGTTCCCTTTGTCCTCATGCATAACTGAAGTTTTTAATGCTCCTTTTTTGTCCTTCATGCCTATTTGCCTTCACTAACTTCCCCACCATGCTATCCTGGGCCCATATACACCTAGCCTAGTCACTTAACAGTGTATTTTGTCAGCTCCATAGTAGTGCTTTACCCTAAACACCCCCTAAAATGTGTACAAATGTTATTGTTGTCCTTAAATTCAGGCAGAGTGCCAGAGGCTTTTTTTTGGGGTCCCAAACTCATCTAGACCCCCCCCCCTAAAATTTTTACAATGGTCCATCAGAGGGGGAATCTGATAAGTGCACCTTATCTTTTTGTCTTTAAATACTCCTTAAAATAAATGTTATACTGAGGTTGGCCAAGAATGTTTGTGTCTAATCTGCTTGCAATGTTATGTGCAAAAGTACTAATTTTATTTGTTCTGGTTTGACTCCACAGTTTCCTTCAACGCCACAGGAATGGCAGACTGTGGCCTCCCAGTATACCGAGTGGTGGGACTTTCCCAACTGCGGAGGGGCAAACATGTCCACATCGTCCCACCACCCCACTTCAGGTCATACTTAACATACATAATTTAACTATAAGGGGTTTCATAGCATTGTGTTGATGGTGGTGGTGTCGGCGACATATGAGTTTTTATATGTGGACGTGGGGAAGAATGGCCAGATGTCCGGTGGTGGAGCCTTTGCCCAGACCGAGTTCTACCGACGTCTCCAGAGTGGTGGCTTGGGATTGCCACATGCTGAACAGAACGTGGAAGGATTCCCTTTTGTGTTTGTCGCAGATGAAGCATTTGGTCTGGGTGAACATCTGATGAGGCCATTCCCCCAGAGGACCCTCACCCCGGAGAAGAGGGTTTTTAATTACCGGCTGGCCAGAGCCAGAAGAGTGGTGGAGAATGCATTTGGTATAATGGCCAGCCGGTTCTGCCTATTCCTTATGGCAATCAACATGGCAGAGTAAAAACTAAATCACATAGTGCTAGCAGGCTGTATTCAAATTGTATCCAAATTATGTGGCCTCAGTTGGGCCTGCGGCAGCAATTCAGGACATAAATACAATGACGGCACTGGAAGCTGGTCGTCCTGGCTTGCCCCCCCCCAAAGCGCCTGTGATGTGCGGCAAAAGTATCTGGATTATTTTATGGGTAGGGAGGCCATTGCTACGCCAGCAAATTTTTGATTCTTTTATAGAATAAAAAATTATTTTGATCTGAAATCATCTTGAATTTGATTTACTGCTTGTGTTTCTTTTAACGGTCTCCTAGATTCTCCTAGTGCACTTGTAGTGCCAAGTGGATTTTGCTTTATTAAATAACCCCCATTGTCACTGTAAACACCAACTTAATACAAAATTGGTATTGAGCATTGAAAGAAGCAGCCACACATTGTTGAGTAGAAAAACTTACTCCGTGCACATTCACTTGTGCGTTGTAAAACATTTTTCCACCAAAAATACATCTTTGTTTAATTAAGTTTGACATTTTTAGTTTTATATTTGCTTTAACAGGCATGTTTCAAACCATAACATGTACAACTCTGAAACTTACAAAGTTCAACGTACAAAAAGTGAAGGCAATATCAGACATTAGTACGTCAAAACTGTGTTGATATTGCCTTCATCAGATGGGGTGATGTCACCCCTGTAAAAGCCAAATTTTGAAGATGCACAAAAAACTGAAAATTGTATACTCACCTTTCCGTAATTTTCCTTTCCTGTCGCATCTTCATGGCAGCATACACTTTGGGTTGCGACTCCGCCCCCACAACCTGATAGGACCACATAGCTATAAATTGATGAGAAGGCACCCGCCCCAGTATTCTCTGTATATATACACATCACCTAAGAAGGGTGGGCGATTGTATGCTGCCATGAAGATGCGACAGGAAAGGAAAATTATGGAAAGGTGAGTATACAATTTTCCGTTTTCCTGTAGCATCATGGCAGCATACACTTTGGGGAGTAACTCGCCAGACTAGGTGGGAATGCAAAGTAAGTTTATTGACAAGGAATAGAAGAGTTGGCCTGTATGACGGCCTTCCCGAAATCTACTGCTGATAGGCGTGCAGCATCCACTTTATAATGGGATATAAAAGTGTTTCTGGAAGACCAGGTGGCAGCTCTACAAATGGTTTCCGCTGATACTCTACAGTAGGCTGCCCACAAAGTAGCCACTGCCCTGGTAGAGTGCACCCTTAAGCCCTCCGGAATCTGTAAGGTGCTCAGGGAGTAGGCCTTCTTGATAGTCTTTACCAACCATGAGGCGATGGTACGGGCTGATGCCGCTTGGCCTTTTTTAAACCCGTGTGGGTCAAAGGTAAGCCACCAGGTTAAATGGGAGGTATTTAACTTTTAATAGGTACCATCATCCTTAATATGTATAGAGCAACGTTGATTGAAAAAGGGGGGAAAAAAATCATAGGACCTCTCTAATTTGGTCCTACCTTTTTATAAGGGTGTTAGGACTATTACGGTACCAAAGGGATATAGACCAGGAGTATATAAAGTCTTTTACTTTATTAAAGGATAAGACATTAAAAAGTCCATATAAGGACACAATTGAAGCTAGACAAAAACATAATAACAAAAACTGTTTACAGCAATGTTGACCCTAAATTGACATTGGTATTGCCTGCTCAGGTGGATGAAGGCAGGTTGTTGTGTACTTATGGACGTGACCTCTACAGTTTCGCGGTCAAGCCGCTTCTTTGGGAGGCGTCTAGTACATAATCTACAGAATGAAGAAGATCAACATTACAACAATGCAGCAAGTAATCACTACATATTTACAAAAGTATACATGTATACATTGTTGATATTGGAGACATAGTGATTGATGTTGCACTCAGCACCCTTGGCCCACAAGGGGCTAGAACGACACTGAGACACCAGCGACGGGCATTCCCCCCGGGGCGAGCAAGGGGGGCACTTTAGAAATACTATTGTGGAAAAAGATATATAAATTGTATAAATAATTATATACAAGGGGTTCTGGGAGAAGAAAGGGACCACCTGAGTGCCGGGGGCGGGAAATGGAAGTGATAAGATGAATGGATGAAAAGGACAAGGGGAAGACAAGGGAAAAAGGAAAGGAGACAAAACAGAATGAAGAGAAGGGGAAAAGGAAAAAGAATTGGGGAGAGGGTAGGAAGGGAAAAGAAAAAAAGTGAAGGGAAAGAAAGGGGGGGGGAGAGAGAGAGAGAGAGAAAAGGAGAGATTGGAAGAAAGGGAAAGGCAGAAAGGAACAAAGAAAAAGGGAGGGGGGGGGGAACAAAACAATGAGAGGAAGAGGAAGGGAGAAAGAAAGAGGGCAAAAGGGGGGAGTATGGACAAAGAGAAAAAGAGAAAAAAGAAAAGAAAAATGAAAGAGGGAAGGGAAAAAGGGTAAGAATGGACAAGGAGGGAAGGGAGGGGAGGATGATGATCTAGACAAGGGGTGTTGGATCTGTCCGGCTATATGCATATAAAACTACTCAGATAAATAAAGCAGAAATACTTATAAGAAAAAAAGTTGATACATGTAAATAATACGTGGCAGGGCTAGGGTGTATTAAATGCAAAAACCCTAGGCAAATAGTGGTATTAGTAAAGTGCTCTTGAAAGTGAAAAAGGTGCCTTGGTTCTAATTAAAGAAATATACCACTAATACAAAGTGTGTAAAATGCAAACAGTCTCCCTGGCATAAAAATGCAAACAGTCTCCCTGGCAAAAAAATGCAATCAAGTGCAAAGTGCTCCTGAACAGATATATCTTAACCTCAATGCATTAGATTAAAAGTGTACCCGCAGGTGAGTAAGCAATAGTGACAATCAAAACAATAATATTACAAACCAGGCACACAATTTGTGGCATAAAAAAGGAAAAAATATATATATTAGAAAATGTCCCCAACAAGCGTGCATGAAAATATATAGAAAGGTATATGAAAATCCAAAGTTCAAAATCCCAAAAAATGTGTCCTTATAGTGAAAAAGCAGTAATCTCAGCTTTAACTGATGTAGTCCCCGTCCTCCACCGCACCCCCACTCGTGCTTGCACTCACCGGACCACCTCACCCCTGCAGGGGTAAAGGCATGTGTGGAAAAATCCCACGATGGCGAATCCAGGGGGGGGGGGGTTCCTCCGTTGAAGGGTGTTGTGTTTTGTTGCAATTTAAAAAACGCCGGAGCTGACAGTGCTCCAGAAGCCGGGTCTCAGCTGTTAAGCAGCGTGGTGTGGCGTGCGTTCCACCGCTCACAGCTGGAAACCGGAACAAACACAGAGAAAGTACTGACGTGTGCGTGTCATGAGGCCACGCCTTACGCGTTTCGTCATCAATGACGTCATCTGAGGCGTCAATGTTTATTACTGGGGATATTACTAAGGACACAACACCCTTCAACGGAGGAACCCCCCCCCCCCTGGATTCGCCATCGTGGGATTTTTCCACACATGCCTTTACCCCTGCAGGGGTGAGGTGGTCCGGTGAGTGCAAGCACGAGTGGGGGTGCGGTGGAGGACGGGGACTACATCAGTTAAAGCTGAGATTACTGCTTTTTCACTATAAGGACACATTTTTTGGGATTTTGAACTTTGGATTTTCATATACCTTTCTATATATTTTCATGCACGCTTGTTGGGGACATTTTCTAATATATATATTTTTTCCTTTTTATGCCACAAATTGTGTGCCTGGTTTGTAATATTATTGTTTTGATTGTCACTATTGCTTATTCACCTGCGGGTACACTTTTAATCTAATGCATTGAGGTTAAGATATATCTGTTTAGGAGCACTTTGCACTTGATTGCATTTTTTTGCCAGGGAGACTGTTTGCATTTTTATGCCAGGGAGACTGTTTGCATTTTACACACTTTGTATTAGTGGTATATTTCTTTAATTAGAACCAAGGCACCTTTTTCACTTTCAAGAGCACTTTACTAATACCACTATTTGCCTAGGGTTTTTGCATTTAATACACCCTAGCCCTGCCACGTATTATTTACATGTATCAACTTTTTTTCTTATAAGTATTTCTGCTTTATTTATCTGAGTAGTTTTATATGCATATAGCCGGACAGCGCCAACACCCCTTGTCTAGATCATTACCCATTTTTTGGATATCACCTAGGTGATATTCATTTGTAGGGGGGCAGCAGTCCCTTCTCTTCCTAAGCGCGGAATTACTGCCATACAAGGGAGGGGAGGAGGTGGGGAGTTTTTTGACCCCCCAGTCTGTTTTATTACTACTGCTATCTCCAGCAAGGTGCAAGGGTTTCTTCTTCCCCCCCCTCCCTTCCCTCCTTGTCCATTCTTACCCTTTTTCCCTTCCCTCTTTCATTTTTCTTTTCTTTTTTCTCTTTGTCCATACTCCCCCCTTTTGCCCTCTTTCTTTCTCCCTTCCTCTTCTTCTCGTTGTTTTGTCCCCCCCCCCTCCCCCCTCCCTTTTTCTTTGTTCCTTTCTGCCTTTCCCTTTCTTCCCATCTCTCTCTCTCTCTCTCTATCCCCTTTTTTCCCTTCCCCCCCCCCCCTTTTTTTTCCCTTCACTTTTTTTCTTTTCCCTTCCTACCCTCTCCCCAATTCTTTTTTCTTTTCCCCTTCTCTTCATTCGGTTTTGTCTCCTTTCCCTTGTCTTCCCCTTGTCCTTTGCATTCCCTTATCACTTCCATTTCCCGCCCCCGGCACTCAGGTGGTCCATTTCTTCTCCCAGAACCCCTTGTAAATTATAATTTATACAAATTTATATAACTTTTTCCACAATAGTATTTCCAAAGTGCCCCCCTTGCTCGCCCCCGGGGGAACGCCCGTCGCTGGCGTCTCACAATGTCGTTGAAGGAAAGGGAATACTGGACAAAAACCTCTGGCACTTCGTGTTTGCTGGAGTTGCTGCGAGGTCTATGTCCGGAGGACCCCAGGTCTGGGATATGAGGGTGAATGCTTGGGGGCTCAGAGAGCACTCGTTGTTGGAAATAAAGGTTCTGCTGAGTGAATCCGCTAGGAGATTCTGAACGCCTGGAATGTAAGCCGCCCTAAGATCCAGAAGGTTCAGTTGAGCCCATTGCATCACCGGGCGGACCTCCTGCATCACAGAGATGCTCCTGGTGCCCCCCTGCCTCTTGATGTAGGCTACTGCCACTTTGTTGTCCATCTTTAGGAGAACTTGTTTCCCTCTCAGAAAGGTGCTGAAGGCCAAGAGGGCCTGAAAGGCTGCCTTCATCTCCAGTACATTCGAGACCGAGTCCTGGGTTCTGAAATGCCAGCGGCCCTGTGCCGCGTAATGTAAATAGTGCGCCCCCCAACCTTCCAGGCTGGCATCCGAAGTCACTACTTCCTGATGGGGGGTGACTATTTGTTTGCATCTCCTGAGGTTGCAAGGACGTGTCCACCACTGCAGTGATAGACTGGCCTCCTCCGAGATGTAAATCGGTTGGGACATGGACAAACCGTCCCACTGACGCAGGAAAGAGGTTTGAAGGGGTCTCGAATTCCATTGCACCCACCGGACCATTGGGATGGTTGCTGACAGAGAGCCTAGGAGACTGAGGCATGCTCTGGCTGGTAAGGATGGTGCCGAGATCGATTTTCTTACTCTGAAATAATGGAGATATTTTCTCCAGTGGCAGCTCCACTGTATTTGCTCGGGTATCCAGTTCGGCCCCTAGTAAGACCATCCATTGGGTGGGCTGGATGTTGCTCTTTCCCCAATTTATTATCCATCCCAAACTCTTTAGTGTGGAAACTAGGATTTCCCGGTGTTGCACGAGGGATTCCTGGCTGTTTGAGAGGAGGAGGATTTCGTCCAGGTAGTGGTGGACCCTTAGACCTTTTTCTCTCAAGGAGGCTATCACCGGTAGTAAGACCTTCGTAAATGTTCTGGGGGCTGTCGAGATTCAGAAGAGAAGACTCTGAAATTGAAAGTGCCCGTGATCCACTGAGAATCGCAGGAATCTTTGGAATGCAGCATGAATCGGGATATGCAGGTAGGCGTCCTGGAGGTCTATGGAAAGCATCCAGTCTCCCAGATTTATGGCCTGGAGGATAGACTGTAAGCTTTCCATCTTGAATGACTCCACCCGGATGGACCTGTTGAGATTCTTTAGATCTAGAACCGGGCGCAGATCCCCCGATTTCTTTTTGACGAGGAACAGCGGGGAATAAAATCCCTTGCCTCTCTGTGCTGGCGGAACTTCTATTATCGCCCGTTTCCGGAGAAGGTCCTGAACATAATTCATCAGTGACATCCTTTTTTCCTGAGATGGAGGAAGATGGGTAAGGCAAAATTGATCCTTTGGGGGTTGACTTTTGAAGGACCACCTGTGGCCAAATCTGATGGTGGCCAGAGTCCAGGGATCCTTTATAATTTCCGCCCAGACCAGCCTGAATCTGGAGAGTCTGGCTCCCACTACTGCTGGCTGGACGGACGCACCATCAAAAGGACTTCTGGTCACTGGAAGCGGGAGTCTTGGGCTTTTGAAATTTCATGAAGGATGGCTGAGGATTTTGCCAGCTCCTTCGGTACTCCTTCCCAGGCCTGTACGCTTTTGCATCCCTATACCTCTCCGGAAGGCTTCGTTTAAAGGGAGTAGGTCTCTGTTTTGGCCTTCTATCCGAAGGGATAAGCCAGGACTTGCTGCCAGTCACCTTTGAAATGGCTGAGTCCAACTTCGCCCCAAAAAGGTTCTCCCCGTCAAACGGGATGCGACACCAATTGGACTTGGAGGCGGGGTCCGCCGTCAAGGGCTTCAGCCATAGCGCTCTTCTGGCCATTACCGAGGCCAACATGGAGTTAGATGCAGACCTGATTGTATCGACAGAGGCCTCTGCCACAAAGTCGCCCACTAGGCTTAGTTCTTGCAAAGCTTTTACTATTTTCTCCTGGTCTGCACCCTCAAATACGAGCTTCTCAGTGTTTGCGGACCAGCTGGAAATGGCTCTACCCACTGCTGCGAGCGCTACCGCTGGCCTGCAGGCGCCTCCTGCCGACAGGTAGGCCCTCTTAAGGTCCGTGTCGATTTTCCTATGGAGCACGTCCCTGAATGTTACCGCGTCCTTTATAGCGAGTGTAACATGCCTGGCTAGGCGCATAAAAAGATGCGTCCACTACAGGAGGAGAAACCAGAGAGGTTACTTTAGGCTCCTTGAGCGGATACAGTTTGAGAAGTCTATTATTTAGACTGGATTTCTTTTCGGGTCTTTGCCATTCCTCCTTGATTAGGTCGTCCAGTTCCTCAATAAATGGGAAAGCTTCTGGATCCTTCTTAAGGTGAGGGAAATACTTCCTTTGTTTTTGTTGGACCTCCTGGGGTTCCTCCCAGTTTATTGCCTCTTTAACCGACTTGACAAAAGGCTCTATTAGAGAAAAGTCAAAGCCAGCCGATACCTCCAGTCCCTCATTATCAGACAGAGTCTTGCTCTCTTGATGTACTGGTCGGAGCGGGGGAGGCACTGTGAATAGAAAACTCTGTTTCTGGAATCAAGGCCTGCGGAGCTGAAATTCCAGCGGATTCTCCGGTATCCGGGACTCTCTTTGGTGGCCTCCTTGAGGCACTTTTGACAGGCCAGTTTATCCAGGAGGGCAACTGCACCGCATATCCAGCAGGCATTCCCGGAGGGATGGGAGTGGCATGCTGGAGACCGGGGTCTGCGCGAAGGGGATTTTCTATGGTGGGAGCGACTGTGTCTTGAGTATGATCTAGACCGGCTCCTTCTGCGACTCCCTCTCTGGCCCGAGCGGCTTCTCCTGTGGTATGAGCGGCTGTCTGTGTCTGGAGCGACTTATTCTGTGCGAGGTCTCTCTATGTCTTGAAGCAGATGTTCCTGAGGACCTGATAGGGCTGACCAATTTAGGTAGCATTAGTAGTGCTCTCTTTTTCAATCTTCACTACTTACCGCGTCTCACCCCCCCCTTACCTATTAGGCTGGCGGTGATCTGCTGAGGCAGCAGTCTCCATAGTGAAGGAGTGGTGAAACCTGCAGGAACAGCAAGATTAAGACATGCAAAAAGAATTTAGGCAGAAGATAGGTAGTCAGATAGCATAGGTACTTACCTTTGCAGAGCGTTTTAAATGGCTATAAAGCAGTCTCAAGTCAGTAACACAGCAAAGGCAGTGAAAACTGACATTGGGGCTTTTTAAAACTGCCGCCATGGACGCCGAGCGCTCGCGCATGCGCAGTAGCGCGGCACCCGGCGCCATTTTGGAACCTGGCATAGGCAGAGAATGCCCTGTTACTGCGCATGCGCGAGAGCGCTCGGCGCACACAAGGAAGCTTACAGGGGAACAAGAGAGCCCAGGAATACCAAGTAGATAGGAGAAAGTGGGGGGAGACTGCTGCGCACAACTAAGCCTATTTAAGGCTTATATCTAACAGGCCAGAGTGAAACTTCTGAGGCCATTCCACCGGCAAGCCTGTTTAAAGCTTATATATGGATTGCTGACGTGTCAAGCCTGTTTAAGGCTTATATTATGGCCAGCAGAGACAACAAAAAAAGTGCCCCTGAGTTCACCAGAGTGGGGCTACTTCCATCTAGCTCGTTTAGAGGCTGTACAGGAAAGGACTTCCACCCAGGAGAGGCTAGAACCTGGCTGGGGCGAAGCGGTAAGGGGGTGCTGATCCGTGCGGTCCTGACAGGTAAGGAAAAATAAGAGAATACTGGGGCGGGTGCCTTCTCATCAATTTATAGCTATGTGGTCCTATCAGGTTGTGGGGTTGGAGTCACAACCCAAAGTGTATGCTGCCATGATGCGACAGGAAATTGGGATTCAAAATGGGGGTTTCCCTCCTGATCCCATGCCTAATGTCAACATGTACTAGCTCCCATCATGGGGGATCAAAGAACGTGTTTTGGGGGTGCAACCCCTTTCTCTCACCTACTAGAGTTGCGAGGAAGAGGTTGCACCCACAAAACGCATACATTGATATCCCATGATGGTAGATAGCACCTGTTGACACACTGTGTGCATCTTCAAAATTTGGCTTTTAAAATGTATTAAAACTTTAGGAAATTTCTCCAAAAAATTAAAAAATTGTGTCATTTTGTTGTTATTTAGATTCCCCCTAATACATTAATCATGTTCTTCAGTTTTTGTTCAACATCATTGTTTTTTTGCTTTATGATGTCTAAATCCCGACTACACACCATTATGTCCTGGATTAGCATTTGTGCACTTTCACTGGTGAAATGAGGAGATTGTTCTTCCACAACATGCACATCACCTAAAATCAAAAAACACACCATGTATTATAAATATGCAGGCTTACATCTATTATCTGAAGCTGTGGTCTCAGACACTCACCTGTTGTGGTCACTATTTCAACCACGTCATCCACCTCTCCTTCCTCCACATCCTCCGGTTGTGGTGTGCCGAGTTCCCCTTCTTTCTGAGGTGGGGGGTCCCTGGTGTCCTCAGACGTCCCGAGTCTTTTCTCCCCTATGAGGAATAAACAAAAGGTATACTTAGCACACAGATATTTGAGGCCAGAAATAGGAATATGAAACGTTTTTTGGAAGTGTGGTACAATTGTCTGTTTTGGCAGAGTTCCAAGCTGAATACATGATTTTTTCCCTTGCCAAAGCAGGAATACTTACCTTTTTTTGGACAATATTCACACATGAAGACACCCCTAGTATTCCCTGGAGCACCTGTGTGGGACACCCTAAAAAGTTTGTTCTGGTGTCTTACACTATTGCTCCTGAGTCCAGATGTGTAAACAGCTGCTGAATGTCCTCTCCTTACACTACACTGAATCATGTTTGCAATTCATTCTAGTTACAAACACATCTAGACAACAATGTACTAAACGTATTTTAATACAAATAGGCATGACCAAATGTAGTTAACTCTGTACCTGCAAAAAACATTGTATTAGTGGGCGAACGAATGATGTTTACTATGACCGATTACTGTGTCCACGAGCCTGAAAGTTGCCATTTTAAACTGTACAACAGTAAAGTAAAGCACATGGAGCAGCATGCAAGTAATAGTAACAATAATAATAATAATAATAATAATAATAATAATAATAATAGGAACACACGACAAATACTTACTTTTTAGAAGCAGTTTCTTGATTCTTCTGTACTGATCCTGCTCCCTCAATTTCAGGTCTGACCAGCGTTTCCTTAATTGCTCCTTGGATCGCTGTATCCCAAAATTCCTGTGCAGACTTCTCACAATTTTAGACATGATCTTGGCCTTTCTCACATTTGGGTTTAGGTAAGGTCCATACTTCCCATCATAGTCGACCCTCTTCAAGAGGTCCACCATCTCTACAAAGGACATGTTTGAGGCCTTATATCTCTTCCAAGATCAGGACGTTTCTGTCTCCAGGCTTTCCTCGTCGTTACTGGAATTACGCACCTGCTGTGTCTCTGCCATGTCCTCTCCCACTGCGCTGAAAGAGAAGGGGTGAAGAATATTCTATAAAGAACGTCAGGGGCGGACGGCGCTTGCGGAGTTTCACGCATGCACAGTATATATAAAGTGTAACGCGCGCGTCGGACGTACGATCTGTGAGTTGGAGGAAGTTCCGATCGTGAGAACGAAGGTAACATTTGAACTTGGGGCATCAGTGGCCTATACTGCTTCTAGATTGAGGCCTATATTGTGATAAAATTATGAGAGTTTAGCCTGACATTAGGGATATTCTTTCAGAAATAATGAATCCGTTCAAAAAGCCTGAGTTTATGAGACAGTTATCGATAGGTACAGGGAGCTGCCCAGTTTGTGGCAAGTCAACCATAATTTATACCATATCAGACCAACTAGAAAGGCAGCACTGGAAAAACTGCTGGAATTTGTGAAGACGGAGGTTCCCAACGCAGACAGCAATTTTTTGGACAGGAAAATTGGTAGCTTGAGGAGCACATACAAGAAGGAGCGTAATAAGGTCCTGGCATCCCAGAGGTCAGGAGCAGCAGCAGAAACAAAATACATTTTCTGAAAGACCAGACTGAAGTGAGGTCATCACCTTCTACCTTCCTTCCCATAGTAGCAGCGAAAATGCAGGAAATGGAGGGGGGCCAACGCCTCTTATGTGCGAACATCATTTTACTGACCCTAAATAAGGGGTTGAGTGGCCAAATGACAGAAAATACACACCTTTCTGAGTTTGTCCATCCTCCTCCTTCTGCCACAACTCGACGAACAAAGCCACAGCGTGCAGGGAAGCGTGGAAGGAAGACAAGAGAGTGATGGCCTGGGTTCAGTCTGGTCTGACAGAAGACGCAGGCTGTTGTAGTACCACAGCCTGGAGACATATATGTAATCTGCTGCTGTTCCTGATCTCTCGGAGTCCAGGACCAGATTGTGCTCCCTATTGTATGGACTCCTCAGGCTACCAATTATTTTTTTCAAATAGATGAAGTGTGCCCTGGGGTACAAAGGCTTAGCAAATTTCTGCAATTTCTCCAGCGTTGCCTTCCCTCTTTCTTTTGTTATGACCGATAATAAATGGTAATTTTGTTTATAACAACTACTTGCCTATGTGTTTTTATTAAAAAAAGGACAGTTTGTGAGTAGGCAGGTACATTTCAAAAATACAATGTCAACTTAACAAGGGACACCAACCTCCTTGAAGTTAAAAAATACAAGATAATAATGTTGTTGTGGTAACTTGACACACACACAAAAAAAAAATATGGAGATCCCTAGAAAATAATTTGAAAATAATCAAAAAAAAGGAGATCTTGATTTAAATTAAAAAAAGGAAAAAAAAATCACTATAAAAAATAATTGTAAACATTATTATGGAGATCTGGCTTTAAAAACGAAAAATATTATTAGGGAGATCATAAGAAATAATAAAGAAATACGTTTGTCAGAACTCTGTGTGAATATCAGCAGCAAAACAAAGTCATTCTTCTAGCATTATAAAGAACAAAAGAATGCGCTGCATTAAAAGATCCAAAAATTTACAGCGTGACAAATGTGCTATGTGATATACCTATCGAGAACTCCACACAAATATGGGGGACCCATGAGACCTTCCTCGGTTAAACCCCCACACTCTGGGTCTATTAAGCGCTTTTTAGCCACAGGATTGGAGGATTCCTTGGAGGCCGGGACTCAGTGCCCCGCCACGTGGTGTGAGGGTTTATCCCTGCTGCATCAAGCCATTCGCAGCACAACTCTCCTGCTTCCTCCTGCGAGTTATCTCCGCAGTAGAGGCTCACTCTGAGACATGAATGTGGCTTCTCTGGAAAGGAGTCCCTCCACTAAAAATGAGCTTGCTACCATAATACATAACCTGGAACGTTCTATCAAGAAGGAAGTGTCCTCTATGCAGTATGAACTTGCTAACACACTGCAGAGAGTGGAAGACATCGAGCAGCGGCTGGATCACCACTATACCGCAATTTCTGACCTCCAAGCCCAGATGCACCATTTAACCATAGCTCATTGCATGGCGTTATACAAAGTTAGAGGATCAGGAAAACCACAGTAGGAGGAACAACCTCCACACTAGAGGGCTCCCGGAGGCTACGAGATGAAGACTATGACGATACTATCAAGGGGATTCTCAACTATATCCTAGGAAACCCGATCACGGATGCCTTGCCTTTTGATCGGGTACACAGGGCTTTCCGTCCCCACAGAGAGATGTGATCTGCCGACTGCATTACTACACTGACAAGGAAGCAATGGCAAAAAAGTTGTGGGACATCCCCTCCCACGACTTCAACGCGGCCATGATTACCATCTACCCTGACTTGGCGAAGGAGACCCTGGAGCATCAAAGAGCACAACATCCTTTACTGGACAAGTTGCGGGATGCGAATGTGACTTACAGGTGGGGATTCCCTGACTGTCTCATCGCTATCAAAGATGGCCACTCTGCCACGTTGCGATTCCCAGAGGACTTGGAGAAATTCTGCCAAGACATGCATATGGACCCACTGGACCTCCCGGGCTGGGACCATTTGTCTGTCTTAACATTTCTTCCAGAGCAGCAATGACACAGAGCTTCTAAGAAATGTCATTCGGGCACATCCGATTTTTCACTCAAAAATGGGAGATCTTTCCATTATAATCTTTGTGAGTTATAGCTTCCCCATAGCTAATTTTCCCTGAGCCTGATGCTGGAACTCTAGACATTTTTCTACTAGTGTGCATCCTTTCGCACTCACTGATCCTTATTGGACAACTGCTCTACCCTTGGACTCACAGTTTTGCAATGTTATTTTGTTTTATACTTTTACCCTTATTGGTTCTACTGAACCCCCCTATGTTGCTCAGGGGCACCCTTGGGCTTGTACTCATGGTGTCGGTGTCCTGGATGCCTGATACCCTGGGGGTTGGCCAGAGGGTAAACCCCCTATCCTATCCCTCCATATATTTGCGTGACCTACCAGATGTTGTTTGGTTCCATCTTTCTACAATTTCTCTCATTCCTTCTCACTTAATGAATTTCCTGACTTCCCCTTCTACACCTAGGTGTCTTTCCTTCCTCCTGATACAGCGCTTTAGATCCCAATCTGCAGTTTTTGTTATCTCCTCATGGTGAAAAATCAGCCCTCTTTATTTCCAAGATTAAGTCTGATAAAGAATCTATAGCGCATACCTCGACTGACATCTCCAAAATACTTAGGGACTTCTACCAGCGTCTATACGGTGTCCAAAAAGAGCATCCTGCACAAAAGTCACTTGGTAGCTGACTTTTTATCCAAAGCTGCCCTTCCTAAATTCCCCACCGCCACGTTAAACTTCCTGGAGGCTCCTGTTACAGAAGATGAAGTGAGCAAGGCCGTCAAATCTCTTGCCTCTGGCAAGGCACCTGGGCCAGATGTGTACACTGTTTAATACTACAAACCTTTTCAAAGCATCTGGCTTTCTCACTTTACTTGTGTCTGGGGAAGGCCCCTTTAGATCTGAAACCATTCATGTGCACTGTTTACTGTTTTTCCAAAACAGAGTGAAGACCCTGCCTGTTCTTGAAGCGATTAAACATGAATGCCAAAATTTATGCGAGAGTTCAAGCGAACCGTCTGCTCCCTTTACTGCCGAAATGGGTCTCAACTGATCAGACAGGATTCATCCCCGTAGGGAGGCTAAAGACACAGATTCTGATTGCACATACCCAAAATTGTTCCCGGCCCACCCTGTTACTTTCAATTGATGATGAAAAAGCATTTGACAGGGTGGACTGGGAATATCTCTTAGCGGTCTTGTCCCCACTTAGGTTTAGGCTTAACCTTGTTGCAGCACTATAGACAACTCACTGCTCAAATAAGAGTCATTGGCACACTCCGTGATCCTTTCTCCCTGCACAATGGTACACGGCAGGGCTGTCCTTTATCTCCCCTTTTATTTGCCCCCTCCTTTGAACCGTCTTATATACTATTAGATGAAACCCTAACATTCATTGCATAACAGTTGAACAAACAGAACACAAATAAGCTGCATATGCGGATGACATTCTTTTAACATACAGCAGCCCAAGGTCTCCCTACAAAACTTGATGTCTGCATTTTCTATCTTTGGTAGGGTCTCTAATTTCAAAATCAGTCTCACCAAGTCACAGATTTTCAACCTCAATATTCTACAGGCAGAAGCACGGGTCATGAAAGGGACATTCCCATTTGCTTGGCAGAGCTCTTCCCTAAAATACCTCGGGATTTCGCTCACCTCTTCCCTGCCTAGACTATTTCAGGATAACTATATGCCCCTGCTTATTAAACTTGACCTAAGTTGCTGGAATTCACTTGCACACACTTGACTGGGTAGAATAAACATTAAGATGACTGTGTGGCTGCCAGGTTGCTTTTCTCTTCCTTAGTCCATTAAGGTAAATATGTCTGGAAACAAGTTAAACCTTGTTGTGAAAATTGTTATTAATGTACAGTGTCAGATATCTCCCAGTGTCAGTTTTGCTGCAATACGCTCATGCGAGTTTCAGTAACTAAACTTAGGACAGGGTAATAGCTCCGCTGCAGAAAGTGCTGCAAAAGAGGCGCAGTTTGGATGCCTTCCTAGATCCAAAAAACCCACGTGCCTGCTTCTGCAGCACTTTGTACCATATCCTGGAGGACATTGGTGGAGACCAGGAGAAACATTGCAGGGATAGCCTGTATGCTGTTGCAATACAGTATCAGTCTGCAAAATTAAAGTGTTACTAAACCCACAACAGTAAAATCAGTCTGTATATGCAGTAAAGCATGCTCATTACTGTGGAACCTAAGGGGTTAATCCTCAGCATTGTGTAAAAAGGCTGTTTGACCTTGTCTTCTCTGATCTTCCCCTTCAACTGTCTAACCATCTCCTGAAAAGCCAGAGCCTTTGGAGTCACTCTGCACATGCTCAGTTTGATGTGTAATGCTTGAGTGTTTTTTTTTTTTCTTGGGATCTTGAGGACCAACCAGCACTGTCCAGACAGAGGTTCAGGGGTCCTGTAGCCTCACAGGACAGTCATAGTAGGATGAAAACTCTTCCTACATGCTTTAACCAGACAATGATAGAAGTAACAAGACTGCTATATACTGCTGATGAGAAAAGGTTTAGCAGTTTATAATTAAAAAGTTTTTTCATGTCCTGTGGGAGACCAGAAATATTGAATGCAGGGTCCTGGGTTTAGGAACACTTCAAGTGGTGGGCAACCACCTAGCTATCCCTGCAATTATTTCAGGGTCCCCCCCATGCATCCCGGGCACTCTGCAGTGCTATTACTCCACTCTTACCATCAGCCCCCTCCTCAACGCTTGCCTCCACCAACCCAGTCCCAGACGTCCTTTCATCACTTCCCATGGGATTTCCCTCCTCCTTCTCACGTCACCTCCTTCCCATTTATATACCGACAGTGGCCCCAAGCCGATTTTGCTCCACCAAGCCTACAAGTACCTAACCATTCCTACATTGAACCTTCTTTCTGCCATCGCCACGTGGAACCCAAGGGGTAATTTATTCCCTTGCACCATTTACCACCAGCTTTAAATAAAAAAAATTTGAACAGATACATTTTGTCTTGTGTGTTCTCCAATTTTTGTTTTTTTTAAGTTGCTATGGACAAATTTTCCTCTGTGTGGGGTAAATGTATACAGACTCCAAAGAGGACTGTATAAGTTTAACTCCCACAGAATATGTATGTGAATAACAGACCTCTCCCCAAAATAAAGAAAAAAAAAAAAAAAAAGTACATAGGGAGACAACAGAACAAAATTCAAAAAGTTAATAAAAAATTAATTGCCAGAAATGTTATTTTACAGAAAAGTAAGCTAGAAAAAAAAAATTAAAAATGAGGACATTAAAAATATTTATCCTGCCAGGACACTTCTCCATCAGGTGAAACAAAAAAAAAATCAGCAAACTGATTTCTAAATGTCATTACACGTGCAGTTGAACGCAAGTCCATGTACTGGACATGCTGTGCAGGATGTGATGGCTCTGGTTAATCAGCGGCTCTCTCGTCTCTAAGGAAGTTGTGGAGGACACAGAATGCAAAAACCTTTATCGCATTCTCGACATCAAGCTGCATGCACAAGAGAACACGCCACTTTAGCTGTGCAGGTGCCAAATGCGCACTCAGCCACCCGATGTGCATGGCTCAGAGGGTAGCTGAAAACTTTTTTTCTTGTGGCTCAGGCCGTAACTGCTGTATGGCTGCATCAAATTTTCAGCCAGCTTGAAGGCCTCATCAACAACAATAACCATTGGAAGACTCAGATCTTCAGTACATAGTAGTGGCCTGCTTTGGGGAATGTTAAGGCTTCCCTTATTTAGACGACGTCCCATGGCAGACTCATGAAAGATGTGAGCATCACCCTGGCTGCCATAGCCTCCTACATCCACACTTATGAAGCGGAGATTTGCATCAGCCAAGAGGACCACAGAAAAAATACTTCATGTAATTAAAGTACAGAGATATGGACTGGGAAGGCTTTTTAAACCTCATGCGCTTGCGGTCGAGGGCTCCAATGCAGTTGTAAAACTGTTCTCCCAGAACTCGCCTGCAATGGCTTCCCACATCTCCTCATATGGTGTTGGCCTCACCGCTTCATGTAACTCTTCCCATAGTGCCAAAAAGATTTCCCTGGTTACCTTGGCCACCGTGGAGATACCCATTACAAAATAGTGATGTAAGGATGCAAATATTTGTCCAGTTGCAAGAAATCTAAAAAAAAAAAAAAAATTCCAAGAAATATATATATGCGAATAAATAAATAAATAAAAACACACAAAACAAAGGATAACAATATAATTTTAAACCATTCAGATAATATAGCATATAAAAAAAGTGAAAATGAAATAAACGTAAATAAATACATAAAAAAAAATTATATCTCTGTACATTTTTCATGAGAACAAAAATGCAACATACCAGATTGTCACAAGGCGAGGTGACGCATTTATTCACGCCTGTCCATTGTTGTTGTCCATTCTTGTCAGCCTTGGTCTGAGCCTCTCCAGAAGGTCTTTGTTTGTTTGTCTTTGTTTCTCCAGAAGGTCAAACGCAGGAACAGACATGCGTTAAAGGGGAAAAATGTATCCTCCGGCTGTCTATCTCCACAGCTCCGTATCACAAGCAGCAGGATGGCCTCATTGATTTTCTAAATGACTGGATCCATTATAGAAATCAGATGCGCTCTCTCTCCAATCAAAATAGCGAAGAAGATTATATTATTTCTTTATGCATTGTGGAAAATTGGGAGTGAAACAGAGTCTCCCCACAAGAGGGGAGAGTTTTTTAAAAAAAAAAATACTTGTCAACGCTAATGCGCTTAAATAGATCTAAACGCATGTGCAAAACACAGCTAAAGGGGCATTTTTTAGGACGCATTTTTTTTTGTGGTGGCAGAACAGGCTTTGCAGCTCTTTTTTTTTAACACCCTATGTGCATGAGGCCCAAAGAAACAAAGCATTAGGAAATGCAAATTAATTTACTATCTAATGTAGTTAACAGTGATTATGAGGCTAAAGGTTACTGTTGAGCTCTACGGACTGCAATCAGGAACTGGAGTCAGTACGTAGAAGGAGTCTTCTCAGACAGCTAGGGTGCATGAACCCATGATGTTGACTGGAGACTGGAAAGCACATCAATCATGGACAGCACGACAAAACATCTAGAGTAAAATACTCTTACCGGAACACGTGGGACGTACCAGCCATATAGCTGTGCGTCTATCTGAGCTTGTGGAGGTGACCTCCCGTGCACTCTCTCCAAGGGTCCACCCCTCGATCGTGATCTTCAATCGGCCGGGTTGTCTTATGGGTCACAATAACCGATAGCCAAACGGTAGATGGTGGAAGTGGATGGCCCTCTCACACGTTCTCCGGTTCCAGGTATGTTCAAAGGGACCAGTTAAAAGTAAGACCATGGAGAAAAAAGAAAAACAAAGGGGCTCTACATGGCACAGGTCAAAAAGATAAGGGATTTATTGGATAAAAAAACCTTACAGAATAAAAGTGATCACAAGATAAAATAGGAGGCAATGTGGAAAGCTGAACGCCCTACGCGTTTCGACTAAAAAGCCTTCAACTGGGGCATGGAACAGCCTCTCCACACTGCCCATATATATATATAGACTGTAAACAGCATTGTAAAATCATTGGGTCCGCCCCCGTCATGGCGGGGCCGGAAGTGCAGGGTTGAATGGTATAAACACCATAAAACTGGATATTATTGTAAATGGTGAGATAATAATCCCATATGAGCACACATACTGCATTGGGTTATAGGTATAAACCGATTTTAGGGTAAAAACAGGGTATGAATGTAGGAAAAAGGTCATAAACATCGAAACACCATGCCGGCTTGCGTTCCATGCCTCACTATGGCTAAAGGAACCTGCGTTCCAGAAATCTCTGACATGTGACCAGAAAGGGAAACGACCAGCGCGTTCTGCGCCGCTGACGTTTCCCACGGTCATCCATAGGGGCGTGTGATCCCAGAGGGGAGTGAGGAGGAGATGCACGCCGGCGGCCAATAGGCCGCCGACAACTCATCAGCTCCCTCCTAAGGGGCGTACACTTCACGCATACAGGAGGGCAGACGGCCGCTCTAAAGCCAGTCGCGTCAGCAATCCCGGACGGGGAGGCCAATCACCGGCGAGCCCAGCAAACAGACCACTCCCACTCCTGTCAGTGGGATGCTGGTCTATAGAACGCCGTGCGTACTATGTAGGCTACGCTGAACAGCACTGCGCGGCGAGCGTTGTCATGGCAACGCTATACACCGCAGGGCGGACCGCTATGGTAACAGTAAAAAAACCAGATGCCATAGTGGTACCGCCGTATTGGCAATGTAATATCTCACCTATGAAACATACAGTGGGTAATATTTCACAGGATAGACAAAGGCATAATGGTCAGATGTGAAGGGGGGGGAAATGGGGGGGGGGGGAATTAAACCCAATCAGCAGTGCATCTGAGCAATTCTTATCCCTGCAACTCAGACATAGTACTGCAAATACAAGCCCCAAGACCAGAAAGTGCCCCATTATCTGACTGACCAGAAAAGGGGGGAGGGGAAAAGGAGGGGCCCTGAAGTCCTAGAATGGGTAGATGGGATACCAGATATGTCTGGTATCAATAAACCGGGGTGGAAAAATAGACCTCAACCACAGGTAGAGACTACTATAGAAAGAGACAGACTCGCAAAAAAAAAAAAATGGGGGACGCTATAATCCCCATCTACAAGAAGGAAGCATAAATGACTATAAACAGAAAAATAACAATGAGACGATGAAAAATGAAAATGTAAACCCAAATAACACTCATAACTGAAAAAAATATATAAGAGATGAACAATAGCCAATCCAAGAGCCGAAGCATAGTAAACAGGGACAGAGAAAGTGAAAAATTATACCAGCACGTTCAGGTAGAACGGGACCTAGAATACGGTCATTTTTTCAGAACCCTCCAGTGTCTATCAATAATCCTTTTGACTTCTCTATGTTGAGTAGAGAATACAGTGAAAAATGACCATTTATGGGGGTTATCACCCTGTGTTTTAGGACGGTCTATCAAAAGTGAATTCCTATCCACATCCCCGACTTCCTTAATGATGTTATCAAGGTCAGATGGTCTATATCCCTTTTCCAGAAATCTTTTTCTGAGAGTTTGGCACTGTGACCGAAAATCCTCAGTGTTGCTACAATTACGTCGCAACCTGAGGAACTGTCCTTTAGGGACAGATTTCAGCCACTGCTGATGGTGACAGCTGTCCACCGGGATGTACCCGTTGCGGTCTGTGGGCTTAAAAAACGTTTTGAGTACCAGTTGTCTGTTAACCACAGACACTTCCAGATCAAGGAAATGTATAGTCTCAGGGCTAGCCTCAAAACATAAAGAGATGTTTCTATCATTAGTGTTGAGATAATCCATGTACTCTTCAAGTGACCTAAGGTCACCCTTCCATAGGAGGAGGATGTCGTCTATATACCTAGCCCACAGAACCAACTTCATTATCATTGACAAATTTGTCCCCCATTGGAGGGGTGAGTCTCGGGTTAGGGGTGTGTCGCGTCTCGAAACGTATTGGATCTATGAGCTCGGGTGCCATACCCCGCACGGTATGAATGTGGAATGGGACATTAACAGTTTCATTAACCGTGCGTGAGTGACACTTGAGTTCTGTAGCTGTGACACACCCTTATACACTTTCTCTGTCCCTATTTACTATGCTTCGGCTCTTGGATTGGCTATTGTTCATCTCTTATATATTTTTTTCAGTTATGAGTGTTATTTGGGTTTACATTTTCATTTTTCATCGTCTCATTGTTATTTTTCTGTTTATAGTCATTTATGCTTCCTTCTTGTAGATGGGGATTATAGCGTCCCCCATTTTTTTTTTTTGCGAGTCTGTCTCTTTCTATAGTAGTCTCTACCTGTGGTTGAGGTCTATTTTTCCACCCCGGTTTATTGATACCAGACATATCTGGTATCCCATCTACCCATTCTAGGACTTCAGGGCCCCTCCTTTTCCCCTCCCCCCTTTTCTGGTCAGTCAGATAATGGGGCACTTTCTGGTCTTGGGGCTTGTATTTGCAGTACTATGTCTGAGTTGCAGGGATAAGAATTGCTCAGATGCACTGCTGATTGGGTTTAATTCCCCCCCCCCCCCTTTCCCCCCCCCTTCACATCTGACCATTATGCCTTTGTCTATCCTGTGAAATATTACCCACTGTATGTTTCATAGGTGAGATATTACATTGCCAATACGGCGGTACCACTATGGCATCTGGTTTTTTACTGTTACCATAGCGGTCCGCCCTGCGGTGTATAGCGTTGCCATGACAACGCTCGCTGCGCAGTGCTGTTCAGCGTAGCCTACATAGTACGCACGGTGTTCTATAGACCAGCATCCCACTGACAGGAGTGGGAGTGGTCTGTTTGCTGGGCTCGTCGGTGATTGGCCTCCCCGTCCGGGATTGCTGACGCGACTGGCTTTAGAGCGGCCGTCTGCCCTCCTGTATGCGTGAAGTGTACGCCCCTTAGGAGGGAGCTGATGAGTTGTCGGCTGCCTATTGGCCGCCGGCGTGCATCTCTTCCTCACTCCCCTCTGGGATCACACGCCCCTATGGATGACCGTGGGAAACGTCAGCGGCGCAGAACGCGCTGGTCGTTTCCCTTTCTGGTCACATGTCAGAGATTTCTGGAACGCAGGTTCCTTTAGCCATAGTGAGGCTTGGAACGCAAGCCGGCATGGTGTTTCGATGTTTATGACCTTTTTCCTACATTCATACCCTGTTTTTACCCTAAAATCGGTTTATACCTATAACCCAATGCAGTATGTGTGCTCATATGGGATTATTATCTCACCATTTACAATAATATCCAGTTTTATGGTGTTTATACCATTCAACCCTGCACTTCCGGCCCCGCCATGACGGGGGCGGACCCAATGATTTTACAATGCTGTTTACAGTCTATATATATATGGGCAGTGTGGAGAGGCTGTTCCATGCCCCAGTTGAAGGCTTTTTAGTCGAAACGCGTAGGGCGTTCAGCTTTCCACATTGCCTCCTATTTTATCTTGTGATCACTTTTATTCTGTAAGGTTTTTTTATCCAATAAATCCCTTATCTTTTTGACCTGCGCCATGTAGAGCCCTTTGTTTTTCTTTTTTCTCCATGGTCTTACTTTTAACTGGTCCCTTTGAACATACCTGGAACCGGAGAACGTGTGAGAGGGCCATCCACTTCCACCATCTACCGTTTGGCTATCGGTTATTGTGACCCATAAGACAACCCGGCCGATTGAAGATCACGATCGAGGGGTGGACCCTTGGAGAGAGTGCACGGGAGGTCACCTCCACAAGCTCAGATAGACGCACAGCTATATGGCTGGTACGTCCCACGTGTTCCGGTAAGAGTATTTTACTCTAGATGTTTTGTCGTGCTGTCCATGATTGATGTGCTTTCCAGTCTCCAGTCAACATCATGGGTTCATGCACCCTAGCTGTCTGAGAAGACTCCTTCTACGTACTGACTCCAGTTCCTGATTGCAGTCCGTAGAGCTCAACACAGTGCTATTGGACATTTCTTCTTTCTTTTTAATGGTTTCTGGACTTTCACTCACACTTTAATAGTGGTTATATATAGATTAATATTTAATTATATTTGGTTTTCCTCACCCATCATATTTTTGATTCATCTACTTTCTAGCGCTGCACTTATTTTGTTTATACTTTATGAAACTTGGTTTGTTTGTGTGCTAGCAGCTATTTATTATTTGTTCACATTTTTGGGGTCAGCGCAACTTGTTCCTTCACATCACATAAAGGTTACTGTTAACCAAGAGCAAATCAGCGATCCTCCTAAATATCTGTTTGCAGATAGGACTTATTAGCAAAAATGTATGCAATTAAAGTAGTTAGAGACACTCTCCACAGTTAGAACTATGCAGGTACCACAAATGGTTTTTCAGAATCAGTTTCAGAAATGATCTTTTTTTTATTTTTTTACAAGGTTAAAAAGTTCTGTCATGTGACCACGCATCTCCTCTTACTGATAGTGGAAGCTGGTGGTTACAGGATACTGTGCAGACACAAAGCATGCCTGTATTCCATAGACGGTTCAGCCTGAGGCATGATACAAGCTGTGCTTGAGCAGGGGATGTATTAATAAGGCAGTCTGCAATTTAATAGGGGAGATGTGCCAGAGGTCGGCTGTGACTGGTCGGGGGCACGGTGACTTTACATACTACCCAATACAGGCATGCTGTTTTTAAAGCAAGGAAAAAAGGTGACTGGCAGAATCAACCAAGTACTTCAGATAGAAGTAGTACATGAAAATGATAGACTGTGTAGAAAAGGGTGGATGGAGGGCGCGTGATCAAACGCTTACATCAAAAAAATTTTAGTTCATTCACGTACACTGGAATACAAACATATAGATAATACAAATACTATGTTTCGTAAGAGCAGGTAACAAAATATGCACTAAAAAGTTAAAAATGAGATATGCCCATGTGAAGGCAAGTATATAAAATAGGCTGGCACGTTTCGAGGATAACCTCTTCATCAGAGCCTCGAGAACAGGAGCACAGTCTGTATAAGCCGGTAGGCCAACATGTGTACATAAGGAGGAGTGGCTAGTTGGAAGGTATAACCTGTGATGGATAATTATACTAAGCTTCATACCAGTCCACGTCCAAGCGTTCTAGGTGGAATAAAGATCAAAAATGTATAGTATGGAGCACAAGGAAAGTGTATGCTACACAATACAGACAGGAGACGTATGATAAATTCAAATTAATACGATAGATAAAAATCACATATATGTAGACTTTGAGATGGTAAAGGATACAATGTCAATAAAAACAATAAAAGATTAATTGGTAACGAACATTGAAGCAACAAAGTGAAAACATAAAATTGTATAGATACATATAAAAAGAATATATATAAATATATATATATATATATATATATATATATATATATATATATATATATATATATATATATATATATATATATATATATATATATATATATATATAAAAAGAGACATGTGTATGATGTTAGATACACAGAGAAACACAGAGAAACAGTCTCTCACCATATGAAATGTCATGTTGCACTTATGTACAATGGACATGTGCATGCATGTGTAAACATCCCTGCCAGCACATGGGTAGCTGTGCAGTAACAAAAAATGGGTGCAAGCAAATGAGCACAAAATACACACCAAAGGGCACAGATGTAACCACACAGATATATATATATATATTTTATTTTTTTCACATGTATGTATAACCCACCTATGCCGAGTATGTGTCTAGTCTATGGGGTGGAAATCCACAGTGTGTGCAGCATGGTGGCAGAGAAAGAGTGTGACGGATGTGAACGGATCGGAGCATAACAATGTGGGCTATGCGTGCAGAGGAATGCAGAAGTGCTAGTTGCCATAAGTGAAGATGACAGACTGGTAGCTATATGTGGGATCACACCTACCTACGTGGTATAGCAAAAATGTGTATTTTTCCTTTACCTGTGGTATGGAACTGTCGGGTGTACCTGCAGAAGGAGAGGGCACAGAGGAGAAAAGAAAAGTTGAACAGGGGGGAGGAGGGGGGGGGGGTGTAGGGCAACCTGAGAGGGATCCCTCAGGACAGTAGTGAGATGACAAGTGAAACTGCATAGGATGGTGCAGAGTTAGTGTAGTAACCTAATATCTGACCTGTATCCAAGGCTGTGTGGGGGAGAGGCTGCAGCCTGCATTCGTCCTTGGGGGTAAGGGAGTCTTGTGATCTTTGAAGATGGAAGGGGGAGGATGTCTCCTCAGATGATGCTGTAGCCGTAGATCTCTGAAGTTGTCTCTCCGCCTGAGACATAGGTAAGTGTCAGGATGGAGAGGACATGCGGGTAAGTTTAAAGGCCGGTTGGGGGCGGGCTATGAGTGCTTGTGGCCATCCAAGAAGGTGGGTGCATCTCACATTGGAACGCACATCAACGAGTGAGTGGCCTTGGCGAGCGTTCCAAAGGGCGATCACATGACCGGACCCCTGTCGGCTCCCAGAGGGGGAAACGCTGGCAGAGGCCATCCAGTAAACAAGCCAATCCACTGTGTGCCATGAGAGACGGCAAGCACAGGCTGCTCTAGTCTTTGGGCACACAGAGGGTGTGTGGAGGCAAAATCAACTCAGGTATGAGTGGAACTGAAGGTTCCCTACCTTTCTAAGTAGCACACAGGAAATATGTACATATATACACACATATACATACACACATACACACACATACACGCAACTATGCATACAGGAACATAAACATTATATACATGTAATATATATGAAAGGTATAATAGTGATGATACTACTGGGCTGTAAAGTGCAATGGGCAATGTGTAAAAAATGTTATATATTGTGGAATGGATGTAGGTGTAAATGATGGCAGAAAGGGCAATAGATGATCACTGTAATATCCTGTATTGAAGAATGTAATTGTTTAGTGATGATATGTACAGATGGGGCTGGGTGGATGGAAAACAGGGGGGGGGGGGGGGGGGGAATAGAATAGACTGCCGGAGCAGATGGCTAGGAAGCTCATGGTGGGTAAGTGGGAGGAAGGATGGCAATGGGGTGCTGATCGATATGGAAATACTTGTAGTTCCGAAAAATGAGAATGAAATGGCGAAGAAAAAATGATGATGTAATGAAAAAATAGGAAAGGGGCAGGGTGGGTGTGCTCAGAGCGGGAATGATGACAATGCATCCTGGTACTAGTCCTGCATCTAGATTACCCTGTGGCAGGGGCGTTGCTAGGTAGCAAAAAGACCAGGGGCTTCAGCCCGAAGTCAGAGCCCAGCACCGGGGGGGGGGGCTGACACACACTGATCTACATGACATACCTGAAAACGTACTAATCTACCTGACATACACTGACCTACATGACATGCACTGACCTACCTGACACACACTAACCTACCTTGGTGACATACACTGACCTACATGACATACCTGAAACGTACTAACCTACATGACATACACTGACCTACACGACATACCTGACACGTACTGACCTACCTGACACGTACTGACCTACCTGACACGCACTGACCTACCTAACATGCACTGACCTACCTAACACGCACTGACCTACCTAACATGCACTGACCTACCTATCTGACACACACTGACCTACATGACATACACTGACCTACCTGAGACACACTGACCTACCTGACACACACTGACCTACCTGACACACACTGACCTACCTGACACACACTGACCTACCTGGCTGACATACACTGACCTACATGACATACCTGACACGCACTGACCTACCTGACACACACTGACACACACTGACCTACCTATCTGACATACACTGACCTACCTGACATGCACTGACCTTTCTGACATGCACTGACCTTCCTGACATGCACTGACCTACCTATCTGACATACACTGACCTACCTGGCTGACACACACTGACCTACCTGACACACACTGACCTACCTATCTGACACACACTGACCTAATTGATACACTGACCTACCTACCTGACACACACTGACCTACCTATCTGACCTACCTGACACACACTGACCTACCTATCTGACATACACTGACCTACCTATCTGACATACACTGACATGCACTGACCTACCTGCCCTTGCCCCCTTAAAGCCTAAGTTTATTTATTTAAAATTAGCCAAGGGGCAGTCAAATCATCAATTGCAGCCACTGTGCCCGTCAAATGCAGCCACTGTGCCCCGTCAAATACAGCCAATGTGCCCCTTCAAATACAGCCACTGTGCCCCTTCAAATACAGCCACTGTGCCCCATCAAATGAAGCCACTGTGCCCCGTGAAATGAAGCCACTGTGCCTGTCAAAAGAGAGAAGAGAGAGAATAGAGACAGAGAAGAAGAGAGAGGGAAGGAGAGAAGGGGAGAAAGAAAGAAAGCGAGAGAGAGAAGGAGAGCAAGAAACACACAGAGAGAGAGTGACACCTTTTTTTTTTTATCTTCGTTCTGTCCCACTCCCAGTCACAGCCACCATGGCCATTATTCAGCGTGACTCTGGAGGTTGAGGGAGAAGGAGGCGTCACGTTCTCCTGATCTCCTTCTGCTTTCCTCAGGCCAGGCGGCATATCACTCCGCCTGTCAGTGAGTGCAGTGGGCGGCGCCGCAACGGCCGAATCACACAGGTAAACTGCGGCTGCCACCGCTGCTGTCTGGCCTATTTTCTTTCCCTTTCTCTTCACTGCAGGATAGGGTTGCCACCTTTTCTTTAAGCCAAACCTGTACACTTTAGAGGTGCATGGCAAAAAATTTTTGGAAAAAAGCTGCATGGCAAATATTAGCACAACACATTTTGGAATGGATTTACACCTCTATTCATACATTATTATATGTGTATGGTGACTGCACAGTATATGTTTAAATAAGATTGAAGTGTATTAATACTTTATCCTTTGCGGTTTCCACCATCATTCACAATTCTTTTTTCACATTTAAATTAATATACACTATAGGATTGTAAAGACCTGGGACACCTTTGGGTGCACTAAGGAGAGCAATAATGTCAGACGCTTTATTGGTCAGTGTTACCCCTCATAATACAGGGGTCAGTGTTACCCCTCTATAATTTAGGGGCCCCCCATAGAGGACCTCCATTAGATCAGAGTCCCCTTATGTCAGTGCTCCTCTTAGAGACCCAAAAAAATTAAAATGGAAAAAATGCAGCACAACCTCCCCCTATAATTATATTCATATATGAAAAAATTGTTGTAAATGATGGTGGAAACCCCCAAGGATAATCCAAGTATTAATACACTCCAATCTTATTTAAACATATACTGTGCAATCGCCACACACATATAATAATGTATGAATAGAGGTGTAAACCTCCAATTCATTCCAAAATGTGCTAATATCCAATTTACTTTTTCGGATATTAGCAAAACACATTTTGGAATGGATTTACACCTCTATTCATACAGTATTATATGTGTGTGGCGATTGCACAGTATATGTTTAAATAAGATTAGAGCGTATTAATACTTGGATTACCCTTTGGGGTTTACATCATCATTCACAATTATTTGTTCACATTTAAATTAATATAAATTATAGGGGGAGGTTGCACTGCATTTTAATTTATTTTTGCATAGTTTTTTTCGAGGCGTTTTAGTTTTATTTTAGGTGTTTTTTTTTGTTTTTTTTAGATCAGAGTCCCCTATATCTGATCCTCTTTAGAGACAAACCGTCAGTCTCTAAGGGGGGTGCTGATATAAGGGGACTGTAATATAATGGGTTTCTCTGAGGAGAGGGAGGGGGAGGTAATATAAGGACAAACTGATCTAATGTGGGTGCTGATATAAGGAGAGTTTCCCTTATTTAGTAGAGGTCTCTAGGGAGGGGGGTGGGGGTACTGATCTAATGGCGGGTGCTGACTGCTGATCTAATAGGTCACCAGCAGTCAGCACTCCCTCTACATTAGCTCAGAGTCCCCTTATACCAGCACCTCCCTTAGATATCTCTAATAGATCAGCGACACCTCCCCCCCATAAGTGTCCCCTGCACCTAAAGACCCCCATTAGACTGCCTTACCGAGAGCCGTTTAGAGTCAGGAAGTGTGGGAGACGGAGTTTGGGGGCGGAGCGAAGTTGCTCTTCTGTAGTGCCATTTTCCTTCCTTCCATTGTATGGGGGGGCTTGGGGAGAAGGCAAAGTAGAGGCAGATGCTGCATCGCTGTGCCCACTGTGTTGGCAGGACACATTTGAACTGGTACACTCACTCACAGGGCTGCTGTTAGGAATCATGGGGCCTCCACCCTCTGAGGGGGGGAAAGAGGTGGGGGGAGGGAGGTAAGAGAGCAGAAGGAGGCAGGAGAGAGAGGGGGTGCTGACACAGAGGGGGGTGGTGCTGACAGAGAGGGGGTGGGCTGATGGGGGGGGACCTAAAAAAGGGGGGTGCTGACAGAGAGGGTGTGGGCTGACAGAGAGGGGGGCGCTGACAGAGGGGGGGTGGGCTGACAGAGAGGGGCAGGCTGACATATGGGGGTGTGGGCTGACAGAGAGGGGGGCAGGCTGACAGAGAGGGGGGCGGGCTGACAGAAAGGGGGCGGGCTGACAGAAAGGGGGGTGCTGACTGGGGGGGTGAGCTGACAGAGAGAGGGGTGCTGACAGAGAGGATATGGACTGACAGAGAGGGGGGTGCTGACAGGGGAGTGGGCTGACAGAGGGGGGTGCTGACAGAGAGGGTATGGACTGACAGAGAGGGGGGTGCTGACAGGGGGGTGGGCTGACAGAGAGGGGGGTGGCTGACAGAGAGGGGGGTGCTGACAGAGAGGGTATGGACTGACAAAGAGGGGGGTGGGCTGACAGAGGGGGGTGCTGACTGGGGGGGTGAGCTGACAGAGGGGGGTGGGCTGACAGAGAGGGGGGTGGGCTGACAGAGAGAGGGGTGGGCTGACAGAGAGAGGGGTGGGCTGACAGAGAGAGGTGTGGGCTGACCGAGAGAGGGTGTGGGCTGACCGAGAGAGGGTGTGGGCTGACCGAGAGAGGGTGTGGGCTGACCGAGAGAGGGTGTGGGCTGACCGAGAGAGGGTGTGGGCTGACCGAGAGAGGGTGTGGGCTGACCGAGAGGGGGGCGCTGACAGAGGGGGGGTGGGCTGACAGAGAGGGGGGTAGGCTGACAGAGAGGGTGTGGGCTGACAGAGAGGGGGTGGGCTGACAGAGAGGGGGTGGGCTGACAGAGAGGGGGTGGGCTGACAGAGAGGGGGTGGGCTGACAGAGAGGGGGGTGCGCTGACAGAGAGGGGGGTGGGCTGACAGAGAGGGGGGTGGGCTGACAGAGAGGGGGGTAGGCTGACAGAGAGGGTGTGGGCTGACAGAGAGGGGGTGGGCTGACAGAGAGGGGGTGGGCTGACTGAGGGGGGGCTGACAGAGAGGGGGGGCGCTGACAGAGAGGGGGGTGGGCTGACAGAGAGGGGGGTGGGCTGACAGAGAGGGGGGTGGGCTGACAGAGAGGGGGGTGGGCTGACAGAGAGGGGGTGCGCCGACAGAGAGGGGGTGGGCTGACAGAGAGGGGGGTGGGCTGACAGAGAGGGGGGGCTGACAGAGAGGGGGGCTGACAGAGAGGGGGGTGGGCTGGCAGAGAGGGGGGTGCTGACAGGGGGGTGGGCTGACAGGGGAGTGGGCTGACAGAGAGGAGGGGGGCTGACAGAGAGGGGGGGTGCGCTGACAGAGAGGGGGGTGCTGACAGAGAGGGTATGGACTGACAGAGAGGGGGGTGCTGACTGGGGGGGTGGGCTGACAGAGAAAGGGGTGGGCTGACAGAAAGGGGAGTGGGCTGACAGAGGGGAGTGGGCTGACAGAGAGGGGGGTGGGCGGACAGAGAGGGGGGTGGGCTGACAGAGAGGGGGGTGGGCTGACAGAGAGGGGGGTGGGCTGACAGAGAGGGGGGTGGGCTGACAGAGAGGGGGGTGGGCTGACAGAGAGGGGGGTGGGCTGACAGAGAGGTGGGTGGGCTGACAGAGAGGTGGGTGGGCTGACAGAGAGGGGGGTGGGCTGACAGAGAGGGGGGTGGGCTGACAGAGAGGGGGGTGGGCTGACAGAGGGAGGGGTGGGCTGACAGAGGGAGGGGTGGGCTGACAGAGAGGGGGGCGCTGAATGAGAGGGTATGGACTGACAGAGAGGGGGGTGGGCTGACAGAGAAAGGGGTGGGCTGACAGAGATGGGGTGGGCTGACAGAGAGGGGGGTGGGCGGACAGAGAGGGGGGTGGGCGGACAGAGAGGGGGGTGGGCTGATGGGGGGGTGCTAAAAAAGGGGGGTGCTGACAGAGAGGGTGTGGGCTGACAGAGAGGGTGTGGGCTGACAGAGAGGGGGGCGCTGACAGAGGGGGGGGTGGGCTGACAGAGGGGGACGCTGACATATGGGGGTGTGGGCTGACAGAGAGAGGGGCAGGCTGACAGAGAGGGGGGCGGGCTGACAGAGAGGGGGGGGCTGACAGAGAGGGGGGGGGGGCTGACAGAGAGGGGGGTGCGCTGACAGAGAGGGGGGTGCGCTGACAGAGAGGGGGGTGCGCTGACAGGGAGGGGGGTGGGCTGACAGAGAGGGGGGTGGGCTGACAGAGAGGGGGGTGGGCTGACAGAGAGGGGGGTGGGCTGACAGAGAGGGGGCGGGCTGACAGAGAGGGGGCGGGCTGACAGAGAGGGGGGTGTGCTGACTGGGGGGTGAGCTGACAGAGAGGGGGGTGCTGACAGAGAGGATATGGACTGACAGAGAGGGGGGTGCTGACAGGGGGGTGGGCTGACAGATAGGGGGGTGCTGACAGAGGGGGGTGCTGACAGAGAGGATATGGACTGACAGAGAGGGGGGTGCTGACAGGGGGGTGGCTGACAGAGAGAGGGGTGGGCTGACAGAGAGGGGGGCGCTGACAGAGCGGGTGGGCTGACAGAGAGGGGGGTGCGCTGACAGAGAGGGGGGTGCGCTGACAGAGAGGGGGGTGGGCTGACAGAGAGGGGGGTGCTGACAGGGGAGTGGGCTGACAGAGAGGAGGGGGGCTGACAGAGAGGGGGGGTGCGCTGACAGAGAGGGGGGTGCTGACAGAGAGGGGGGTGCTGACAGAGAGGGGGGTGCTGACAGAGAGGGGGTGGGCTGACAGAGAGGGGGTGGGCTGACAGAGAGGGGGTGGGCTGACAGAGAGGGGGTGGGCTGACAGAGAGGGGGTGGGCTGACAGAGAGGGAGTGGGCTGACAGAGAGGGGGTGGGCTGACAGAGAGGGGAGTGGGCTGACAGAGAGGGGAGTGGGCTGACAGAGAGGGGGGTGGGCTGACAGAGAGGGGGGTGGGCTGACAGAGAGGGGGGTGGGCTGACAGAGAGAGGGGTGGGCTGACAGAGAGGGGGGCGCTGACAGATGGGGGGTGGGCTGACAGAGAGGGGGGTGGGCTGACAGAGAAAGGGGTGGGCTGACAGAGAGGGGGGTGGGCTGACAGAGAGGGGGGCGCTGACAGAGGGGGGGGCGGGCTGACAGAGAGGGGGGTGCTGACAGGGGGGTGGGCTGACAGAGAGGGGGGCGCTGAATGAGAGGGTATGGACTGACAGAGAGGGGGGCGGGCTGACAGAGAGGGGGGTGGCCTGACAGAGAGGGGGGTGGGCTGACAGAGAGGGGGGTGGGCTGACAGAGAAAGGGGTGGGCTGACAGAGAGGGGGGTGGGCTGACAGAGAGGGGGGTGGGCTGACAGAGAGGGGGGTGGCCTGACAGAGAGGGGGGTGGGCTGACAGAGAGGGGGGTGGCCTGACAGAGAGGGGGGTGGACTGACAGAGAGTGGTGCTGACAAAGGCAGGGTGGGCTGACAGAGAGGGGGGTGCTGACTGGGGGGGTGGGCTGACAGAGAGGGGGGTGGGCTGACAGAGAGGGGGGTGGGCTGACAGAGGTGGGTGGGCTGACAGAGAGGTGGGTGGGCTGACAGAGAGGGGGGTGGGCTGACAGAGAGGGGGGTGGGCTGACAGAGAGGGGGGTGGGCTGACAGAGAGAGGGGTTGGCTGACAGAGGGAGGGGTGGGCTGACAGAGAGGGGGGCGCTGAATGAGAGGGTATGGACTGACAGAGAGGGGGGTGGGCTGACAGAGAAAGGGGTGGGCTGACAGAGATGGGGTGGGCTGACAGAGAGGGGGGTGGGCTGACAGAGAGGGGGGTGGGCGGACAGAGAGGGGGGTGGGCTGATGGGGGGGTGCTAAAAAAGGGGGGTGCTGACAGAGAGGGTGTGGGCTGACAGAGAGGGGGGCGCTGACAGAGGGGGGGGCGGGCTGACAGAGAGGGGGGTGCTGACAGGGGGGTGGGCTGACAGAGAGGGGGGCGCTGAATGAGAGGGTATGGACTGACAGAGAGGGGGGCGGGCTGACAGAGAGGGGGGTGGCCTGACAGAGAGGGGGGTGGGCTGACAGAGAGGGGGGTGGGCTGACAGAGAGGGGGTGGGCTGACAGAGAGTGGTGCTGACAGAGGCGGGGTGGGCTGACAGAGAGGGGGGTGCTGACTGGGGGGGTGGGCTGACAGAGAGGGGGGTGGGCTGACAGAGAGGGGGTGGGCTGACAGAGAGGTGGGTGGGCTGACAGAGAGGTGGGTGGGCTGACAGAGAGGGGGGTGGGCTGACAGAGAGGGGGGTGGGCTGACAGAGAGGGGGGTGGGCTGACAGAGAGGGGGGTGGGCTGACAGAGAGGGGGCGGGCTGACAGAGAGGGGGGTGTGCTGACTGGGGGGTGAGCTGACAGAGAGGGGGGTGCTGACAGAGAGGATATGGACTGACAGAGAGGGGGGTGCTGACAGGGGGGTGGGCTGACAGATAGGGGGGTGCTGACAGAGGGGGGTGCTGACAGAGAGGATATGGACTGACAGAGAGGGGGGTGCTGACAGGGGGGTGGGCTGACAGAGAGGGGGGTGGCTGACAGAGAGAGGGGTGGGCTGACAGAGAGGGGGGGCTCTGACAGAGCGGGTGGGCTGACAGAGAGGGGGGTGCGCTGACAGAGAGGGGGGTGCGCTGACAGAGAGGGGGGTGCTGACAGGGGAGTGGGCTGACAGAGAGGAGGGGGGCTGACAGAGAGGGGGGGTGCGCTGACAGAGAGGGGGGTGCTGACAGAGGGGGGTGCTGACAGAGAGGGGGGCGCTGAATGAGAGGGTATGGACTGACAGAGAGGGGGGTGGGCTGACAGAGAAAGGGGTGGGCTGACAGAGAAAGGGGTGAGCTGACAGAGAGGGGGGTGGGCGGACAGAGAGGGGGGTGGGCGGACAGAGAGGGGGGTGGGCGGACAGAGAGGGGGGTGGGCTGATGGGGGGGTGCTAAAAAAGGGGGGTGCTGACAGAGAGGGTGTGGGCTGACAGAGAGGGGGGCGCTGACAGAGGGGGGGGTGCTGACAGGGGGGTGGGCTGACAGAGAGGGGGGCGCTGAATGAGAGGGTATGGACTGACAGAGAGGGGGGCGGGCTGACAGAGAGTGGTGCTGACAGAGGCGGGGCGGGCTGACAGAGAGGGGGGTGCTGACTGGTGGGGTAGCCTGACAGAGAGGGGGGTGGGCTGACAGAGAGTGGTGCTGACAGAGGCGGGGTGGGCTGACAGAGAGGGGGGCGCTGAATGAGAGGGTATGGACTGACAGAGAGGGGGGCGGGCTGACAGAGAGTGGTGCTGACAGAGGCGGGGCGGGCTGACAGAGAGGGGGGTGCTGACTGGTGGGGTAGCCTGACAGAGAGGGGGTGGGCTGACAGAGAGTGGTGCTGACAGAGGCGGGGTGGGCTGACAGAGAGGGGGGTGCTGACTGGGGGGGTGGGCTGACAGAGAGGGGGGCGCTGAATGAGAGGGTATGGACTGACAGAGAGGGGGGCGGGCTGACAGAGAGTGGTGCTGACAGAGGCGGGGCGGGCTGACAGAGAGGGGGGTGCTGACTGGGGGGGTGGGCTGACAGAGAGGGGGGCGCTGAATGAGAGGGTATGGACTGACAGAGAGGGGGGTGGGCTGACAGAGAAAGGGGCGGGCTGACAGAGAGGGGGGTGGGCTGACAGAGAGGGGGGCGGGCTGACAGAGAGGGGGGCGCTGAATGAGAGGGTATGGACTGACAGAGAGGGGGGTGGGCTGACAGAGAAAGGGGCGGGCTGACAGAGAGCGGGGCGCTGAATGAGAGGGTATGGACCGACAGAGAGGGGGTGGGCTGACAGAGAGGGGGGGTGGGCTGACAGAGGGGGGTGGGCTAACAGAGAGGGGGTGCTGACTGGGGGGGTGGGCTGACAGAGAGGGGGGTGCTGACTGGGGGGGTGGGCTGACAGAGAGGGGAGTGGGCAGACAGAGAGGGGGGTGGGCAGACAGAGAGGGGGGTGGGCAGACAGAGAGGGGGGTGCTGACTGGGGGGTGCTGACAGAGAGGGGGTGGGCTGACAGAGAGGGGGGTGCTGACTGGGGGGGTGGGCTGACAGAGAAAGGGGTAGGCTGAAAGAGAGGGGAGTGGGCTGACAGAGAGGGGAGTGGGCTGACAGAGAGGGGAGTGGGCTGACAGAGAGGGGAGTGGGCTGACAGAGAGGGGAGTGGGCTGACAGAGGGGAGTGGGCTGACAGAGGGGAGTGGGCTGACAGAGGGGAGTGGGCTGACAGAGGGGAGTGGGCTGACAGAGGGGAGTGGGCTGACAGAGGGGAGTGGGCTGACAGAGGGGAGTGGGCTGACAGAGGGGGGTGGGCTGACAGAGAGGGGGTGGGCTGACAGAGAGGGGGTGGGCTGACAGAGAGGGGGGTGGGCTGACAGAGAGGGGGGTGGGCTGACAGAGGGGGGTGGGCTGACAGAGGGGGGTGGGCTGACAGAGGGGGGTGGGCTGACAGAGAGAGGGTGGCTGACAGAGAGGGGGGCGCTGACAGATGGGGGGTGGGCTGACAGAGAGGGGGCGCTGAAAGAGAGGGTATGGACTGACAGAGGGGGGTGCTGACTGGGGGGGTGGGCTGACAGAGAAGGTGGGCTGACAGAGAGGGGGGTGGGCTGACAGAGAGGAGGGCGGGCTGACAGAGGGGGGCGCTGACAGAGAGGGTATGGACTGACAGACAGGGGGTGGGCTGACAGAGAGAGGGGTGGGCTGACAGAGAGGGGGGCGCTGACAGATGGGGGGTGGGCTGACAGAGGAGGGGGGTGCTGAAAGAGAGGGTATGGACTGACAGAGGGGGGTGCTGACTGGGGGGTGGGCTGACAGAGAGAGGGTGGGCTGACAGAGAGGGGGTGGGCTGACAGAGAGGGGGGCGGGCTGACAGAGAGGGGGGCGGGCTGACAGAGAGGGTATGGACTGACAGAGAGGGGGTGGGCTGACAGAGAGGGGGGCGCTGACAGAGAGGGTATGGACTGATAGAGAGGGGTGGGCTGGACAGAGAGGGGGGGTGCTGACAGAGTGGGTGCTGACAGGGGGGGATGGGCTGACAGAGGGTGTGGGCTGACACAGAGAAGTGGGCTAACAGAGAGGGGGGTGCTGACAGAAAGGGGCGGGATGACAGAGAGGGGCGGGATGACAGAGAGGGGCGGGCTTACAGAGAGGAGCAAGCTGACAGGCTGGAGGAAGGGCAGATACCAGACCTCAGTAAAGAGGAGACACATCGCGCGCCAGGCAAAGAGGTGGGACTCCGGGCGGCCGAGATCACCCACAGTCCAGCCCAGCCTCCACATGTGACCAGTCACCACCTGCACAGCCAATCACAGAGCGCCCGCTGCCCAGCCCTCGACAGTGAGTGTAACACAGATGTCAGTGGGCACGGGAATCGGGATGCGCCGCTCTCGATTTTGCGGCCGGGGCCACTGGTCACAGGACAGCTGAGGATCACGTCTGTATGCAGCCGCGCTGCATAACTAAGCAGGGAGAAGAGGTGAGCGCTGCGGAGGGGTGAGGGAGGTGGCGGTCCGATGGCTTAGTGCTTGTACATGCCTGCTCGTCTCTCCACGACCCGCCCGCTAGTTTCTCCTCCACACCCGCTGAGACTCGGGGCTATGGGCTCCACATCGGGCTCCAGCCTCAATAGCCACCCCCTGGCGACGCCTCTGCCCTGTGGATTTCCAAATCCTCATTTATTCCATCAGGAACCATTGACCCAAGAGTAAAAATCCAGAATGATTCCTGTCTACAGAGTTTCTGACATCTCCTCCCCATATCATCGTCTTTTTTGATGGCTTCAATGCCAAACACTTTAAGGCCTATTCGGTTTTCATTATGACGTTCTCTGAAATGCCTGGGCACCGAGTAGTTATGACTTTTTATATAACTCATGGACTGATGGTACGTGTTACTATTGATGATGCTGCATTTGTGCTTGCTGAATCTTGTCCTCAGTGGACGTGTTGTACGCCCGACAAAGTAAGCCGCAAGGACAAATTAGGAGGTGCCACAATTAATGAACTGACCAATTTTGTGGTTCCGGCCGTCGGACCCCATGACTTCTTTTTTGCGGTGTGCCATAAAAGCACAAGCTCCACAGTTTCTGATTCCACATTTAAAGTTTCCCTTCTGGTCAAAGATGGATGTCCAATGTCCAGTGGGGTTCTTTGTTTGGTTCGGGGGTTTTCGCACTCTGCTTGGTGCCATTAAACTTCTAAGGTCTTTTGATTTTCTAAACACAACTTCAGGTTTGGATGGTAGAACTAGATTGAGGATGGAATCTTGCTTGAGAATGTTCCAATTCTTCTGGATGACTCTGTATGTCAAATGCTTTGGTATTGTATTGTGTACTGAATCTAATAGAAATAGAGTGATTTCTGTCGATAATCCGCTTGTTTCTCCCTGTTTTGTTGACCTCCATAGCCATAGTGACTGAGGGGTGTTCATCATACTGTGTCCAGTATTTTGAAAAAGCTTGTTCAATGAGATGTTCTTCATAACCCTTTTTGAGAAATCTTTTTTAGAATGGACCCTTGCTTTTCATAGTTGCTTCTTTTGGTACAGGTTCTCTTCAGCCTGCAAAATTGCCCATAGGGGATGTTTCGGATCCACTTGGGATGGTGGTGGCTTTTAGCATGAAGATAAGAGTTCCCTGCACTGGGTTTGAAATGGGTCTTAGACAGAATCATACCTTCTTCGTCGATTTGCAGATCGAGGTCCAAAAAAATGAGTGATGTATTGTTGACCACATGGGTAAAGGAGATGCCAAATGGATTGGAATTACGGAATTCTGGTGTTCCAGAAATTTGTTTAAATCCGTACATGATCCGTTCCAAATGATCAGAATATCATCAAATTTTGATCCCATGGCTCTCCCCCTAGTTTGCTCCAAGCTACACAAACCTTTTCATTGGCCTCTGGGAAGACAGGTCCATTTGGGCCAATAATCCTTTCGAGGATCCGCTTGTCCTCTACACCAGATACATTGAGGATATTTTGATCATTTGGAAAGGATCGTATATGGATTTAAACAAATTTCTGGAACACTGTAATTCCAATCCATTTGGCATCTCCTTTACCCATGTGGTCAATGATACATCACTCATTTTTTTGGACCTCGATCTGCAAATCGACGAAGAAGGTATTCCTTCCCGATTTGAGCACTCCCACCCTGCCCCTGTCCTATTTTTTTATTACATCATCATTTTTTCTTCGCCATTAAATTCTCATTTTTCAGAACTACAGGTATTTCCATCAGCACCCCATTGCCATCCTTCCTCCCACTTACCCACCATGAGCTTCCTAGCCATCTGCCCTGGCAGTCTGTTCTATTCTCTTCCTTCCTTCCCCCCCCCCCCCTCTGTTTTCTATCCACCCAGCCCCATCTGTACATATCATCACTAAACAATTACATTCTTTAATACTAGATATCACAGCGATCATCTATTGCCCTTTCTGCCATCATTTCCACAATATATAACATTTTTTACACATTGCAGCCCAGTAATATTATCACTATTATACCTTTCATATATATTACATGTATATAATTTTTATGTTCTTATGTATGCATAGTTACGTGTGTGTGTGTGTGTGTGTGTGTGTGTGTGTGTGTGTGTGTGTGTGTGTGTGTGTGTGTGTATGTATGTATGTATGTATATATATATATATATATATATATATATATATATATACACACACATATACACACACACACACATACATACATACATGAACATATGTGTGTATGTTTGTATATATGTACATATTTCCCGTGTGCTACTTAGATAGGTAGGGAACCTTCAATACCATTCATACTTGAGTTGATTTTGCCTCCACACACCCTCTGTGTGCCCGAAGACTAGAGCCGCCTGTGCTTGCCGTCTCTCACGGCACAAAGTGGATTGGCTGGTTTACTGGACGGCCTCTGCCAGCGCATCCTCCTCTGGGAGCCGACAGGGGTCCGGTCATGTGATCGCCCTTTGGAACGCACGACCACGCCCACTCACTCGGCGTGCGTTCCAATGTGAGATACACCCACCTTCCTGGATGACCACAAGCACTCATAGCCCGCCCCCCAGACCCGCCCCCAACCGGGTTTTAAACTCACCAGCATGTCCTCTCCATCCTGACACTTACCTATGTCTCAGGCGGAGAGACAGCTTCAGACATCTACGGCTACAGCATCATCTGAGGAGACATCCTCCCCCTTCCATTTTCACAGATCACAAGACTCCCTTACCCCCAAGGACGAACGCAGGCTGCAGCCTCTCCCCCACACAGCCTTTTAGGTTACTACACTAACTCTGCATCATCCTATGCAGTTTCACTTGTCATCTCACTAGTGTCCTGAGGGATCCCTCTCAGGTCGCCCTCCATTTCCCCCCCCCCCCTCCTCCCCCCTGTTCATCTTTCTTTTCTCCTCTGTGCCCTCTCCTTCTGCAGGTACTACCGACAGTCCCATACCACCAATAAAGGAAAAATATATATTTTTGCTATACCACGTAGGTAGGTGTGATCCCACATATAATTACCAGTCTCATCACTTATGGCAACTAGCACTTCTGCATTCCTCTGCATGCATAGCCCACATGCATTGTTACGCTCCGATCCGTTCACATCCCTCACGCTCTTTCTCTGCCACCATGCTGCACACACTGTGGATTTCCACCCCACAGACATGACACATACTCGGCATAGGCACATGTCACGTGCACATAAGTGGGTTATATGTACATGTGAACATATATATATTTATATCTGTGTGGTTACATCTGTGCCCTTTGGTGTGTATTTTGTGCTCATTTGCTTGCACCCATTTTTTGTTCCTGCACAGCTACCCATGTGCTGGCAGGAATGTTTACACACGCATGTGCATGTCCATGTCCATTGTACATGACATGTACAACATGACATTTCATGCGGTGAGAGACAGTTATTCTGTGTTTCTCTGTGTATCTAACATCATACACGTCTCTTTTTTATATATATATTCTTTTTATATGTATCTATACAATTTTATGTTTTCACTTTGTTGCTTTAATGTTCATTACCAATTAACTTAATTGTTTTTATTGACATTGTATCCTTTACCATCTCAAAGTCTACTATACATTTTTGATCTTTATTCCACCTAGAACGCTTGGACGTGGACTGGTATGGAGCTTAGAATAATTATTTATCCATCACAGGTTATACCTTCCAACTAGCCACTCATCCTTATGTACACGTTGGCCTACCGGCTTATACAGACTGTGCTCCTGTTCTCAAGCCTCTGATGAAGAGGTAATCCTCGAAACGCGTCAGCCTATTTTATATATTTGCCTTCACATGGGCATATCTCATTTTTAACTTTTTAGTGCATATTTTGTTACCTGCTCTTACGAAGTGTAGTTTTTGTATTATCTATAGGTTTGTATGCCATTGTAAATGAATAAACTAAAAATTCTTTGATGTAAGCGTTTGATCATGCGCCCTCCATCCACCCTTTTCTACACAGTCTTCTCCAGACCACCCCTGGTCAGTTGAGGCAGAGGGACACGCATTACCATCTTTCTTCAGTTCCTTCACTCTAAACAGTACTACCAATTTACACCAAAAACGCCTTCACAAGTGCAGGAGTAATTCTTCTTTTTTGTCCATATTTCATATGAAAATTATAGAGGACTATGATTTATAAAATACACATGTGTAAAAAAAAAGTCACTATATAAAGCACTGAGCACTTGATCTAAAATAATTTAGCTTCGATACGAAGTGAATTGCATACTGTTCTTAACATACCACGTTTATTGTACTTTGCAGTTCATTTCATACTTGCTTAAAGTACTATGTAATAAGGTAAATAGAATATAGATTTAAAGCCAGACAGGTGTGAAACTATCCTAAACACACATACAAATATTACAGCTGTGAAATTGAAGGTTCACTCACCTTAATCTCTATGCAGAATATGGGTCTATGCTCTATAAATGGGAAGGTCTGCAGTCGAGTGAGGTTAGGAAGGCACATGGCATAACCACTAATATCCATCTCTTTTTCACACCGGGATTCTGCATCACAAGGGAAGGGCAGCATGAAATAATCCATTACAACAGGGTGCAGACTTAGCATGAAGCTTACCAAAAATAATAGACCTGAATAAGACATTTAAAAAGACTGACTGGAATTATTGTACTACAATCACAAACATGAAATAATATCTATTACTCAAAATCTCTAGCGCTTAATATATCCTTGAAGGCCCACATTGTCCGTAACGTACAAAATTAATTCCCCTTCCGATAGCAATCATATGCTCTTCCCTACCTGGGTATTTTCCTTTTTTTTTTTTTTTTCCTTTTTTACAGCATTCCATTTTTATTGAAAATTTTAAATTTACATAACAAAAAAAGGAGAAAAAAAAAGAAAGAAAAGACAAGAATTAATCTCATCCAATGGGTGCCAAAAAACAAAAAATACACACATACATATATAAATATAAACATATACATATACATATACATATACATACACATACATATACATATATATATAAATAATTACCACATTACAATAATATATAAAATAAAGATATACCAACACACTGAAGGGGTCTCTGAAAAGAGAGAAAAAAAAATCATAAACAAGGGAATGGGTATTTTCTAAACCCCATCTCTTTCCATGCTGTACCAAAATAATTTTCCACCGCTCTATAAAAAAAACTGTTGGGAGATCTTAATAGGTGGTCCAATAATCCCCCATCGTGGTTTGGTCTATTGTACTCGATAAAAATGAGCATCCTGCCCAGGATATGATATCTGTTTAGGACCCTTACAGTCTTGATTGATATGTCAGTTAAAGCTGTTTCAAAGAAAGATACTGAGATACATATAGGGAGATGAGAGACCCAGGGTAAATATAGCGCATCTTGTATACCCCTAAAATAAGGAGCGGGGAGGGGGGGGGGTGGTTGTACCAGATTTTACTAAATACTACCAAGCGGCTCAATTTTCCCCAGTTGATTTGTTCTCGCACACAGCAGTCCCGTCCACTTTGGATGACTCTTGAATCAACTCTCTGTCCAACAACGGAGATTAGTCATTTGATGTGAGCTAAGGACAGATAACATTATGGGATCGGCTGATGAGAACACATAGTTTCAAGTCTCCCCAATGGCTCCACTATTGTGCAACCCCTGCCTTCACCCCGTGTCTCCATCCTCAAGTTTTTACCTGGTGGACCAATAAAGGTTTATTACATATTGCAAATTTCTGTGACCACAGAGGCGACCTGTCAAAACCATTCCTGCATGAAAAATATGAGCTACCTAATTTAAAACGCTTTTGTTACACCCAGATAGCGCACTTCCTAGCTATCTTACATAGAACTTCTGATTTAACTTTCTCCACAGCGACAGAATATTTATGCAGGAACTTTGACAAACACACTGGTCATATTTCAAAAATTTACATTGTGTTGAAATCAGCCTAATCTAAGCAGTTCTATATGAACAAATGGCAATATGATATTAATGAGACTTTGGAAGTGAAGTATTGGTGTAAGCTGGCAGAATATGCGTCTAAAATGCTTATTAACACCTCACTGATGGAAGCAAACTACTGTATAAAGTATTTCTAAGATGGTACATAGTGCCTGTGAGAGTGGCATCTTGTGTTCCAGGAGCCACCCTGCTGCCCTTTAGAGACTGTGGACTGGAGGGCACGATGTTCCACACCTGGTGGACCTGCCGAAAAGTAAAGAGATTTTGGATCTATACCTATACTTTTATCTACTCGCTTACCCAGGTGAACCTTACCAAGTATGTAGGTCATATGTGTTTGGGTTTAAAGGGATGAGGTGGCAACCCTATCCCCATCCCTGCCCCCTGTGACAAGCTATTAGACGGGAGAGATGAAACATGATTGGACAGGGGTGGGTATATCTTCATTGTGTACCAGTCTGAACTCTTATGAGCTCTGTGCAGAACATAATTCATATTGATATTTTTTTTATGTTAAGAAATTTTGTATTCTCATACACAACTAATGTACATTATTCGTAGTCAATATTCCTTTTGAGTTTTAGTTTTTTTTAAAAAATTTTCAATAAAAATTATTAGAAAATAAATAATATCTATTAGAAACCTATTACGGGAAGCTGCACTCCTCAGCCACCAAGAACTCTAAAATGAGGCCCAAAAGTGACAAATAAAATGGCAATTGCCCAACTGCATAGCAGGCATTAATGAAACACACACAAAAAAGGCATTTTGACTCAGTAAAATCTATTTCCTGGAGTACAGTACAGGACACTGGATTCTTCAATGCATTATGGCATATGCAGGTACATTAAGTTGAATAAATACTGGCAAAAAAAAAAAAAAGCTGTTGGGAAATCCCCTATATAACCCCTCCCACCCCCAGCTAGGCTCAGTTTTCTGACAAGCAATAGGGAAGATCATATAAAAAGAGAGGAGGAACCAATGTCCTGTGCTGTTTTCCAGGAAACAGATTTTACTGGTAAGTCAACAATCTAATTTTTCTGATCGGACAGTAAAGGACACAAGCTTCTTGAAATGATAATGACTGGGTAAGGTGGGCAATATAGTAAACAATGCCAACAGGCTCACATAACATATAGGTCACAAAAGGGCTTGACACACTCAGAGCAGAGATTGTAGCACCTTAAAGAGGAAGTAAACTCTACTACTGCCTTTTACCTATAGGTAAGCCTATAATAAAGCTTACCGATAAGTAGTGTAAATATCTCCTAAACATGCACCGTTTAGGAGATATTTACTGTACATGCAGCCATTGAAATTACTGGCACATACGCTCTGAAGAAACGTTCGCCTGTGTAGTTTCTTCAGAGCTCTGTGCTGTGACCGGCGGCTCCCGCGCGCATGCGCGGGAATGACGTTGTCGCGACTCCGCAGTGTGTGGGCGCCGCTGGGAGGGCTTCATTCTAAGGTAAGCATTTCATAATGAGCTAATGATGTATGATGCGTACTAGCTCATTATGCCTTAGTCTAACAGGTTTTTTTTTTGTTTGTTTGTTTTTTTTCTCCAAGAGTATACAACCTCTTTAAGCCCATAACTGCCGACAGAGAAGGCTTGAACATCCACTGGTAGAACTTACTAAACGTGTGAACAAAAGACCAGATGGAAGCCTTACATATCAGAGAAGCATATGCAAAAAGAAACAAATGCTACTGCACTCGAAAGATTGCCGCAGAGTAAACTGAAGAAGAGGGAAATCTTCACAAGTCACGCCACTGGCTGTGCTGCCACTCTCAACAGGCTAGGGGGAACACAGGAGTAACTCTAAAAGAAAACAAGGACAGAGGGCACACCAGCCTTGTGCATTACCTTTGCAACGCTATAATTTATTGAAAGCGAAATAATATACTCACAAACAAGTGAGTAATTAAACCGAAATTACAAAGTCCATCATTAGCCTCATCCAGCAGGATCTGCTGGCCAGTAGACTTAGCTGGGATGAAAAAAGTCCAAAGTATGCTGACGCGTTTCGAGGGTGACCCCTTTTCCTTTAGAGCTGGATTTGAACTGTAGGTAGATGGTTTTAAGGTGACGTAGATAAAATGGATTTGGTCATGTGGTCCAGGCCCCTCCCTGAAATGGGAAAGCCAATGATTGATTTAAAAAAACAAATAGTTCATTCACCATTGGGGTTAAATGCCACCAGAATAATGTTCGAAAATATCCAATCTATCCTCCTATAGACATGTACAGTATCTCAAAAAAGTGAGTACACCCCTCACATTTTTGTAAATATTTTATTATACCTTTTCATGTGACAACACTGAAGAAATGACACTTTGCTACAATGTAAAGTAGTGAGTGTACAGCTTGTATAACAGTGTAAATTTGCTGTCCCCTCAAAATAACTCAACGCGCAGCCATTAATGTCTAAACCTCTGGCAACAAAAGTGTCCAAATTGGGCCCAATTAGCCAATTTTCCCTCCCCAGTGTCATGTGACTTGTTAGTGATACAAGGTCGCAGGTGTGAATGGGGAGCAGGTGTGTTAAATTTGGTGTTATCGCTCTCACTCTCTCATACTGGTCACTGGAAGTTCAACATGGCACTTCATGGCAAAGAACTCTCTGAGGATCTGAAAAAAAAGATGGCCTAGACTACAGGAAGATTGCCAAGACCCTGAAACTGAGCTGCAGCACGGTGGCCAAGACCATACAGTGGTTTAACAGGACTGGTTCCACTCAGAACAGGCCTCGCTATGGTCGACCAAAGAATGCGAGTGCACGTGCTCAGTGTCATATCCAGAGGTTGTCTTTGGGAAATAGACGTATGAGTGCTGCCAGCATTGCTGCAAAGCTTGAAGGGGTGGGGGGTCAGCATGTCAGTGCTCAGACCATACGCCGCACACTGCATCTAATTGGTCTGCATGGCTGTCGTCCCAGAAGGAAGCCTCTTTTAAAGATGAATCACAAGAAAGCCTGCAAACAGTTTGCTGAAGACAAGCAGACTAAGGACATGGATTACTGGAACCATGTCCTGTGGTCCGATGAGACCAAGATAAACTTACTTGGTTCAAATGGTGTCAAGCATGTGTGGCGGCAACCAGGTCAGGAGTACAAAGACAAGGGTGTCTTGTCTATAGTCAAGCATGGTGGTGGGAGTGTCATGGTCTGGGGCTCCATGAGTGCTGCCGCCACTGGGAAGCTACAGTTTATTGAGGGAACCATGAATGCCAACATGTACTGTGACATACTGAAGCAGAGCATGATCCCCTCCCTCCAGAGACTGGGCCGTAGGGCAGTATGCCAACATGATAACGATCCCAAACACACCTCCAAGATGACCACTGCCTTGCGACCACTGCCTTGCTAAAGAAGCTAAGGGTAAAGATGATGGACTGGCCAAGCATGTCTCAAGACCTAAACCCTATTGAGCATCTATGAGGCATCCTCAAACAGAAGGTGGAGGAGCGCAAGGTCTCTAACATTCACCAGCTCTGTAATGTCATTATGGAGGAGTGGAAGAGGACTCTAGTAGCAACCTGTGAACGCTCTGGTGAACTCCATGCCCAAGAGAGTTAAGGCAGTGCTGGAAAATAATGGTGGCCACAGAAAATATTGACGCTTTGGGCCCAAATTTTCACTTAGGGGTGTACTCACTTTTGTTGCCAGCGGTTTAGACATTAATGGCTGTGTGTTGAGTTATTTTGAGGGGACGGCAAATTTACACTGTTATACAAGCTGTACACTCACTACTTTACATTGTAGCAAAGTGTCATTTCTTCAATGTTGTCACATGAAAAGATATCATAAAATATTTACAAAAAGGGGAGATACTGTATATATCCTGATGCCCATATATAAAATAGAAAGAACAAAAGATTGCAGTATATTGTCGACAATGAGACAGAACCAGTTTGAAAACCACAAATATGTTTCTTATTGCTCTAGATCTCTAAAGAGTACTAAACAGCATGCATCAGTATGTAGATACTCACTCTCACTTTGTTGAAGCCAGATGAAAATGGTTATAGAGTGTATTGGAGCTACAAATGGGGAAATTTACAATAGCAGCCCAGATTGGAGAGACCAGGGTAACTGAAGGCGGAATGTATGGATCACACCATCAGTGATCCATACATGCCTTCAGTTCCCCTAGTCTCTCCATTCTGGACTCCTATTATAATCGTCCCCATTTGTGGCTCCAATACAGCTTATAGCCATTTTTTCATCTGGCTTCAACAAAGTGAGAGTGAGTATCTACATACTGATGCATGCTGTACTCTTTATAGATCTAGAGCAATAAGAAACATATTTGTGGTTTTCAAACTGGTTCTGTCTCATTGTGAACATTATACTGCAATCTTTTGTTCTTTCTATTTTATGTAAGGGCATCAGGATATATACATGTTTACAGGAGGACAGATTGGAAATGCATGCACATGATTCTGGTGGCATTTATCCCCAATGGTAAATTAACTATTTTTTTTTAAATCAATCATTGGCCCTCCCATTTGGGGGAGGGGCCTGGACCACATGACCAAATCCATTTTATCTCAGTCACCTTAAAACCCTCTACCTACAGTTCAAATCCAGCTCTGAGAAAAAGGGGTCACCCTCGAAACGCCTCAGCCTACTTTGGACTTTTTTCATCCCAGCTAAGTCTACTGGCCAGCAGATCTTGCTGGATGAGGCCAATGATGAACTTTGTATTTGAGGGAGGGGCCTGGACCACACGAACAAATCCATTTGATCTTAGTCACCTTAAAACCATCTACCTACAGTCCAAATCTAGCTCTGAGGAAGAGGGGTCACCCTCGAAACATGTCAGCCTACTTTGGACTTTTTTCAACCCACCCAAGTCTACTGGCCACCAGATCCTGCTGGATGAGGCTAATAATGGACTTTGTATTATCTGTTTTAATTCATCACTTGTTCGTGAGTATATTATTTCACTTTCAATAAATTATAGTTGTAACGAGCCCCTTGCTCGCTCGGTTCCACTCTCCCGACACTCCTCTGCAGCTATTGAATCAGATTGCAACGTCTGATGGTTCGGTCATCCAATGGTCCGGGATTAGAACCACAGCTCTGTGCCGTTCTAGTCCAGTTGTGATAGCTCAGAACAAACACCAGGCAGGCTGTATGTAAGTTCAAACAGGACTATCCTTTATTGCAAAATACAGGCTTTTATACACTCAAAGTGGAGGTGCAGACCTCCTGCTCATATTACTCTAACAATATAGCTGAAACCTAATTAACCTAATTAACATGAGCTAATTAACTAATCCCTTTAGACAGCCTAGATGACTCAGACATGACCGTTAGGCCAGACTGGTCATCTTGTAGTTCAGAAAATCCAATCAACATTATCACAATCAACTTAGACTCTTCTTCACACAATAGTAGAGTTAATTAACGAAAACAACAATGGGGATCTAATGACTCTTAGATAGTAGACTTATTTACAATACACATTTTAGCAGACAATAGACAGACAGGTGTTGGAATTTACATCAGCATCTCCTAACAGTATCTGTCCCAGCATTATGAATCAGCCACTATTCCAATATGGCAAATCCAGGGTCCCCAGGCATACAGCTCACAAAGAGCACCGTTCCCCCAAATGCAAGGGCCCCCGATCGATCGGCAAGAGGCTAGCACACAGTCCCCTCCAAAAGTCTCTTTCCCGGCTAGGTCTGTCACAATAGTGTTGCAAAGGTAATGCGCAAGACTGGTGTGCCCACTGTCCTTGTTTTCTTTGAGAGAAACATATACCTGGTGCTGAAAAGTGCATGATTTAGTAGAATTAGTATTGGCAAAGAGGAGAAGCACTCCATCCTTCAGATCATGGGCATTAAGCCAGTCATAGACAGTTTGAATCTCGGCTGGTTCAGCAGATTCAAAGCATGTATGGGCAGGCTGAATGTACCCAAGTTGATCGATCGATCAACCTTGGTACAACCAGTCTGTCAGATTTTTTAATCAGAAAAGAGATTTTTATTGTGCAAAATTTCAAAAAGTACAAACAGTCAAAGTGAAAACTCTGGATATATAAAACATAGAAATATCGAGTTCAGGAAAATTTTATCAGTTTTCAGCATCTATATCTTATACCAAGGTATACATTTTGCACAGTAAATATAATAATTAGCATAGCATATACCAATAAAGTAAAACAAAGAAAAACACCAAATACCCATATTTTTTGATAATATTTTTTAGATTGTCTAAGTGTTTTAAACTAGCCCTGCTGGAGGTAAATGTCTTTTTTGCGCTGTAATATTTTGCTCTATCCTCCAAACGATCACCTCTATCATGCAGTATAAATACCTGTCACACTGTAAATATAGAGCTACCGCCAACATCCTATATCCTACTTAGGCCTTCAAGTTCTATAACATGAATCTCAGCTGCTTTTTCTCCTACACCTGGAGCAGTCTAGTAAAAACCAACTGAGGTGGGTCTACCCCATGGGGTTTCCAGCCACTCCTGCCAGATTTTGGTAAATTTATTGGACGTATTCCTGTACGGCTATGCATTTTTTTCTTGAACAAGTATAGTATTACCTTGTTGTATCCATTGGTGAGATGTGGGGGCCTGGGGAAAGAGCCAGCCTGTCAGATTTTACATGCAATTATTGCTAGCGGCCAGCCGATCTATGGCCGGGATTAGGGTGCTTCAGAGTATGATACAAAGAAGGAAAGACAATGAGGTCAATTCATAAGAGTTTAATAATGACTCAAAATTTGGTAAAATACCTCTTGCGGTAAATCAGTTTTGAAAGTGTAATTTTTGAAAGAATTTTGCGTTAAATAACGAATAAGGTGGTATGTTCATTTGTGTGTTACTGCATTTGTCTAAGGTCATTTCCTGTGGGTGGAGCTGGGCGGTGTATAACTTCTGCTGCTACATCGGGCCTAATGGAGAGACAGACAGGCTGGGAGAAAAAGCCAAATGTGGTTAATTTGGTGGAACTCATGGTAAGTGTTCACGAGCATGCTCTCTGCTTGCAAGCTCTGCATAGAACATTCCCAATGCACTGCCACCTCCATGCACGCCATCGCTGCATCCACCATGCACGCCACCACTAGCAAACTCTGCATGCACCATGTGCAGATAAACTGCATCCACCATGCACGCCACCACTTCCAAACTCTGCATGCACCACGCACTGCAATACTGTATCCACCATGCATGCCACCGCTAGCAAACTTTGCATGCACCATGTGCTGCAAGACTTCATCCACCATGCACTGCAAGGATGCACCCTTCATATACTGCAATTACGCACCCTCCATGCACAACAATGCTAGCAAAGTCTGCATCTACCATGCACTGCAGTACTAGCACATTCTGTATCCACCACGCTTTGCAATTCTAGCACTGCAATGCGCGCCACCGCTGGCATGCATTTATGTAAATCCATGCACTACAATCCTAGCATACTCTGCATTAACCCACGCTATTATTCCATATCTATACATGTAACCTACTGTGCATTGTGGTTATATTGCAGATGTAGCAGTCTTCAAATTTGGATTGCAAGACTCCATGCAGTACAGTCAAAGTACTGAATTAACGTTAATGTTCTTACTTTACACAAAATACTTGTTTTTTGGATATTAACCAATTTACTTTCCATCTTCAGGGTCTTTCACACATGGAGTTCCAATTGTGAAGGTAAATTTTGCACAGTCCTCCTATACTCTCCCTGCCACCTCTCTCTCCCCTTCTCTTGCTCCCTCTCTTGGTTTTTCTTTTTATTCCTCTTTTTCTCCCACTGTCCTTTTAATATTTTGGAGCTCAATGCAATGCTGTAAGTACTATAATTGTCCTTTCTCTGTTGTAGACAACGTCAGGATTGTTTAAGAAAAAGTGGAAGGAAAACCGGGATAAACAGTCAACAAAGGTAGTTGAATATATTTGAATGTAACTGAATTGTAAACAGTATATAAATTATATATACTGTATACATATTTTTATTTTTTTTAATAATCATATTTTAACACAAGTTCAAAGGACATATGAAACAGGTCTTGGGAAACCAACACAATTGGGAAAACAGAAAACTTTAGTTAGACTTACCGGTAACGGTATTTCTACGAGTCTTTCAGAACACCACCTGGATAGCACATGGGGAGAGATCGCAGCTCCACCCAATTCCCAGGAAACACTGCAGTCATCGCTTTAAAGCCTGGACACTTCCACCATGGCCTCAGTTGTTATCGAGTGCCTCCAGCCATGCTGAATTCATATAAGCAATAACACCACATTAACATTCACAATCAAGGAAGGGTCATCGGCGTTGTCCTGAAAGACTCGTAGAAATACCGTTACCGGCAAGTCTAACTAAGGTTTTCTCACCTCGTCTTTCAGGACAGCACCTGGAGATAAGCAAGTACTTATTCTAGGGTGGGACCACTGCCTGTAGGACCTTCCTGCCAAACGATTGCTCTGCTGCTGAGAGCAGGTCCATCCTATAGCGACGAGTGAAAGTGGAGAAACTCATCCATGTGGCTGCCATGCAGATTTGCACTGGAAAGGCCCCAGTTAGTTTCACCCAGGATGTTGCCACAGCATTAGTTGAATGGGCCACTACCTCTGCGGGAAGTTCTACTTCTGAGGCCCTATAAGCTTCGTAGATGGCCATCTGAAGCCACCTTCCAATTGTGCTTTTAGAAGCTCCCTAACCCCTACGAGACCCCGAAAACAAAACAGAGAATTGGACTTTCCTAAACTCTCTTGTTACCTCCAGATAGCATAACACGCATCTCTTTACGTCCACACTATTAAATTCCCTTTCTTTAGGGTAGGATTGCAATGGACAGAAAGTCGGTAGAACTATCTCCTGGGATCTGTGAAAAAAATGGAGACCTTTAGCAAAAACCCCAGGCCTGTCCTTAGCACTACCCGTTCTGGAAAAACGGTCAAAAAAGGCTCAATGATAGATAAGGCCTGCATTTGCTGACCCGTCTAGCCGAGGTAACTGAACAGTACTAGCTTTAACGACCAATATTTAACTGTGGCTTCTAGTCAGACCCTGCAAAACCACCGACAAATCCCATTTGGGAAAAAACGTAATTGGAACCGGCCTTGCCCTAGCTAGTGCCTTAAAAAATCTGATGATCAAAAGGGTCTAGTGATGGGCGCAGAGCCGGCAGCCAGAGCAGATGGTGGTGTGAGAGGAGAGATCTGCCACAATGGGCAGCATATTGCGGCTCACAGCCCACACAGCTAAAAAACATACCCTCAGCAAGGGGAGACCGAGGGGCACACAACGGACACCATGAGCAAACGAAAAGAACGGGAAGGACCAAGGAAATTGATGGATTTCTTCCCCCCAGGGGTCAGCCGAGAAATCCAAGATGGCGCCTGTGCCGGGAGCCGAGCCTCAGTATCCCCTGCACGCTCACTCAGCAATCCATCGCCATCCACGGGTTAATCATGTCCTTCAGGACATTCACTGACATCTTCCCCTTTTAACAGCCCTGTTAAGCAAAAAAGGAGGATTGGGGAGGAGAGAGAGACCCAGGAAGAAGCAGGGACAGAGGGGGAAGGAATGGAGGAATCCTCCTCATATTGTCAGCACTTAGATGCATTTCCCACATCAGGGCAGCCCATCATAGACACTACTATGAAGGAGATGCTACAAACTTTGCGGGGGGCCCTCCAGCAAGATATGGCAGCATTCATGAAATCCACAAAAGCAGACATATCAGCCTGCAAGCCTATGTGTCGGCCCAAAAATCATCCGTCGTTCGGCTAAACCGAGAACTGGTTTACCCCCTTCTTCATTTACAGGATGATTCCCGTAACCTGTTTTATGTAGCAAAAGTTGCTTGACTGTTCCCAGTTGTTGAACAACCCAGTTTGGTTTATTTTGCTTGTTTTTTTGGTTTTACGACTGTAAAATAAATTTGATCTCAGGATATACACATATCCAGCAACAGATTGATAACATGTTTCCTACCAAGTTCTACCACTAGATGGCAGCAGTTCGCTTTCTATTTTTGGAATGAACCTTAAGATAATGTCACACAATGTGAGAGGCTTGAACAGTCCCTACAAACAGAGCTCTATGGAAATCAGCTATGGACCTAAAATGTGACATTCTGTGTGCACAAGAGGCACATTTCTCCAGCAGCAAACCCCCAAAGTGCACGCACAACAAATTCCCAGAAGTATTCACTGCTAATGACAACTCCAAGAAAAATGGTGTTTGATTGCCATTAGGGACACTAACCTTTTCTTTCTTGCAGGACCATGCTGACCCCCAAGGACGCTTCATTATCTTGGTTGCTGAAATGGACTATGTTATCTACACACTGGTGAACCTATACGCACCTAATGTTAAATCGCTGAAATGTATCTGCAAGATTGGAAAACTTGCTAAATCCATGCAAAAAGTTAACTTAATTGTGCGTGGACTTCAATATGGTTCTGAATGGAGACCTTGACTCCTCCTCGGTGGCTCTCAGGCAGCGGCCCTCTCTAGGCCCTTTGTGCCATGAAGAAAGACTCTTTGACCCCTGGCGCTGCCTTAGAGTCACCGAGAGGGACTACATGTATTATTCTATGGTGCAAAATAGCTATTCTAGAATATATTTTTTTCTTACTGACATGTATACTTTGCAGAATATGAACAAAGCTGATATCCACAACATCACATGGTCGGACCATGCGCCAGTGACTATTGAGGTTGTGGATACTAGCAAAACTTCCCACAAACCACTGTGGTGCAACAACACTTTTCTCCTATCACACCCCCAAATCAGGGATGAGGTAGAAGGGAAACTCAAAGAATACTTCCACTTCAATGCCAATGGAGAATGTTCTCCATCGATGACATGGTGTGCGCATAAAGCATTTGCTAGAGGAACTCTTATCCAGATAGATTCCAGGGAAAAGAAAAAAAAAATCACAGCGCATGTCACAGCTTCATAAGTCCATTGCAGAACTAGAGGCCCAACACAAGAACCCCAGCACCACTTCCTCCAGCATTCTGAAACGCCTTACCCAATGTCGTGAGGAGTTACGGCAAGAGCTTAGGACAGACTATGACGTGTACTTCAAAAGGATGAAACTATCCTACTCCCAAAACAACAATGCAAGTAAATTCCTAGCCTCCCAAATTAAAAAAAAGCAAGCTAAAGCCAACCTCATCCACATTTAACACCACAGGTCCAATACCACACTTCACAACCATAAAGACATAGCCAACACCTTCAGGGATTATTATGAATCCCTCTACAACTCAACAATGACCCACACACCCACGGACATAGAGGTTGACAAATTCTTTCAAGGGGTTCGTCTGCCCTCTGTAGACGTAACCGCACTTGAAAACTAAACTCCCCTATCACCTGCGCAGAGGTTGAGAAAGTTATAAGATCCCTTTCCCATGCACAAATCACCAGGGGCGGACAGTTTCTTTGCTAAATACTATAAGGCATTTGCCTCCCTCCTGGCCCCAAAACTAGTAGAGGTTTTTAATGCGGTAGCTTCCGCCGACTCCTTCACAAAAGAGATGCTCCAGGCTATAATAGTTACACTACCAAAACCGGGCAGGGATTCAACTCACCCTCAAAACTTTAGGCCAATTTCATTACTGAATTCAGATTTAAAAATATATCCCAAGATCTTAGCCAACAGGCTAATGGAAGTTAACTCCTCTCTCATAGGCCTGGACCAAGTGGGCTTTGTAAAGGGCAAACAAGCACCAGACGGGACCAGAAGGATGCTAAATCTTCTGCATTTTGTAGAGATCAACCAAGTACCCAGCACTTTCCTAGCTTTAGATGCGGAAAAGGCCTTTGATAGGGTACATTGGGGCTACCTATCAAAGATCTTACACAAATTCGGAATATCTGGCCTGATTCATTCAGCAATCACGTCCCTTTATTCACACCTCACAGCTCGAGTCTATACATCTAGCCTACTTTCTCACCCCTTTACACTATCTAATGGCACGCGTCAAGGCTGCCCCCTCTCTCAGATTATAATCTCACTTATCACAGAACCACTAGCGGAAATCATCAGATCCAACTAAACCATACAAGGTATCAAAAGAAAGGCACAAAATAGGACTCTTTGCTGACGATATCATTTTGACTGTTTCTAACCCAGAGTCTTCCATCACAGAAATAAAAAAGCTACCACACAAATTTGGACAGGTCTCCTTTTACAAAGTCAACACGAATAAATGCTTTGCCTTGACTCTTAATATGCCTTCAGAGGACAAAAACACGATCCAGAAACTATCCCCCTGCAATTGGGTCTCTCCCTCAATTACTTACCTTGGTGTACAGCTAACCTCTTTCACTAAAACATATTCCTGCAACTATCCTCCATTATTAACTAAACTTGAAGAAGAGCTGAACCAAATCGGTAAACTGCACCTAACATGGATAGGGAGAATAGCTGCAAATCAAATGCAAATATTGCCCAAAATGTTATATCACTTCAGAACGTTACCCATTCCTATCCCTCAAAAATTATTTTTCCAATTAACGACTAGTCTGAAGAAATATCTGGGCGGGTAAAAAACCTAGAATTGCGTTAACACAACTATAAAAACCCAAACAGCTTGGTGGCGTAGGCCTCCCCAACGCACAAATATACTACCGAGCAACTATATTGCCTTATCGGTTCTCTTGTCAAACTGATAATAGGTGGTCGGACATAGAACGCAAAATCACCCCAGGACATAACCTCCCAGCATTGGCAATAGCCGCCTGCATACACCATAGACCTGAAACCTCGCCTTACCCTACAGTACAAGCCACTATTGCAGCATGAAAAATAGTTTCGTATCAACACAGAGTGGTACTGCGGATATGGCACACTAGTATTTAATGCCAAGTCCCGATAATTTTAGATAATTGAAAAGAATTTGTAACTGATGGACTTTGCAGGCATAACAAGGATAGACTTTTTAATAAAAATATTTCAATATTTATTGCAAAAATACAATTAAAAATCACATACATAGACTTGCATACATTCACAAATAATGCTTATGAGTATAATGACTACACATCTACATATTCAAATTAATAAAATTAATACAGAATGAAAATATCGGATAATCGAGCACTTTACTCCTATCAATAATAGCAAGTTTACGGAGAGACGGTGTGTCATATATAGCTCAGAACAGCTTGCTCTACATGTTACGCGTTCAATAACGCTTCATCAGGAGCTTTTGATGTATTCTATAAACAGAAAATAATATCAATAAGTTCATGACATATTGTACATATAAAAGACCATACATTGATACATAAACTATATAGAACTGTTGCCCCCGTGATGTTGACAGTTGGGACCATGTCCCCAGTCCAGACCATAACCCCTAATAGTATATAAGAGTATAGCCCAAAAATTAAAAACAGAAGACAGAGATTACAAAAAAAAGAAGGGATTGGCACAGGTGTGGAAAAACTCAGGGAACGGATATCACATTTGGAATTTTAAAGTAAAGAAAATCGGCCCATTACTTTAGCTTGAAATTTCCGGCTCAGTCCCTTCTTACCTTTTCCAATACGGAGATGAAGTAAAATAGGGTGAGCGGGAATAGTAACCTTGGCCTTGGTGGGTGGTCAAATGGAAAACAGATCACCAAGTTAGCTTTGGAATTCTCTGTATGTATACACATGAATGATAAGGGATCAGTATTGTGTATTTGATTTAATTTAAAATTCTTGTTGTACAACATAGATAAAGAAACTACATATATGTTGTGCCTATAATCTCACCTAGTAAACCTGTATTGTACTGAACACAATCAGGTAATTGATTAGTGTAAACAACAGCATCCAAGACATCCAGATATGAGCTGAATCAATTTGAGTCAGTGTAGTAACCTCCCACCATAAGAGCCAGCAGTCCAGAAATTCCTGAAAGGTATCTATTTCAGGATATGAAGAAAGAAAGAGCCTACTTGTCAATGTGCAGAATCTCAAACCAATATGCTTAAAATAGTAGGGAAGTGATGAGGTAGATAAAAACACTTGCCTTGAAAATTGATCTTACATAGAGCGCCCTGCTCACAGGACAGCACCACACCGGGTAGAGACAGCTGTGCGAGAGCCAGTCCGCGGCATCTCTTTGTACATCCGTCCCGGTAGTGACTACAGTCCGTGGAGCCGGGCTTGACGTTGACGACCCGGCCGGGCTCTAGTGCGCATGCGCCCTGACCTTCAGACCGTCATGCCGCATCCAATAGGAGCGGAAGGTGGTCCGAGTCTACGGCGTAGTTACAAAGCAAAGCAGCAGGAAGAGGCAAAATAGTCCCCCTCCCGAAGCTGGAAGCGCTGATAACAGCCGATGGCTGTAGTAACACGGCGCTTGTGGCCACATGCATCACCATACCATAGAGCAAGAAAGAGGGTTGTAAAGTTGGTAACTCAAAGTAATTAAAAAAAAAAAAAAAAAAAAAACCAGAGGTGTTTTTAAAAACACAATTCTAATAAAATTATATCACCTAAAATAAATTAATTTCTATCTAACCTGTTGGAGCAAATCTAAAGTAGTCTGAGTATTGAAATCACCATAGTTACAGAGCAGGAAAAGTCAAGGGGAAAAAAAAAAAAAAGGGTCAGTTGTGAGTAGAGAGATAGGGGATCAATTATACATGTAATCCAGCGAGGCCAACAAAAGGGGATATTACAGTATTGTTAACCTATAGGACATCACTATAAAAACGATTTGTATGATTGTGTCTCATTAATACCCGGGGCATGGACAGCATTCAATCGCCTGATCCATAATGCTTCTTTTTGTAGGATCATCTTATCCCAATTACCTCCACGTGGATCTTTGAGAATTACCGCTAGGGCAAAGAATGAGACACAAGTGGCATCAAATCCATGATACAAATCGAGATGTCTGCTGACCGGAGTCAGCATCTTTCCGTTGGTTGAGAGGTATACATGGTCTTTAATGCGTTGCCAAAAACAACGCGCTGTGTTCCCGATATAAGATGCCCCAAACACACAGGACATTAAATATACATCCCCCTGTGTATTGCAGTCAGCTCTGAATTTAGGAAGCAATACTTCCCCATTAGGAAGTGTGTACGCAGTTACCAGTAGTATTTTTGTAATAAATATTGAAATATTTTTATAAAAAAGTCTATCCTTGTTATGCCTACAAAGTCCATCAGTTACAAATTCTTTTCAATTAACTATTGCAGCATGGTCCTCCATGATACAACAGAAGTTTGTTGATACTCCAATGTACAAACTAAAAACCGTGTTAGCGGCGTATGAATATCTAATCCCTAATCTTTCGACCCAATCCTGGAAGAAGAGGAGAGGTGAACATTTCTCTACGTCTGAACTAGCTGAACAGGAGGTGCTGGACAGATACCAAATGTTCCAAATAAAACACTACACAACAACCAACACACCTAGGCCAATATAAATACCCCAAATCCTATGGGACTAACTCATTACCAAGTTCCCAGCAAAACACAAGGGGATATCCCTATTCTATAGATTCGCTACCCCCCTGTACATGTACACTAAACTACCTAACATGATGAAATGGGAACAAGAACTACAAAGAGAATTTCCTTTACAACAATGGCACTTAGCTGTAAAATACAATGGCAGATCCTCAGCATGTGTAGACCACTGGGAGAATGCGCAAAAGATACTGCATAGATGGTACCTAACACCTCTACACCTTCACAAAATGAACCCAAATATCCCATCACTTTGCTGGCAAAATTGCCAATCTACAGGCCACCTACTATAATATTGTGGAACTGCAGGGTGATAAAAACCTTTTGGAAGGAAGTATCTTCCCTTATTCATTACATTACAAGTACCACATATACATTAGACCCTGCACTCGCCCTTCTAAGCCTTGGTATTGAAAACTTCCCCCCACTAACAAGGAAAGTTGTTATACATATACTATTTGCAGCCTGCATCTCATTGGCGAAAGAATGGCCCTCTCAAACACCTTCAAAAATTGAGGAGGCAATTTCTAGTGTGAATGCCCAATACATAATGGAAAAAATGCTTGCGTACAAAGAAAGAAGAGCTCCAGCTTTCCATAAATACTGGGAAATTTGGAGAACTTTGCTAATTGCCTCTCCACATTTGTGACTATTGCTTTATGTTTAGTCTTTGCTGATACTTATTCCAAACACCCGGTCATCTAGTGGTAAGATCTAATAATAGGTGTGGTCATACCAGGAGTTTCATTAAGGACACTATGAATATATGACCACTCCACAACCAGCATATGTGTACTACTTGGCATTAAGAAAATGTCAATGTTTGTTTACCAGTTAACAAAACTGCACGTAACAAACTTACTGTGCGTCTCATCTCCAGGGACCCTCAACAAGGTCCAAGGAGGGCTACTCCTTAACAGTTCCTAAGCAGAGCCTGATCACAGTGTGTACCCAGTTGAGGTGACAGGCTTTACCTCCTGTTGAGGTCGTATTTCTGTATTGATATAGCTAGCTCACACAAGAACATTATTATATACATAAGTTTGATATTTGACACTCATTTTGTATATGTATTGTGATGTATACAACGCTTTATATTTTACGTGTAAACTGTGAAACTCAATAAAAAATCTATGGTTAAAAAAAAATAAAAATAAAATAAAAGGGTCTAGTGATAACGGTCTCTCCAAAAAAACTGACAGCCTAGCTACCTGAACTTTTAAAAGGTACTGGCTGCCAGACCCTTCCCCATTCCGCCATGGAGAAACTCAAGAACAGAAATGTCCTCCTGTGGAGAGCAATTATTTGAAATGCACCAGGAGTTGAAGCATTTCCACGTTTTAAAATCAATGGCCCTTGTGACCTTCTTCCTGCTATTTAGCAGGGTACACATTAAACTTTCAGACAAACCCTTTCTCCTCAGGATTTGCTCCTCGGTATCCAGGCTGCCAGCCTGTAATGACCTACATCGGGATGAAGAAGGGGACCCTGATTCAGCAAGTCCTTTCGAACAGGAAGCAACCAATGGGGCTCTACTGCTATCTTTAGTAGGATTGAAAACCAAGCCCTCTTGGGCCAAGACGGGGCTACTAGAATTAGGGTTGTATATTTTCCCTGTAGCTTCTTGAGCACTAAAGGGATCATTTGCACAGATGATGATGATTTGCATCGATGATTTCGAAAATAGGAGCAGATGTTACCATTTCTGTCTTTATCAGAGGATTACCCGAATCGGTACTGGACATCCGGGGTTCAGTCAAATCCTTTATAAAAAGGACATCATCGCTGACATCCCCAATCACAGGCTTGAACTAGACAAAGCCCACAGAGCGCTACAACCCCCCACCCTGTCAAGATGGGCTGCCAAGAGATATTGTGGTAAAACCCCACTTCTATGCAGTGAAGGAAGAAATAATGAAAAATTCAGGGACTCTGATAACCTCATTATACAAGGACATAAAGTTCACATTTTCGCAGATCTATCCCCACCACAATCCAGAGGCGAAGATCTCTCAAACCTCTCCTGGGGATCTTATCCCAAAAATCTGTGAAATACCGGTGGTCCTTTCCCTTCCACCTGCAGTTCCAATACCGGAATAAATCTCATGGAGTCACAAGCTTCCAGGACGGTGAATAGTCTCCTCCAGCTCAGGCTTCATCTTCCAAGAATTACCACCCCAACAAGCACCCGACGTCCAAGCTCCTCCAAGGGACCCCCTCCAGGAAGCCCTCTAAACTCCACTATGGAACAAACAACAAATGAAGAGGCACCGAGAATCCATCCCTCCATGATGGGCCAGTCAGCTGATTGACCCACCAAGGATTGTTGGTACTTTTTAAACCCTTTAAACCTTCCGACAGTGTAGTGGACTCACCTACACTTTCTTACTCAATCTAGCCCATAGGGCAATTCCACCCATCCTTACCCTGCCCTGTAATTGCCAGTCTACCCTCTTGAGTTGACTTCACTTCCACGAGTTATACTTAATCACTGGCTTTTGTTCATCGGGCTTGTGGGGGCTACCGGCTGACTGGTAATGTTAGTCGCACTGTGTAACATTCCCCTTTGGGGTGACCCTCTTCAGGCATGGACTTTTATACCACACACACACATTACATCATTTAGAAAGCTTTCGATTTGCATGGTCAGATTATGTGCATTGGGTTAATAAGCTTTATATTTGGTTTAATTTTGTTCTCTCTATATATAGGTCCCTCACCACCACTGATTCACCAGGGGGCCCTGTGGCAGGAGCAGTTTAGCATGCCACTCCTTCTGCTGTGACTCAGAGGCATAGACCACCTCTGATGACATCGGAATAGCAACCTATATTGAGGTTGCCCTTACACCGAACCCTACACACTGTAAAGTTTGGGGGATTGTAGCTCCACAGGACCGAGTGCAAAGCCGATAAACTTTAAACGAAAAGGCTTTTATTTTCAGCAAGCAAATCAATTAAGGCTTCCAGCAGAACTTACTTAATCTTGAATGCTCTGACTCTAGGGCAAGGATGGACCTTCCACACTGAGATCCTTCCACTTGCAGCAAGGGTATGTAACCTACACGTGTTCGCACCCCACCCCTCAAGTCCATGGTTAATTCTACCACCCTAAAGGCGACTATCAGAGTCGCTTTTCATAAAACACAAGGCCTTAACTCTCCGACCAAGAGACGCAAGGCTTTTAAAAGTTATCATTCCAAGGGTATTGGCATCCAACTACAGGAAACCCATTTCCCCGGTAATTTCAACCCCTCCTTTCTACACCACAAATATCCCACCTTTTTCCTTGCCAATGCAAACGTCAAGAAAAGAGGGATACCCATCCTAATTTCAAAAAGTACCTCTTTAACTCAATATATCGACCCCTCGAACTTGGTAGACAGACTCAAAAGCCACTTCCCCTTCTCCTAGAGCTATCTCTCTTTACTGTACCTGAAAAAATCCCCCCCTCTTGGAAATGTTTCAATTATACCAGGCTTTTTATATAATATTCTTATCAACGTTTTCTATTATTTATATTCCAGTGGTATTGAACCCTCTATCATTGAGCCTTAGCATTTGGGCTTTGATAAGTGTCTTACCGAAGGGGTGACTGTATCTGGTCTTTTGGGGCTTTCCTTTGTGAAGTAACCATAGCCCACCCTGGCATCTTACCCCTGTGACTTGTCGGTCATTTCTTTTCCCTCCGATTTTGGGTCTTGGACCCCTGTGTGGCCGTGACGGATGGCACTATTTCCTACTGGATGCTGAGAATGTCCATGGAAACTTTTGTATGAACTTGAGTGGTCAGTATATATTTTATATACACATACTTAAAATGAATAAGTGTTGTAATCAATGTAAATGATTCATGCAATGTAAACTATAGACTCTCTGCTGTTTTTGTTGTGATTATTTGAGATATGTTTTTGTCCACTTACTCCTGTTCTGCTTCTGTTAACCTTTTAGATGAAATAATCTTCTTGACCAATTGTAGTTACCCTTGAAGAAGAGGTCAACCCCTTGCTTACCTCGAAACGTCGGGTTTTATGATTATTGGTGTTCAATCTACCTGTATCATTACAATTGGTCATTGTCTCAGATTTGTTTCTTCCTCAACCATATGCATCCATTTTAATTTATGTATTGTTAGGTCATGTTAATGATTTTTATATGGATATTTCAATAAATATAAACAATTTTTTATAAAAATTTTACTATTTCCTACCTTCATTAGAGGTGACCCTACAGTAAAGTCCCGTTAGAGGAGTTGCACTCCTGCGGAGTGCGCTTTGGTTCTTTACTGCACCTGGGTATTCACCTTACGGCCTATTTTGATCTCCTTTACAAAATAATTACCCGCCTATGTTCAAGAAACTATCAGCTGACTTTTCCCAATGCTCGTTATATGGGATGTCCTGGGTGGGCAGAGTAAATGCAATCAAGATGACCCTATTACCGCAAATTCTTTATTTATTCTGCTCTCTCCCTATTCCCGTAACTAAGCAACATATCAATAAATTGTAGGGCTGCAACTAACGATTATTTTCATAATCGATTAGTTGGCCGATTATTGTTTCGATTAATCGATTATTCGGTTAATAACCGTAAAAAAAAGTGTGGTGTATAATTTAGTTAATGTGTACAGTTTTTAAAAAAAAGGTAATTTATTCTTAAACATCTCTATGCAGTGGTAAATAAAAATAACTAACTATATGGTTAGGGAGCAAAATATTGAATCCACTCTGAGCATGACAGAAGAGATATACTGTATATACTATTAGAGGGGATATACTGTATATACTATTAGAGGGGATATACTGTATATACTATTAGAGGGGATATACTGTATATACTATTAGAGGGGATATACTGTATATACTATTAGAGGAGATATACTGTATATACTATTAGAGGAGATATACTGTATATACTATTGGAGGAGATATACTGTATATACTATTAGAGGAGATATACTGTATATACTATTGGAGGAGATATATACTACTATTGGAGGAAATATACTGTATAAACTATTAAAGGGTGAATCAGGAAAATATCATCTGACTCAGTGATCAAATTTTTTTATTAAAAACAAAAACAATGTCTTCCTTCAAAAAAATTTTAATTTTAAGAACATTCGTTCTTTTATTCAGTGAATGTACAAAGATTTTTCGTCTGAATATTCTCGTCTGAAAATTGATCCGTTTGGCCAGCATAAGGCTCGGTACACACCTATGCAGTTTGCTTTTCATCTGTTTCTGCAGTGCTTTTTGCTGTGCTTTTTGATTTTTGTGCACGTGATTTTTCTGCGATTTGCGTTTTTGTATTTTTTGGGCCAATTTGTTGGGCAGATTAAAAAACACATATCGCTGCAAAAACGCTTTTCATGCTTTTCTGCAGCTTCTCCATTGAAGTATATTGAACCAAAAAAGCACCGTTTTGCGTGAACGCGTCCCATAGGAAACCATGTGCATGAACTGTAGTGCGTTTCTGCAAAAAAGCACCAAAAAACACACATAGATGTGAACCAGATCTAAGACGTTTAGTAATATAATGGGGTGAAAAAAACTAAAATTAGCCATTTATAGTACAAAAAAAGTAGATAATCACTACTGTAAGGAGTTAATTTTTTTTTTAGTGTAGAACTGTGAAAGTAATATTTACAGTAGCGATTATTTGCTTTTTTTGTACTATAAAGGGCTCATTTTAGTTTTTTTTTTAACCCCCATTATGTTACTGGCCGATTAATCGATTATGAAAATAGTAATCGATTAATTTCATAATCGATTAGTTGTCGATTAATCGATTAGTTGTTTCAGCCCTAATAAATTGCAAACATCTATTATCAGTTTTATCTTGGGTAAAATGGGCCGCCGCCTCTCTAAACACATATTATATAGGCCCAGACTGGAAGGGGGATTAGGCCTACCTAACCTCTGGTGGTATTATTAGGCGGCACAGCTGGCCCAAATATCTATCGTCTACTCTAGAGACCCAAAATCTGATTGGATAGAGATGGAAAGACAGGCCGTCCTGAATTTCACAATTGACTTTTTTGACATGGAGCCCTCCCAAGTCACGCCGCCCCCTGATTTTATCCCCAACGTTGTCTCACTCTGTAGAATTGTGCGACTCACTATACAAACTGAAGAACATAGCAACTGCCTGGCAGCCACTCACCCATATCTTCCATAATCCCCAATTCCTTCCAGGGATGGATATCAAGGCCTTTTAATGGTGGTTGAACAAAGGGTTATTCCGAATTGGGCACTACTTCAACTCTAGTGGGCCCCTCAAATTAAGCCATTGCATTAATAAATTAGAGATTCCCCTTCGGAAAAATTTAGCTTTTTCCAAATCTCCCATTTCTTAAATTCAATATGGATCCATAAACCAAACCCTCTAGCAGTCACCCTATATGAGCTTTGGTGCTCAAAAGTCAAGGACATGAGGGGGGGGGGGATTTCTTTGATACACTCAGCCCTGGCTGAACCGTTGGATAAAGTGTCCTACATGCTGAGTTGGGAAAGTGACCTTGAGATTGAATGGGACTTGGACACATGGCATTCCTGCTTCTCTAGATCCTTTAAGGGGATTCATAGTAACTCCCTGATCAAAGCCAATCTTAAAGTCCTATCTCTTTGGTACCTTGTGCCTGCCCGTCTTGCCAAATTTTATCTGTAGTCTTCCCCCCTCTGCTTCAGAGGTTGTGGACACCTGGGCACTCTATTCCATACCCTCTGGCAGTGCCCTAGAATTAGGGGCTTCTGGAACTAAATTTGTAATCTAAATTTGCAAAACCACTGGGGTTGCCGTGAACCAAGATCCCTCTATTGCTCTTCTTAATCAACACATTCCCAAATATTCCCAGGCCCTAATTTTTCATATACTCCTAGGGGCCAAATTAACGATAACACGTGCTTGGAAAGAAACTGAAGAAGATTTCCATTTGGCCAAACAAAAAGTATCTTGGATCATGTCCCAGGAAAAGATCTCCAGTATCATTCTTGACATTTCGGAGAAAATTGAACTGATATGGGAATCCTGGGCCCGATATGTCGGAGTAACTCTATAACCCTAGCAGAGAGTAGCCTAAACTTGGGGTCCTCCTCCTCTAGGCACCTACCCTATTAGCTCTCTGTGTAGGTTCTCTTCTACCCTTCTACCTCTTTTACTGCTCTATACCCCTTTCTGAACTTCATCCCTTTTTTCCACCTAACCTCACTTCTTATTTTATTTGTCAGACTCAATAGCTTTTATAGGTTAAGGATTCGTTTTCATAGGTTTTGCTTTTGGCTCCTGGTCATGGTTCAAGATATTGAGGACTTGTGGTCTCCATCCTCAGGGTTCAGTGGTTATGGACCTTCAGGACTAGGCCACCAAGACCGATCTTCGACAACATGACCCGTTGGAGAAATCCTAACCAACCCTACAGACCTCCAGGGAGGAACCCTGTAGGAATACCATGTAGGTGATTTCTGATAACCATACCTCTACCTGGAGGGTGTTCCCTACATCGCCTACTGAGACATTTACAGGTCAGCTCATAACTCTGCTATATCTGTAAACGTGCGCGGGGCCACACAGGGGCGACTCTCTGTTTTTGCCATTTTTGATCAGACACTCACGTGGAGCCCTAGGCGGCTGATAGCCATTTTTGTTCTCCAGTTTCTCCTTTGGTTAGTAAGCAAGGATCATTTAAGCTGTACAGTCTTACTATATGGTAACATTTATTTTGTTCGATATCACTTGACCCTTTGAGTTTACCTCGTTGAGGCTCTTCACACTAATTGCAGTGAATGTAGTGTAACCTTTGCATTTCTGTATCGGTTGAACTTTAACAAATTAGGGAATATGATATATGACACAGCCTACGTTCTGACTAAAGCGGGCACTATTGCTTCCTTCTGCAGTGCACAGTTTGTTCCCAGTTGGGGTGTATGGGAGAAGGGGCAATACCCGTGCCGCATGTTTAAGCATCAGGCCTAAATCAATGTTTAAAATGCGTTTTGACTATGTCTGCTTATCATTTTGACACCCAGGTACAAATGTATAAAAGGATACAATGCAGATTTTTGTTTGATTTTATTCTCTTACTTTGTATGTAGAAAACTTCAATCAAAACCATTGAACCAAATAAAAATGTTAAGATTTAGTGAGTATGCCTATGCCAGGAGGAGATATTTCTAAATAACTTGGAATATAGGAAAAACCTGCAGCATCATTACAACATCCACTACTCATACTACTCCCAAGTCTTCCAGCTCATGATTTTTATTGAATCCTGCAGGAGGAAGAAAAAGGAGAAAGAGGAAGAAGGAAGAAGAGGAAGAAGAGGGAGAAGAAGAAGGAGAAGAAGAAGGAGAAGGAGAAGGAGAAGGAGAAGGAGAAGGAGAAGGAGAAGGAGAAGGAGAAGGAGAAGGAGAAGAAGGAGAAGGAGGAGAAGGAGAAGGAGAAGAAGAAGGAGAAGGAGGAGAAGGAGAAGGAGAAGGAGAAGGAGAAGGAGAAGAAGGAGAAGAAGGAGAAGAAGGCTATCTGGTTTAGGCTGCCCTTCAAATGTACTGCTGTTAAGGATGCCAAGTTGTCTTCCGCCTGTGTTGTGTTTGTTAAAATATGATTTTTTTAATATTAAATTTAGAAAAAGGGAAGGAAGTAAAAACCAACCAGGAACTTTGGAGGACCCAATGTCACATCCCAATAAGAAATACATGGAAAAAAGAGTTTGCTCCAGGGATATTGCGGACACAGAAGAAATTAAGAATAGGGTGCACCAAATAAGAGTATAAAGTGGATAAAAAATTTGTAAATTGTATTGGTACAAAAATGAGCGACAAAATGTATATGTACAAAAATCAACTAAAAACAAATAGAACACATGGCTAATAGATAAAACAGCTGCTATACTTGGGACACACCGCAGGTCAGGACTGGAGGTCAAGCTAATGGGGTGTGTAAGCCAAGATTCCCAACATGTTTCAGAAAGCGAGGGGGGATTTTTTGACGTATATATTTCCTTCTTCAGGGATTACATGAAAGCATGCTGTTCTATTTCTATTAAGGAAAAAGGAGGGGGGGTGTATCAATATTAAAGTAACATTTGTTATCGTTTACAATTTGCTTGTTTGGCATAGCAACAATATGGCACATGTAATAGATGGAAATGAAGAAATCCTGGACTGCAGCACTCTGAAGAAAGACATCTTTATTTGTAAATCGTTAAAATACAACAAAAGCCATCTCACAGGAACAGTGTGTAGCAGTAACTAACGTGTTTCACATCGATAGATGCTTACTCATAGCTATTGTTTGAAGATTCAATCCCATATGGCTGGAATGCAAGCTGAAACAGGTGTAGCTAGATAGATGAAGGCAGATCCGATAGCCACCCTGAAGCGATCCATCAAAGCTTGCAAGGGTAACCCCTAACTGGCAGAGACAGATGTCTGTTAGAAAAATAAAGCAAAAAAATATATATAAAAAGATGGGGGGGCGTGGCCTAGCAAATGGAGGAGTGAGATGTGCTTCTCGGGAGCTCCCGCACACACCGGACTAATTGAGGCTCTCAGCGACTCCAAAACTCTGCAGACAGATCTGTAATGGGGAAGAGAGGTGGGGGAGAAGGACGCCATACCCCTGACACAAACTGAGGGGGAAATCGACCGCTTTTTTATACATTTGGGACAAAATCAGCACGCCCCCCCCAAATCCAAGATGGCGCCGACCCGCTCCTCAGGCACATATGCGGCCTCACAAGGAGCTACATCACAGCGCTCCACACCACATATGACAACCAGGCAGCGTGCTAGATCTTCTCCAGACTCCTCCAGAGAATGAATCTGTGCGCTCTGCATGTCATTCCCCAACATCGCACCGGTCTTTTAATGGATGGGACATGGAAGCTTACATCAAAGCTCTCCCCACCACACATGATTTTGAGGCATGTGTACAGAGACTTGAACGCTCTTACAAACATGAGATCTCTGAGCTGTGCAAGGATGTCACAAGCAGGCTAGAAGATGTGGAACAAACTGTAGAAGAGACTGTCTCTACATTACAATCACATGAAATCATCTTGTAGGAGCACACATTACAGATAAAGCAACTGATGCATCACCAGGATGACCAAGAAAACCGAGCCAGACGTAACAATATACGTATACGCGGCCTCCCGGAATCTGTGGAAAATAAAGACCTGGCCCCTGCAGTCACAGCCATATTTAATGACCTGCTCCAAAAAGATAAAGAATCTCCCATAGAACTTGATCGTGTGCACAGAGCCCTCGGCCTTAAAAACCCAAACCTTGAACACCGCAGAGATGTGATCCGCAGAATCCACTTTTATGCGATTAAAGATGCTATTATGCGTGCAGCTCGCACCCAAGACGCCATATACTTTAATGATGCTGCTGTGACTTTATTACCGGACATTTCCAAGCTGACCCTGGATATGCGACGTGCACTGAAACCCCTCACAGGAGCTCTTCAGGAAAAGCATATTAAATACCGCTGGTGTTTCCCATTTAACCTCTTTGCATCCCATGAAGGACGGTCGGCTACATTTCGCACTCTGGGTGACCTCCCAAAGTTCCTCGGGACTTTCGAACTACCTCAGATCCACATCCCGGATTAGCCAATCCATGCAGCGACTCCTGGATTTCCGATCGCATCGAGTTGGCAAAAACAATCTAGAAAGAACAAACGCTCAAAGTCTGATTTCCCCAAAACAGATGGATGAACCCCCTCCGCAGACCATCTTAATAATCATTTCTTTCCTTCACAGGCACCACGCTGATGAAGCGGCCCTGGTTTTATAGTTACAGTATCGTTGGGACATTATGTTTTGCTTTGTTTTTTCATTTTGTTCTTCTCATATACAGGTTTTGTTTTGAGATCTTAGCAGCATGGTCCCTTTTTCAGTTAATGGAGATCCCTAACTAATGTTGTGATTCCCTACCTCACTCTGGGTCCCCCCTAGACCCTCTCCTCCTCACCCTGTCCCTCATTTCTTTATGTTGTATTGTTATTTTTACATTGTTGACCCTGCAGGTAGTCAGATTATCAGACCTCACCTATAGGTTTTGTCCGGCTGGACAATTCATTATAGTTTAGCGATGCGCATGTGACTCTGCTGGGTCCTGAGTTGCTAAAGTTATAGAAGTATTTAAATTTTTTCTGCTTTTTTTTTTTTTTTTAGTAGCCCGGTGTGTGCGGGCCCCTCTGTGGACTGACCACTACCCCCCACGTAGGGTTTTTAGCGCACGTAGCGGCATTAGCTGAACTTTAGAACACAATGTTCCTTATGCGGCCTCTGAGGCCAAGGTTTTTCTTTCTCTGTTTTCTATCTGTTTTTCTCTCCATCTCTCCACTTATACTTATCTTACAACTCAACACTAAAGGAGGTTTCGCTAATACCTCTTGTCACCCTTCCCCCACCCCCCTGGAGACAGCGAGCCTCTCCCATGTTTTATTATACCTAAATATCAAATCCTCTTCCCTATGGCAGTGCAAACCCCCCTGAAAGTCTCCTCTTTAAACTGCAGGGGTTTTAACACCCCAGAGAAAAGGAGGCAAATATTATACCATTTTCACAAAAACCGTACCCAAATTCTACTCCTTTAGGAGACTCATTTTAGGTCTGACACGATTCAGCATCTCCTCCATAAACAATATCCCACTTGGTTCCACAGCACCAACCCCTCAGCGAAATCTAAGGGGGTTTTGATCGCATTCCATGTTTCATTCACACCAGATGTGCTAGACACCCTTATTGATCCACTAGGGAGATATGTTTTTTTAAAACTTTCATATATGAACATGATCTATACTATAATCAATGTTTACTCTCCAAACCAGGATCAACTGCAATTCCTCTCCATGGTGTCTACTCGCCTGAAAAGATTTAGCACGATCAACATGATCCTGGGAGGAGACCTCAATGCTGCCTTGATACCACGCCTTGACACCTCAATGGGTAAGTCCTCAATCTCCCCGGCTTCCCTGACCAAAATACGTACACTCCTTTCAGACTTATTGCTAGTAGACGTCTGGAGGATGCTACACCCCACCACTAAAGATTTCACATACTACTCTCCAGCACACTCCTACTACAGTAGATTAGACTACATTTTCATCTCCCAATCCTTACTAGATTTCTCCCCCACCGCTTCGATAGGCCGCACTTTGTGGTCTGATCACGCCCCCATACATATGAGCTTGGGAAGCATACCCACACAAAAAAAGAGAGCCACATGGAGATTAAACGACAATCTGCTTTCGGACTTGGTATGCACCCAGGACATCACACAAACCATCAAACACTTTGTTGCAGACCATGCCCGTGACGACACCAACCCACTTATGAAATGGGAAGCCCTCAAATGCTTCATTAGGGGTAAACTTATCCAACACGGCTCCAGACTAAAACGTGCGCGAACAGCAGACATCGCACGCCTTCTGTCCTTAATAGCCACCTTAAAGGAGGACCATAACCATTCCCCGATGAAAAAATACAACTAGAACTTACTAACGCTAGGAGAGACCTCTTGCAAAGCTTCGCACAACGCTCACTGGTAGCGAGAGATAAAGGGCGATTTGCCCATTACTCACAAGCAAACCAGTGTGGCAGACATCTCGCACAGACTCTTCAACCCAAACAGGCCCGGAAGTCTATTCCCTGTATTAACTCTCCCAGTAAAGGCAAAATAATAAATAACTCTTCCATAGTAGAAGAAATCCGTCAATACTACGACACCTTATATAACCTCAAGCCTCAGACACCATCACCCAAACTCCAAACAGACCCCCGAATCAAACACTGTCCTCATACATTCAGGAAACTGCACTCCCAACTATTCCAGCCTCTGAAGCAGAGGACTTAGAATCCCCCCTGACTGACTCTGAATTCCAATTTGCCATAAAAAACTTAAAGAATGGCAAAAGCCCAGGACCAGATGGGTTCTCCTCACGCTTCTACAAGATGTTCGCGCCTTTGTTATCCCCCCTGATGGCCAAAGCATTCAATGCCATAGATGACAACTTATCACCCTCCCCTACTTTATTACAAGCCCAAATAGTAGTCATCCCAAAACCAGGCAAGGATACATCCCTATGTTCTAATTATAGGCCGATATCCCTACTAAATGACCTTAAAAATTGTATGCTAAGATCCTAGCGAACCGTATCTCACCTCTTTTGCCAAATCTAATACATAGAGATCAAGTGGGTTTCGTCCCTGGACGTGAAGCCAGGGACAATACCACCAAAAACATCCACCTCGTGGTATATGCCCATCGTAACCACATACCGACCTGCCTTCTTTCCTGTGATGCAGAGAAGGCTTTTGATAGGGTCAGCTGGCCCTTTCTTCAAGCTACTCTCTCCCAAATAGGACTAAGACCTAGAATGCTTGCTCACATCATGTCTCTATATTCTAAGCCCTCAGCCACAATTTTAGTTAATGGAACCCAATCAGAGAAACTCACTATCTCAAATGGCACGAGACAAGGCTGTCCCCTCTCCCCCCTCCTATTTGCCTTAGTATTTGAACATCTAGCCCAAGCTATTAGAGCAAACCCTGATATACAAGGGATACACACCCCGTCCTCACAATGTAAACTTTCCCTTTACGCAGACGACTTGCTTCTCTATGTGACTAACCCCCATATTAGTATACCATCCATACTTGCTGAAATCAACCGGTTCGGTGGTCTCAGTAATTATAAGCTGAATATCTCTAAAACAGAAGCACTGAACATATCCTTAACACAGTCGACCCTTTCCTCCCTTAAGGCCAACTTCTCATTCCAATGGCAAACAAAATCTATTTCATACCTAGGTACAGCCATCCCAAGTCGTGCCTCGGATATATACGCCCTAAATTACAGTCCACTTCTCACGAAACTCAGACGCCTCACTGAAAGCCGAGGGGACCTGCCAATATCATGGTTTGATCGTATGAACCTGTTGAATATGGACATACTCCCTAAATTATTGTATTTATTTTTAAGCCCTCCCAATTGCTTTACCGGCCGCCTTCTTCCGCACTCTTTTTCTATGGCCATACGATTCGTGTGGAGGGGAAGCCACCCCAGACTGAAAACACAAACTTTTATGTGCCCCTATTTCTAAAGGTGGGACAAGCCTTCCAGATTTTGAACTCTACTACACAGCAGCAGTGGTTTCCCGTATCCTGGAGTGGTTTCCCCGCCCACTACTTAAAGCCTCCACTTTGGTGGAACAAGACTTATCTGCAATTGACCTCCGGGCTTTGCCATGGGGTTATGAGCGGACCCATAAATCTCTTACTAACCTGTCTCCACTGTCCAGAGATGCCCTACTAACCTGGTACCGTAGAAAAGAAAGATACTCACTTTCCACTGAACCAAGTCCTCTTACTCCTCTGTTTGACAACCCGGCCCTCCCTGAAGGCAGCTCAATTCAAATCATAGACGGTCATAACAGAGCCACTTGGCCCACAGCACGACAATTTGTCAACAGCACACATGGTTCTTTCACGTCGAGATTAAACATCGCATCATCCAATGTAACGTGGTTAACGCGACTACATCTGACAGCCTACTGCAAAAAACGACATGACTCCAAACAGATTCACAGACCTTTGACTGGCTTTGAACAATTATGCACACTATCGGAAACTCCCCGTCACACCCTTTCATTGATCTACAAACTGATTATAGAACACACCCATGATACCTTACCCAATTACACCAAAGCGTGGTCAGAGGAACTCGGGAGAGATATAACTGAGGCTGAATCGGGTAAGGCCTTTCTCTTTACCTACAAATCAGCCATTTCGTGCTACACCAAGGAAAAAAATTACAAGGTTTTATCCAGATGGTATCGAGTGCCAACAAATCTCAGGATCATGTTTCCATCAACCACGACATCTGTTGGAGACGTAACTCTGCGAAGGGTACGTAGAGTCACATCTAGTGGGAATGTGATGCGATACGTCTGTTCTGGACTCAAATCTTCCAGACCTATACCGAAATTTACGATAAATCACTCTCTCCCTCTCCTTTCATTGCTCTTCTATCTATACTACCTGGTAAAATTAAGTCACAAAAACACAACCTCCTAAAAAATGTTCTCAGTAGCGGCAGGCAATTAATCTCTAGACACTGGAAATCCACCACTCCCCCATCTCTTCTAGAGTGGGTAAGTGAAATAAACAATACCATGCTTATGGAGGAATAGCAAGCCAGAGCCATAGATAAATACGCAAAATTCTCCTTCATTTGGAGTATCTGGAGGCATTACTCCACTTCAGATAAGCTAAAACGCAGACTCAGATACGAAGGCACCTAGTCAAGTAACAGAACCTACCAATTCTACACAAACAACCTAGCAATATAGGTTCCGACTTGGGATGAGGCTCGCTGTCCCCCTTCCTTCCCCCCTTCTCCCCTCTCCCCCTCTCTTACCTACCCTGCCAGCCTTCCTTCCCGCTCCCCCCCCTCTTTTCTTTCCTCTTCCTGTCATTCTAACACTTTTCTTTATTCTTATACTACCCTTTGGGCTATCTATAGCCAAGACTTATAACCTACAGTATCCTGCTCTCTAGTATCAATTTTCTCACAACTTCTAACAGACTGGACAAAATACCAAGGTATATATGCTGTTGGCTTTCAAATGATCTGTCTATTTATTTTGAGTTCTTTGACATCTGGGCGCAGCATGATCCTGTTGGGGCATCCAGATCACGGGAATTTTTGTTAATAAGACTAATAGATGTATGCATAAATACATCAACACGATCTCCACTGGGCCAAGCAAAATACAACTATAGCCCACAGGAGGACAATGTAATGCAACAATGCAAAAATAACAAGGAGTAAAAAGTAGAGTATATCAAGAAATTTCCATTACCTGTGATTTAGCTATAATGATACATTCACAGAGATCCCTGGCGTTTCCTGGCTGTGTAGCAAAGTCTGCTGACACTGGCAGGTATTTATAAGCCCAGGGATCAGGGAGAAAGCCAATCAGGGCCTTTTGTTTGTTAGAGAATACAAAGAGACAACAGGTGCTGAGGATCATCAGCTGATGTCTCCCCGAAGCACCTGTGCCTCAATTCCGACCAGTTCTCTGGTCTCCAATGGGGATCCCCCAGATGATGCGGCGTCTGGCGTCACCGCGTCTATCGCTGTGACGTCAGACATCGACACAGCCGCCAACACGACAGTGGGCGGATACGCTGGACGAAGTGGAATGTCCAGTGCGCAGGCGCAGAGAACGACTGTCTCCACGGTAGCGCTCGCCAATGCGACCCCGAAGGGAAGCTGCCCCGGATTGGTTTAAAATACCACTGTGGGGCTCCTGCGTGCCGGGGAGCCTCGGTGGGCTAAACCAGCAAATTGTAAATGATAACAAATGTTACTTTAATACTGATACACCTCCCTTCCTTTTTCCTTAATAGAAATAGAACAGCATGCTTTCATGTAACCCCTGAAGAAGGAAATATATACATCAAAATTAGTTAAATGGAAAGACACTCATGAGGAAAGACAAAATAGCTGCACACCCCAAGTAATAAAGTAGAATGAGAGGATTGTCCCCCATGAGGGGTTTTCTAGGCAGCAAAAATGCTTTACCATTTAAAACACATTTAGTTGTAATATCTGATATCTAGCATTCACATAGTGTATATATGTAAATAATACATACACACATATATGCAAATCATTTAACCATCCTCTTTAGCCGCCCACTCATTACATATAATATTTCTACCACAGGCACTGCTTATCCTCCTCCGCTGCCTCCCTGAGCCTTTGGGATTTCCTGCAGTGTGACTCCTCTTAAGGCACGCGTGAGCAGTTGGCTCCCTTGTTAACTGTGCTGACCATTTGGGGACGCTGGGATCAAGCAAGGGGTTTTCCCCATTTAGAGGCTATTTAACATGGCTTAACACAATGCGATTGGCAAATTGGTAAATATACATGAAAATACCCATTACTGTTTTTCCTTTTTATCTCTGAATTATGAATTCCAACATATGTTGTTAACATCCCTACAGTTTACAAAAATCCTCTGAAGAAGACCCGGCGGGGTCGAAACGCGTTAGAATTCATATACAAGATTCATGTACCATTTTTCTCCATGGTGTTTGAGCACTGTATATTATTGTGTACTGCCATGTTAGTGACTTTTTATCTTTTGTATCACAGCTCATGTTTTGACTATTTATGTCTAAAGCATTTTTGATACTTTGTTAAAATAAAAATTTCATCAGCGCAAATTCCCATAGTATCTTTCAACCTTTTTTTGCTGCCTAGAAAACCCCTCATGTGGGACAATCCTCTCATTCTATATATACACATCAAAAAATCCCCCCTCGCTTTCTGAAACCTGTTGGGAATCTTGGCTCACACACCCCATTAGCTTGACCTCCAGTCTTGACCTGTGGTGTGTCCCAAGTATAGCAGCTGTTTTATCTATTTGCCATGTGTTCTATCTATTTGTTTTTAGGTGATTTTTGTACATATACATTTTGTCGCTCATTTTTTGTACCAATAAAATTTACAAATTTTTTATCCACTTTATACTCTTATTTGGTGGACCCTATTCTTAATTTCCTCTGTGTCCGCAATATCCCTGGGGCAAACTCTTTTTTTCCATATATTTTTTATATTAAATCAGACATAACATTACACAATACTGGTTGCTTATAGAGATACTGTCAGGTTTTTTGGCTTGAGTAGATTTCTCAAACAAATGCGGTTTCATACAATGGGTACGTAGATACGATTGTTGTATTCAGTTGACAGTTTGAATAGGCTATTGTCTCTATAGCTACAGTAAACAAGTAAGAGAGGGTCTCTCAAACTGAAAGAATGTCTGTTAGTCGGTTGTTATAGAAACAAGTTTGTAACCAGTAACTTTTCAACAAGCTTGTACAAATAAAAAGGGGTGAGTAGAGAGATTGGGACACACATCATCATGCTTTGAAGATCAGAAGCCACTCATGATACAAGAACAGTGCCTGATTTTCAGACGAATCGTTGCCAATGGAGATCACGAACATACAGCAACAGAAGATAAGTAACCTTTAAAGTGTATTTGTACTATTATAGACCAGTGTTTCTCAACTCCAGTCCTCAAGGCGCACCAACAGGTCATGTTTTCAGGATTTCCACTATTTTGCACATGTGATTTGATCAGTTTCACTGCCTTAGTAATTACCACAGCTGTTTCATCTGAGGGAAATCCTGAAAACATGACCTGTTGGTGCGCCTTGAGGACTGGAGTTGAGAAACACTGTTATAGACCATAGGCTAATGTTCTAGATATGTCAGTCTTGTCTTGTATTCCTAAGATTGTAATAATTTTGTATGTACAGCATCTTTGTATAGTAAAAGCACATTTACACACTGCAGAAGTCTCAGCTTCCTTGCTTATACCACAGAGTAACCTTGCTAGATAGACGCAAGCAAAACACCACCCAAGTCAGAGTCTGTAAGGCCAAGGTTAGAAGACACCTGCTTCTTGTTCCCCCTTGTTTTGAGGTATAGGCCACCGACGTGGCGTTGTCTGATAACACCTGGATGTGTTGGCGCCTGATTATCTCTTTGAAGGCCCACAGCCCCAGGAAAATGGCCCTTAGTTCCCTCCAGTTGGAGGACCTCCTGGATTCCTCTACTGTCCAGGACCCTTGGGCCATCCGGCTTTCGAGATGTGCACCCCACCCCCAGGTGCTCGCATCCATTCTCAAAATTTTCGCTACGGGAAAAGACCAGAAGAGACCCTTGCTCAGATTTGTTTGACTCCTTCACCACCATAGCTTCCTCTTGATTGGAGAGGGAATCTTGATCTGTTTCTCCAATGACTCTCCGTAGGTCCAATTCTGCAGAATCGCCTGCTGGAGGTCTCTTGAATAGAGGCGGGCCCACTGAACAGCTGGGATTGAGGCTGTGAGAATCCCCAGCGTGGACACGGCTGACCGAACTGTAACAGATAAGTTTGTCTGTTCCTCACTGTGTCCTGCACCTTTATCTTTTCTTCTGGGAGGAAAATCTTTTCCTGTACAGAGTTGATGGTATAACTCAGGAAAATGATCATCCGAGAAGGAATTAGGTTTGATTTTTCCTTGTTCAGAAGCCAGCCCAAATTTTCTAAGTGGCTTTGCGCCTTTTTGATCAAATCCCTGCACAACAGGTCTTTTGAGTTGGCAAATAACAGGAGGTCATCCAGATAAGGCACTACTGAGACCCCCTCCAACCAAGATCCTTGGGGAAGAGGAGAGACCGAACGGGAAGGCCCTGAACTGAAAATCTGACTACTCCCCGTACTCGGGTCACCAAACGTAGATACCTCTGTGACGTTGGTGCTATGGGGACATGTAAGTACGTGTCTCTGAGATCTATGGAGCCTAGAAAGCACCCCGTGGGAAGAAGTTTCCTTACTGAATAAAACTGTATTAATCTGAACTTTCCCGACTGCTTTTTTAATAGGAACACATGTGAATAACACCCTAGACCTTCCTCTTCCGGGGGCACTGGGATGATTACCTTGTGTTGAAGAAATTCCTGTAAAAGTGACATCGCCAAAGATTTTTCTCGATCCTTGGGAACCTGCGTCACATAAAACCGAGATGGCGGGTTTTCTGAAAACTTAAGCGCATAGCCCTCCGAGATCACTTTGAGGACAAACAAACTGGATGTCGCCCCCTCCCACTGTGGGAAAAAGGACTACAGCCTTCCTCCCAGTCTAGAGACCGTCACTGGGTCTTTGTGGGTTGGCTGGTGGGACGAAGCACCCCAGACTTCCCTCAACCCCTCTGGGACTGCCAAGGTCACTTCTGTCCCCTTAGCGGCTGAATCGCCTGACCAGGTCTTCACCCACCAAGCTGTTCGTGCTGAATTAACTAATGCCGAAGATCTTGCAGACATTCTCACTGATTCTGCCGATGCATCTGCCATGTAACCTACTGCTTTCTTTAGGACTGAAAGAGTCTCCAGCAAATCTTTGTGAGAGGTCCCTGCCTCAATATGGCCTTTTAACTGTTCTAACCAGTGCTCTAAGTTCCTGGCTACTACAGTTGACGCCATGCAGGCTTGAAATTGGCTGGCGTATAATCCCAGGCCTTTTCTAACAAGGAATCAGCTCTCTTCTCCATAGTGTCCTTCAAGACCCCCATGTCCACGAAAGACAAATCTGTATTTTGTAATACTTGAGAAAAATCTGCGTCAAGCTTAGGTCTCTTGTTCTAATCGTGTGCGCTATCCTCATTAACAGGGAATCTGCTTTTAAGTGACCTGGAAAAAAAGGGAGCCCTTTTTGGGTCCTTCCACTCCTTTTATAGCTTCTGTCAACACTTTGTGCACCGGGAACACCCGATGCTTGACCTCATCCATACCCTGATACATTTTGTCATGCAGGGACAATTGCGTCTTATCCTCTTTGATGTTTAGGGTAGTACGTATAGTCTTCAAAAGTGTGTCCACCTCTTCCAGGGACAGCCTATAACGGGAGGAAGATACCTCCTTTTCTTCACCTTCCCCCTCGTCCAACCATGGAGAAATACTTCCCTCCTCCCCTGACTCTGAGTTGAAGTGGACGTGTAAGGGCTGGATGGAGGTCTATCCCTTGAGTGTGCCACCAGACGTTTGTCCAGATAAGAGCAGAAGGACTGAAAAGTGTCTTCCAACTCTTTTCGGAACGAAGTGAGCGTCTCACTAGGTTGGGCAGAGGCCACCTTTGCAGAAGTCTCCTCTCTGACCGAATCTGCCATACAGGACCTGCACAATGGCTCGGTCCAAGAATCCCTAAGAGAAGCTTTACATGAGGCACATCTTTTTTTGGGGGGAGAGGAAACACGCTTGGTCTTTTCTTTGGCTTTTGCCTGAAAATACACCAAGCAGAAAACAAACCACAAATAAATCTATAAATCGGTTCTCCTCCCCAGCAGACCCATAAATAACAGCCAGTGAAACAAAAAACATACCCCACAATATCACTGCTGTAACCACACTTCCCCAGTGTTGTCACCTGAGGAGTGTGATGCAGGCTCTCCCCCCCCCCCCCATCAAGGGAGGAAGAGAGGGAAACAAACATAGCCCAGGTGCACAAAGCTAACAGAGGCCACTGCCTCACTTACTTGGGTCTGGCTGGTGCTTGTGGCTCCTGCCACCGCTGCAGGATCCTCTGGCTCCATCTCTCCCAGGGTCCCAGCAGACGTCCAGGAGCCTTTTTAGTTTAAAATTTTGCGGTCCTTTTGCCGCTGCGAGGACCGGAAATGTACCTGCCAGGGCACCCGTCACTCGGGACCCGGAACAAATGCAGGCTTGCTAGAGACGCAACACTGCACAGTGAAGTCCCCTGCACCAGCCCGCGCCCTCCGGTCTATTGGCACGGGAACTCTGCCGGCCTCTGCCCTTGCCGGGCTCGAGGGGGGGTTGGGCTGGCCAAGAAAACAGAAAAAACACCACCAGGTATGTCCTAACCCTTCCCCACCTGGAAAGAGCACAGCACACCCTTGGTTTCCTGCAGCACTTCCACCATGGCTGGAGGAAACAATACAAGTGAGGCCAAGTTTCCAGTGTCCAGGCTTTAAAGCGACGACTGCAGGGTTTCCTGGGAAATGGGTGGAGCTGTGCTCACTCTCCAGGTGCTGTCCTGAAAGACGAGGTGAGAAAAAAACATATGTAAGTATAACAATAATGATAACATCAAAGCTGTGAATTTTGAATACTAAAAACTGTCTTCTTCATTATTTTTGAAGTGGACATATTTGAGGCACCAAACATCTTCCAGAATGGACGGGGGGAGTACGGTCCTCACAGGATTATCTGGGGGGGGGAAATAAAAAAAAAAAAAAAAAAAAAAAAGAGAGCGGTCAGTGAACATCACTTTATTCATTACAGCCAAAAATTGTGATATGCCAAAAATGTGTCAGGTCTTCATTCAAAGGGAAAATAATGAAGAAAACATCAGAGTTCAAAGGGGGTGATGCATGGCCAGATGGTATTCACAGAATTTTAGTCGCACCAAATCTGGCGAGTGGGCAGAAGTCGCACCAAATCTGGCGAGTGGGCAGAAGGGAAACCACAAGTGTGCATAGATTGTACATCAGTGCCGGGACCAACACCAAGCCTCTCTCTCATATGTGATGCACTTCCCATCACACAGAGAGGAAGTATTACCACTGCACTCCATAAGGAGGAAACCAAGCCTCAATCTGAGGTGAAGTGTCAGGAGAGGAGAAAAAAAATCAGTGCACTGAAAAAAGGCATTAGTGTTAAAATAAAAACAGATTGAAAAAGAAAAAGAAAAAAAAGGGGATAAAAATTATTACACAAGGCTAATGCTAGCAATAACATTACCTTATAAAAGGTGATACAAGGACATTCTAATAAGGTTAATTAGTGATCAATATTAGAATCATGGACCATAATATTAAAGGGACACTGCGAATGGGGGACATCAACAGCGTACATAAAAAAAATTGCATTCTGAATTAAACCATAATTATCCCGGATTCCATGACATAAATTAAGACAACCAATAATCAACTTGTATAGTAAAAAATAACAGTATTCTTTGTCATTTAGACAATAAGAGAGATCATATTTATATTCAAGCTTGGTTAATAAAAGAGTTGATGTCCCACTCCACGTTGATACCCTGTGGAAAATGGGACCCCAACTCATATACCCAGTAGGTCTCTAAACGCAAGACACCTCTAAGAATCGACCCGCCTCGCCAGGGGGGCACGTACCTATCTATAATGAGGAATTGAGTACCCACAGGGTTCCGATCGTGAACCTCCCTATAGTGTCTAGGGACAGTGTGTTTAGTACTGCCCGCTTTAATAAGATTGATGTGTTCCGAAACCTATGTAGTAAAAGATCTGATGGTGCGGCCGACATATTGCTTGCCACAAGGGCAAGTTAAAAGATAAACTATTCCTGTAGTGGCACACGTGCAGAAAAGTTTAATTTTGTAAGTACGGCCGGTCATGGTGGAAGAAAAACTATGACTAGCCCTCCTGCCACAGGTATTAAATTTACAGACCAAGCACTTTTTACAAGGAAAAAATCCAATCAAGTTGTGGAAAAAGGATGGTCTCTCTGGTGGGTTGATGACATTAGGTGCTAACCTATTCTGGAGAGATGGAACACCCTTAAACACCACCTTTGGAGTCTTAGGCAACAGAGGTCACAAGATTTTATCTGTTTTTAAAACATCCCAGTGATTTTCAAAGATTTTTTTAACATGCCTGTGCAGACAAAGATGTCAAGGAGGACCATTTGAATTCATCATTCGTTTGTCTAGGTCTATCCTCTAATAATGACTGACGGTCTGTTGCACAAGCACTTTCGATCTCATTATCTAAATCCACAGAGTTATAACCCTTCTCCAGGAACCTATCTTTCAAGGTCATGGCCTGTAGTCTAAAAGTGTCCGAATCAGTACAGTTCCTTCGTAATCGTAGGAACTGACATTTGGGAACAGATCTGATCCAGGAACTGTGGTGGCAACTATCAGTGGATATTTTAAATCCACGGACAGGAACGCATACATATCGACTGATAGTTGCCACCACAGTTCCTGGATCAGATCTGTTCCCAAAAGTCAGTTCCTACGATTACGAAGGAACTGTACTGATTCAGACACTTTTAGACTACAGGTCATGACCTTGAAAGATAGGTTCCTGGAGAAGGGTTATAACTCTGTGGATTTAGATAATGAGATCGAAAGTGCTTGTGCAACAGACCGTCAATTATTAGAGGATAGACCTAGACAAACTAATGATGAATTCAAATGGTCCTTCTTGACATCTTTCTCCATGCAGCACAAGCATGTTAAAAAAATCTTTGAAAATCACTGGGATGTTTTAAAAACAGATGAAATCTTGGGACCTCTGTTGCCTAAGACTCGAAAGGTGGTGTTTAAGGGTGTTCCATCTCTCCGGAATAGGTTAGCACCTAATGTCATCAACCCACCAGAGAGACCATCCTTTATCCACAACTTGATTGGATTTTATCCTTGTAAAAAGTGCTTGGTCTGTAAATTTAATACCTGTGGCAGAAAGGCTAGTCATAGTTTTTCTTCCACCGTGACCGGCCGTACTTACAAAATTAAACATTTCTGCACGTGTGCCACTACAGGAATAGTTTATCTTTTAACTTGCCCTTGTGGCAAGCAATATGTCGGTCGGACCATCAGATCTTTTACTACACGGGTTTCGGAACACATCAATCTTATTAAAGCGGGCAGTACTAAACACACTGTCCCTAGACACTATAGGGAGGTTCACAATCGGAACCCTGTGGGTACTCAATTCCTCATTATAGATAGGTACGTGCCCCCCTGGCGGGGTGGGTCGATTCTTAGAGGTGTTTAGAGACCTACTGGGTATATGAGTTGGGGTCCCATTTTCCACAGGGTATCAACGTGGAGTGGGACATCAACTCTTTTATTAACCAAGCTTGAATATAAATATGATCTCTCTTATTGTCTAAATGACAAAGAAGACTGTTATTTTTTACTATACAAGATGATTATTGGTTGTCTTAATTTATGTCATGGAATCCGGGATAATTATGGTTTAATTCAGAATGCAATTTTTGTTATGTACGCTGTTGATGTCCCCCATTGGCAGTGTCCCTTTAATATTATGGTCCATGATTCTAATATTGATCACTAATTAACCTTATTAGAATGTCCTTGTATCACCTTTTATAAGGTAATGTTATTGCTAGCATTAGCCTTGTGTAATAATTTTTATCCCCTTTTTTTTCCTTTTTCTTTTTCAATCTGTTTTTATTTTAACACTAATGCCTTTTTTCAGTGCACTGATTTTTTTCTCCTCTCCTGACACTTCACCTCAGATTGAGGCTTGGTTTCCTCCTTATGGAGTGCAGTGGTAATACTTCCTCTCTGTGTGATGGGAAGTGCATCACATATGAGAGAGAGGCTTGGTGTTGGTCCCGGCACTGATGTACAATCTATGCACACTTGTGGTTTCCCTTCTGCCCACTCGCCAGATTTGGTGCGACTTCTGCCCACTCGCCAGATTTGGTGCGACTAAAATTCTGTGAATACCATTTGGCCATGCATCACCCCCTTTGAACTCTGTTGATGTTTTCTTCATTATTTTTCTACACATTTTTTATGGACTTTTAAAGTTTTATGTTTTTTATGTTTGGTGTCTGGCTCATGGAACCAGCCTTGGTTTCTACTAATCACTGGCACATCTGATGATTAAGCATTATTGTGTATTTACTTTATATGTGATCAACACTGATTATTTGACACTATCCATTTTATGATCATACATTTTTTGGTAGTATTCACTATTTTTATATGTCTTTATTGTAATACACACAACTGTGGATGTGATATATAGCGCCACACTTTTGTTTCCTTTGGGGTTTTTTTCTGCCTTGAGTCTATAGGTGTGTTGGCTGCTTTTCACTTTCTTTCTAAACGTAGCTCTGTACTTAATATTTATTTTTATTTTTGCTTTTCATTCAAAGGGAAGACTGCATGCAAAGTGTCTGCAGTAGAAGACCTTGGCAGCAGCATAAAAATAGACAAAATTGTCGAAGACAAAACCTACAAACCATTGGAGGAAGAGTACAGTGACAGCAGTGAACATAAGGGCACAGCAAAAGGAGATGGGAGAGTAACAGCAGAGATAGTTTGGAAGAAGGGAGCTTACCATCGCAAATAATATCAAAGAAGACTACAGAAGAAAACTGAGAGACCAAAATGTCCAAAATGCACGCATGCAGAAAACCTAGCCATCATGGAGCACTTTGTCCCAGTCTTCGACATATTGATGGGCCCCAAAATTTCAAAGACAGAATCAGCATGGAAAAGAAAACAGTGGCAGAAGATTACCACTGCTGACAACGCAATCGTAATAGCCCCAAGGACAGAGGAAAATGTTAGAAAATGTTAACATGATATAAACAGGACAATAAAGAAGAAACTCGCAATTAATAATAAAGAAAGGTATGTTAAGATATGTATTTAACTTTTTTTTAAAAAGGATGCAGACTCATGGAGGAAATTTAAGAAAATATTGATTTTTTTTTTTTTTTTCACTTTTGCTTTTTTTTTTCCATTCTTTGCAGAAAGAAAACTGGTTCCAAATTAGCCAAATTAGTTAAATTCACTGACTAGGAGGAGCTGCTGATGCCATACATTGATCAGAATACAGTTTCAGGAATTGGTAAAGGATTTGATACCTCCAGTCAAAGTAAAGGTGAGTAATGCTGGGCATAATTTTTTGTTTTTATTACTAATCTTATCATTGTGACACCGAACTATAGCATAGCTATATTTCTTAGGCAAGTACACAACTTCAAATCACACTAACATTGACAATGTGGGACAGTTGCAGGTACACTCACAAGATTTTTTTTTCCATTCCAAAAAGATTTCAAATACTGGTCTTCACACTCTAACCCAAACATTTTGAGTAGGCAAGTATAAATTTTAGCTACATACCCGAAAAAACAATGCGGGACAGTAGAAAGCACCAATTTTTATTGTTTTTTCCTTTTTTTTCTAATGCTTGTAAGAATAGCCTAATTAATGTTTTTTCCTTACAATGTTTTCTTTTTGTAGGGAATAGTTGATACAATTGTCTTGAGCCAAAAAATTCAACATCAATGACACATGCTTAATATGGCATTTTTGTTTACAGGTTCCAATTCTGATCCAGGCACATTGCTGCTCTTTTCAGATAAAGAAGACTCGCAATTCCAACATGAATCGTCAGACAATGAAGTAGTTGCACCGTTTTCTCCTACTACACTGATCGAGGATGAAAACGCACTGCAAGGTGATGTTTTCATGACACAAAGCACAACTACAGAGGCCATCACTGTTCCAACAATACCACAAAGACCCAAAAAGGGAGCATACAGCAGAGAGAAAGAGAAGCCATACCATCCGCAGAACAAGAAATCTAGACAGGGAACAATTATTAGTTGATCTGGAACAAAGCCAACGATTCCACCAAGCTCAGGAGAAACATAGGGAAATGCTTAAAAAAAATGGTCTGTAAAACAGATCAGCTCAAGGGTAAAAATGTTTTTCTAAAAAAATTTCAAAACACTACTTAAGAGTATCATAAGAAAAACATAGCTTTTTTCAAAACAGTCAAAGATGGCTTGTGCCTACTGTCAGAAGCATTATTCCAGTAACAGGAGTAATAAGAACGATTCAGGGGTTGACAGTCTAACCTTACGGTAGAGCTGTGCATTTTCTTTTCTGTTTTTATATTATGTTTGTAATGGTTTACTGATCTTTATCTTTGAAGAAACATTTTACGTTACTGAAATTTTATATGCTGTCCTGAGATTCATTTCTGCTGTCCCCAAGAATATTTATTTTAGGTTTACATGTTCAATATTAATTTGTACATGAAAGCATTGAAATTTGAACTAAAACAACAATCTTATGTCTCCTTAAATTGCTGCTTGGGGATCTAAGCTCTGTCTTTTTCATGTAGGATTGATGCGACTGAAAAATGCAGGCATACTAAAAAGCAGCTGTCCGCTCATTTGCACAACTGTATTTTTCTCTTCATCCACCCATACATTCATAAAAATTTAGCGGAGATGAACACCATTATTTTTTTCTAAATGTATGGCCTACTAGTGCAGTTTTATATGCCCTGTACTGGATTCTTGTCTGGATTTGGCAGAATTATGAAATAGTGCCCCTTTCTATGGGTCTTCTGTGGGTGTCATGGGGTGGAATAGTGTGTCTTTATGTGGGTCTTCTGGTGTCCTGGGGTGGAATTAGTGCCCCTTTATGTGGGTCTTCTGTGGGTGTCCTGGGATGGATTATTGCCCCTTTCAGTGGGTCCTGTGTGTCAGAGGCTGAAATGGTGCCACAAAGTTCCTGTAAACCTAATACAAATAACTGCAGTTTGAAGATCACTGTTTTATGGTTGGAAAAGTTTCATATGTCACATGCTGTTGTACTTGTTAACATGGCTGACCTTTGTTTTTGCTTTTCCATTAATTTTGTAATCAGTGTAGTGTGCAATTATTGAAATGTGTTTTGTGTAATAACTGTTGTTGACATCAGAAAATCATAAAGAGAAGTAAAAGCAGTGTGCTATTAATAATACCCATTTACACAACAAAAACACCCCCCAACCCCAAACCAATACTCAATCCATGCCCTCATTTGATCCGTGTTCCTATGTGCATCCTATAAAGAGGTACACAGGGTAAATAAGGGAATGACTAAACATCAGAAAGGTTTCACTTTACCAGCTTTGTCAAAATACATTTTGAAGTATCAAAAATGTTACTCACCTGGTGAAGTACTTATCTATGAGCTGCCGGCGAAATTCATTGCTACGAGGATTGTAAGACACTTCCGGGGTGAAAATGCGCTCTTCATCCTCCATTTCCTCCAGATCAATGACCTGCAGCAGACCAGCATGCCAGGTAATGTTGTGGAGGATGCAGCATGCAAGAAACATATCCCCAACTTTATCCGGATCATACCGAAGGAAACCTCCCGAGAGTGATATACAGCGGAATCTGGTCCTCAGCACACTGAATGTCCGTTCGATCACTAGTCAGGTTCTTGAGTGGGCTGAGTTGTACCTCGATTGGGCATGAGAGGTACAGTATCAGATGGGTGTAAAAAGCCAGGGTAAAAAAGGATATCCGGAATCCCCTAAGTGAAACAAATGGTTGATGTTGCATTAAATTTGTAAAATCATTATTGGCAAACACATAGCTAAAAAATAAATAAATAAAATTTTATATATAATTTATTTGTCACACACACACACACACAGTATCTCACAAACGTGAGTACACCCCTCACATTTTTGTAAATATTTTATTATATATTTTCATGTGAAAACACTGAAGAAATGACACTTTGCTACAATGTAAAGTAGTGAGTGTACAGCTTGTATAACAGTGTAAATTTGCTGCGCCCTCAAAATAACTCATTAATGTCTAAACTGCTAGAAACAAAAGTGAGTACACCCCTAAGTGAAAATGTCCAAATTGGGCCCAATTAGCCATTTTCCCTCACCGGTGTCATGTGACTTATTAGTGTTACAAGGTCTCAGGTGTGAATGGGGAGCCGATGTGTTAAATTTGGTGTTATCACTCTCACACTCTCATACTGGTCACTGGAAGTTCAACATGGCCCCTCATGGCAAAGAACTCTGAGGATCTGAAAAAAAGAATTGTTGCTCTACATAAAGATGGTCTAGACTATAGGAAGATTACCAAGACCCTGAAACTGAGCTGCAGCATGGTGGTAAACATCATGCAGTGGTTTAAGAGGACAGGTTTCACTCAGAACAGGCCTTGCCATGGTCGACTAAAGAAGTTGCGTGCATGTGCTCAGCATCATAGCCAGAGGTTGTCTTTGGGAAATAGATGTATGAGCGCTGCCAGCATTGCTGCAGAGGTTGAAGGGGTGGGGGGGGGGTCAGCCTGTCAGTGCTCAAACCATACGCCGCACACTGCATCCCAGAAGAAAGCCTCTTATAAAGATGATGCAAAGAATGCCTGCAAACATTTAGCTGAAGACAAGCAGACTAAGGACATGGATTACTGGAACCATGTCCTGTGGTCTGATGAGACCAAGAAAAACTTATTTGGTTCACATGGTGTCAAGCGTGTGTGGCGGCAACCAGGTGAGGAGTACAAAGACAAGTGTGTCTTGCCTACAGTCAAGCATGGTGGTGGGAGTGTCATGGTCTGGGGCTGCACGAGTGCTGCCGGCACTGGGGTGCTACAGTTCATTGAGGAAACCATGAATGCCAACATATACTGTGACATACTGAAGCAGAGCATGATCCCCTCCCTTCGCAGACTGGGCAGCAGGGCAGTATTCCAACATGATAACGACCCCAAACACACCTCCAAGACGACCACTGCCTTGCTGAAGAAGCTGAGGGTAAAGGTGATGGACTGGCCAAGCATGTCTCCAGACCTAAACCTGATTGAGCATCTGTGGGGCATCCTAAAATGGAAGGTGGAGGAGCGCAAGGTCTCCAACATCCACCAGCTCTGTGATGTACTCATGGAGGAGTGGAAGAGGACTCCAGTGGATACCGGTGAAGCTCTGGTGAACTGCCCAAGAGAGTTACGGCAGTGCTGAAAAATAATGGTGGCCACATAAAATATTGACACTTTGGGCCCAGTTTGGACATTTTCAGTTAGGGGTGTACTCACTTTTGTTGCCAGCGGTTTAGACATTAATGGCTGTGTGTTGAGTTGTTTTGAGGGGACAGCAAATTTACACTGTTATACAAGCTGTACACTCACTACTGTTCATTGTAGCAAAGTGTAATTTCTTCAATGTTGTCACATGAAAAGATATAATAAAATATTTACAAAAATGTGAGGGGTGTAAACAGAATTTGGAAAGATGTGCACATTAATGAAGAGTCACAGTTAAGAGCATTGCAGAGGTAAGAAGTGAAATGATACTACAGGTATGTAAACATTTACCATGCATGCATGAAAACATAGTTAGGTCCATATATATTGGGACACAGGCACAATTTTAGTTTTTTTCAGGTATTTACCATAACATATTCAATCTATAGTTATATAATGTATATGGGCTGAAAGTGCACACTCTCAGGTTTAATTTGAGGATATGTACATCCAAATCAGAGGAAGTGTTAAGGAATTACAGCTCTTAAGAATAGCCACCCCCCCTTTTTTCAAGGGACCAAAAGTAATTGGACATTTATATCAAAAGCGGTTACATGGCCAGGTGTGAGCTACTTCGTTATTTCTTCATCAATTAAACAGGTAAAAGGTCTGGAGTTGATTCTAAGTGTGGTATTTGCATTTGGAATCTATTGCTGTGAACCTACATCATGCGTTCAAAGGAGCTTTCCATGCAAGTGAAACGGGCCATTGAAAGGCTTCAAAAACGAAACAAATCCATCAGAGAAATAGCAGCAACATTAGGAGTGGCCAAATCAACAGTTTGGTACATTCTGAGGAAAGAATGCACCGGTGAGCTCAGCAACATAAAAAGGCCTGGACATATACGGAAGACAACTGTGGTGGATGATCGCAGAATCCTCTCTATGGTAAAGAAAAACCCATTCACAACATCCAGACCAGTGATGGACACTCTCCAGGAGATGGACATATCATTGTCAAAGTCTACAATCAAGAGAAGACTTCACAAGAGCAAATACAGAGGGTTCACCACAAGGTGCAAACCATTCTTAAGCTTGAAGAATAAAAAAGCCAGATTAGACTTTTCCAAAAAGCATCTAAAAAGCCAAACCAGTTCTGGAAAAGCATTGTTTGGATGGATGAAACTAAGATTAATCTGTACCAGAATGACAGAAAGAAAAAATTGTGGAGAAGGCTTGGGATAGCTCTTGTTTCAAAGCACACAACGTCATCTGTAAAACATGGTGGAGGCAGTGATGGCATGGGCATGCATGGCTTCCAGTGGCACTGGGTCATTGGGGTTTATTGGTGATGCAACAGGAGACAGAAGCAGCCTCATAAATTCTGCAGTGTTTAGATATATACTGTCACCCCAGATTCAACTAAATGCAGCAAAGTTGATTGGACGGCGCTCCACAGTACAGATGGACAATGATCCAAAACACACTGCAAAAGCAACCCAGGAGCTTTTGAAGAAAAATAGGTGGATTATTCTGTATGGGCCGAGTCAATCACCTGATGCCTACAAATGGTTGCAGTTACTAAAATTTGCACTTGATATTTATGTTTACCCATTGAATTAAAGCTAAAAGTCTGTACTTCAAATTCATTTGAATTGTTTTGTTTTAATGTTATTCTGGTGGCATACAGAGCCAAAAGTATGAAAATTGTGCCTGTGTCCAAATATATATGGACCTAACTGTATATGAGGATTTTACACTGACAATGTACTTTATGACTTACCGAGTAGCCAGCCACCATGAAATGTTCCCTCCTCAAAATGTTCATAAAGTTGAGACTGCCAAAGTATATGGACATGATGTACTGAGCTGGGGAATCCAGTCACCACATCCCGGATCAACATCTGGGCATTACACACCACTTGTATGTTCATCAAATGATAGCCCTTGTGGTTCCTGTAAATGTGCTCCTTGTGGCTGGGTGGAAATAGTGGGACATGGGTGCAATCAATTGCACCTATTACGTTTGGGATGGATTCCATGCTGTAAAATCGACCTTTAATACGTTCCCACTCCTGGCGTGACGATGGCATTTACAGTGCCTTGAAAAAGTATTCATACCCCTTGAAATTTTCCACATTTTGCTATGTTACAACCAAAAATGTAAATTTATTTTATTGGGATTTTATGTGATAGACCAGGGGGCTCCAAACATTCTGAACAAAGGGCCAGTTTACTTGAGGGGGCCAGACTGTGGTCAGTGGGAGTAGAAAATCCTTTGGCATTAATGAGTAAAGAATGCCCCCTCAGTGTCAGCGGGAGGACAAGTGCCCCATCATCATTGGTGTCAGTGGAAAGAATAGTGCCTCATCATTGATGTCAGTGGGAAAAATAGTGCCCCATTGTTGGGGTCAGTGACAGAAATTGTGCCCCATTGTTGGTGTAGAAGGAATAGTTCCTTGTATCAGTGAGAGGAATAGTGTCCCAAGGTGATAACAGCAAGCAGAGGGCCACATCTGGTCCCCGGGCCACAGTTTGGAGACCACTGTGATAGACCAAGACAAAGTGGCACATAATTGTGAAGTGGAAGGAAAATGATAAATGGTTTTCAAACGTTTTACAAACAAATATCTGAAAAGCGTGGCGTGCATTTGTATTCAGCCCTCTTTACTTTGATACCCTTAACTAAAATCTAGTGGAACCTATTGGCTTCAGAAGTCACCTAATTAGTAAATAGAGTCCACCTGTGTATAATTTAATCTCAGTGTAAATATAGCTGTTCTGTGAAGCCCTCAATGGTTTGTTAGAGAACCTTAGTGAACAAACAGCATCATGAAGACCAAGGAACACACCAGACAGGTCAGGGATAAAGTTGGGGAGAAGTTTAAAGCAGGGTAACATACAGCCAGAGCTACAATGGAATGGTTTAGATTAAAGCATATTCATGTATTAGAGGGGCCCAGTTAAAGTCCAGATTTAAATCTAATTGAGAATCTGTGGTAAGACTTGAAAATTGCTGTTCACAGACGCTCTTCATCCAATCTGACAGAGCTTGAGCTATTTTGCAAAGAAGAATGGGCAAAAATGTCACTCTCTAGATGTGCAAAACTAGTAGAAACATACCCAAAATATATACAAAAAACATACCCAAAAAGCTGTAATTGCAGCGAAAGGTGGTTCTACAAATTTTGAAAACCATATCATTTTCATTTTTCATTCATCCATTTTCCTTTCACTTCACAATGATGTGCCTCTTTGTGTTGGTCTATCACATAAAATACATAAATACATTAATGTTTTTGGTTGTAACATGACAAAATGTGAAAGATTTCAAGGGGTATGAATACTTTTTCAAGGCACTGTAAATGCAGAGCCATCCAGGAACGCAGATAGGATAGTGTGTCCAATTTATTACCCTTCCACCAGGAAAAGTGTATATCAGCAGGAAAGGCTGTAGCAAAAGATGGGATGCCTAGAAAAGAGATCAAAGGAGAAACCGGAGAGGACAAGCCGTATTTAAATTTATATAGAGATTATAATTTATATATTTAAAATTTATATATTAAATTTATATACAGGCGATATATAGGTGGCCAAGGCTTTATAGGAGATAGAGGACCATAAGATACCTGGAAGGTAATATGGGTATACAGAGCTTGCCTCAAATTTGATCCAAGGTACCTTGGAATTTACAATGTTCCATTGGGCAAGTTGCGAGAATCTAGAGGCTAGAAAATACATCCAATTATTAGGCAAACCCAGACCTCCTCTATATTGAGGAGAGTACAGAATACATTTAGAGAATTAAGGCATTGCCATGCCAAATACATTTATCGATGTCTATCTGGAACTTATCTATAAATGATTTAAAGATGGTGATGGGGAGGGCTTCAAAACAAATACAACAGTTTTGGCAGAATATTCATCTTAAACGATAAGTTTAAAAAAAAAAAAAAATTAAAAAACTTTTTAAAAAAATAAATAAATGCACATCTTGGTGCAGGTAAAAAAATGTGCATTTATTATTTTTTATTAGGAGCCTATAAAGCATTGCACTCGCAATCAGCAGATTGTATTCGAGAAATTGCTTGGTCTGACCATGCTATTGTATTGATCTCTATTGTGTGCAATACTCCCGGAAACAGACCTTTTAATTGGCATTTAAACAAATCCCTCTTATGCGATTCGGTCTGGTGCACTGCAACAGAGAAAAGTATTGTGGAATATTTTCAACTAAATCAATCCGATAACCTCACCAGTTACTTTGTGGGCCACCCATAAAGCGACGTTATCGGGCAAACTCATTCAAATTGCATCCGAGATCAAACACGAGCGTAAAGTAGATATAGAGCGGCTAGACAGAGAGCTTCAATCTCTCCGCCCGGATAGTGCAAACCTTAAATCGCATTGAATCCATGAGGTTATCTCTCAATTTACTACTCACCACGAGGACCGAAGAGAGTTTATGCTGGTCTGCAGCAAAATTCTAGATGCAGAAAGACTGCATTGGATCTATGTTAGCTGTGAAACTCAGCCCTAAAATGCGACACTTTGCCTCCCCTAAAATTTGTTGCCCGTCAGGCGCATATACCCAAGACCTGTAGAGGGCTTTGGTTGAGTTTTATAAATTATATTCCTAACTATAGCAGTCTATTACTACTGCAGACTTGAACCATCTTTTCTTTGCTCAGTCAAAATCCTAAAACATACCACAGCCCATGGGGAGTTGATGGACTTACCCATTACGAAAGAGGTCCTTCAGGCCATTAAGCTGATAAAGCGTGCCTCAGTGCCTGGCCCGAATGGGTTCTCGGCAGTATATCATCAAAAATTTGCTAACACTATCTCCCCATTTGGAGAATTTCTTTAACCACCTCACGCCCCCGCTATAGCCAAATGACGGCTACAGCGTGGGTCTAAATTGCCAGGGGGCCGCCAATAGAGGTCGTCCTGTGCATGAGCTGCCTGCATGCCCCCTGCATCAATGAGACTCGGCTGATCACAGATCGGAGTAAGGGGCCGATCCTGGCCCTTTAGCACATGATCAGCTGTCAGACAATGACAGCTGATCACGTGATGTAAACAAAAGATCTGTAATCTGCTTTTTTTTTTTCCCCTCACGCTAAAAAAAGCCGATCTCCAGCTTCTAACAGAGGGACATCGGTCCCGAACAGGGAGAGGCACTGCTGCTATGCAGTGCCCTCCAGTGCCACCTGCCAGTGCCCACTACAGGTGCATCTCAGTGCTGCCTACCAGTGCCCACCAGTGATACCTATTAGTGCCCACCAGTGGCACCTATTAGTGTCACTTAACAGTGCCGCCCATCAGTGCAACCCAACAGTGCCCAATAGTGCTGCCTCATCAGTGCCCACCAGTGCCACTTATCAGTGCAGCCTATCAGTGCCCATCAGTGAAGCCCATCAGTGCCCAGTAGTGCTGCCTCATAAGCGCACATCAATGAAGGAGAAAATGTACCGGTTTTCAAAATTTTTTTAACAAACTATGAAACTGTTTTTTGTTTTGTCTTTTCAAATTTTTAGCTTTTTTCATTTTTTTTGCAAAAAAAAGAAAAGCTCTATTTGTGTGAAAAAAAAATTATAAAAATGTCATATGGGTACAGTGCAGCATGACCGCGCAATTGTCATTCAAAGACTCCCTATGAGACTTGGAATATTGAGTTGGCCCACCCTTTGCAGCTATAACAGCTTCAACTCTTCTAGGAAGGCTGTACACAAGATTTAGGAGTGTGTCCATTCTGTACTTCTGTTTGACCATTCTTCCGGCAGTGCATTTGTGAGGTCAGGCACTGTTGAATGAGAAGGCCTGGCTCGCAGTCTCAGCTCTAATTCACCCCAAAGGTGTTCTATCTGGTTGAGGTAATTACTGTGCAGGAAAGTCAAAGTTCCTCCACCCCAAACTCGCTCTTCCATGTCTTTATGGACCTTGCTTTGTGCACTGGTGCGCAGTTATGTTGGAACAGGAATAGGCCATCCCCAAACGCCTCTCACAAAGTTGGGAGAATTAAATTGTCCAAAATGTCTTGGTATGCTGATGCCTTAAAAGTTCCCTTCACTGGAACTAAGGAGCTAAGCCCAACCCCTGAAAAAAACTCCTACACCACAATCCCCCCTCCAACAAATGATTTGGACCAGTGGACAAACCAAGGTCTATAAAGACATGGATGAAGGAGTTTAGGGTGGAGGAACTTGACTGGCCTGCACAGAGTCCTGACCTCAACCCAATAGAACACCTTTGGGATGAATTAGAGCGGAGACTGGGGACCGGGCCTTCTCATCCAACATCAGTGCCTGACCTCACAAATGCTCTTTTGGAAGAAGAGTCAAACATCCCCACAGACACACATTCCTAAACCTTGTGGACAGCCTTCCCAGAAGATTTGAAGCTGTTATAGCTGCAAAGGGTGGGCCAATTCAATATTGAACCCTACGGACAAAGACTGGGGGATGCCATTAAAGTTAATGTGCGTAAAAGGCAGGCCTTCCAATACTTTTGACAATATAGTGTAGGTCACATATAGTTACATAATTAGTCAGGTTGAGAAAGTTCATCTAGTTCAACCAATAAATAAAAATAAAAAAGTCCTCCTACGATATAGTTTTGGTAGATCCAAAAGAGATTATACAGAGATTGTATAATCAGAATGTATACACCTAAAATGAACTAGTTTTCACTTTTGGTGCCATTAATTGGTAACGACAGTCCAAAATGCAGAAGCAAACATTTTGACAAATGAAAAAACTAGTGACAAACACAGCAAAAATATGCAAGACCCAAGACGCAAGACACTGAAATCACTGGGCTGCCCTATGCATGTTGTAGGAAAAACGATCCAATAAATGTGCGGTCCCACTACGCTAGCTGTGAATGGGGAATGAGTGTGAATTTGGTGTGTTTACACAAAAACAATGAGGCTCCATTCACATCTGCACTTTTCCAAACGCATGGCAAACTGCACAGAAAACACGCACTTTGCCATGCAATTTGAAAACGTGCTGCAAACGTGAATCACACTTGTGTCGCTATAAAATGTTAATGGCATCCCAAGCGACAAATGAACTGCAAGCACACCAAAAAAGTGTGGTAAAACAGTTCCATGCGCCAAAAAAAAGTTCTTGGGCAGTTGTTCCATGTAGGGCAGTCCATTCAAGAGAATGGGCTGCCCTATGCGTTACAATAAATGTAATGGTGGCTAGATGGTACCATGGGATACAGCACCTCACCCCCGACGTAATCAAAAAAACTGGTGGGTGTGAGGACAGGGGATTATAACGGTGCTAGGGTCAAAGAATATACAAAGAAAGAATAGAAAGATTTTTTTAAAAGACAAGGAATTACAAAGTTTATTGGTAATAGTACATACATAAAAAAAACACATGAGAATTGATTTACACTTTAGAATAAATATATATACTGCATGTGACCCAAGGTGTTGTAGAATAGGCCAGATGGAGGTGGCCGTCGAAATAGGGGCTCGATTTCCTACATGTTTCGCCAAGACATTGGCTTCCTCAGGGAACAAGAGCTCAAAAATGTAAAAAGGGTCTGTATATGAGGATATAAAGAACATCATGTGAACAAAAACGTTTAACAATGCAGTATTTAGTATATACTCACTTTCTTGAGTATATACTAAATACTGCATTGTTAAATGTTTTTGTTCACATGATGTTCTTTATATCCTCATATACAGACCCTTTTTACATTTTTGAGCTCTTGTTCCCTGAGGAAGCCAATGTCTTGGCGAAACATGTAGGAAATCGAGCCCCTATTTCGACGGCCACCTCCATCTGGCCTATTCTACAACACCTTGGGTCACATGCAGTATATATATTTATTCTAAAGTGTAAATCAATTCTCATGTGTTTTTTTTAATGTATGTACTATTACCAATAAACTTTGTAATTCCTTGTCTTTTAAAAAAATCTTTCTATTCTTTCTTTGTTATATTCTTTGACCCTAGCACCGTTATAATCCCCTGTCCTCACACCCACCAGTTTTTTTCTATGCGTTACAAGCGTAAATTCTCCAAAACGCAAAAGGAGAGAACACCATTAAAGCAGAACTCCGGTCCAATTTTTTTTCCATGTCCTTGTTGCTCTATCTCCTACCTTCACCAACTTTGCCATCCATGTTCTTCTGAGCTCTGTATTTCCTCTGTAATAGGCTGCTGAATTTGCTGAAAAAACATTGCCTGCTGACTTCCTGTTTGTAAGACCGCTGGCTGCTATCCCTCTCCTCAGCTCAGCCAGTGGTCTGACAAGCCCCCTTGTAGTCCTCTGAAAGCCGTGTAGGAGGAAGCAGAGATGTTGTGGGCGGAAGGGGTCTCACAGCCCCCGGTCTGTGCCGCCCATGGAGGAGGTGTCCTTATCTCTCCTCCCTCCTCCTCTTCCCTAACAGTCACCCCCCCCCGTCACCGCCCCCCGCCTGCTATCTCCGTGCAGTGCGGGGATGAATATCATCAGTATACCCTTGTATGACAAAGTGGGGATCTCCTGCCATTATTGGCGCTGTCAATCATACAAACAGCGGGGGGTGGGGCATCAGCGCTCGGCGTTCTTATATACTATACCTGACACTGTGGGAGATCTCTGCTGTATCATACAAGCAATTACTGATAATAATCCTGCTCTGCACTGGTGGTCTCTGAATGCTGGTCCCTGACATGCTGGTCCCAGACATTCGGCACTGGGGGTCCCTGACAGGTGGCACTGGGGGTCCCTGACAGGCGGCACTGGGGGTCCCCGACATGGTGGTCCCTGACAAGCGGCACTGGTGGTCCCTGAGAAAGCGGCACTGGTGGTCCCTGAGAATGCGGCACTGGTGGTCCCTGAGAACGCGGCACTGGTGGTCCCTGAGAACGCGGCACTGGTGGTCCCTGAGAACGCGGCACTGGTGGTCCCTGACATGGTGGTCGATGACATGGTGGTGCCTGACAAGCGGCACTGGTGGTCCCTGACATGGTGGTCCCTGACAAGCGGCACTGGTGGTCCCTGACATGGTGGTCCCTGACAAGCGGCACTGGTGGTCCCTGACATGGTGGTCCCTGACAAGCGGCACTGGTGGTCCCTGACATGGTGGTCCCTGACAAGCGGCACTGGTGGTCCCTGACATGGTGGTCCCTGACAAGCGGCACTGGTGGTCCCTGACAAGCGGCACTGGCGGTCCCCGACATGGTGGTTCCTGACAAGCGGCACTGGCGGTCCCCGACATGGTGGTTCCTGACAAGCGGCACTGGTGGTCCCCGACATGGTGGTCCCTGACAAGGGGCACTGGTGGTCCCTGACAAGCGGCACTGGTGGTCCCCGACATGGTGGTCCCTGACAAGCGGCACTGGTGGTCCCTGACAAGCGGCACTGGTGGTCCCTGACTGGTGGTCCCTGACAAGCGGCACTGGTGGTCCCTGACATGGTGGTCCCTGACAAGCGGCACTGGTGGTCCCCGACATGGTGGTCCCTGACAAGCGGCACTGGTGATAAGCTGCACTGGTTTGCATTTATGTTAAATGCATTAAATGTATTAATTTAAATGTATTTATTAAATGCATTAAATTAATATTCGATTAATATGCATTTATATTAAAACGCTTTGCATTTATAAGGCTGTAACTTATCACACCGTGTGTTATCTAAGGCTTGCTGGCTGCAGAATGAGGGGTGTGATTTATGTTGAAGTGGGCGAATTCACATTTACATGTACATGTACAAGCCTAGTGTACCTCCCACATTTACTCCCATCCCAAGTATTCATGGGAAATGTAGGCTGATTACAGTTAGAGAGAGAGAAGAGGATATGTCGCAACCACTCTAACACCTCCAACTTGCCAGAAAAGATTAAGCATTTTTTAAATCAGAAAACTGACTTCCTGAAAATGCAATCACACATATTTCTTAAAGTGGAGTTCCACCCAAAAAACAAAAATACCTGGAAAAATTCTAAAAAAAAAAAAAAAAAAAAATTTGGATATTTTTTTTTTTCACTTACCTCTAAATGCCTGTTGCTAGGTGGTCCCTCGTAGTCTGCCTGTTCCTTTGCCTGGGCTGGTGACATCACTTCCCCCCCAGGCACAGGAAGGGCTCCGCTCTGCTCCCTCCCTCCTGTCAATCATCTGGGACCCATTACAGGTCCCAGATGATTGAGCGGCCAATCACGGCGTGCGGCGCCGCTCGCGCATGCGCAGTGGGTGCCAGGCTGTGAAGCCACAGCCCGGCGCCCACAGTTGAAATGTCGGCGCCAACAAGCGGAGGGGGGGGGCGAGCGGGGCTTCGATCCACCGCATCGCTGGACCCAGGGACAGGTGAGTGCCCAATTAAAAGTCAGCAGCTGCAGTATTTGTAGCTGCTGACTTTTACATTTTATTTTTTTTTGACGGCCCCCCCTGGGTGGAGCTCCTCTTTAAACCAGGGGTGCCCAACCTTTTGAGGCGCGAGGGCCACTTTATCGACTTGGTAACCGAGGGCTACAATGAGCGTAAAGGGGGGATGGCAGGTCTGTGAGCACTCTGCATATGTAGAGCAGACGGATGCAACGCGCTCTACCCTTAGGGCCCTCTGATCCGCCCAGACAGATCCCCTTCTGTTTTTTTTTTTTTTAGCAGATCGGATTGCAGATAGGCGAGTGTAAGAGCCCTTTCACACTGGGGCGGTTTGCAGGCACTATTGCGCTAATAGCGCCTGCAAACCGACCCGAAACAGCTGCTGCTTTGTATCCAGTCTGAAAGCCCCGAGGGCTTTCACACTGGAGCGGTACGCTAGCAGGACGGGATAAAAAGTCCTGCTAGCAGCATCTTCGGAGCGGTGAAGGAGCGGAGTGTATACCGCTCCTGCCCATTGAAATCAATGGGACGGCGCGTCTATACCTCCGGCAAAGCGCCTCTGCGGAGGCGCTTTGCGGTGGTATTTAACCCTTTCTCGGCCGCTAGCGGGGGGTAAAACCGTCCCGCTAGCGGCCGAATACCGATGGTAAAACGCCGCTAGTAGCGGCGTTTTACCGCCAACGCCGCCCCAGTGTGAAAGGGCCCTAAAACGGACACGAGTCCTTTACATCTGCCGCTTCATAGAGGTGAATGAAGAGTCCGTTTGAGTCCACCTGAATAACAGACAGGCGGACCCGATTGGACCGGTCATGTGAAAGGGGCCTAAGGCTGCTTTTCACACTGATGCACAGCGGTTTACCTGCTCCTCAACTGACCTCAATCTTCACTTCTTCCTCAGGATTACTGCTGCTGGCTGGTACTGCTTGCTGGTACTACTGGATGGTACTGCTGGCTAGTACTGCTGGCGGGTACTGGTACTGCTGGTGGGTACTGGTACTGCTGGCGGGTACTGTTGGCAGGTACTGGTAGCGCTGGCGGGTACTGGTAGTGCTGGCGGGTACTGGTGGCTGGTACTAGTACTGCTAGTTTATACTGCTGGCTGGTACTGATGACTGGTACAGATGGTGGGTACTGGTACTGCTGGCTGGTATTTGTACTGGTACTGATGACTGGTACCACTGGCTGGTACTGGTACTACTGGCTGGTACAGGTACCGCTGGTTGGTACTGGTACTGCTACTGCTGGTTGGTACTGGTACTGTTGGTACTGGTACTGCTGGTTGGTACTGGTACTAATACTGGTGGCTGGTACTGGTGGCTGCTTACCCAGATCGCGCGTTCCTGTGTCCCGACCCGCCATCCCCGAGCAGAATTGTGACAGAAGCATGCAGCTGCAGTAGAGAGCAGAGCCGACGCGGAGGAATGTCACAGGCGGAGTACATTTGGTATCACTCCGCCTGTAAAGGAGCCGGCGCTATACATGAAGCATCGGCTCTGCTTCCTCTAGCGGCGGATCCATTCTTCACACTAATGCTTGGAGATGGCGGGCTGGGAACCCACGATCTGTGCTTGCCAACCTGCCATCTCAGAGCAAGACATGGCGGGCCACATTGGAGGGCACCGCGGGCCAGCGATTGGACACCCCTGTCTTAAACGGTAAGAAATTTCACAAATATAAAAACTGTTAAGTGTTAAGGGGGGGGGGGGGGTGTACTTATTGGGGATTTTTTGCAAATCTCGTAGTAATGAAACAGGAAAGTATTTTACCGCAAACTTGGGAGAGCCTCACTTAAGGAAATTAGTTTCTTGAATCAAAATTATATCAGCACAAGAAGTCTTAAATTCCTTGCAGGGCTAACAAGCGTCTCCTAGCGGAATTGAATACTTTGACATTACGCAACATTATTTTTAAAGCCATATCGATAAGCACATAATACAAATCTCAACTTAACCAGACTGGAGGGGTAAACACTACGGTATGAAAAACAGCAATGTAGAAAAAACAAGATGGTCTAGACCAGTGTTTCACAACCTCAGTCCTCAAGTACGCCCAACAGGCCATGTTTGCAGGTTTTCCTTTATCTTGTACAGGTGTTTTAAATCAGAGTCAATGGCTTGGTATTTTGGACAGCTATTTTATCTAAGAGAAACTCCCAAAACATGGCCTGTTGGGGGTACTGGTTGAGAACCACTGGCCTAGACAAGACCTATATAGTATAGTATTCATAGGAATTGTAAGACGCCTGAGAGGATAAAAAAACTCAGGAAACCACTTATTCGCCATTGGTGCGGTTAGGAGGGCATGGGGGCAACAGAAAGGTGGGTGCCCTAGTCTGCAATCCATATTGAAAATAATAAATCTGAACCTGAAAGTAACATGATTAATCAGTATGGGAGTGCAGGAATAACCACTGAGGGATCGAGAAACATATTTTGTAGGTTTCATGAGGTATTGTCCTCATGTTGTAAAGTGCTGCGCAAACTGTTAGCACCATATAAATCCTGCATTATAATAATAATAATAATAATAATACTACAATTGGTAATACAACAGGATAGGTGACATCGTAGAGCACATTCATTAACATGAAAGTAACATACATGGGTTCCCCGTCATACAGGAAAGGTGAAATGCACCAAAGCTCCAATGCCCTACTCGGAGTGACTGATGCCACTTCTTGTAGCAGAAAAAGAATACAACATAGGGTAAAAGGAAACGGGAGAAAGACAAGAGGAAAATGAGCAGGATAGAGAAAAATGTTGGGAGTCTCTCCCAGGCTAGACAACGCCCTATGCCCCAACAGCCCGGGGAGATACATTTGTTCCACTAATAAGGGTTAGGGTTCCAGCAAAGATTGGTCAAAATTAGACAGCAAATGTTTATCGGTCCATGGCTGCCAGATTTTTTATTTTTTTTTTGCAAATTTGTGTTTTTATTAAACTTTTATATTTTTTAAGCAAACAAATACATAATTGTTGCATAATGTAAATTACATAGATATTGAAAATACAATGGTGTCATTAAAGAACAAAAACAATGAAGTATAAGGAACAGACAAACAAAGTCCATGGGTGCAGAGCACAGGGGTGTTCTGCACATCAAGTCAAGAAAACACGAGTTAAACAGCTCGTAAGTAGGTAATTCAAGTTTCAGAATCAGAGAACAATCATATGGGAGAAGAGACACAGGTTTCATGCAGGACATATGATATAAGGTAGAAGACTCAGTAAGGCATCTAATGACCTATATGAAGATGAGGGAGTGGGGAAATGAAACATGGGCACATGTAGCACAGTAGCAATATAATTTAAGATGTGGTAGTTGGCATAGAGGTCCCGAATTCCGACCGATCCCAAGGTTCCCACAATTTATCAAATTGGGGGATAGCATCATGTACTGAGGCTGTTAAATATTCCATCCTCCGAATTTCAGCCACTAGATGCAGAAATTTGGACCAAGGAGGAGGTGTATTGGAAAGCCAGCACATAGGGATAAGCCTTTTAGCAGCCAGTAGAATATAAGAAAGAAGCCTATTGGCTTTTTTGGTTATGCCAGGGAAAGAGACCCACTAAATAGTTCAAGGGATCGAGCGGAAGGGACACATCCATCACTTTCTGCATTAGGAGCCGAACCTCATGCCAGAAGGGTTGGATCATTGAACATTGCCAGAAAATATGAAACAAGGAGCCCGTATCTGTCCCGCAACGCCAACAACGTGGCAAGACTGAGGGATCATATTTGTGAATTACATCAGGGGTTTTATACCAAAACATGAGGATGTTCACAGACGTCTCCCTTTGGGTTACACATTTGGAGGATTTGGAGATAGAGGACCAAATCTTATCCCATACTTGGACCGAAATAGGTCTACCTATTAAAATCAGACCACCTCTTCATATAGTGGTGTGTGGTCTCAGTAAGGGGTGTCGACTCATGGAGAATGCGATGAATTGAGGATATTAAATGCAATTGATGAGGTCCTTGAGCACAAAGGTATTCAAAGGAGGACGGTTTGTCAAGAGTTAAGGTTGGGGATTTGGAGTGGAAGAAATGTCTAACCTGAAGATAGAAGTGGAAGAGTTGAGGGGGAATATCAAATTTCTCACGTAAGGTATCGAAAGTATGTAGTTTTCGTGTGATGGGATGTACTAGATTTCGGAGTTGGAAAAGGGGGATATTGAGCCATGGGAGAACCCTACTTAGGGACATACTATCTGGGCTGAGTGGGTTGAACAATATATTTACCAGGAGAGAGCAAGGTGAAGCAAGGTGGTAATCCCTGAGGCATTTACGCCAAATGAATAAGGTGAAAATCATTGGAGCAGCACTTTGATGTTTGAGAGTGGAATCTAAGGATTAGGGGGTGTCCCAAACCAGAGAATTCGGATGAACCGGGTACAGCACTCCCTTTTCAATGGCCACCCACTGATTTGGTGCGAACAAACAAGATCGCGAGGCAATAAACCTCAAATGTGAAGCAGAGTAGTATTTAATGAAGGCTGGAGCTCCCAAATCCCCCTAGATCTTGGGGCAAAAACCACAGATCTTGCTATGCGATGGGCCCTGCCCCCCCCCCCCCCATATGAACTTAAGAAAACTTCTCTGTAGTGCTTTTAATTGAGAGGAGGCTATAGCAATTGGTAATGTTTCAAAGTGATATAATAGTCTAGGTAGAATGGACATTTTTAAAACATTAATTATGCCCAGCAGAGATAGGGGATATTTTGTCCAAGCTGATAGAGATTTATTGATGTCTGTAACTAGAGGCGGGAAGTTAGCTGGAGTAGAGAGAAGAGTAGGAATGGGGAAGAAGAACACCTAGGTATTTGAGGGAGGATGTGCACCACCTATAAGGATATTATTCCTTGAGTCGTGATAATAAGGGTAATGGGATGTGTATGGGTAGGGCTTCGGTTTTAGAAGTGTTAACCTTATAACCTGAGATGGCTCCAAAAGAAGTCAGAATTTTTATGTAGTGAGGGGAGAGATATCAATGGATTAGTTATAGTGAGCAAGATATCATCTGCAAAACGTGACAATTTATATTCTCCCTGTCGCATCACCACCCCACAAATATCTAGGTGATTACAGATGGACTCGGCCGGGGGTTCTAGACATAAAATAAAAAGTAATGGTGATAGAGGACATCCCTGTCGAGTTCCATTTGTCATGGGGAAGCTAGGCGACAGGAAAGACGACATTTGCACTTGGGCTGTAACTTTTGAGTAAAGAGCTTCTATAGCTTTTAAAAAAGGACCCCTAAAACCATATGTCTTTAAAACAGTGAACATGTAAGGCCAACTCAATCTATCAAAGGCCTTTTGTGCATCCAAACTTAAGATCAATGCCTGCCGAGAAGTTCTGTCCAAAAGGTCCATTAAGTCAATTGTACGACGAGTATTGTCCCCTGCATGCCTACCCGGGACAAAACCCACCTGGTCTCTGTGAATCAGTTTGGGGATAAGTTTAGATAGTCTGGTTGCCAGGATTTTAGTAAATATTTTATAGTCTGAATTTAAAAGAGCTATAGGTCTGTAATTATCTGGGATAGAGGGGTCCTTGCCAGGTTTTGGGATGACAGATATGTAAGAGTGGGAGAATTGTGAGTGAGGAGACGTACCCTTAAGCAGGGAATCATAAAGAGTCAGCATATGTGGGGACAGGATGTCAAAGAAGGATTTGTAGTAGAAATAGGGCAGTCTGTCAGGACCGGGTGATTTATGTAGTGGAAGTTTCTTAACTATGGCCAAGAGTTCCTCAGCTGTAATAGCTATATTCAGACTATCTAAGTCTTCTGAAGACAGTTTAGGGAGTTTTATGTTGGAGAAAAAGTTCTCAAATTTCTCCTGAGTGAATTTGAAATGGTTCTCTGGGGTTAGACAGTTGTACAGTTTATGATAAAATTTGCCAAAAATACTTGACATTGCACGGGGACAGTGTGTTCTAGATCCATCTGCCTGTTGGAGGAAATCAGGGAATGAATTAAATGGGCGTGGGTGTAATTTGTTGAATAGCATTCTCTGGGGTTTATTCGAGTATTCGTAGAATTTTTGTTTTGTCCACAGTAAAGACCTTGCTGCCTTGCCAAGGTGTATTAGTTTGATTTGTTCTCAGAGAGATGACCTTATGTAGTTTCGACACTGTGGGGCCACACAATAGCCTTTGCTCCGCAGTAACCAAAGCGGATGTAAGGGACCGTATAAGTCCATTTCTATCTTTTTTTAAGCGAGAGCTTTCAGCTATGCAAGCACCTCGGAAAACAGTCTTGTGTGCCTCCCACAAAGTAGAAAAGTCGGAGACAGACCCTAGGTTATATTGGAAGTATGCTTCCAGATTCTTTGCTAAGATAGTACGTGAGACTTCAGATTGTAGGATGTGATCATTTAAATGCCAATGACAAGATTTAGTGTAAGCTCGGGAGAGCATAAAGTTTATCATGATGGGAGCATGATCCGACCATGTAATAGGCGATATGTCGGACTCAATCACATATGGGATGAGTGGAGCCGAAATAAAAAAATTATCTAGACGTGAATACATCTTTTGAGCCGTGGAGTAAAAAGTGAACGGTTTAGTAGAGGGATGTTTGATCCTCCATGAGTCGAAGAGTTGATGAGACCTTATACATTTGCGAAAGGAATTGGCTTGGGATATAATCTTTTTAGAGGGTGTATTATTAAGGAAGGTTTGTCTATCTCTAGTGGGTGACATTACCAAATTAAAATCCCCACCAATGACCATAAAAGGTTGTGAGGAATACTTAAGGGAGTCATAGAGATTAACGAGAGTGAAAGAGGAGGTCAAATATTCGCAGTCTAAAATGAGAAACCTGCCGTGTGGGTCTGCATGAGATTTAACCTTAATAGGGCACGACTTCTTAATCAGAATCGCAACTCCCGCCTTGCCCGAGGAGTCCGAGGCAAGGAAGGAGGTGGGAAAGAACCTTGAGGCAAATTTAAACGAGCCCTCTGACCTAAAGTGAGTCTCTTGGATCATCACCACATCTACTCCTGAGGCCCTGAAGTCCTTCAGGGCCACCCATCGCTTGTGAATGGAGCCAAGACCCTTCACGTTGTATGACATGATCTTTAAAGCCATGTGTGTAGATCAAATAGGCTTGTATAAAGGCAATGAATCTAAAGAATAATAAAACATAGAAAACAAAAGAGATGCAGATAGAATGATATACAATGACCACAACCGCAATCTCATAGTACAGAAACAGTAGTAAATATATCTTATAATAAAATTGCATTTGGTTAGAAAAATACGGAAAGAACATTGTCAACCTACAGAGCTGAGTGATGTCCATGGGCATAGCAAAAAACAAAAAACACCTAAAAAAAAAAAAAAAAAAAATAGAAAAAAAAAGAAAAACTGAAATTTTTGAAGACCTGAGAGGCGCCTGCGTCTCAGGAGGCCCAGGTAATACTCCAAGGCCAGGTAGAGGCGTGTATGGACTTCCATTAGGAGACTCTGGGTAATGAGCCAGGAAGCACCGGCTGCTCGCCTTATGAGCTCGATATCGACTAAAATAGAACTATCAATAGAAGGACAGTTAACAGTAAAGAAGAAAACGTCAGCACATAAATAAGGACAAACTGTCAACTGAGGCCTGTTGGCCATGGAGGAAAAAATAGACCCTTAATAGTTATATTTCATGGGATGTGGGAAGAAAAAAAAAAAAAAAAAAAAATCTACCCAAAACAAAAATTAGGGTAAAATTATTTTAAGCAGTAATGCCTGAATGGATCCTAGGAGAAGATGCGAGACAATCAAGGAGGTTGCTTGGAGATTCGCAGACGTTGGGGTGTAGAGAAACGTTTCCTGGATTTGTCTCTCACAGGGGTCCAGATACGGCTGGGCGTGTGTGGAGGTGGACGGATCTGATTGTTGGGAGGAATCAAATCTTCTTCCGGGATAGGAGGTAGACCAAAACTTTTTAGGAATGCCTCACTTTCTATTAATTCACGTAGAGTGTGTTGTACTCCATCTTTGAAAACAGTGAGGCGGAAGGGAAAACCCCAGTAGTACGGAATCTTGTGATGTTGTAGGTGTGAGGTGATTGGGCGTAGATTCCTACGTTTAGCAAAGGTGATGGGGGAAAGATCACTAAAAAGCTGCAGTTTTGACCCCTTATACACAAGTTGAGATTTGTTGCGTGTGGCTACAATGAGTGCTTCCTTGCTTTCAAAGAAATGAAACCTCACTATGACATCTCTGGGTCTAGCTCCAGCCGGAGGTTTGGGGCCAAGAGAACGGTGTGCCCTGTCTAAGCGCCAGTCAATGTCCACCACCGAAGGGGCCAAGGTGTTGAAGAGACCCAGAAGGTAAACACGTAAGTTAGAGCCTCCCACAGTTTCGGGAATACCTCTGAAGCGTAAGTTCTGCCTCCTTCCTTCCTCCTCCTGCTGCAATTGTAGTTGGGAGATTGAAAGGCGTAGGTTATGGTTATCCTCTTTAATTGCCTGTACATAGTTTACCATTTCGTCAAATTTGTTTTCAAGGGTATCTGTACGTTCTCCAACTTGGTCTATTTCACCTCTCAGTTCTGCAGCTAGCTTGCTCACCTCTGTTGGGACGTTGTTCGTTATTTGTAGAAGTAAAAGCTGAAGCTTAGCATCTAACTTGGCATCTAATATATCTGGGGTGAGGATCTCATGGAGAGAGGGTGAAGCAGGTTCCGGGCCTTGAGTGATAATGGGTAAAGTGATCGCAGCATTCTCCATTCTTGTGGAAGTATCCATTGCCGCATGGGGGTCTGAAGAATAGTTTGAGGTCATAGGTTGTGGCCTGGTAACGTAACGTTCCATGCTAGAGTCCTCACATGACCGAAACAGAGGTTTATAATTTCGTTGTTGCTGGCCAACTTTGCCCATGAGATGATCAGGGAATATGATTGATGGTCACGCTTACCTCCATAGCTATAAGGGGTTAAGAAAGCATGACGGAGGTCTCGGGGAGCAGGCGGAATTCCAAGCTCACTTAAGAGACATATTTGGTGAAGTGGCTTTCATGTATGTGATTACATCTGCCTGTTGTAATGTTAAGCAATTGAGTAGTGGTGAGAGGGGGTAACAAATCCCAGTGATGTACCCCTGTACAGTGGATGTGGGCTTGGATCACAGGCCGGGTGTAACTGGAGTCCCAAGATGGCCGTCGACTTCCGTGTGTAGGCCGCGACCGCTGACTTTCCTAAAAGCAGCTGCCAGCCGCGTAGTTACCGCCTCGTTTAGGCCCAGGAATCTCCCACTAAAGTCTATCGGCGTGGTAGCGAGTAGCCCCCGGTAGGGATACTGTCTATGTGGGGGAAGGGCAGGTGGCCCTTTACTCACTGTGACTGCGGGAGGAAGACGGAGCCGGAACAGTAGGCCGGAGGCTTTAGAATGGCGTCTGGCCGCGCGATGTTGGAGCTCACGGCCAGGAAATCGTTAGGCATCTCACCCCCGCTGCAGGTCCGTTTACAGTCCCTCCGAGATGAGTAGTCAGCGGGCAGGAATGAAACGTTCGCCGAGCCCCCGGATCACGGTGTGCAGGAGAGAGGGGGGCCCGCAGGCCTCAAGATGGTGGCGGGCCTCGGGTGCAGGAATCAAAAAGCTAGGCTGTGATACACACCACCGGGCAGATCCGCAGCTGTGGTTGAAGGGCACAATGTCCTGAAAGATATGCCGAAGGTTTGGGTGTTCACCGAGGTGGAACAAAAGGAGAATGGTAATAGATGATTGCTGAATGTGCGGAGCTCAGCACAAACACGTCTTCTCCATTGTGTGTCCGGACCCCCCCCCCCGGGTGGCAGATTTTTAAATGCTTTGGTACACGGTCCAGCAGCGTGGTCACAACTTTGCTATGCATCATAAATTTTTCTGTGTCTTATTTCAAGGGTGCATACTGAGGGTTTTTTCCAAGCTTTAGCTAAGACCTGCTTGGAGGCAGTGCTTACATACAACAGAAGTTTGAATTGTGCAGATGTCAAATCTTTGGGGCGTTTGTTTAAGAGCGCTATGGTTGGGTCAGGCTGAATTTAGGTATTCAGTAACACAGAAAGCATGTTAAATACTTCAGTCCAGAATGAAGACACTACTTGACAGGTCCGCCATATACGCAGGTGCGTTCCCACATCTGGGCAGCTCCTGGGGGTAAGAGGGAAAACTGGAACCAAAATACCATCTGGTTAAGACTTTATAATTTGTTTCCAGCGCTAGCATATTGACAGTCGATTGCCAGATTTCTGTCCAATTCTCACGCTCCACCTGGACGTGAATATCAGCAGCCCAGCATGAGGCGCAAGCTGGTAGCGCTAAATTTGGTATGGTGATCAAATAAGCATAAATCTTAGATATCAAACCAGGAGCTCGAGGGTCCTAGGAGTTTTTGACCTATGCTCAAAAACCATTTGGGACTGTAAGTCTGTTTGACCCCTAGTATACATGGAGAAGAAATTTTTTAATTGGGGATACCTGAATATTTCCGAGTTCAGAATTTGATATTTTACCTGGGTTGATGCAAATTAAAGTAATGAGGTATTTGTAAGCAAGCGACCAAACCTGTGAAGTCCAAGTGACTTCCAGGTATGAAATGAAACCAAGGCTACACTGCCTGGGTAAAAAGGAGGGGTTATTCAAAATAGACAGAACGGGAATGTGGACGACAGGAAAGTTTTAAACAATCCCATATGGCCAAGTAGTGTTGTGTTATGGAGTTGGTCAGGGTCTTACGTTCCTTGGGGTGAAGCCATAGGAGGTTGTCAACGACCAATGGGTCGCATTCTGCCGCTTCTAAGATGAGCCACAGGGGGGACCCTGCAACGGTAAGATATTGGGCCAAATGGGCCAACTGAGCTTCCTGCCTGGTAGTACTTGATAAAATTAGGAAGGCCAAGACCACCATTCAATTTTTTTCCAAACGCATTAGGACTGCCCTGGGAAACTGCGTTCTGTCTTGACCCCAGATAGAAGTATTAACCCGACATTGTAGAATCCTTGGGTAATGCAATGGGACTGTAACTGATAGGGCTCGAAATAGAGATATCTTAGGGAGCAATGTAATTTTAAAATTTTCTGCGTATAAAAATCAAAACATATACGGGTACAGAAAAAGAGAAAGGGAGGGGAAAAAAAGTGTAGCAATTGTCAGAAATCTACAAAAAAGGGCCCTTCAGAGGCCACAGGTTACAATAAACCACATCATGTGAGCATTTTACAATTTGTCACAGGGAGGGATGAGGGGGCAGAGGGAAAAGAAAAAAGAGAAAGTGAGAATGAGAAAAGGAAAAGTGCACAGAATATTGGCTAGGATGACACGATGTTAAGGGAGCAATGTAATTTTGACTGGAATGATACAACTGAGCAAGGAAACGTTCAGTGGGGACCAACTAGACATTAATGAATTTAGATGGGCTAGCAATTGCTGGGTAATTTGCTTGGAATAAGGAAAGAAGGGTGTGAGGTTAGTTTTATACCCAAGTAAGAAATGTTGAGGGGCCTATTTGAAAGAGAACGTGGATTGCAGTTGAGAAAGGGCCAGAATAGAGAGCATGAGATTCAGGGTATGCAATTTTTGCTGTTTTACTTCCAAGCCCAAAATCAATGAGAATTGTTTCAACACGCAGAACAAAATGGGTGTCGTTGGTAGGAAATAAGAGGATATCATCCGGAAATAGATATAATTTGTGTTGATAGCCAGCCACCTCGATACCACGGATATCAAGAGGAGAGCGAACCAGCATCACCAACGGCTCTATGGCTAGAGCAAATAGGACAGGGGGCCTTATCCCACGAGAGATAGCATATTGGTCAGACTTGTACCCCGCATACTTGACATATGCTTGTGGGTGTGTGTAGAGTGATGGAATCCAGGTTAAAAAATTGGGGCCAAAGCCCACACCTCTCCAGAATTGAATGCAAATAGGACCAGAACAGCGCATCAAATGCTTTATGCACATCCAGGAATAGGATGAATACCAGTATACGATGGTGGTGTGTGACATATGCCCAAAGGGAGGCTCGACTTACATTATCAGCTGCCTGCCTATGTGGAATAAAGTCTACCTGATCTTTTTGAACTAGAGAACCTATAATCAGATTCAGGTGAATGGTGAGAATTTTAGCTAAAATCTTAACATCTAAGTTAAGCAGGGATATCGGCTTGTAATTCGACCAAGTGATTGTATCCAAGTTTGGTTTTGGTATCATAGCTATAATAGCCGTAAGGGTCTAAGGGGTCAATTGACCAAGCTTTATCGCATGTGATAAGGGTATCATGTTACTCATTTGCATAAATTATTGCATGCTGTAAATTAAGTCCAATTCACAAAAACAAAAAAAAAACGATTATGCGGCATTTATCGAAAAAAAATGTGCCAATAAATATTGCATAAAAGGCTCTCAAGTCCAATTTACAAACGGACCAGAGTTTAAAAAAAAAAGCATGCGATAATTACCACTAGGGTTCAGCAGGTTGTATCACATGCAATAATTGTCAAGAAACAGCCTGGGGGTCGGGTGACCCCCAGGTTGTTTTTCGACAAATAGCTGGTTGCTAAGGAGTGAGCTGGGAAGCCGGCCGCTGCGTCCTTAACAGATGACTCATCAGCTGTCAGTGAGATCCCAGCTGACAGATGAGTGTAAAAAAAAAAAAAAAAAAAAAAAAAAAAAAAAAACCACCACGTTGCATGTCGACAATTAAAGCGATTAAAAACAAAACAAAAAAAACAACAACAGCATGGGATTCACCCCCCCGTCCATACCAGACTTGACATCACCAACCCAGCATGCACCGGTCCGTGACATCACGAGGGGGGTGGTGCCAGGTGGTCTCGCCCTTACCTATATAAGAACTGTCAAATGGAGGAGCCTGCGGTAGGCAGCCAGCCTTCATAGATTTTTTTTTTTTTTCATAGACTATTTAAAACGGGGGACATTTTTTTTTATTTTTTAAAAAAGGAATTGTCAAAAACGTTTTTCTTACTTTTTGGTGAATGGGGAGGGTTTTGGTGAATGGGTATGTATCCATACTCATTCACATGGGGGGCAGGATCTGGGGGCTTCCTTGTTTAAGGGAGGTACCAGATTCAGATAAGCCCCCTGCCCGCAGATCCCCACAACCACGACCATCAATACGGCTTCCCGGCCCACTCCTTATCAACCAGCTAATTGTCAAAAAACAGCCTGGGGGTCGGGGCCCGCTCCTTAGCAACCAGCTCAATGCGGTAAATTACATTTCACAATTACATTTCACAACTGATTTACTGCAATGCAGTATTTTACCAAATTTTAGTTGCCGGTATTTAACTCTTAGTGAATTGACCTCTAAATGTTTGCTGTTGGAGTAGCGCGTTAAACAAGTTTTCATGGACTTAATCACGTGCAAGACTTCTTTGGTCAAAATAGGCTGATAAATAGATGAACAATAATTTGTTTTGAATGAGGGCAGGGAAATGTTAGCCAATAATTCATCAGCCTAAAAAAAAAAAATTCAGTGTAAAAAGGTGAGAGAGTGGGTCTTGAATTTGCGAAGAACCTTGACGGGATCACTCGTGTAGACCTCTTTGGCTAATTTCAAACAAAGTTTTCCTAGCTAGGTCTAACTGTTGGAGGCGTAATGCCAACAAAGTTTCGGGCTTATTGACTTTCATATAAAAAGTATGAAGGGACCGTCTGATAATCCCTTCAGCTTATTCTGCTAAAAGTCCAGTTTTACCTTGATCTTCTCAAACTGGATTTTATTATGGGGTGTGGTGTGGGCCTGGAATGCTAAAAAAATGAGATTGATAGGCTCTTTCCAGAGCCTGCTGACAAGCTATCCTATCCCGTTTGAGTTGTGTCACCAGCTTAATGCAGGTTTCCCTTTTATCAAAGACTTATGAGCCTCCCAGAGAGTCACTGGGGATACATTCAGGGTAGGCATTATAAAGGATGTATTCCTTAAGGGCTAACTGAATGTCAAAACAATAGGACTTCGCCATATAGGATGCATTTAGCATTCACGTTGTATTTGAGGTTTTTTGAGGCGAGTGATAAAAAAAAAAAATGGAGTTAGTCTTACCAGTAACTCTGTTTCCAGTAGTCTACCAGGGGAGCCCATGAGAGATGGAGTTCCTGCTTCCAAACAGTAAACACATTGCCATTTTTGTCTTTTTAAGGGGCCCCCTCAGGTCCCTGGTCAGTCATCCAAGAGAACCGAAGGCCGGAGTCTGAAAAATACATAAAAACACCACAACCTCACAAGGTTAAACATTAGGGATTGTGCTGCCCTGGAAGACTACTGGAAACAGAGTTACCGGTAAGACTAACTTAGTTTTTCCCACAGTCGCCTTCCAGGTCAGCCCTTGAGAGGATAACCAAGTAGGGTGGGACAACAGCTTGGAGGACTTTCATACCAAAAGCCTGGTCCTGGCTGGATATCAGATCCAGTCGAAAATGTCGGACAAAAGGTGAAGCTGAACTAAGTTGTCGCTTTGCAAATTTGTTCCGGAGTAGCTCCCACCTGCTCCGCCCATGAAGCCACTGAAGCCCTTGTAGAACGAGCTCCAAGATTTTGCGGAGGAGTTACCTGCATAATTCCATAGCACTCCAGAGTGCTTAACATGATCCATCTAGCTAGCGTTTTCGAACGCTGGTTACACTTCCGTTTTCCTGCATACAGGATAAATGATCTGAATTCACTAGTGATTTCTAGGTAGTTTAAAAAGCACCTCCTGGCGTCTAGTAGACTCAGCTCTTGCTCCTTACTATTGGAAGGTGAATTACCAAATGACAGTAGCACTATTATCCTGAGATTTGTGGAAAGCTGACGCCACTAGCCTGGATTGGTTTGTAGTAGAACTCGTTCGTCATAAATCTTTAGGAAAGGCTCTCTGACCGATAGAGCCTGTAACTCTCCTATTCTGTGGGCCGTAGTAATGGCCACCAAGAAGACTGTTTTAAATGTCAGCAGGCATAGAGATGTGTCCTGTGAAGGCTCAAAGGGGGCTTTGATAATACTCCTAAGTACCACTGACAGATCCTACGTTGGACATTTGAGTTTTAGGTGGTCTATATTTAGCTACTGCTCTGCAGAATCTAGAGCCCAGAGGGCCTTCTTGTAAAGTCCTTTCCAGATACACCGACAGCGCTGCTATCTGTCCCTTCAGAGTACTGAGCGTTAGCCTCTTATCAACACCCTGCTGTAGAAATTCTAAGATTGTTGGTGTATCCAAAGTAAGACTGTCATTCTCTAAGCACCAGCTGTTAATTTTTTTTTTCTACATTTTTCTATAGATAGCTTTGGTGTTAGGCTTCCTGGTGCTCAGAAGCTTAGGCACCACTCTTTCTGAGCGCCCTTTTGCATCAGGTCCCCCCTGTGAAGAAGTGGCCAGGGCTGGTGTGCTGAAAGATTGAGCAGCTGAGAGAACCAAGCTCTTTTGGGGCAGTATGGTGCGATTAGTATTCATTTCAACCTTTCCTGTAAGAATTTTTTCAGGACTTGAGGAATCAGATGTACGGGGGGGGGGGGGGGGGGGGGGGAGGCGTAACACATCCAGAAATGCCAGGGATTTTGAAATGCATCTATCCCCAAAGCTTGGTCTTGTGGGTTTAGCGAATAGAAAGCCTTCGCCTTGGCATTTTTGTGGGATGCAAATAGGTCTATGTCTGGCACTCCCCAGCGGACTGTGATTTCTGTAAACACCTCTGTATGTAGTTCCTACTCTTCCTGTGAGATCTCTTTGTGACTGAGGAAGTCTGTCACTCAGTTGCATGAGGTGGACCTCTGTCAGAGATAGCAGGTCCTTTTATGCCCATCGGCAGATCTGATTCGAAACCCTGTTTGTTCACATATGCTACCGCAGTGGCATTGTCTGACAGGATTAAGACATGGTGACCTCTCAGTTAGCTCTGGACGTGCATGCTGGCTTTGGTGACTGCCATAAGCTCCCTCCAATTTGAGGATGCCTGGGCTTCTTCCAGGGACCACTTCCCCTGTGCGGGTTGACCTGTCAAATGGGCGCCCCATCCAACTGCTTGCATCCGCTGTCAACTTCCGCGAGGCTGAAAAGGACCAGGCCAGACCCTGATTAAGACATGCATGGTTTTTACTGTAGTAGGGAATAGAAGCGTCCTGTCTAAATCCTGACTTTGTACTTGTAGAAGAATGGCTTGTAAAGGCCTTAGGTGGAACTTTGCTCATTGGACGGCAGGGATTGTTGCAGTCATCAGACCAAGAACCGACATCAGTTCTCTGATACACTCTGGAAGGTGTTTTGTAGAGAACTCACCCTTCTGAATACATTCTGAATCTTTTCCTCTTCTGATCTATTGAACTGAGACGATATCCCAAAAACAGGATATTCCAAGCAGGACACAGGTTTGATTTGTCGATGTTGAGGATCCACCCCAGTGACTTCAACCATTGTTGGGCATCCGCAAGGTCTTTTGCCAGCTGCCCTTCTGTCGGTCCCACTAAGACAAGGTCCTCCAAATAAGTGACTATTGTCACGGTCTTCAACCTTAGAGGGGCCATTGATTAAAATCCTCAGTGAAGAGGATAGGCCAATGCTCTGGAAATGGTATTTCTTCCCTTCTATCTCCACTACCAACCTTGGGTATCTCTGGAAACTTTCCAGCATGGGGATGTGGAGGTATGCTTCCCTGAGGTCGATGGTCACCATGAAGGTTCTTGGTTGAAGGATATTTTTCACTGAAAAAATCCATTCCATACAGAATTTTTGTACCGAATCGCTTGGTATAGGGGTTTTAAATTCAAAATTAGACAAAAAACTGAATACATGTGAATAGAAACCTTGCCCTTTTTCTTTTTCTGGGACTAGAGCAAGGAACTTCTGGTCAACCATTTCTCCCAGAAGCAGGGGGAGAACTTGAGCTTTCTCTGGATCTCTGGGAAGCTTTGTCAGAAGAAAACTCTCTGGTGGAACTTGCTTCCCATGAGCTCTTCAAGATGACATCTCCCCGTTTATACATACAGTCCTTCAGATGCCTCATGTCTTCAAAGGCCAAAAGTGACTGAGACTTGACAGTGGAGAATACAATTTAGGATTTTTGTTTACACTGCCTGTGGGTTGTCGTCAAAAAGAAAGCTCCTTTTGTGGCTGGTTGCGAAAAAAGGTTTCCTTTCTGGGTCTGCCCATTGCTTCCGCACCACCTCAGATATAACCTGGTGGACTGGGAATACCTTGGACCTCCTTTTCTGTAGACCCTGATACATTAAGTTATGCTTGAAAGGAAGCCCTTTGTCTTCCTCGATTTTCAGCTTTTCATATATGGCCCTCGTAAATGCTTCCTTTGTCCAGAACCAGCACTATCCAAGACCACTTAGCTCATCCAGTCATTAGCCTTAACTCAATGTAGGGTGAAAAACATCAAAATGTTTATTCAAACACAGGTATACACTCAGGGAACAACACTCCCCTCCCTTTGATTCAGGGCGGGGTAAACTGTCCAATCAGCAGGGAGAGTTGTTGGAGGAATTTGCCCCTCTCCACCCTGCCCCCAGTCCACATGCCAGGAACACAAATGCAAAACATCCATCCCACAATACATTTCTCCTAAGGCAGAGAGACAGAACAGAACAATGGGACACAGCCACACCCCAAACGATCCCAGCAAAAAGTACATGAACAGTATGCGACAACACACAATATATACATATATACAACATTCCAGTGTGGCTGTACAGTGAGTCCGACTAACACAGATCAGACTGGGGTTTCTTGGTCACCCCGTGCTCCTAATGGACACAGGGTGATTTACGCATAGGAGGGGCCAGGGGAGCTGGACACAGAGTTTCCAGAGCTTTCCAAGATAAGCTGGGTTCCACAAGCCCACCACCCAAAGTGACTCCTGTCACAGTCCCTAAGAGGTCCTCGACCTCCCCTAAGGACAGTTTAAACTTGGGGCCCTGCTCGTTACCGCACCGTCTCCTGAGATCTTGAGGCGACTGACCTTGGGGAGGCTGTAAGAGAGGTACTCCCAGAGGGAGCAGATGGAGTTTTGACATCTGCAATCAGTTTCTTGAACACCTTAAAGGTGGATGTAACTTCAACCCTAACAAATCCAAAACATTTTGAATAAAGGTCACTTGACTCCTTGAACAGCCTGCCCATGCAAAATTTACATAGCAATACTTTATATTCCGAAGCCATCTTGGTCCCACACTTAGCACACCACTTTCTGGAAATGGGCTTTGTCTCTTTAAGCGGCTTGGCCTGCCAAAAGACAAACACAGGAGCCCATGGTGGTGAGAAAACCTCCATACGCGGCCATGAAAAGTGCACACCCAGTGACACCTGATAACAATCCTCCTGTTGTGCCCCAGCCAGTTAGAAACCACCACCATCTGCTGTTCCCACTACTGGACACCCCCAGGTGCCTACCTGTGTCCCGCTGGTGCATGTAACCCCCGAAGCCTGGGCAGATGGCAGATAATCTTCCTCTTGCATCCTTGGATTTGCTGTGGCACTCACGCTGTCCCCTGCAGCTGCATTCACATGTAAAGCACCACCCGGCCATTCCTCCTCCTAGTGCCTTTAAGGGGTTGGACCACTTACCCTGGGGCATGGCGATGACGTCACCCCACCCTGGAAATGCCACACCTGCGTCTTCCGTGTCAAGAAGCCCCAGCCGAGAGGCCCACCCCCCTGCTGGAACCACCAAGGGGATGTCGGTCCCACCGCCTCTCGTCCATGTCTGGGCTCATAGGGAGACATATTACATTTCTAAACAGGAATAGCATAGAAAGTAAGAGCAAAGGAAGAGGGAGAAGAAAAGGAAGAGAGAGGAGGAAAAGAAGAGGAGAGAGAAGAGAATAAAATGAGAAGGGTGTAACTCAATAAACGAGGTACAACAATGACCTGGGTTACAACACCCAGTGGGAACATTCTGTCTCTAGGGCCAAAGTACACAGGAGAGGGAATCATGGGAGGGTGCAGCGACGACTGCCCTGGGGACAGGAGGCCGGTTAAAAGGTCATGCGATATTATGGATTAACAACAACAACGATATATATACACACACACACACGTAGATAACCGCAATAAATGCCCCCCCTCCCCCCAAAAAAAAGGGGGCTAGAGTAAGGGGAAGGGGAGAGGAGGGAAGAAAGGAAGGGGGGAAATTAAAAGGGACTATGGGGAGAATGGGAACCATTCATATCGGAAGAAAGTTAAACAATTTGGAGGGGAATGGTGAAACATATAAACAAATGAGGGGTATATCAGAGTGCAAATATTAACAAAAATAACAAGCTGCCAATAACGTTAGCAGATTGAGGCAAACAGTAAACTGTGAATCCTAATATATTAAACTCATCCACACAGCTGACCCAATTTAGTAGACTAAGTAAGGAAGGGTAGATTGAGTAGACTTCGCTACAACAGTGGTCTGCAACCATCCCAGATAAACCCACAGACAGAGAGAGCCGGGAGGGTGCAATTAACCTAGGGTTTATTAGCTAGAGTATAGTAAATACACTTAAAAAGTCTCAAATGGTTTAGAGTAAAGAATAAAAGAACCAATGCAAAGTAAACTTTTAAAACGCAGAGTAGAAATACTGAGCTCAAGCGTGCTAGGAGAAGTGTGTCCTAAAGCAGTGTTTCTCAACTCCAGTCCTCAAGGCGCACCAACAGGTCATGTTTTCAGGATTTCCCTCAGATGAAATGGCTGTGGTAATTACTAAGGCAAAGAAACTGATCAAATCACATGTGCAAAATAGTGGAAATCCTGAAAACATGACCTGTTGGTGCGCCTTGAGGACTGGAGTTGAGAAACACTGTCCTAAAGGAACAAACAAATAGATCCACGTCTTCATCCTGGGGCCATCTCAGAAGTGAGTTAAAAGCCAGATCTTGACTGGTGTGCTGGAGTGTCCTTGGTCTTGGGAGAAGATCGAACCGTTGTGGTGTGGCAGTGTATGGCCCTGGGGTGGTGCACTTTAGAGCGCAAGGTGAAGCTGACTGGTCAGAGGGGCCAAATGCAGGTCGGCAGGAAGCCCTTGTAGATGATCTGGGGAAGAGCTGCATATTGTTTCCCGTCATATGTGAATTTAAGAGCAATGGGAAAGGCCCAAAAGTAGCGGATCTGGTGCGGAGTAGGATTTGAAGTTGGGGCTTCATGGTCCTACATTCCGCTATTGTGAGAGAAGCCAAATCCCAAAAAATCTGATATATATGGCTTTAGAAATGTAAAGATTCTTTATTGTGTGCTGCAGTCAGCAACTGTTCTTTGGTATGGTAGAAGTGAAACTTCACTAGAACGTCTCGGGGGGTTGGCGTGTGGCTGTTGTCTGGTGAGAACACGGGGTACTCTGTCCATCTCCAACCGTTCAATAGGGATCGAAGGCATAAGTTCCTGGAATAGTGATGTGACAGTAGATTGCAGGTCTGTAATTGTTTCAGGCAAGTCTCGCACACGTAAATTAGAGCAGCGTGAGAGATTTTCAGCCTCCTCTAAACGTGACATACTGTAATGCTCCGTACACACGGTCGGACATTGATTGGACATTCCGACAACAAAATCCTAGGATTTTTTCCGATGGATGTTGGCTCAAAACTTGCCTTGCATACACACGGTCACACAAAGTTGTCGGAAAATCCGATCATTCTGAACGTACAACACGTATGTCGGGACTATAAACGGGGCAGTAGCCAATAGCTTTCATCTCTTTATTTATTCTGAGCATGCGTGGCACTTTGTGCGTCGGATTTGTGTACACACGATCGGAAATTCCGACAACGGATTTTGTTGTCGGAAAATTTTATAGCCTGCTCTCAAACTTTGTGTGTCGGAAAATCCGATGGAAAATGTTTGATGAAGCCTACACACGGTCGGAATTTCCCACAACAAGGTCCTATCACACATCTTCCATCAGAAAAACCGACCGTGTGTACGGGGCATAAGAATTCTGTTCTCTTCCTGCAATGACTCTATGGCCTCAGCATGTTCCCTGTAATTTAACTTTCATTTATCGTTATCCATGTGAATTTCTACGTCAGCCATTTTCTGCCCCAGCTCTCTAATCCCACACGACAGTCTGTAATATGCTCTGAGGTGGAATGCAGTGCTGTTTGTAGCATTTTTTTATCTGTTTAAAGAAATCTTGGTGGGAGACCAGACAGACAGCGGCATATCAAGCACTGTACTCACTTATGAACTTGCATCGTCATCCTCCAATGGTTCTGGCACTGTCTGCGCTCTGGCAGGGCAAGGATGGGGAAAATCTTGCCATCTTGGTTGAAGCCCTCGCTAGGGCCTCTCTAATCATCTACATCTTCAGCTTGTGTTTTGAGCCTGTGGAGACCATAGTGACCTTCCCTGCAGATGCTGCTGCCAGAACACTTCTAAGATTGAGAGTGTTGGCAGGCAAGGTGCTGTTGTGCCTCAGAAAACCCCCAAATCCAAAAGACACAACATATAAAGTTCTAAATACTAAAAAATAATGTTATAGTGAAGAGGGTGTGCATGTTTATGATTTCTCGCTAATACTAGTGTACCATGGAGCTACTCTAGGTGGGTGAAGGTGTGCATGTTTGGGATCAGGGTGGATAAAGGATGGATCAAGGACTTTAAATAAATAAATAATAATCAGATTTTTTTATTTAAAATCTGATTTTTGTTTTATTTTTATCAAATTTATTTTAATGAAATGCTTTTGGAGTAAAAATCTATCTAAAGATAATTTTCTATTTAAGATAAGTTAATAATTTAGTTTATTCAGCATTAAATGGAGCTTTACTTTGTAGCATGAGGCTGTATATTCTGCAATATTTACATTTTTAGTAAACTCATTAAATGAATCCAAGCTCTGCAAGCCGAGATAAGATGCACTGCATTGATGCATTCACACATTTTCACAGTAACCATGAGATAAAACAAAGTTCAAGAATATTCCTCTACGTACACTACAAACTGCATGATTGAATCAGTTCTGATATTGCTGTTTTACTAACCTGACAAGCTTATTATTCTACATAGGAAACATTAATTTTGTTTGCAAATATTAAAAATTCTAACTACCAGCAAGAATATGTCCTTACATTTAAAGAGCACCTGTCATTTCAGATCCATCGTGGCAGCGTCTGTTAGCGGGCATCCACTCACCTGCTGCTACCGCCTCCCTTACCTTGTTATGTCACTGCCGCATCGCCAGCTGTCCCATTAAAGTGAATAGGACTGTAGGTGAGTCAACAGCGGGTAAGAAGAGGATCCACTGCGGGACAGAGATGACAGTTGCTCTTTAAAAAAATTATGATTTAAATCAAGCCTTTTTACTAGCGATTTAAATCATGATTTAAATCAAATCCACCCTGTTTTGGATATCTCCTTAACTAGTACTAGTGTACCATGGAGCTACTCAAGGTGGGTAGATCCTTCACCCAGCTCGAATAGCTCCATGGTACACTAGTACTAGCTCTGGCAAGGCAAGGATGGGGAAAAGAAGCGATTGCCATCTTGGTTGAAGCCCTCGCTAGGGCCTCTCTAATCGTCCACATCTTCGGTTTGTGTTTTGAGCCTGTGGAGACCATAGCGACCTTCCCCGCAGCTACTGCTGAAATTAAGCAAGCTAGCGTAGTGCCCTCAGAGCTACTGTTCTGCTAAATTTAGTTTTTGGCCTATCTGTAATGAGGGAGGCATGGTTCGATTAGCCAGGTCTGCTCTGGACTCAAAGTATGGGGCTCCATTGCTTTCCCCAGTCTCTCACAGTGGGTGGGAGAATCATGACCCCAGCCTGCATATTGATATCTTCTCAGGCAATCCCTGGTTGTTATGCAGGTGACCAGCAGGACGCTGAGAGAGGTATAAATGGGCCAGAGTCCAGAGCAGAGCTCTTTTGGTCCTGGGGGAGTAAGACCCAGACTGAAGGCTGCGGCATCCCTGGGAGATTCACCTAGGACTGCAGCATTTCTGTGGGGCCACAGCTACAATTTGGCTGGAGGACCTCTGCCCTGACCTTCCTGGAGTGTTGTTAGAAAATCCACTACATATCAGGTGCAAAGACCACAGAAGTACTGAAATCTGCTGACCCTGCATTTAGCTGTCTGGAAATCAGAAACAGTGAGTACTTGCTCGTTGGAGCCATAGACTTTCCCCAACTCCTTTGGAAGACCTTTAGTTGCTACACTTTGCATCAGGACTGCATTTCTTTTTGGATTACTGTTTGTTTGCTGCTTAGATCTACAACTTCAAAGGGGGTGTTTTCACCCTGACGTTTTGGTTCAGTTTAGAGTCCTCATTGTTTAAGTATAGTTTTCTGGAGCATCCCTTGGCTCACCCCTACCCCAGCCACGTTCTTCCCCCAAAATAAAAATCACAAAGAAAAAAGAAGGAGCTGAATGTTGTGTGCCTGGCTGCTACTAGGGAATGGAACCTGGGATCAAATCACCAGACCAGTCTGGTCTGTGCACTACACTAGGAAAAAAGCAAAAGAAAAGCGCCTCTGAGTGCAGGTATTTATTTAGTACAAAAGCATATAATCCACACTTACAGGAAAGTAAGAGAAGACCGGCTCCAAAATCAGTCTAAAACGTCCATAGCGTGGATCAGCAGTGGAGTAACCCAGTCGGGGTAGCCGCGGTGCCCCGCGAGGAGAAACAACCAGCTGGACTCAATGGAAGTCCTTTGATCTGTAAAGCTGCTCACTGGCGCGTGACGTCACTGGAGTATGGAAGAAACACAACGCGTTTCAGAGCATGCGCGAAGCTTCGTCCCCTTTCGGAGCCGGTCTTCTCTTACTTTCCTGTAAGTGTGGATTATATGCTTTTGTACTAAGTAAATACCTGCACTCAGAGGCGCTTTTATTTTGCTTTTTTCCTATGTTCATCTATAGAGCGGACTTCGCTCACCTGAAAAGCCTTGCCCTCAGCGCTGGTTTAAACACATTTCAGTCATCCTGAACCACATTGACTAATTGTCATGGACATTTAATATCCCTTATCATTTACAGTTTCATCCTTATCCCTAGCATGCTGTATTTTTAATTGCATCGTGTATTGCATTATCACTGGTCTTGTGCGATGGCATTTGTGTACTACACTAGGTTCTCTTCAAGGACTTGAGCTCAATGCTTTGTGTGGGTTGAGTTGTGAACGTAGGGTGTCGAAGGGAAGAACAAGGAGCTAATGAGCTGGGTCATAATATCCTTTCAGACCTGCAGCTGAGAAGAAAGATAGAGTGCCAATAACATCAAATTAAGGGTAAACTGGTACAACCACCCATCACCACATGAAATGTCAAATAAAGTTAATTTATGCAAACCAACTTGTTGTAAATCAGATGCCTACCTGGTCTCTCTGACTGGACCTTTAAACACAGGCGTTTCAGAAAATTTAAAGGTAATTTAACCACTTCCTGAAAAATAAAATACTATAATCATTCTCTTAAAAAAAAAAAAAAAAAAAAAAAACACATGCACAGGAGAAAGAACTAAAAACAAACATAAAAATATCAATAAACAAATTACTTTGATCAATAAAGATGTCGTCATAGATCAACAAATAGTGTTCTTTATGTATTTTTAATGCTGCTGCTATTATAAGCTTACCTGTAGGTAAAAGTTAAAAAAAGGGTATACAACCGCTTTGAAAAAGGACTTGTCCCAATAAAAAAATATATATATTTTCACTAAAACGTATTTAAAGTGGATGTAAACCCAATGTCATCCTTTCTAAACTACTGCCATAGGGGTTATCTATAAGGATATACATGCCTCCTGCATGTATCTTTACCTGTCAAATGTCTCCCCTCTGTCTGTTATGAGATCTGAAAAACTGCAGCTTCTGTGGGTGGGTCTGTTGTCTGGAGCTCAGTGGGTGGAGTCGTGATGTCAGTAGACTCCTCGTCCACCTCTACACTCCCCTTGTCAATATGCATTTTCTCCTGTGTATTTCTTACACTGAACTTCTGCTATGATCTCTAACATCCAGTGAAAAGACAGGAAAGTAACCACATGACTTCAGAATGCCAAATCATGCTGAGGTATGGAACAGCCAATCCTTGCAGAGCTGCTGAAGAAAGGAGTGGGGGTGGGAATTAAAAAATAATGCATGTCTTAGGCTAGTGCACGAGATATGTAAATCACCTGTCACTCACAGCAAGGGGGAGGATTTGATAACGTTTTTCTCTGTTTGTCAAGTTTTATCTCACTGAATAAAAGAGGATTGCTCAGAGCTGGATTAACTCTTTGTGGCAAGACTGGGCTCAAATTTGTACTCTAATTTTACTGGCTTTATTAATAGTTATAATGTAGTTCTCGATGTTCTCACCTCGTGCATCTCCTAATATTTTTTGTTTTCCTTGCAGTTTAGTTGCTCGATTCAGGTGACTCCTAGCGCTCCATTCACCCCCCAAATAGGGTGGACTCCTGATTGGGCACTACTGATGCTTAGCCACAGTCCTTGGCTTACTTACACTATTCGTAGATTTCTCCCTCCCCTTCTCCTCTCTCCCCCACTTTTTTTTCTTCTCTTTATGTATTTCTTGTATTTCTTTCTCCGTTTTTGTTTTCTGCCTCTCGCCTCGGGGATATCCGTCGATTGGGTTCATCTTGCATACTTTACTGGGTCCGCCTACTGGTAAGTGGACAGGATGGGTCTCCTTACGATCACCTCTCTCAATACGCGGGGTCGTAATACACCTGAGAAACGCTCCCAGCTGTTGGCTGGTTTCAGGAAAAAGTAAAACCCAAGTTGCTTTCCTACAGGAAATGCATTTCTGTGGTGACCATATCCTTAAATTGACTAATGGGGCCTTTCCAACGCCATATCACAGTGTTTCTCCCATTTCCAAGTCTAAGGGGATAAGCATCCTGCTTGCCAAATTGGTTCCCTGGACTTTGAGGCACAACAGTCGGACACCCGAGGTCGTCTTCTCCTCCTGAGGGGGAAGGTGTTTGTGCGAATGTGTATTTTCCAAATGTGGACCACCCCCAGTTTTTGCGGCGGCTTCACCCAAAGCTCCTGGAGTTTGCGAAAGGTCTCCCTTTTTTTGGGGGAGACCTCATTTTCTCTATGGACTCGCTACTGGATGTTTCATGTGGCTCCTCACACCTCCCCTATTCTCGCCTTTGGCAGATAAAGGTAGGCCTGGCGGTTACTACACCCGCAGGACCGTGACTATCTTTTTTTTCCCTGGTCCATCACACCTACTCACGGCTGGACTATCTCTTGATAACGCACAAAGACTTATCCAGAGTAGTGTCTCTCTATCAATGTTATCTCTCTCTGATCATGCCCCGGTCCACATGACACTCCAACTGGGACCAGTGACCCAGAACTCTCCATCCTGGAGACTAAATGAGTCTCTGCTCCAAATCGGAAGACATCCGTTCCGAGCTCCTGACCACCTTACAGGAGTATTTTTCCATCAATGAAGCCTCAGTCACCAATCCATTGGTGGTGTGGAAGGCCCAAGAAACAGTCGTCCTGGGCGCATTGATCAAAATAGGAGCTCACCTTAAAAGGGAGAGGTCTCGCCGTATGGAAGAACTTTTTACCCAGATGCACAATTTGGAATGCTCCCATAAGGCCATCCTTGCCCACTCAACCTATCAAGGTTATAGCTATCTCCTTAGAGTTTGCAAACAACTCTGTTCACTTATATTCCACAAAACTAAGCAAAAACTGGCCTGGGCACATCGTACAATGTACGAATTCTCGAACAAAGCGGGCACATTGCTTACACGGGCATTGCGTGGTCCCCGCTTGAAAACGTACATTTCCAGCATCATGGCCCCGTCAAGATGGAGGTTGACTACTTCCTCCAATATGGCGGCGGAGTTTAGGTCCTTCTATGAGGGCCTTTACAACTTAGGTTGTGTCCCCCCCGCAGTCTCCCCCCTCTGACGGGAGAACAACCCTGCAGTCATACCCAACCTCCTCTGGCATGCCTTCGTTCCCTCTTGCAGTACAAGAGGAACTGAAAGAGCATATCACAATTGAGGAATTGGGAGTCGATCTGGCTCACTCAAAACCAAAAAAGGCCCCCAGCCCCGATGGCCTTACTTTAACTTATTACAAGACCTTCTTTGAGACGCTTTGTGACCCCTGGTCTCTGCCCCTAATGCTATCACGGAAGGGGAATCCTTCCTGCTAGACACCCTGAGAGCCTATATTTCTCTGATCCCAAAGGAGGGGAAGGATCCACTGTGGTGTAGGAACAATCATCCGATAGTACTCCTGAACGCTGATTTTCTAGCCAATAGTTTGCATATGCCGAGTCTTGTCCATAGGGATCAGGCAGGCTTTGTGCCTCTTCGAGAGCCTCGCGACAATACCATGCGGGTGGTGAACCTGATCCACACAGCCAGATCATCGAACCAGCCTCTTCTATTGCAGTTTATGGACGCAGAGAAAGCTTTCGACCGGGTAAATTGGGCTTTTACACGGGCCACCCTTGAACACATTGGTCTCCGATTCTTTATGTTGAGTTGGATATTGTCTCTCGACTCCCACCCCACAGCCGCGGTTAAGGTGAATGAGACAAGATCTAGTTTCTTCAATATTCTTAACGGCACAAGGCAAGGCTATCTTTTGTCCCCTGATATGTATACTCTCCCTAGAGCCCTTTTTATGTACAGCGAGGGCAGACATGGCCATTGTCGGGTATCAAAAAACGTCAAGGATGCACAAGGTGGCCGCATTTGTGGATGATCTGATTTTTTTACTTAACGGATCCCCTTACTTCCCACCCGAATCTGCTTCAATCCCTGCAAGAGTATGGCTCTCTATTTTTCCCAAATTAATCTGTCCAAATCTTCCGTTCTCAGCGTTACAGTGGATAAGGATATGGTCAAGTCATTGAGTTCGAGGTTTCCCCTCCACTGGGCAACTAACTATACATTATTTGGGCGTTGACATCACCTCTGACCCCTCCAACCTGTATTCAGCGAACGTTGCCCCACTACTTGTTCATCTTAGAACTGATCTCCTCCATTGGCATTCACTCACACTGTAACCTTGTTTGGCTGCTGTAGCGCCCTCAAGATGACCATGTTGCCCAGGGTGTTATACCTGATGCAGGCGTTCCCCATCCGCCTTCCTCCTGCATTTTTAACCACTTCAATACCAGGCGCTTAGACACCTTCCCGCCCAGGCCAATTTTCAGCTTTCAGCGCTGTTGCAATTTGAATGACAATTGCGCGGTCATGCTACACTGTACCCAAACAAATTTTTTATCATTTTGTTCCCACAAATAGAGCTTTCTTTTGGTGGTATTTGATCACCTCTGTGTGCAACAAATAAAAGAAAAAAGAAAATTTTGAAAAAAAAAAAAAGTTTATGTTTCTGTTAAAATTTTGTAAATAAGTATGTTTTCTTCTTCAATGACGGGCACTGATATGGCTGCACTGACGGGCACTGATATGGCTGCACTGACGGGCACTGATATGGCTGCACTGATGGGCACTGATATGGCTGCACTGACGGGCACTGATATGGCTATACTGATGGGTACTGATGGGCACCGATGAGGTGGCACCAATGAGGCGGCACTGATGGGCACTCATAGGTGGCATTGATTGGTACTTATGGGTGGCATGGATGGGCACTGATGGGTGGGCACTGACAGGTGGCACTGATTACACTGATTGGTGGCATTGCTGGGCATAACTAAAATATAATGGTGCCAATCTGTGCCCATTTGTGGGCACTGATTGGCACAGATTGGGCACATGTGGATGGCCATGGGGTACATACCTGGCCATCCACATGTTGCCCCCTTCCCTGGTGGTCCTAGTGGCGTCCCTGGTGGTCCAGTGTGGTCATCTGAGGGGGAGCTGCGCTGATAATCAGCGCAGACCCCCCCCCTGTCAGGAGAGCCGCCGGTCGGCTCTCCTCTACTCGCGTCTGTCAGACGCGAGTGAGGAAAAGCCGATCAACGGCTCTTCCTATTGACATCGTGATCAGCCGTGATTGGACATGGCTGATCACGTGGTAAAGAGCCCCCGCCGGAGGCTCTTTACCAAGATCGGTGTAGCGGTGTGTCAGGCTGACACACCGCTCCACCGATGGCCGCAATGCGCGGGCACGCGGTGGCATGTTATTCTGCTGGACATCATATAACGCCCAGTCAGGATAACGGAACCACCGCCCGGCCGTCAATCTGCTATAGGCCGGAAGGGAAGTGGTTAAGCGAGTTACATAGTTTCTACATTGATAGTTACATAGTAGGTGAGGTTGAAAAAAGACACACATCCATCAAGTCCAACCTATGTGTGTGATTATGTGTCAGTATTGCATTACATATCCCTGTATGTTGCGGTCATTCAGGTGATTATCTAATAGTTTCTTGAAGCTATCAATGCTCCCCGCTGAGACCACCGCCTGTGGAAGGGAATTCCACATCCTTGCCGCTCTTACAGTAAAGAACCCTCTACATAGTTTAAGGTTAAACCTCTTTAGAGGAAAGAAAGTTAACTCTTTCTTTCAAAACTTTGTCTTGTCTCTTTACAGGCCACGGATCAAACTTTAACTTCTCGCTCATCCGAAGCATAGGGTGGAGTGGGCCTCCCTGATGTGAAAGCCTACTACAGGGCGACATCTCAAGATACTAGTGGATTGGCACTGCCACGCGGAGGCGAAACAATGGGTGGCCATGGAAATAGAAGACTCCAACGGCACAGCGAAGAGTTGGCCGTGGCTCACATTCTCTCTGCCCAAAGCCCTCACGGATCACCCCACCTTAGGCAGTATACTGTTAGTGCACACTGTACTCCACTGATCGATCTATATTATTTTTTGTAGATTTTGGTGCAATCTGCCCCTGAAGAGTGTACGATACACAAAACGTGTCAGGCTTACGACATGCACCAAAATAACCATTTCTCTAATAAGGTCTTTTATATCAGTATGATTTTATCCAGCAGTTTTGTGATTATGTGCATTTTAGAATGGTTTTATCATCTATTAAGGATCATTGCCCTGCATCATATATGAGTTGTTACCTTATTCACAATGTATCTATCATTGCGTATACATTATGTGACTGCTATCCGACATTTGGTTTGTTATCATGTTATCTATTTTTTACCAATAAAATGATTTTTTACAACTGTGACTGATCCTTTGGCCGCACCTACCCACCTCATTCAAAGTCCCAAAATCCCTCCTTTTCATGCATTTAACAGGGATGGAGACCTGCGTCTCATTTAAAGTCCCAAACCCTCTAACTGTTGGTGGCTAGGGACGCCTTCCAACACTCTTTAGTGTCGCCATCGCCCTCCCCTATTATACGGATTCTGGGCAATCTGGAGTTTTTTCCCCGGCTTTCAGAACCCTCACTTCCTGTGACTAGAGGCGAGCGGACGACTTCATCTCTGCGACTCTGTGGGTCCAGACAGTCAACTTTCCTCCTTTGCCAGGGTGTCTGCCGCAGACCCCCGGTTGGACTTCTGGAGTGGTCTCCAGCTGCGTACTTTTCTTCGTAGGCGTTCGTGGACCCCGGGCATATCTCGACAGCTCATGAAATTGGAAAATATTTATCACTGAGGGGAGCCGGTCCGCCATATTCTCTGGCCAATCTACACCCTTTTGATTCAACTGGCAGAAGGCTTTGTCCCCCCATTTCTGTACAGGTGGGAATCGGACCTGGATACCCAATTCACCGACTCCCAGGAGAAGATCCTTCATTTTGCACAGAAGTCCTCCATATCTACCAGAGTCCAAGAGACCTGTTAAAAAATTCTGACTCGGTGGTACAGAGTACGTACCATTATGACAGTTTCTTCCCCCAATTTCCTAGTCTGTGTTGGCGGTGTGGCTTCCATATCTTTTGGGAATGTCCTATTCTCAAACCATTCTGGCGTGAGGTGACTGGCACGATCGAGCATCTGAAAAATGTCGACTTGGAGGGGAATCCTGCGGCTTGTTTGCTCCATCTTTCACTGCGAACGATTAAGAAATACAAGGCCTCTTTTACAATCCAGCTATTGAATGCAGCCAGGGCGTGCATCTCCCTCTGTTGGAGATCGGAGACCCTGCCATCCAAAGCCCTGTGGGTTTCTAAAGTAAATTAACTGAGAGATATGAAAGATCTTACCACCACCTTACACAACCGGGACCTTTCGACCTTTCCTGGCAACTCTTTGTGTATACTGACACATATGTCCGGGAGGTCTTGCAATCTGGCTGATCTCTTGGATTTAGTTCTACTCACCTGGGTGAGAGGTACCAACTGTCTACTAGCTATTTATCCTTTCTTTTCCCTTTTCTTTGACCTTGTTCTCTTCCCACACTAGGGACATCTGTCATTTCATTCTCCCCCCTCCCCGTCTGTTTTATCCCTTCTCTCTTGTCCTTCCTTTTTTGGATATTAGATCTAGTTGTGGGTATTACTGCCATGGTTATGCAGTAATGTTTGTCTGTCAGCTTACTTCTCCTCCATGTGTTCACCTTTAGAGGCCAGCCACTCTCACCTGGCTGCTTAAATAATCTTCCCTCAGCATAGCTCCACCCCAGCCTCTAATTAAGAACACTATATTAACCTGTGCATTGCAAGCCAACCTTGCTGATCAATATTGCGATTTGGCTTCTGTGTGCTCATTGCTCTGTGTCCTACATCTGATAAGGTTTACCGATCTTGGCTTGTTCTGGACTATTCAGGTTTGCTTGTGACCCTGACCTTTTGGCGTGTTCTCTGTCTATTCCTGTCTTCTAGTCGTCCTGACCTTTGGCTTATCTCCTTACTATCCCTTGTTGTCCTGGACTGCTGCTTCCTCTCTGTCCTCCTGTAGCCTACTGTAAGTGTGAGCTGGGAGACCCTGGGGGCTGCGACCTGGAGCCAGTTGCAGCGCAGTCCATCCTCACCACTAGAGGCTCTGGTGAACACCTGCTGGCTCTTAGACTCCGTGCCCTGGGGAATCTTATGATCTATCTCCCAGTGGGATCTGTGTTATTGCTCTAGTGGACCTGCCTTCCTGAACCACCCAATGTTCCATCCGCAGCAGTCAGCCATAGGGTCAACTACCTTGCGGTGCACTCCATCTGCATCTGTCACCTGGACTCAGGTGACCTGACAATTACTTTTTGAATATAGTTTATATCCGCATTCACCTTTATTTGTATTTCACGTTGTATTCTAATCCAACTGACCATCGGGACGCTCTGCATCCCAATACCGTATGAATCTTATTTTTTTAGCACAGCTTGACATTTATGTTTTATGCTAGGGTCATGGTACAACAGACAAATAACAGGAATATAAAATGTTGGAGTAACAGACGTTAAATTGGGTGCGTCAGAGACTAGCAATTTGTAAATTCCCAGAAGGAATGACATTGTGATTTGTCTTCATGGAGGGTCCATGAAGTATTGACATGATTGGATAAGGATATGATACCAATGAAAGCACTAAATGTAAATTAAGGGGAGGCTGTGGGATAAAAATGGTCACGTGAGAACAGAACTGGTGTACTTGAGAGAAAAAGATATAATCCCTGTCAGTTGGCTGAAGAGTCCTCCATGCATCCAGGATGCTAAGATTTTGTAGGCAAGTTTTGGCTTCAGCTTTGCATTGAGAAATACTTCTAAAGTGTGGCATACATATTAAGTAACCTCACCTTTCAAAAGAAAAGCCCTTGACAATAAATAGTCTGCCTGAATTGTCTATTAGCTCTCCCTTTAGTTGCTATGGGATAAGACATGATATCAGAATGCTAACCCCTTTCGATTTCACCAGTAGGGAAGAGATGTTATGGGAGTGATTATTGTCCACGATTGGTAAATTTAGGGTTCTGAGCCAAAAAAGGTTTTCTGAATAAGGCAAAATGTTTCCTCATTTTTCCCCCCAAGTCATTGAGAATCTGGGTACTCATTTCAAGGGTGCCGAGACTCTTCTTTGCATTTAAGGAGGTGAGAATTCTGGCATGTTGTGGTGTGTTGGGAAAGATAGTCTAGGTGGAAGAGGAAAGTGTTTTTCTGCTAGTGAGCACCAAGGAATGTCTGGCCAAAGGACGTTGGAAGAGTATTGCCACTGCCAACACCAGGCCCTTTCAAGTACTCAAAGCAAAACACTGATCTCCCATGCTCACAAAAAGTAAAGAAAACTGCCATTTGGAACATATCAGGTATAGCCAGAGACTTACCCCAACTAAAGTAGGCCTTCCAGGTCCTATGATAGACCTTGCATGAAGGTGACTTACTCGCCTTTATCATCTTTGAAATAACAAACTACCCTTTCCCCCTGTATCTCTGTACCGGTGTCTTTTTTCAACCTTCTACACTATGTAACAGAGGACCTAGATTTAGGCAACCTGATCCTTCAGGTATTGTGAGACAAATCAGACGACAGTGATATATGTACATTAGGCATTCTGTAGCTGCTTATGCCACTTTTTCATTCATCCCACAGTGCTGTGGGATGAATGAATATAGGATATTTCCTACCTCTGATGATGTTACATAGTTACATAGTTACATAGTTAGTAAGGTTGAATAAAGACACCAGTCCATCTAGTTCAACCTGAGTGAGTGTGGGTCTACAACCCTGACCCTTGTCCCTAACCCTGAACATCGCACACTCACATCAGTCCCTACCCTCAATCCAAGGTCCCCATTCATATACTAGGGCCAATTTTGGACACAAGCCAATTAACCTACCTGCATGTCTTTGGAGTGTGGGAGGAAACCGGAGTACCCGGAGGAAACCCACGCAGGCACAGGGAGAACATGCAAACTCCAGGCAGGTAGTGTCGTGGTTGGGATTCGAACCAGCGACCCTTTTTTACTGCTAGGCGAGAGTGCTAACCACTGCACCACTGTGCCGCCCTGTCAATGTCCTAACCTTATAAACTAGTGGAATAAAGGGTGCCTTGACACCGTCATGTGTGTAAGAGCTCTGCTCATACATGAATCGTATGCTTTTTTTTTTTTTAACCAGTTACTTTGTCACACTACAATAAAAAAGTATTCTTATCAAATTCTATATCAATTTTGTGTTTACTTACTCCATGGTGAACATAGTTTTCTCCTAGAAATTGCTTCATGACATGCTTCCCAAAATCTAGGATGTTGTGCAAATGCTGATAGACTTCATCTGCTGTCTGAAATCAAAACAAATAAAATGCCAACCAAATGACAGGAATAAACAGAATAGATATATCAGAGTCAATATAAGCAAATTACCTTGAAACTTGTGAAGCAGTATATAATTAAAGGAAATGTACAATCTTTTCAGATATACATGCAAAAAGATCATGGAATGTGAATAACACTTGTGTGTGGTTTTCAAAACCTTATTTCATGTTATTGTATGATATGTTAAACATAATTGTAGTCCAATGTAGTGATATGAGATGTATAGTAGTATAGTAGTATCGTGATAATTAATTAGTAAGTACTCTTCCGCAGCAACCCAATTCTTCCAGAGAGATGCACTTTATTGACTTCCAACATAGAACAAAGTCCAAAGTCCACAGATGACAAAAAAAAAAAAAAAAAAAAAAAAAAAATCGCACAGAGTATATAATTCAGAGTCCCATTTTCTCTAGATTTGCGCCTTCATAGTCATACACAGACAAGATTATATGTACTATAGACTGAACGCCATGTTATATTCACTAGACACTGAATGGCTGAGCAATTTGATTGGCCGTCTCCATTCAGGCCTTTGATATGCTTTAGTCTTTCAGACAGACAACCCCCAACCGTGAAGAGCTGCAGTCATAAACCGCCCCAATTTGCACTCCCGCATATCAACATCAACAAGTCCCCTTTGATATGTGTAATTAGATTAGATTAACAGATACCACCTGAACACCCTTTTGAGTCCTGGAATGCCTAATTCTGTATTCTTGAATATTAACATCAACAAGTCCCCCCTGATATATTAGCACCCCAGGAGGGAGCCTCCGCTAGGCCAACCCAAAACACTCCTTGATCCCATTGTTACCCCCTCAAGTCTAATTACCATCAATAAACACTTCTTCTATGGTCCTTTAAAATGTACAATTAGATTAACAGGCTATACCTCACACACCTAGGTAGACTTGCATAAGATAAACATATCAAAGGGACACCAGCTGTTATATTAAAATTAAGTTGGCTTGGACAAATCGATCATTGTCAACTGAATTCTGGCCTGGCCAATCCCACATAAATCGGCGAACATATTACAACAATAATGTGTACTATGAAAAAGTAAGTACACTCTTGGCATCAGCTGGTATTGCTACCTTAAGCAGAAATTACTTATTCTAGGCATTTTGTATAACTCCTCACTGGTCTCTGACATTGACTCAGTAAAATTTTTGACCAGTTCCGTAAATTGCAAGATGTTTTTCGCTTTCCTTTCCTGGACTGCCCATTTCAAAATCCCCCTACACCATTTACACAGGAATCAACTCAGGGCTTTGACTAGGACAGTTCATAACTTTCTATTTCTTTTTGATTCATTCCTTGATGGGATTGCTAATGTACTTTATTATGTTGAAGGATTTATTTCTGGTTCAGGTTCAGCTTTTGAATAGATGTCCTCATGTTTTCATCAAGCACACTTAATATGATGCAGAATGTATAGTTATTCACCTTAAGTACTGTATTTGGATTGCGGCAAACACGATTACGGTTACTGTGTCAAACAACTATCTTTGATTGATCAATCTTCAGCACATTGTTCCAGAATTGTGGACATTTTAGGACAAAGACTTTTTGTAAAACAACTTTGATGCAGATTGAATTGGTGCAATAGCTTTCCGATTGTGGATGCCTGAACTTTGAGCACAACTGCGCAAGAGTTACTTCTAATGCCGCGTACACACGAGCGGACTTTACGGCGGACTTTGCCCGGCGGACTGGATTTCGTCGGACAATTCGATGTGTGTGGGCTCCAGCGGACTTTGTTTTCTCAAAAGTTGGACGGAATTAGATTTGAAACTTGTTTAAAATTTATCCGACGGACTCTTCTTTCTAGCGGACAAACCGATCGTCTGTGTGCTAGTCCGACGAACTCAAACTGACGCATGCTCTGAAGCAATTACAAGACGGAAGCGCTCGGTCTGGTAAAACTAGCCTTTGTATTGAAGCTAGCACATTCCTCTTCTGTCGTCTTTTAATACAGCCTTTTTTTAGGATTGATAATGCGAGAGGAATGAAGTTTTTTTTCTGCTTTATATTCACACAGAGTTCTCACAAACTTCTTTCTTCGTGATTTATCCTCCTGCCATGACTAATATATAATTTTGTAACAGCCAGATCTCCATAACTTTTAAATTTTAAAAAAGTTTTTTTTTTTTTTTTATTTCAACACTTTAGCTATTTTACAATGTGTGTTAAATGCTAACCACATTTTTGGTGTGTATTTTCAAGTTACCACAATTAACATTCATATTTTGTGTTGTTTTCAAGAACGTTAATGAGGTTGTTGTCCCTTGTTCATTAGACATAGGGGGGTGTATTTAACAAAGGCAAAATCATTTTTCACTCCAATTGCTAATTATACATATAATTCCACATAAAGAGCATTTTGAAGTGTGTTCGCTGTGGATCCGAGGGGCACATGCAAGGAAGCCCAAACCAAAACAATTAATTTTTATTTGACATGATTTTCAGAAAAAATCAGCAGAGCTTCCCCCGAGCTTGTTTTTGACAAAAGGCTTAAATCATTTAAGAATATCAAGTGAAACGTTCACTTGAGAAATTGCACACCAAGTGCACTTGTTGGAAGTGCAGTCGCAGAAAAACTGAAGGGGAAGAGCTTAAATTCGGGGAAGCTCTGCTGATTTATTCCTAAAATCATGTAAAATCAAAATAAATTCTTTTTAGTTGACAAAAACACACATATAGGGGTTGATTTCCTAAAGGTAAAAAGCCTGTGCATTTTGGAAATTGCATTTGTCCTCTGCAAGAGCAGTTGCTCCCAAGCTTTATTAAATGTGAAGCAGCTCTGCTGACTTCCATCATCCAATCATGTGCAAGCAAAAATGATTTTTTTTTTGTTTTACTTGCACAGGATTGGGTACTCTTTGCAAAGTCAAGCTTTTAACTAATTTCTGATGCTCTGGAGCAATTGCACTTGCAGAGGGCAACTGCCCTCTGCAAAGTGCACAGACTATTTGCTTTTCTCAAATCAAGCCCATAGTCATTTCGACCTGTACCTGCCTACTCCCAAACAAAATGGCGTTTTTTAATCAAAAGACATAGGCAAGAATGTAAGGTAAACAAAAAAGTATTTTTTTGATAAACCAAAAAATTAGGAAGGCAACACTGGACACACTTTTAGAATCTGGGAAGCCTTTCGTCCCCCAGGACACACATCAAGTTTGAGGACAAGAAAATAGGTATCTTGCGACTATAGGGAGCACAGGGAGCACAGTCAGAACAGCCAGAAACCAGGCAATCACTTTCGACTCTTCCGTGTAGTCCTTCCCTCCACGGTTCTCTGCAGCCTTCCCTCCACGCTTCTCTGCAGCCTTCCTCGGAGGTTGTGCCTCTGGTTGGTGTACTTGGGGCAGGAGGAGGAGGAGTAGGAGTGGCTTCATCTGCTAGATATGTGGTAGCAGTAAGCTCCCCTCTCAAGCCCTTCTGGTAAGCCTGGAAAAATAGACCCTCACAGAGGAGGCGTTGGCCCTTTTCCAACTCCTGTAATCTGCAGGCTATATAGGTGCCATACGCCTCCTCTACATTGGGAGGTTTACTCAGGATCCGGCTTGCTTCCCGTATGAGCTCTAGGGATTCCTGCTCTGTTGCAGTCATCCTCCTGGGCCTTTGGTGGAGAATGCGGAGGGGAGGCACCTGGCACTCCGTGCGGCTTCTACTTGGCCCAGCCACAGCCTCCTCCTCTCTCCCACTGGGCAAGGCCTCCTCCTCTCTCCCACTGGGCAAGGCCTCCTCCTCTCTCCCACTGGGCAAGGCCTCCTCCTGGCTGAGGTCATCCTGTGTAAAAAAAAGGGACATAGTTGTAATTTTCTGTTATGCAATCACACACAATTTTCAGCTCCTAACTTTCAAAGATAATTACACAAAATAGTAAAGGCTATCTATTTGACCACACCATTATTTCAGATGATCAACAAGATCTGAAGTTACGTATATATTTGGCCACTACTGTCTAGTGATATGTCTACATATTACTCTTTGTGCAGAAGTGATTTTTGATGAAGCACTTTCAAAATTAACACCTTAACATCATTAATAACATTTACACAATCCCAAAATCTTCAAAAAAAGTATACCTGGCTGAAGCTGGGCGCATCCACTTCATCTATGGTGAAAAGGCCCAGTTCATCCTGGGACTCCTCAGCTGGGGTGGAGGTGGATGGAAGGCTGGAGGGAAGGCTGGAGGGAAGGCTGGAGGGAAGGCTGGAGGGAAGGGTGGAAAGGGATTGCCTGGCTTCGGTCTGCTCATCCAGGAATCGCAGTTTGTGGTAATACCACAACTTGGGTACATAAACTTGGTCAGCTGCTGCCCCGGATCTCAGCGACTCCTGGATTTTTCTGTGTTCCCGCTTATACATATTACGCAAGATACCTATTTTCCTGTCCACAAACTTGAGGTCTGCCTGGGGGAGTCGAGTCTTCACAAACTCTAAAAGTGTGCCCAGTGTTGCCTTCCTAACATCACGATTATAATATTGGGGGTGTTTGACCTCCCAGAGGTTTTTCTTCTGCTCATATAGATCAATGAAATGGGTCAAAAACTCTTCCTCTTTAAAGGGATTCATTAGTTCTGCAAGACAAGACACAAGATCAAAACTTAAATGTCAGTCCCAAATCTCAGGATTAGTTTGTGTTGTAATCTAGGGGACACACACGGGGACACACACAAACACACACACACACTTTAATCTTACCTTCGTTTGTGCCGCTCGCTACTTCCGCACGGACATACATAGGCCATCGTACTAGCTTTATGTACACTGCGCATGTGTCATGCTCCGCCTGCGTCGCCCGCCCCTGACGTTCGTATGTACGATTTGGCCCCGCCCCTTCACTCTTCGTTGCGCAGTGGGAGTAGATAGCAAAAGATGGTGGAGCGATTAAGTGAAAGTAGCGCGGAGGAAAGCCCGGAGCCCCAAACATCCACATCCCGGAGGAGATATAAGGCCACCAACATGTCTTTTGAAGAGATGGTGGAGATGGTGTCCATATTAAGAAGGGAGGACTACGATGGCAAAAAAGGACCGTACACACGACCCAATCTGAGAAAGGACAAAATAATGTCCTCAATTGTCACCGCTCTTGAAGAGAAATTTGGGACAAAACGTTCGAAAGAACAATTGCGGAAGCGGTGGTCTGACAAAAAAAGTCGTGAGCCAGAACAATATTGGCGAATAAAGAAGCTGCTGAAAAAAAGTAAGTACTTGTGTTTTACTATTGAGATACAGAACTTGCATGCTGATCCTTATTTTTGGCGGTTTTTCTGCATCATTCGTAAATACCGTTCTTTGGAATAGATCGGATACTTTATAAAGTGACGTTATTTTTTCGCCAAATACGATGGGACAGGGTTGGACATACATTTATGGCTTGATAATTTGTCGAATTCCCACAATGAGTTGATGTGGTGTAGATGTGTTTGAAAATATAATGCTTCATCAAAAATGATTCAGTGTAATGTAGGGACAGGACACAGCAGCTGTTTCCACATCTGGACTCACAAGCACTATAGTTAGTGGGAATGATTTAGCAGTCCCACTATTGTTCTTCAATTTTATTTATTAAAAAATTTACTTTCAATTTTATTCCGTACGTTTTTTGGCTCTGCGTAACTTCTGCATACTTTCAGCTATTAAAACCATTCAACTATTAAATACTAATTTTTTTGGAAGTTTTTTCAACATTAAATTCAATGGGAGCATGCTTGAAATCCTCAAATTCTTCTTCCGCTCCCAAAAGTTTCAGCTCCTTCATACTTTCACCTAGAAACACCCAACAAACTTTACAATGTTCACTAAATATTCAGCTATCTGGCTATATCCTTTCAGTTTGATATTTTTTTAATTTTTGGAGAAAAAGCTTTTTGTTTAGAGGTCATTTCGTGACATTTTAGACATTAATCAGAGTGTACTGTGTTTGTTTTGTTGCCATGGTTACCAAAGCTTCTGTTATACACAGGGGTGGAGGTGGCTGGAGCATCTCAGCTCTGATTACAGAGCCCGGGGGGAGGGGACAGACACACCATGTACTGATTTATAATATAGGAATATGATGGGGCAGTTTTGATGGCGGCCATTTTAGCCATTTAGCTATTCAGCATTCCCACGCATTTTGCTAAGGAAATGCATTTTCTAGTGTACTATGTGACCATAACTAAATTTTTGAGGGGTAATACACATAGGAGATCATTGAGGTGTCAGCATCTGTGAAAATTGCCCAAAAAAATGCATTCTTTATAATTGTTGTTCAGAGGTAATGTTCATCCTGTCTTCAACATTTATTATGATGCCAAATTGGCAAAAAATATTAACCAACGTTTTACTTTATTTATTAAAACCTAAAAGATCAGTGTGTTTTAACTATACCTTTTTTTCAAATCTCATAGGGGAGAAAAGACTCAGACAACAGTCCAAGGATCTCAGGACCCCCCCAAGTCACCAGCCTGAGGCCGAACCTACCCCAAGCCCCAGCCCAAGACCACGCCCACCCGACGACCTTGAGGAAGGAGAGGTGGAGGAAGTGTGCGAGGTTTCAAGCCCACCAAGTGAGTGACTGACACCCCAGCTTGAGTTACTGTATTTTGGCGTGCATATTGTAAACCTTGTTTTTATTCACTCGTTTTAGGTGAGTTTCTGGTTGTGGAAGGCCAAGCGGCAGAGCACTTCACCACAGACAGTGCGCAAAGATTAATTGGCCAGATTATGCTGTGGAATGGCCACATAGATCAAATGCGTGAACAAATTCACAGCATGAAACGTCGCCTGGACTCCATGCAACAGGAAATGAAGAACATGATTGATGTTTTGGGCCGAATATAATCACGTTTGGCCTAAAAACATCAATCATGTTCTTCATTTCCTTGGGAAGTTATTTTGTTCTTTAAAATTTTTTTACTATTTTGGGGGTATACCCAAATTTACAATGTGTGATGCACACGGTGTGTCATCATGTGCTATCTTCCATCATGGGTTAGCAATGTACTTGTTTTGTGTTTGCAATCCCTTCATCCTGAAAATTCTTTGGTGGTGAGAGGAACCAAAAATGGGATTGCACACACAAAACACGTACATTGCTCTCCCATGATAGGAGATAGCACATGTTGACTTGACACTTTAGTAAAGCTCAATTTTGAGCATCTTATAAATGACCAATTTCTGCAAGGGTGACATTACATGCACCGTTCTAGAAATATTGAACTTTGTAAGTTCATTTATTGTAAGTTTTGTTTCTAAAAACACTGTTGTGTATGTAAATCTTGTTAGATAAAGGTCTATATATTTGTGAAAAAAATGGCTTGAATAATTTAGTAAAATATAATTTTTTTACACAACGTAAAATATTTGTGAAAAAAAAAAAAATAATAAAAATAAAAAATATGGTAAAAAATGCACCTTTCAATGTGCACCAAGTAAAATTTTTTACCCTATACAATGTGTGTGGCTGTTTCTTGAAGTCAAAATTTGGGGTTTGTTTTTGTGGGCCTGATTAACTAAAGCTAAATGCACTTGACACTACTACAAGTGCACTAGGAGACAGACATAACTTAAAGGTAAACAACAATAAAAACAAGATATTTAGATAAACCAATTTTCTTTTTTATTTTTGCAACAAACTTACAGCTGTTGCTGAATAGCAATGGCCCCCCGACCATTAAAAAAATTCACATAACGGTCACGCACTTGACGTGCGGTTCGGGGGGCCAAGCCAATACGGCCAATTTCTAGGCCTGTGAAAGTGCTACTAGCCTCTTCCAGTCTGGGCTCAGGCCCAACAGAGGATAGATATGTAGCTGAATGTCTCCTTAAAAAGTTATGCAAGATGCAGCAAGCAAGGATGACGTGGTTGATTTTATAGTCCGCCAAATTAATAGCCGTAAGGAAGATACGGAACCGGCTGGCCAGAATACCAAAGGCATTCTCCACAACCCTTCTTGCTCTGGCCAGCCGATAATTAAATACCCTCCTCTCAGGGGTGAGTGTCCTTTGGGGGAACGGCCTCATCAAGTTCTCACAGAGAGCAAATGCTTCATCAGCAATAAAAACTGAGGGGAGTCCATCCACATTATCGTCATCAGGTGGCTATTCCAGGCCACCGGTCTGGAGACGATGGCACAGCTCGGTCTGTGCAAAGACTCCTCCATCAGACATCCGGCCGTTCTTCCCCACATCCACAAACATAAACTCCAAATGTGCCGAGACCACCGCCATCAAAACTACACTATGGAACCCCTTGTAGTTAAAGAAATAAGACCCCGAATGCGGTGGTGGCACAATCCGGACGTGCTTCCCGTCAATCGCCCCTACACAGTTGGGAAAGTCCCAACGGTCAGCGAACTGGGAGGCCACAGTCTGCCATTCCTGTGGACTTGTAGGAAACTGTGGAGTGCAAAAAAAATAAGATAAGGACTTTAATAAGAAAAATTGTATATCAGATTACACCAAAACATTAGTAAACAACAGCAGTCAGATATTATGAATATGTGTGTTTGTAATTGAATGTTGAAAAACATAAGGCACACTTATAAGATTACTCACCCCCTATGATGGCCCATTGATACATTTGAATGTGGGGGGAGGGGTTCTAATTAGGTTAACAAACACACCTGACTGGCTGAAACATTTGTGGGGTGGGGGAGGGGTTCTAATTAGGTTAACAAACACACCTGACTGGCTGAAACATTTGTGGGGTGGGGGAGGGGTTCTAATTAGGTTAACAAACACACCTGACTGGCTGAAACATTTGTGGGGTGGGGGAGGGGTTCTAATTAGGTTAACAAACACACCTGACTGGCTGAAACATTTGTGGGGTGGGGGAGGGGTTCTAATTAGGTTAACAAACACACCTGACTGGCTGAAACATTTGTGGGGTGGGGGAGGGGTTCTAATTAGGTTAACAAACACACCTTACTGGCTCAAACATTTGTGGGGTGGGGGAGGGACAAACAAGACAATGGAGCAGACAATATACATTGTTCAATGGACTATAGGCTAGAGATAAAAATGGACCCAGCATTGCATGGTGGGGAGGTTAATGAAATAAATTAGGCATGTATAGGGCAAAAAATGATTAAAATAGGCATGCACAAAGATAAAGGGGACATTCACAGCAGATTGAAAGCATAGCAATTAGGTAAAGAGGACAGTTCTACAATACATCCAAAAACAGTTAATACATATCATGTAATGTTAAAGGATAAAACTTACCTTCATATATTCCTTCGACAGGACCTGAATAATAGCAGAACATGTCTCTGGGATTATGATCCCCAGAGCCTGGGGGGAGATGCCTGTCGAGAACTTTAAGTCCTGAAGACTTCTCCCTGTCGCCAAGTAACGTAACGTGGCAACTAGCCTCTGCTCCGCACTGATGGCTTGCCTCATGCAGGTATCCTGCCTGCTGATATAGGGGGTCAGCATAGCCAGCAGACGCTCAAAGATGGGGTCCGTCATCCTGAGAAAATTCCTGAAATCATCAGGATTATTCTCACGGAGCAATGGCATGTGACAGAACTGGTCACGCTGGCGCAACCAATTCTTGGTCCATGAACTCCTCCTCACCCTGTTCATGGACTGGACTCGGGTCAAAGTATTAACCCCAACACCAAGTCCCCACACAGCACGAACTCGAGAACGAGAACGTCCACTCGACATGGCTTCAAAACGGTCGGCTGCTCAAACAAACAAACTTATAACAAACGCACTGAAGAACAGCAAGGCCTATGAAGAACGACCTGAAAATCAGGAACGAGCGGAGCAGAACGGCCTGCAAGGCAGGTTACGAACTGACCAACACGCACTGAAAAGCAGATACAAACCTCACAAGCACAAACTGAACCGCAGAAAACGAACGAAATAAGCTGAAGTGTGAAAAGCGCGAATCGTCTGTAACCAAACTTCTACTAACACGAGATTAGCAGAAGGAGCCCAAAGGGTGCCGGAGTGGGGCTTGGACTTCCTTTTTCTAGTCCCGTCGTACGTGCTATACGTCACCGCGTTCAAAACCAGCGGACTTTTGCAGTGACCGTGTGTGGCCAAGTCCGTTCGTTTTTAAGTCCGGCGCAAGGAGCAAACAAAGTCCGACGAAACGTCCGCCGGGCAAAGTCCGCCGTAAAGTCCGCTCGTGTGTACGCGGCATAACACAACAATAAAATGTGTTTTTTTTTTTTGGAGACTTCTTTTAACATCAAATGGTCAAGCTCCTGGGTTGAATCTGCTGGGCCATGCTACTTGTAATCATTTCACAGTAAGGAAAATTTATCTACATTTAAATAAATTTGTCAATCTTTTTTTAATACTGTTACCAGACTCACAGGCATCAACAACTTTCTATCTACCTTAGGGACACGATGACACAACACACATCAATAGCAAGGAAAACACCAAACCCGTGAGTTCAGAGGTTTAAAGGATATGTTCAGCTTAAAAAAAAAAAAAAAAAAAAAAAAAAAACCACACAAATAGAATGCACATATTTTTACAGGTAAAAAAAAATAAAAAATGTGCATTTATTAATTTTGTAACACTGCAGCCTGTAAAGCATTGTACCCGCAATGCAGTCCCAGGATTCTGCAGACTCTCCAGTTAGTTGTCTGCCTGTACCTCCCGTTCTGAATTGCTAGAAGAATCAATGTACTATGAGAACGCTTATAAGAGCTCTTGAGAACTACAAGCCATCTACCATGGTGACCAATGGTACTTACATTCACAGGGGATAAAGACCAGTCAACGGCTATGCCATGAGTGTGCACCGCATGCTGGAGCTGAAAGTAGGGAAACTGCATCGTGAAAGGGAGGTGGAAAGTAGCCTGCAGATCCTCAAATGAGCAAAGTGCCTCATTCCTAAAAACCTGCCACAAGGAGGGTGATACCCCAACTTTTCCACTGTTCCCTACATAGCAACTTCACCAGTTCTGGCTACACGGAGTTATGTCAGAGAGGACTGCAGTCTGTAAACCCTGTAGAGAGTGCACCTTCATCCAAATTTTTTGAAGCAAGAAGTATGTGGAAGCAAGAGGATTCTAAACCCCTGGTAATATACTGAGCCTGCATGTGATATCTCATAATGGAGTGTGCAGAAGGGGATAATGATTTAGGGGCTGTCAGGGACGTGCTGGCCATAGTGCAGCCGAAGCTCCTAGGTAGATACGAATGCGCAGACATGCATCTGCAGGTTCCCGTCTTGAACCATTAGCACCAACAGGCAAACGCATATGTGCACGCACATTAGCCATTAATGCTGGCGCCAAATGGCCTATATAAGGGCAGCAGCCGCACTAGTGCATTGCTGTCTGATCTGCAGCTTTACCCTGTATATCTGTTCCTGTGACCTCTGCTCGACCCGGCTTATTCTGACCATGCTTGCTCTCCTTCTATTCTGACCTCGGCTTGCCTTAAAGACTTTGTTATATCTTAGACCTGCCCGATATCCTGTTGCCAACCTCTGCCTGCTGTTTATGCCAATACCTGATCCTCTGTTGCTAACCTGGCTTGTCTGACTTTGCATCCAGTTCTCAGTCTGTCCTGCTCTGCATAGTGCCTGGTGGCGCTGGTCCTACATCTGTCGTGTGCCTGCATCTACAGTTCCTGTTGCTATCTTCTGCTTTTGCCATCCAGCCCATTTCAGGTGACACACCTGCCACACACTTCTGCAACCAACAGGAGATCCTGCAGGCACCTCATCACGCTCTAGCTGGCACTGTCGCAACTCCAGTGGCCCTTGAGCCGGGGCTGTACGAGAGGTCTCCCTCTACACATCAGGCTCTGCTACGAGGTACATGACAGTATCAGACAGCCATGTCTGAGACTGCAAGAAGGACCTCTCCAACAGATGAGATCTGCCAGCACCTGGCCCCCCTCACTCAAGATGGTGGTATGCCCAAAGCTTGCAGCTACAAGACTTGGGGACAAAATGGCATTGGGATAATGTAATGATGTCCCTATGTAAGTTGCATCCCGTCTCCCCATCCTCCCCCTCTTGTTGCGGTGTTTAATTATGTTATGCCATGGCATGTAGACAAAAGGTGTGGAGACGCATCCCAGCAGGGGATGTGTAAGGAGGGGCTGCCTGTTTGTCAAAATCCTATTATGTGTTTCAACTGTAGTTTCTGTTTGAATGTACAAGTGTCGGGTTCCCATTGGTTCTTCCTTGTCCCATACCCCCTCTATGACAAGGCTAAGGGGAGTGTCCCTAACTGTATTTAAAAGGTGTATGTTTTGTACTTAACAGTTCATGCTCTGCACGTTTAACCCTCAACATCCGAGTGGTTTGCCTCGCGATTGGGGGTTAAGGGCTGGTTATGGCGAGTCGGCCGGCTGAGGGTGCGTTTGGAGAACAGGAGACAGTTCTGGCAGAGGTGCCCAGACGGGGTATCTGAGATCCGTCGTAGATCCGCAAAGAACTGTCACAGCAGAAGCTGCACTCCAGCAAGGTCGCAGGGAGGCCGAGGACTATGTAATGGACTTTAGACGCTGGAGCGCAGATACACAGTTAATTGACGCAGCTCTGACACATCAGTTTTGCCTAGACCTCTCTGAAGGTTTCAAAGACGGACAAGCTCAGGTCGGAGTACCAAACACCTTGGAGGCCCTAATTACATTAGCTGTCCAGATTGACCGATGACTACGTGAACTGTCTAGAAATGTCTACCTAGCAGTTCCGACCTGTATGGATGACACCAAGATTTCCAGTTTCTTCTCACTCTGTTCCTACCGGTCCTGTTCTTGCCAATCCTGCACCGGACATTCCAGAACCCATGCAACTTGGATTGATGCGTCCATCGCTGACATTGGAGGAACACTGTCAGGAGCCAGGGAGCGTCTCCGCTCGCCGGGCTCCGGTGCGCATGCGCACGGGACGAGCACTTCGCCGCACACCCGTTCGCGGTCTGATGGTGCGGCGCGCGCGGGTGCACGGCGGTCCCCGTGTGCGCGCCGTAGCCCATGCGGGTGCCCGGTAGCGCGTCACACTGACGCGCTCGCCGGGCAGGGGGACTATATCTGACGGCTCCAGCGCCCAGTCGGGTTGCTGGTTTGTCGTCAGCTCTCCCTGTTCCCTGAGCCTGTGTTTACCCTGTATTTGCCTGATCTGTGTACCGAACCTCTGCTGCTTGTTTAAACTACTACTCTCCCGGATTAACCCTTTGTGCTACTTGCCTGATCTGTGTACCGAACCTCTGCTGCTTGTTTAATTACTACTCTCCCGGATTAACCCTTTGTGCTGCTGCCTGATCTGTGTACCTAACCCCTGGCCTGTTTAACCATTACTCCGCTGGACAATCCTACCTATAACCTGCTTGACCTGTGTACCAAACCCCTGGCCTGTTTAATTACTGCTCTGCTGGACTATACTGATTCTAGTTGCCTGATCTGTGCACCAAACCCTGGCCAACTTAACCACGGCACTGCTGGATCTTGTGATACCCTGATTATCACCTGCTTGTACCCTAACCTCTGCTCGTACTTTCAGCCCTGCTCCCTACGGATCCAAGGACACCCGCTTCCAGCTCCGGAGCCTATTATCCTCCCGGAAGCCCGTGCCTCCACGTGCCCTCAGCCTCCTGTACCCATCTCGGGGGTCTGGGTGCGCGTGGTCGTAAGGGCGAGCCGCTCTCGGCATCTCGGCCTCGGTGAGTATTTGTCCGTGACAAACACCTTATTTGACGACAAAATAACCTATACTTGTATTGTGGAGAAGCTGGCCATTATTCGCGTACCTGTCCTGCAAAGATGTGTAAGTGTCCAGCTATTTCTCCTGTTAACCCATCATCTTTGTCTGCCAATACAACTCACCTAGCCATTCCAATCTTGTTCCAGCTGCCGAAAGGAGCAGTTCCCATCAACGCTATTATTGACTCTGGAGCATGCAGTTGCTTTATTGACAACTTTTGCAGCCAAGCAACGCATTCCTCTACAACCAAAAACTCAAGCACTTTCAGTTTACCTGACAGATGGCTCATGTATTAAAACAGGACTGGTAACTCAAGAGACACCTCCATTACCTGTTGTTAACCCCCCCCCCCCCCAAAAAAAAAAAAAAAAAACATAAAATAGCTGTTAAGCCTTGATACCATTGCATTCCCATTGTTCCCCGTTATCTTGAGCCTACCCTGGCTGCAAGCTTACAATCCACAGATTGATTGGGTTACCGGAAAAGTCAGTTTTCAATCTCACTATTGTCTGGAACATTGTTTGACAGAACCTCCAGATGCTTCTATGACCCTGTTATGCATGGACTCAGATAGGGAGATGTGTCAAATTGTGCCCGATTTCTATCATGAATATCTTGATGTCTTTAGCAAGTGGGAGGCTGACTTTCCTTCCTCATCGGCCATATGCCCGATTGAATTGCTTCCTGGACCCGAGATTCTCTTCAGGCGAATATTCCGACTCTCAGAAAGGGAACCGGAAGCTCAGAAGGAATAGGTCAACAAAAACCTAGAGAAAGGGTTTATCCGTCCATCTACTTCTCCAACAGAAGCAGGAATATTTTTTGTTGAAAAGAACCACTCTTTGCGACCATGTGTGGATTACCAGGAACTGAATAAGATTTTGGTAAAGAACTGCTATCCCCTTCCTCTTGTACCCAAATGTTCCAAAGATTAAGATCCGCAACCGTCTTTACCAAGTTGGACTTGCCAGGGGCCTTTAAATTTGGTCCATTTCCACGAAGGGGATGAGTGGAAAACCGCTTTTCGTACCAGATTCGGCCACTCTGAGTATCTGGTCATGCCCTTTGGCCTCTGTAATGCTTCTGCCACCTTTCAGGACTTCACTAATGACGTATTCAGAGACTTTATGGACATTTTCGTAACTGTATACTTGGATGACATCCTGATTTTCTTGGTATCCCTTGATCTGCACCGAGGACATGTCAAGAGTGTTCTATGCCGGCTCCACCAACACGGACCATATGCTAAACCTAAGGAGTGTGGATTTGAGGGGCAGAGCATCCAATTCTTGGGCTTGGTGATTTCCACAGCAGGAATTAAGATGGACTCTCAAAAGGTTTCTGCTATATTAGACTGGCCTGCACACACAGATAAGAAGGGGGTGCAACGCTTTGTGGGATCTGAAAACTTCTACCGGAGATTTATTGAAGGATTCTCCGCCATCATAAAACTAAAACAGAACCTGCGGTTCTGCTAGAATCCTGAGGCAAAAAATGCATCTGAGAGTATGAAGAAACTTTTCACTTCAGCCCCTATCATCCTGACCCATCTTTACCATATATACTGGAAGTAGATGCATCAGAAATTGCAGTAGGGGCAGTTGTCTCGTAACACCAGGGTCTGAAGGATTTAATGCATCCTGTGGCCTTCTCAAGCAAACTTTACCCGGTGGAGAAAAATTACGATGTGGGGGATCGGGGCTACTTACCATCAAAGCAGCGCCAGAGGAATGGAGGAATATTCCCATATTGATATATACGCATCACAAAAATCTTTGCAGACCTAATACTTGAGGTCTGCAAAGTGGCTAAAGCCATGTCAAGCTCGATGGGCACTATTTTTCTCGAGATTCGTGTTTCACATAACCTACCGACCTGGATCAAAGAATGTTAAGCCGGATGCACTATCCCGTATGTACGATGATCCCAAGGAACCATCTATCCCAGCTACCATCTTGTCTGCAGGTAACTTCCTGGTATTACAGATGGATCTTCTTACACAGATTAAGCAAGCGTCAGTGGGCGTCTCTTGCTCTTCAGGAATCACATTGGTACCTAAAGAGGGATTGCCGTGGTGCGAGGACCAGATTTTTCTACCAGAAAATGTACAGGTGACCGTTTTAAAGCTTCTTAATGATCATCCGTTGGCAGGCCACTTTGGGATCCATAAGACTCTTGACTTGATATGACGCACGTTCTGGTGGCCAGACCAGAAAGGATTCTGTAAGTAGTATGTGACCTTGGGGTTTGCCAGTCCCTGCTAGGTCATGGAAAACTATACCTATGGATTTCATAGTAGAACTTCCACCTTCTGACAATCTCCGTAGTGGTAGATCGGCTATCCATGATGGCCCACTTTTTGCCTTTGAAAAACACACCCTCTGCTATGGAAACAGCCTGAGTGTTTATCAAAGAGATCGTGAGGCTGCACAAAGTTCCTGCAAACATCATATCCAATTGAGATGTTCAATTCATGTCACGTTTCTGGAGGGCCTTATGTGAGGTCCTGGAGATTGAATTATCCTCGTCTTCAGCTTATCACCCTAAAACCAACGGACAAACAGAAAGAACGAACCAAACATTAGAACAGTATATTCAATGGTTTACATCCTTCGTTCAGGACGACTGGGTGTCATTACCATTGGTAGAATTTGCTTACAATAACGCCAGTCATTCAGCCACAGGACAGTCCCCTTTGTTTGCCAACTATGGTTTTCATCTGTCATTACTGCCTGACTTTATTCCAGAATCTACAGTTCCAGCTGTTCAGAGAACAGTGGATTCCCTTAACCACAATAATAAAGTACTACAAGATGCAGTGACTAACGCACAGGCTGATAACAAGAAAGCGTTCGACAAAAGGAGAAGAGGGGAACTGAGCCTCCAGTTGGGTGACCAAGTATGGCTATCAGGTTGGCATGTCCGTCAAAGAAACTTGCATCTAAGTTTGTGGGTCCATTCCCAGTAAGTAGAAAACTAAATGAGGTATCGTATGAACTACCGTATATACTCAACCATATATACTGAACGAATTGTTCAGCCCTTTTCTTTTAGGCTGAAAGTGCCCCCACTCGGCTTATACCCGAGTCACCGCTGCCTGCCTACCTGATCAGCGTGTCATGCAGACAGACGGCGGCCATTCCAGTGTTCAAAAGCCTGGCCTCCTTCTCGTCTGTGATAGGCGGGACACGCAATTTCCCAGCAGTCAGTGTTCAGCCTATCACGGACACCCTCTCATCCTCGTCCGTGGTAAAAGGATGAGCGGATATCCGTGATAGGCTGAACACTGACTGCTGGGAAATTAAGTGTTCCGCCTATCACAGACGAGGAGGCGCGGCTTTTGAACACTGGAATGGCCGCCGTATGTTTTTATGACACGCTGATCGGTACAATGGTGGATGCAGAGCGGCACACGGAGGCATGCACAGGACACAGAGGATGCAGATTAGCACAGGTAGGCAGCAATGGACACAGGGAGGTATACACAGGACACAGTGAGGTAGGCAGATCTGCACAGGTAGGCATGCAATAGACACAGGGAGGTGTGCAATAGACACAGGGAGGTGTGCAATAGACACAGGGAGGTGTGCAATAGACACAGTGAGGTGTGCAATAGACACAGTGAGGTGTGCAATAGACACAGTGAGGTATGCAGCTACAGATGTTGACCCTCTTTTCCACTTACAGTAGCTGCTGCATTTCTCACCCTCGGCTTATACTCGAGTCAATACATTTTCACAGTTTTTTGTGGTAAATTAGGGGCCTCGGCTTATATTTGGATCGACTTATACTTGAGTATATATGGTATCTTTACCAGACTCCTTTAAAATACACCCTGCATTTCATGTTTAGTTTTTAAAGCCTGTAGTGTCAGATCCCTTTCCTGATAGAAGGTCTGGTCCATCTGAACCTGTATTTGTAGATGGAGATGAGGAATACAAGGTGGAAGCTATTGTAGACTGCAGAAAAAGGAGGAACCAATTGCAGTATCTGCCTAAGTGGAAAGGGTATGGTCCAGAAGAGAATTCCTGGGAACCAGAACTAAATGTTCATGCACAAGGGCCATTCCGTGCTTTCTTCCATGCCCACCCAGAGAAGGAAAGCCAGCTGGGCATCCGGAGGCTGCCTGTCGGGAGGGGGCAATGTCATGCTGGCCATAGTGCAGTTGAAGCTCCTAGGCAGATGCAGATACACATGCCCACACATGCATCTGTCTGTCTTACCAGGCATAGGCCAACGCGCATGCACGGAACCATTAGCACAAACAGGTGAACGCATACGCGTTCGCACGGTAGCCATTAATGCTAGCGCCAAATGGCCTATATAAGGGCAGCAGCTGCACTAGTGCATTGCTGTGTGATCTGCAGCTTTACCCTGTATACCTGTTCCTGTGACCTCTGCTCGACTCTTGTGTTTGACCCAGCTTATCCTGACCACGCTTGCTCTCCTCCTATCCTGACCCCCGCTTGCCCTAAAGGCTTTGTTATAATCTTCCACCTGCCTGATATCCTGTTGCCAACCTCTGCCTGCACCTTGACCATTCTCAGCCTGCTGTTTATGCGGATACCTGATCCTTTGTTGCTAACCTGGCTTGTCTGACTCTGCATCCAGCTATACGTCTGTCCTGCTCTGCATAGTGCCTGGTGACGCCTGTCCTACATCTGCTGTGTGGCTGCATCTGCTGTTCCGGTTGCCATCCGCTGCTTCAGCCATCCAGCCCAGCTCAGGTGACACCTGCCACACACTTCTGCAACCAACGGAAGATCCTGCAGGCACTCCTACGTTACCGCACGCTCGCAACTCCAGGGCTGTAGGAGAGGTCTCCCTTTACATGTCAGGCTCTTCTACGAGGTACGTGACAGGGGCATTTGATCGACTCGTGAAGGCTCCAATAAGATGTGGCATTTGTGATGCCAAGTAATATCACCACAGGTTACGTAAAGCACCACCCCCCCCACCCCCCCCCCGTCTTTGGATCTCTGAAGCTGCTCTAACTTAATTCTAGGGGACTTATCCTTCCGTAGCAGGGTGCGAAAGATAGTGGTGACTAGTCTTAATATATGTAGGGGGATCACCACCGGGGAATTGTGCAGAAAATAGAAGAGTTGGGGCAAGAGAATCATGAGATTAGCTCTCCCAATCAGAGAAAGCTACAATTTGTTCCAGATGTTGGTTTTAGTTTTATACCTGATATGTATGATAGGTATGATATTAATTGCGCAGTAATCCATTATAATGGGAGAGATATACATCCCAGATACTTGAATGACTGCGTCACAGGCACAGGGCAGAATGCAGACAGACAGGGAAACCATTGCGTAACGTGGCATAAGGGCAGATTTGGCCCAATTAATTGATAAGCCGGAGTATGAAACAAAGGAGGTTTTACATCCATATCCTCTTTAAAGGGAAGGGTCAGTATCCCCCAGAAATAATAGCATATCATCAGCATAGAGAGTTATTTTTTTCACAAAACTCTCCGTACTGCCCATTATCCTCTCATTTGCCCGAACCATGGCCCCCAAGGGCTCGATAGCAAGGGCGAAAAGTAGAGGGGAAAGAGGGCAACCCTGTTTTGTCCTGTTGGCTAGGTTAAAATGTCTGAGGTTCTGCTACCTTCCCTAATGGAAGCCACTGGCTCATGATACAGCAACTTGACGCAATATATAAAAGGTGTCCTCAAACTGTCTCAGTGTCTGCCAGAGGTAAGGCCATTCCACACTATTGAATGCCTTGTTGGTATCTAAGGATAGAAATGTAGGTTGTCAGCCCGGGTCTGCATATTAAGATATAAGCTTCTGATATTAATAGCTGTAGATTTGAGAGGAATGAAGCCAGACTGGTCAGAATGTATAACCATGGTAATGCACTTGTTCAATTTTAACATCCACAGACAGCAATGATAAATTGATTTTTAAAACGGCTTACCTGTAAAATCCTTTTCTTGAAGTACATCACGGGACACAGAGCACCATAATAATGACTGACTATCTGGGTTATATGCTACCTTTAGGTGATTGGACACTGGCAACCAATAGTAATAAGGTTCCTTCCATATAACCCCTCCCATACAGGAAGTACCTTTAGTTTTGTAGCAAGCAATGAAGATCCCAGAAAAAGAGGGGGGGACCTCTGTGTCCTGTGATGTACTCCAAGAAAAGGATTTTACAGGTAAGCAGTTTTAAAAATGTATTTTTCTTTATCGTACATCACGGGACACAGAGCACCATAATAATGACTATCTGGGACGTCCTTAAAGCAATGCATTTGAGGGGAGGGAACATAGTATTCCTAGACCCTTTTTTAGGCCAAGACTTATAAAGCTGCTTGCAGCACGCTGTGGCCAAAAACAGTCTCCCTTTGAGACCTAACCTCCAGTTTATAAAACCTGGTGAATGTATGAACCGAAGACCAGGTGGCCGCTTTGCAAACCTGTTGGCGGACTGCCCATGATGTACTAACTCCTCTAGTAGAGTGAGCTTTGAGATATCAAGGTGGAACCTTGTGTTTCAACTCATAAGCCTGGATAATGACCTGGCGAATCCACCTAGAGATAGTTGAACTAGTTGCTGCCTGTCCATTTTTAGGACCCTTTGGCAAAATGAAAAGAGAGTCAGTCTTTCGAAAAGGAGCTGACATATCTAAGTAAACCTTGACTGCTCTCACCACATCCAGTGCGTGAAGCGACCTTTCCTTCTTAGACCCAGGGTTGGGAAAGAAGGATGTTAAAATGATATCCTGATTTAAGTGAAAATTGGAAACAACCTTAGGTAAAAGATCTGGGCGGGGTCGCATTACCACCTTGTCCTGATGTACAAACAGAAAGGGTTCTTCACAAGAAAGGGCAGCCAATTCTGACACCCTTCTAGGCCAGCTTATGGCCACCAAAAAAAGACCAATTTCCTAGTTAATAGGATCAAAGTAATATGTCTAATAGGTTCAAAGGGTTGACTCTGTGGAGCTGATAGCACTAAGTTCAAATCCCAGGGGCATAAAAGCGGCTTAACCGGCAGCCTTAAGGGCAGCACCCCCTTGATGAAGGCTTGTACCAAAGAATGAGATGCGATTGGCCTCTGGGAAAAAAAAACGATAAGGCTGAAATTTGTCCCTTAATGGTCCCTAGTGATGGGTTTAAATCAATTCCTGTTTGAAGAAAGGCAAGGACCCTCCCAATCGAATATTGCGAGGGTGCCATCTTCTCCTCTCGCACCAGGAAATGTATGATTTCCAGACCCTATGGTAAATACTTCTAGAAACTGGCTTTCTAGCATTTATCAGGAGTAGACAGAACAGATCCTCTGATACCACGGTCTTTCAGCACCCTGGTCTCAATAACCATGCCATCAAATTCAGCGACCGCAAAGAAGGATGGTATATGGGACCTTGAGACAGCAGGTCTGGACGGTATGGGAGGCACAACGGGTCCTCCACCGCCATCCTCACAATCTGAGAACCAGGACCTCCTGGGTCATCCTGGGGCCACTAGAATTACTGTTTTCTGTTCCTCCTGTGTCCTGCGTAACAGGTGCGGTAGCAACTGGATCGGAGGAAAAGCATACATTAGGGAAAACCGATCCCAGGGAATCACCAATGCATCCGTCCCTACAGCAAGTGGATCCCTGGTCTTGGATACAAACTCTGTCCACCTTGGCATTGAACCTGGAGGCCAGGAGATCCACCTCTGGCATCCCCTCAACGCTCAAAGATTTGAAGGAAAACCTCGGGGTGAAGGGACCATTCCCCCAGTAACAATTGCTGATGACTTAGGTAGTCTGCCCGCCAATTGTCCACACCTGGAATAAAGCAAAGATCTGTTCTAGAGAGGGACATGCAGGTTTTGGAAAAACAAGAGAATCTGTGTTTCGCAGGGTTTCTGCATCGCCAGAGGTCTATCCAGCCCACCTCCCTGACAAATCTACGTAGCATGGCTAAAATGTAGACCTACAGGCACAGGAGGATGCTTGTCTTGCTCAGGACACATATATCCATTAAAGTCACCCATAATTAGTACCGGTGCCTCAGCCCTGTCCAGGAGCAAGTGCAGTAGTTGCCCAAGCACCATCGAAGTGAAGGGGGGGGGGTGGAGGAACATATACAATTGCTAAAATACACACTAGATGAAATATCTTACAGTGGATAAAGAAATGTCTGCCTTCACTGTCTACCTCACACGCTAAAACATCAAAAACAATTTGGCAGTGTACTAGGAGGCCAACGCCACGTAAGTATGGAGGTATAGACCGAGTGACAGGCATATCCCGCCCATCAATACCTCAAACAACTTAAAGCCTATTTGGTGACACGAGTCTCTTCCAGGCATTCGAGCCGTGTAACCTCAAAGAATGTGGATTGGCTGAGAAGTCAGGGTAAAATTAGACTTTCACCCCATTATATTGTATATCTTGACACTCTTGCAAGACGAGGCAAGAAAGGGTCCTGGAGGATGACCTGCCTGAAGTGGGCGGGTGGGGGTTCCGTGAGTCCGTTCAACCGTGAAAAGCAGCATAAAAAAATCGTCCTTGGCAAAGAGTGATTTAGCCATCGCTCTATGAAATCTGTTGACAGGGCCCTACCCTCGATGCGTTCCGGAAGACCCACAATTTTTACATTATTTAAATCGCAGACAATTTTCAAAGTTCTCATTGCGGAGGTTATTCGCTTGGCAAGTTGAGATTGAGCGGGTTTCAGAAATTAATGGAGGCAGTTTATCCTCTACGTTGCTCACTCGGCTCTCCACTGCCTTGGTACGTTCACAGGTTCTCTGTAAATCCTGCCTAAGCAGTGTAAATTCCACTTTCAGGCCCCCTAACTGGTCTTGTACTGAATGCACAGATGAGGTGCAGGTGTGAACCGTTTTAAGTATGTCAGAGTAGGTTAGGGTTCGTCCTCTTCTGCTGTTTCAGGCAAATCAGCCCCCCCTGACCTCCATATCTGTATCTGTAACTAGCTCATGGTCTGCCTGGTCACCACTCAGCAGTGGTAAGGCCTGTGCTGCAGCAAAGGCTGTGTCTAGGTCCCCCTGCACGCCCTGAGTAGTGGAGCTCTGTAATTTGAGTATGAAAGAGCTTCTCTTTTTTTAATTGGCACTGGCTGCTTTACTCACGGGCTCCTTCGACTCGTCCCCAGAGCCTCGTGGTGTCCATTGCGGAAAGAGAGGGATGGGCACCATTATGCAAGTCAGTCATGGCTGTTTCTGCTTTATTCTTTCCCCGGTCATGACAAGCGCCGGCGATGAGTAGAACACACCCGCAGCGCCCTGGTGTTATGCTTGAGGGGCACAGGTAATCATTGACAGCAGTAGGTGCCAGCAGCAGGATCAATGATCGGATGGGCAGCTCAGTGAAACATTGATGTTTACATGCCTGGCTAGGCCACGCCCCCTGCCACACTGTTTTCTAATTGTGTGGGAAGAAGAAAATTTGCCTGCTGTCACAGAGAGGGGAGCACTGGCGGCGGGTGTATAGTTACATATATAGTTGTATGTTACATGTTACACCCTAAACATGATCCTAAAAGGTGAACTTAGCCTTCAAATAAACATACCACCAACCTATTCCCTAAGGTGGTTCTAATCAATGGCACCTAAACAAGAATACTTGATTTCAAATTTCATGGATTTGCAGTGATGGTAAATGTAGGGGATATACTTAGATTTTCTGCAAATCTGCAATTTTGTTCATTTAGATTATGAGAATAAACACAAGAAGTTAATTTCTATTTCACATTAATGTACTGTATATTCATAAGGGAAGCAAAACAATAGGTAAAATAAAAAATGACAAGAGTAGTCAGGTCCAGGAAGAGATTGTGAGTAGATGGCAGCACCAGGCAATTCAGAGGCTGGTGTTTAAATATCATTTTGGTCAGAGGACAAACCCAGTGCTGTTTCAGGGAATTCTAGAAATCCCGGGAGGGATTGTGCGAGCGCCATTGGAAGTCTTGGCCGGGATTCTGTGGAAACCAATAAAAAGAGCTGGCACTCAGTTACAGATCCTTCAACAGCAGCTTATTAATTGGTAAAATCCAATCATACCCAGATCAATAACATGTTTCGGCCAATGAGGCCATAATCATAGCCATTTGTTAGGTTCCAGGTGTCACCGTTAAATAAGCTTCTGTAGAACAGTTTCTCTTGGGACATCAAGCATCGAGCATGCTCTGAAGAAGCTTGATGTCAAGCGAAACATGTAAGCATTATACTATCACGGTGTCCATGGTGAATCCCACCAGCTAATGTGATCCCCCCTCAGCTCATCCCGAGCTGCTATTTAATATCAACTGCTGACTTGGATTATCTATAATGGTGCTGCTCCGGTCCGTGATTTCGGATACATATCTGCAAGTATTGAAGCCATAGGATCCAGGTCGACTAACCCCTACAACCACCTAAGGGTGGAACCATCTCCACTGGATACCCTACGTTTGGCTCCCTATGCAGCCGGCATGATGAGAGGTAATTGAAATGGAGACAAGACCACGGAGGCTATGATTATCTATACAGAGGAGGCTAAAAGCGGTTGTATATTTTTTTTTTACTTTTACCTACAGGTAAGCCTATAATAAGGCTTACCTGTAGGTAAAAAAAAATATCTCCTAAACCTGTACTGTTTAGGAGATATTCCCCTTGCTATGAGCCGCTGACTGCAGTGGCGCATGCGCACAGGGGATTCTCGGCTGAAGGCCCGGCAACTGCCGGACCTTGCCGGGAAAGAAATCTCCCACGCGCATGCGCGGGATTGATGACATTGCGGCTCCAGCCACTCACAGCGCTGGAACCGAGATACCCGGAAGACACGCCGAGGCAACATGTCAGCTACCTCGGCGTGGACCAGGTAAGATACCGACACCTGGTTCTAAGGTAAGTATTTCATAATGAGCTAGTATGCACCGCATACTAGCTCATTATGCCTTTTGCTTTACAGGGGTAAAAAAAAAAAAATTTCAGCGGGTATACAACCGCTTAAATGGTGAGCTGTATCCTATTCAGATCACTTACAAAGAAACTATTATCAGTGTTTCCCGTTTTTCCATCTGTACTAAGCTATCTCCTATAGTACCTGTCAGTGGTCTCAAACCTTCTTTCAAAGTGCCCTCCGTATTGCCAATTCACTGACCTCCTAGCACAGCATCCACAGCCTGCCTATATACCGGGAGAGCTACACACGACAAACATTCTGTCCACACTTTTATGGGAACTTTTTACTGAATCTAAGCAGTATCCTGTTGAAACTTTTGGGAAATAGCACTACTGATATGATATACATTCCCTGCAAGAGTTATTTTTCCACCGCTTACCCCCTTCTCATTTTTTGGTTTTCAGACTGCATCCCCTGATACGATTTCAGGATCGGTGTGTGTCTGCATGTGTGTGTGAGAGCGTGATGGAATGTGTGATCCAGATTTGGTGGCCACCTGTCTTTCATCTAGACGTTTAGTCTCATTTTAGATCATGTGTTGAAGGTTGGTGTTTGACATTTTTTCAATATTTATGTGTTTAATAAAGTTCATTTGGATAAATATCATATGATATTTTGTATTTCACCGGTCTGTCCTCTCGGAAGAAATTATTCAGGTTTTCCCATTTTTATAAACTGGCATTCCTGACTTGTGCCGACAACTCAAGTAAATCCTGAGTGTCTGAACTACCCCTAGAGTATGTAGCACTTTCTCCTGCCAACTGTGGATTAGGAGAAAAATAAAAGGCAAAATACTGTCCTGATTCAAGTTAAAACTAGAAACCCATTTAGGCAATAAAAAATGGATGAGGACGCAACATCACCTTATGATGTGAGACCAAGAACGGCTGCTTGCATGAAAGAACCGGCAACTCTGACACTCCACTTAGGGAAGTGATAGCAACCAAAAAAGCCACCTTCCGAGATAAATGGATTAACAGAATGTCCCAATTGGTTCAAAAAGTGGCCTCTGCAAGGACAGTCCAGATCAAATTCAAGTCCCAAGGACACAAGAGTGGCCCGACAGGCGGGACTGTCCAAGTTACACGCTGTATGAATCAAGGAGTGAGAAACAACAGCCTCTGGAAAAGAATGGATAGGGAGGAACTCTGATCCTTAAATGGTACTTAGGACCAAACTTTCCGCTACCGATTGGAGAAAGAAAAAAGAAAATCTCCCACTCACATATTTTTGTAGGTGCCACTTCCTGGCTTCACCCCAGGCAAAAAATATATATATATTTTCAAGTCCTGTAATTGAAGTTCCCCGAAGCAGGCTTCCAGGGGCTCAACAGTGCTGATATACAGGACATAAGGCCATTAGGTCGCGCTGGACTAGGAGTGTCCAAGGAGCAACCCCTGCAAGACTCACTAGGTCAGTGTACCAAGCCCTCCTGGGCTAATTCGGCCAACACTAATATCAGTGTTACCACCTCCTGGATTCTTTGCAAAAGATGTGGCAGAAGCCAAAACAGAGGAAAGGCGTCAAATAAGGGAGATCTGGTCCCTAAGGTGTAACTAGTATATCTACCCCTATTGGCGGTGGGACTCTCGTCCCAGACACAACTGTCCCAACTTGTTGTAGAACTTGGAATCTAGTAGATTTACCTGCAGAGTTCCCTCTTCCACTATTCCATACCTGAAATATGTATTGGCGATAGAGACAGCACTTGTACTGTCCCAGACAGAATGTAGTTCACCTCCCAGAGTCGCATGACCTCTGGTGCTGCCCTGGTGGTCGATATATATATGCCTGCAGAGGCATTTCCGGATTGAACCTACAACTGGTTTGTCCCATAATCCAGAGCAAGGCGTACTGGCCAAAAGTTCCAAGATTTTGATGAACAGTATTCTCTCCTGTGGAGACCAAGCCCCCTGAAAATCAACTGGAGAGACTGGCATCAGTGGTGATTAACCACTTAACAACCGGCCCATAGCCAAATGACGGCTACAAGGCGGTTGTTTAACTCTGGGAGGGCGTCCAGGGAAGTCCTCCCAGAATTCTGCTCTCGCGCGCCCCTTAGGGCGCGCACTCGAGAGCATCCGTGACCGCCGGGTCCAGAGGACCCGGCACATCACAGATCCCGGTAAATGGCCGCTGATCGCGGCCGTTGACCATGTGATCGCTCTGTCAAATGACGGAGCGATCACATGTCAACAAACCGGCGTCATCTGATGACGCCGGTTCCTCTCCTCCCTCTCCTCCCCTCCTGTGTACCGATCGGTACACAGTGACCGGAGAGGCGGATGGATAGATGGCTGCAGCGTTGTGGGCTGCATCTGTAGTGCCCACAGCGCTGCACAGAGACATCCAGCCATCCATCCATGCTCAGCCATCCCTACTACTCTGCATGCTCTGCAATTCCCTCTGCAATGCCCCACAATACTCTGCCTTACCCCGCAATACTCTGCCATACCCCGCCATACCCCGCCATACCCCGCAATACTCTGGAATACCCCGCAATACTCTGGAATACCCCGCAATACCCTGGAATACCCCGCAATACCCTGGAATACCCCGCAATACCCTGGAATACCCCGCAATACCCTGGAATACCCCGCAATACCCTGAAATATCCCGCAATACCCTGAAATATCCCGCAATACCCAGCCATACTCTGCAATACTCAGTGATACCCAGCCATACTCTGCAATACTCAGTGATACCCAGCCATACTCTGCAATACTCAGTGATACCCAGCCATACTCTGCAATACTCAGTGATACCCAGCCATACTCTGCAATACTCAGTGATACCCAGCCATACTCTGCAATACTCAGTGATACCCAGCCATACTCTGCAATACTCAGTGATACCCAGCCATACTCTGCAATACTCAGTGATACCCAGCCATACTCTGCAATACTCAGTGATACCCAGCCATACTCTGCAATACTCAGTGATACCCAGCCATACTCTGCAATACTCAGTGATACCCAGCCATACTCTGCAATACTCAGTGATACCCAGCCATACTCTGCAATACTCAGTGATACCCAGCCATACTCTGCAATACTCAGTGATACCCAGCCATACTCTGCCATACCCAGCCATGCTCTGCAATACCCCGCAAAAATCTGCAATACTCTGCCATAACCCGCAATACTCTGCCATACCCAGCCATACTCTGCAATACCCCGCAATACCCAGCCATACTCGGTGATACCCAGCCATACTCTGCCATACCCAGTCATACTCTGCGATACTTTGCAATACCCAGCCATGCTCAGCCATACCCAGCCTCTGTATGTGACCAGGCTGTGGAAGTCTCACACATGTGGTATCGCCATACTCAGGAGGAGTAGGAGAATCTATTTTGGGGGGTCATTTTTGGTATGTACATGCTATGTGTTAGAAATATTGTATAAATGGACAACTTTGTGTTAAAAAAAAAAAAAGCGTTTTAACCACTTCCCGCCTTCCGTCATACGACGTCCTTGACTTTGTGCGGGGATATCTGAATGATGGGTGCAGCTACAGGCATCATTCAGATATCATATTTTTCAGCCGGCGATTCCCTATACCACGAGAATGATCATAGCGGCTGTTACACTGCTTGATCGTTCTTACGGGAGGCGAGAGGGGACGCCCCCCCTCCCGCCGCCCTCCGGTGCTTCTACCGACTCACCGCTACGATCGAAGCCAGGATCTTTTTTTTTTTTTTTTTTTATTTCAGGAACAGCCTAGAGGTGAGATGTGGGGTCTTATTGACCCCATATCTCACTGTAAAGAGGACCTGTCATGCCATATTCCTATTACAAGGGATGTTTACATTCCTTGTAATAGGAATAAAAGTGATCAAAAAATATTTTTTTTTGGAAAAAAGTGTCAAACTAAAATAATTAAAGTAAAATGAACAATAAAAAAAAAAAAATTTTTTTTAAAGCGCCCCTGTCCGTGTGCTCGCATGCAGAAGCGAACGCATACGTAAGTCCCGCCCACATATGAAAACGGAGTTCAAACCACACATGTGAGGTATCGCTGCGATCGGTAGAGCGAGAGCAATAATTTTGGCCCTAGACCTCCTCTGTAACTCAAAATTTGTTACCAGTAAAAAATTTTAAAGCGTCGCCTATGGGGATTTTTAAGTGGCGAAGTTTGGCACCATTCTACAAGCGTGTGCAATTTTGAAAGGTGACATGTTAGGTATCTATTAACTTGGCGTAACTTCATCTTTCATATTATGCAAAAACATTGGGCTATCCTTACTGTTTTGTTTTTTTTTAAAGCAAAAAACTGTTTTTTTTTCCCAAAAAAAACGCGTTCGAAAAATTGCTGCGCAAATATCGTGCGAGATAAAAAGTTGCAATGACCGCTATTGTATTCTCTAGGGTCTTTGCTAAAAAAACATATATAATGTTTTGGGGTTCTATGTAATTTTCTAGCAAATAAATGATGATTTTTACATGTAGGAGAGAAATGTCAGAATTGGCCTGGGTGCTCCAGAACGCCTGAAGGTGCTCCCCTGCATGTTGGGCCTCTGTATGTGGCCACGCTGTGTAAAAGTCTCACACATGTGGTATCGCCATACTCGGGAGTACTAGCAGAATGTGTTTTGGGGTGTAATTTGTGGTATGCATATGCTGTGTGTGAGAAATAACCTGCTAATATGACAATTTTGTAAAAAAAAAAAAAAACGAAAAAAAAAAAAAAACTTGATTTTGCAAAGAATTGTGGGAAAAAATGACAACTTCAAAAAACTCATCATGCATCTTTCTAAATACCTTGGAATGTCTTCTTTCCAAGAAGGGGTCATTTGGGGGGTATTTGTACTTTTCTGGCATGTTAGGGTCTCAAGAAATGAGATAGGCCGTCAGTACTTCAAGTGTGATCAATTTTCAGATATTGGTACCATAGCTTGTGGACGCTATAACTTTCACAAAGACCAAATAATATACACTAATTTGGGTTATTTTTACCAAAGATATGTAGCGGTATAAATTTTGGCCAAAATATATGAAGAAAAATTACTAATTTTCAAAATTTTATAACAGAAACGAAGAAAAATTAATTTTTTTACAGATTTTTCGGTCTTTTTTCTTTTATAGCGCAAAAAATAAAGAACCCAGTGGTGATTAAATACCACCAAAAGAAAGCTCTATTTGTGTGAAAAAAAGGACAAAAAATTCATATAGATACAGTGTTGCATGACTGAGTAATTGTCATTCAAAATGTGAGAGAACCAAAAGCTGAAAATTGGTCTGATTATTAAGGGGGTTTAAGTGCCCAGTGGTCAAGTGGTTAACTTCCAAATTCCTGAAAAGTAAGAATATCAACTACCAATTTTTAATCTGCAACACCCCAGGAACAGTGCCCTCCGGCAATCCAATGCCTGGATCTTAAAGTTCCAGACTGAGAATGATCCTCTACCAAGACCTAGTAGGACTGTATGTAGGGAACGTGCTTTGACAGAAACCACAGAAAACACAGCTTCCTCCTGCAGAAATATATTGAAGGTACCCCTGGTGTCTTCAGCAAGCCCACCTCAGGGGCTAGACGCTTTGTGAACCCTTCAGCACTGTGGCCAACCCAAAGGGAAGAGTCACAAAAAAAAAAAAAAAAAAAAACACACGACTTTTCACTGCAATTACATAAATCTTTGATGAGCCTGGAAACAACCGGCACGCAAAGAAGTGCGTTTACAGATGATTATAGACCCCGAAATCTACCTCTTGAAGATTTAGCCTATATGAAACATAAGGATGCTCAGCGGGTTGAGATCTTAAGATAGGGACATGAGGTCTATTTGGTTTTGGAACTGCTACTTTAATTGTCTCACAATAATGAGCCCATAACTTCTGGTACAAGAGCCAATGCAAGGCAAAGGACTGACGCCTCTGTGGCAGACCCAGACAGTTCCAAGAGGTGCACTTAAGCTACCAGGTTTCTGCTGGCTAAAGAAGGAGCAAACCACCTCAGAGACTGCCCTAAAAACCTATGGTCTGAGATACTCTCAAAACACTGTAGCCTCAGATGCCTCTCACTTAGGAGGGGAAAAAAAAAAAAAACACCTTACAGCCCCCAGGTATTCCTGGCTAGTTTCCCATCCAAGTACTAACCAGGCTTGAGCCGAGATTAGCCGCCAGTGTCTCAGATACCCCTGATGTAATTGGTCCAACAGAAGACCTGAACACCGCCAGATCACTGGACCCGAGGGAGGTGTACCTGCCTCCCCCTGGCCGCCTCTCACTTCTGGAGTCATTTAGCTAGTCTAACAGGTGCATAATAAAGTGACTATATTAGACAAAAAACTAATATGGTTCCACAAGGATGCAGGCCTAGACAATGTTGGTCTACCGCTATACAACATCGTAGGTATGTATGCATGCATGCAGGTACCCAGGTATGCCGTTACGTAGGTAACTAGGAATGCAAACACGCAAGTAGGGGTGCACCGAATGGAAATTTTGATGCAGAAACTGAAGGATAAACTAGGCCAAAAACTGAAACCGATACCGAAAAGGACAGGTTTTTTAAATAATGAAATTTATTTGAAATATAAAATTTAAAATTGTGTTATATTTGTTATTCATATTCGACTTTTAATCATGAATTTTACTTTACTCCAGTAAAGTAAAATAAGTACTTTAATAAAAAAGGAACCCACATAAATTGGACACAGAATATAAAATACAAAATTAAAGAAAGTAACTTACATTAACAGTACATATGCTGCTGCACATTGCACAATAATTAATAATAGCAAAATAAAATATTATAAAAACAAAAAAACAGATATAATATAAAAATGCCAAAGACGAAGAGCCTCGATGTTTGAGTAGACGTACGGTATTGAGTAGACATACGGTATTTACTTTTATGGTTCTTCTATTTTTGAGCAATATAAACAAGACAGAGGGCGCACGGGCTATTATACACATCATACTACTAATGCCGTGTACACACAGGCGGACTTTCCGACCGGACTGGCCCGACGGACCGAATCCGGCGGACAATCCGACCGTGTGCGGTCTGCATCGGACTTCCGACGGACCATTTCGGTCGGAAATCCGACAGACATTAGATTTGAAGCCTGCTTCAAATCTTTACGTCAGGCCCCGCGGGCCCCCCCCTCCCCCAAAGCACCTGGTCCCCATGTTGATGAGGACAAGGGCCTCTTCCTGACAACCCTGGCCGTTGGTTGTCGGGGTCTGCAGGCGGGGGGGCTTATCAGAATCCGGGAGCCCACCTTTAATAAGGGGACCCCCAGATCCCAGCCCCTCAACCTATGTGAATGAGTATGGGGTACATCGTACCCCTACCCATTCACCTAGGGAAAAAGTGTCAATAAAAAAAAAAAAAACACACTAGACAGGTTTTTAAAGTAATTTATTAGACAGCTCCGGGGGTCTTCTTCCGACTTCGGGGGTCTCTCTCCGGCGTCTTCTCCCGATGTCCAGTTCTTCTCTGCTCTCTCCGGCGTCTTCTCCTGATATTCGGTTCTTCTCCCAGTGTTTGGCCTCTTCTCCTGCCGGGCTCCTCCACTATCTTCTGCTCTTTTGCTTTTTCTAGTCTAGTCTAGACTTCCTTTTCTAGTCCCGTCGTACCGGAGTCACGTTCAAAATGAACGGACTTGTTCGTGTGTGGGCAAGTCCGTTCATTTGGAAAGTCCGCCGTAACTCCGTCGGGAAGTAGGTCCGCCGGAAAGTCCGGTCGTGTGTAGGCAAGGCCATCCGTAGTCCGGTCGTGTGTAGGCAAGTCCGATCGTAAAAAAAGTCCAGCGGAAGTCTGTCAAAAGTCCGTCAAAGTCCGTTGGACCAGTCCGGTCGAAAAGTCCGACCGTGTGTACGTTGCATAAGGCCTAATGTACAAGGGACTTTTTTTCAATCTCTCCTGAACGATTTAACTTGACAGATAGTAACCCACGTTTAAAACGTCCATTTTGGCACGTTTACATGCCGCGTTTGCGGGGAAAAAAAAAAAAATGTACTGATAAGAAAACAGAGGAGGGTTCAGGACAAGCTGAAAAAAATGCTCAACTGCTCCTAAACGTCCGTTTGGCAGCAGCAGTGTACATGAGGCCTAAGCCGTCAGGTCAGTTCTGTATTAAAGCTTGTTGTCAAAGTAAAACATCATCTTCCAGTCCACGATAAGTTATCATTCACATCACATAATGGGAGTGGGACAACTGGAAAAGCCAACAGGCTAAGGTGTTTCAAGGACTTGCCTCTTCTTTAGAGCCAGACCTCCGAGGAGAGGCAAGTCCTCAAAACACGTTAGCCTGTTGTGTTTTCCAGTTGTCCTAGGCTATAGGTGATGTGATATGATGTATTGTGGACTGGAAGCTTACTTTGACGACAAGGTTGATAGAGTACACCTGTTGGTTTGTTGTTGTATATTACTTAAGTTACCATATTAACAAGAGAGGTCTTCCTTAATGCACTAGGCCGGGGCGCCCTCTGTCTTGTTTTATATCAGACAGTGTATCCACTGACTTCCCTAGTCATAAGAGAGGGCATCAAGGCGAGGTATGTCCAGTGAAGCCAGTAGGGGAAATGTAGGCAACAGTCTGGGGCCCACTGCCAAGCACCAGAAATTGTGAGTTGATTTACTAAAATTGGAGAGATTGAAAAATTTATCGCAGCTGAGTACATTAGGCTAGCCAATGAGCTACGAAGTTCTTCGGCTTGTTCAAAGCTTTGACAAAAAAAAAAAAAACTGGAAGCCGATTGGTTAACCTAACCCTCTACACAGAGCTGCACCAGATTTTGCAGATTTTGCACTCTCCAGTTTTAGTAATAGTAAATCAACCTCTGTGTGTTTTTCTATTTAGTTTCATATCCTTTTAACCGCTTGCCGACCAGCCGCCGCAGTTACACTGCGGCAGAATGACACGGGCAGGCGAATCGCCATCATGTTACTTCAGCTCCAAAGGCCTCCAGGCCGCCAATGAGAGTGCACTAGAGAACACATTAACCCCTTCACCGCCCCCTGGTGGTTAACCCCTTCACTGCCAGTGACATTTTTACAGTAATCAATGCATTTTTATCGCACTGATCGCTGTATTAATGCCAATGGTCCCAAAAATGTGTCAAAATTGTCCGACGTGTCCGCCATAATGTCGCAGTCACGATAAAAAAAATTTGCACATTGCCGCCATTACTAGTAAATAAATAAATAAAATAATAATAAAAATGCCATAAAACTATCCCCTATTTTGTAGACGCTATAACTTTTGCGCAAACCAATCAACATACGCTTACTGCGATTTTTTTTTACCAAAAATATGTAGAAGAATACATATCGGCATAAACTGAGGACAAAAATAGTTTATTTCTATGGGATGATTATTATAGCAAAAAGTAAAAAATAACGTGTTTTTTTCAAAATTGTCGCTCTTTTTTTGTTTATAGCGCAAAAAATAAAAACCGAAAAGGTGATCAAATACCACCAAAAGAAAGCTCTATTTGTGGGGAAAAAATAAAAAATAAAAACGAGGACGTCAATTTTGTTTGGGTACAACGTCGCATGACCGTGCAATTGTCAACGCAGTGCCGAATCGCAAAAAGTGCTCTGTTCAGGCAGGGGGTAGAATCTTCCGGGGCTGAAGTGGTTAATGGCAACGTTACTGTGCAAAACAAACTGTTATAAAGTTATACTAACCATAACAGAAATATGGCAAAAGGCTGTTATTCTGTTTAACAGTTTTTCTGTAAATAATTTTATATAAAACATAAGATATATTTTTTATTATTATTTTATTTTCAACTTAAATGAGAACTAATTTCCCCAAGTTCTCTCCCTAAGGTGTCAGCGGCTGTATGTGCGATAAAACTATGCAATATGTAGCTGCGGGTTACATACATAGTTATACAGTATTCCGCACTGTGTTCCGGGTATGGGTGGAGACTTCCCAGAACACAGACTATGCTACAGCAGCAGCACTCAGCCAATCACAGCAAGCAATGTAGACTAGTCTGTTTCTGGAAGTCTCCGCCCATACCCGGGAACACAGTGCGGTATACTTTATGTAGCCAGCCACAGATACAGAACAAATGTACATTACAGTTTTGCACATCCAGTGGGCTGACAGCTTAGGGAAAGACATAGTTTGGCCCAACAAACTATGTACAGTAGTTTAAAAGCTGGAGTTCTCTCTTAAATTGAAAAAGTGCAAAAAAAAATAAAAAGCTCAATGTGGCTCCATCTAAGTTTTATGTGTTGATCTTATCTTGGCCTCTTGCTATTCTGACTTTTGAAGCTTCAGGAGTGGTATATTGGTGTCTCCACCCCAAGAAAGGCCCCGACCGGGTTAGGGTCGCAAGCTTTCCTATGCTTGCCGGTTGGTAAGCGCGCATTTTATTCATATCAGTGGTGCTGTGAAGGATTTTACCCATTCTTACCTACATTCCTGCCTCAGACGGGGACCCCTGCCTTTGGTTCTTCACCTTACCTCACCTTTTTGATCACGGAATAGGACTGTTATCAAAATTTATATGATTTGACTACGAACTTTATTATTTAATATTTATCCTAAATATTTACTCAATGTATCACATTTGTTTACTTATACTTATATTGGCCTAATTTAAGCCTCTAACATTCACAGCGCTGCTCCCTTTATTGATTATCTTTAGTGTGTGTATCTCACCTTTTAGCGGCTGCTTTTGCTATTTTAATTTAATTGTTTGTCACGAATTTACTTGATTGTGGTAATCTTCTGTATTTATATAGCGCGGTGGTCTTTTCCCCTTTAAGATTAATAGATTGGTTTAGCAAGAACGATACTTCATGAATCCATGCTGATTACCGCTAATGATACCGTTCTCATTACTAAAATCTTGTATATAGTCCCTTATCATCCCCTCCAAGAGTTAACATGCTATTGATGTTAGGCTAACTGGTCTGTAATTCCCAGGGATGTATTTTGGGCCCTTTTTAAATATTGGTGCTACAATGGCTTTTCTCCAATCAACTGGTACCATTCCAGTCAGTAGACTGTCAGTAAAAATTAGGAACAATGGTCTGGCAATTACTTGACTGAGTTCCCCAAGTACCCTCGGGTGCAAGCCATCTGGTCCCGGTGATTTATTAATGTTAAAGTTTCCCAAGTCTAATTTTAATTCTGTCTTCTGTTAACCATGGAGGCGCTTCCTGTGATGTGTCATGAGGATAAACACTGCAGTTTTGGTTACTAAAGCCCCTTGATTCCCTCGTGAAGACTGAGGAGAAGAATAAATTCAATACCTTCGCCATCTCTCCATCCTTAGTAACCAGATTCCCTTCATCATTCTTTATGGGACCAATATGATCTGACCTCCCTTTCTCACTATTTATGTACTTAAAGAATTTCTTGGAATTTTTTTTTTGCTCTCCTCCGCTATGTGACTTTCATGTTCTATCTTAGCCGTCCTTATTGCACCCTTACATTTCTTGTTGCATTCTTTATAAAAGTCTGAATGCTGATGATGATCCCTCAACCCTATATTTTTTAAAGACATTCTCCTTTTCTTTTATATGCATTTTTACATTGGAGTTAAGCCATCCAGGACTTTAGTTCGCGCTTTTAAATTACCCAATGCCAATGGGATGCATTGGCTAATGCCTTTATTTAATATGCTCTTAAAGCAAACCCATCTCTCCTCTGTGTTCTTTGTTCCCAACAGTTTATCTCAATTCATGCCTTCTAGCAAGGTTTGTAGTTTAGGGAAGTTGGTTCTTTTGAAATTCAGTGTCTTTGTAATCCCCTTATATTTCCTATTTGTGTGATTTATACTGAAGCCAATTAACCTGTGATCGCCATTACCTAAATTGCCTCATATTTCCACATCTGTGATCGGGTCTGTATAGTTGGTAGGGTTGTCCCGATACCGATACTAGTATCGGTATCGGCACCGATACCGAGCATTTGCCCAAGTACTTGTACTCGGGCAAATGCTCCCGATGCTTCCCCCGATACCTAGAGGACAGCTGTGATTGGCGCGTGGGGGAGTTACAAGATTCTCCCCCAGCGGCTTTCACCAGTTTTAGTGACATACAGTGGTGATCGGTCACCGCTGTATGTCACTGCATCCTCCTCCATGCCCCCTCTGTTCCTCTCCGCTGTCCCCTGCATTCCTCTCTCCTTATCTGTCCCCCTCCATACTCCCCCTTCGTTCCTCTCTCCTTATCTCTCCCCCTCCGTTCCTCTCTCCTTATCTCTCCCCCTCCGTTCCTCTCTCCTTATCTGTCCCCTGCATTCCTCTCTCCTTATCTGTCCCCTCCGTTCTCCCCCTCAGTTCCTCCGTCCTCCCCCTCCTTCCTTTGTGTATGGAGAGAGTCAGCTGACTCTGTCCATTCACATAACTGAAACATTGTAATCTCTTGTGATTACAATGTGTCAGTTTATGAATAGAGAGAAGCCGCTGTCTTCTCTCCATTCATTTTCAGTGCAGCTGACGCTGCAGAGAAAGGGACTGGGGAATCTCTATCCTCTGTCTCTTTCTCTGTCTCAAGGGGGAGATATCAGAGGTCTGTTAAGACCCCTGATATCTCACCAAAGAACAGGGCTGATTAAAAAAAAAAAAAAAAAAAAAAAAAAAAAGAAGAAGAAAAAAATATTATTGTAAAAAATAAAAATTGAAAAAAAAAAAAAAAAAAAAAAAAAAAAAACCACATACAACGTTCACCCCCCCCCCCCCCTCCCAAAAAAATAGCAAAAAAAAAAAAAAACTGTCACCTGACATTAAAAAAAAAAAAAAAAAAGTATCGGTAATCGGTATCGGCGAGTACTTGAAAAAAAGTATCGGTGCTTGTACTCGGTCCTAAAAAAGTTGTATCGGGACAACCCTAATAGTTGGTAATCAGTAGATCCAGTAACGCTTTATTTCTAGTTGGTGCGTCTACCATCTGACCCAAAAAATTTGTCCTGCAAGACATTTAGGAACTGGTGAGCCTTAGATGAATGTGTGGTTTTCTTCTGCCCAGTCTATGTCTGAATAATTAAAATCCCCCATTATGATAACACTTCCCATCCTTGCTGCTAATCCAAATTGTAATAGGAGATCAGTCTCCCCTTCCTCCCTCAGGTTAGGGAGCCTATAGCATATTCCCAGTATTATTTTCCCCTTAGCTTCATCCCTTTGGAGCTCTACCCATAAGGATTTCACCTCCTCCCTAGCTCCCTTAGTGATGTCATCTCTCACATTCACTTGTACATTATTCTTGATATATAGGCATACCCCTCCCCCTTTTTTACCCTCTCTATCCTTGCGATAAAGGGTATACCCTTGAATGGTTGTCAGCCAATCATGAGAGCTGTTGAACCAGGTCTCTGAAATTCCCACAAAATCCAAATCTTCCTCGTACATCAGTCTCTTCGCCAGGCTCTTGGCATTGGTGAACATGCCACGTAGTTTTAGACCGGTCGCATATTATCCTCTTATTGGGTGTTCCGAGTATGCAACTAGGACTTGCTACTATACTTACTTTGGTTTTATGTGCTTTGGTCAACATACCACTAATGCCCCCAATACTACACTCTGGAATATGTTCCGCGCTGACTATCTCTACCTCTGGACCCTCCCCCCCGCCCCTTTCGCCTAGTTAAAAAACCCCTCTAACTTTTTGGCCATCTTCATTCCCAGCTGATCTGCACCCTCCTCATTTAGGTGCAGTCCATCCCTTCTATAGTACTGGTTATCAACTGAGAAGTTGGCCCAGTCCTCCAGGAACCCAAACCCCTCTTTTCTACACCAGCTCTTCAGCCACCTTTTTACTTCCCTAATCCGCTTTTGCCTTTCTCGTGTGGCTCGATGTACTGGTAGTATTCCTGAGAACACTATCTTGGAGGTTCTTTTCCTCAATTTAGCTCCCAAGTCCCTAAAATCGTTCTTTAGGACACTACATCTGCCTCTGACTTTGCCATTGGTGCCAACGTGCACCATGACAGCTGGGTCTTCCCCAGCCTCTCCCAGTAATCTGTCCACCAGATCCATGATGTGCCGAACCCGAGCGCCCAGTAGACAACATACAGTTCGGCGCTTCAGGTCTTTGTTACAGATTGGCCCCTCTGTTCTAAGAACTGAGTCCCCTACCACAAGAATCTGTCTTTCCTTTCTCTTCACTTCCCCCCCCCACTCTCACTGGAGGAGTTCTTCCCCCGGCAGCTAAGAGAGTCCCTCAGCTCCAACAGTGCTGGTCCCGGACTGGTTTCACCAATGTCACTCAATGGAGCATACTTATTGGGATGCTCCAGCCCTGGGTAGGCCTCCCTGGCACTTCCCCCTCTACCCTTCCTGACTATCACCCATCTACTCTTTCCTAGTGCCAGCACCTTTGTCTCCACCCACCTCTGTGCTGGCCCCTGCCGTGTATGTTCCTGGCTCTCCCTTAGTATGGAGGGACTTCTCAGTGCTGACAGTTGCTTCCCCAGATTCAGAACCTGGGCTTCCAGGGAAATAATATGCTTACATTTTGCACAGCAGTATTCACCCTCGATCGGATGATCAAGGAACGAATACATGCCGCAAGATATACAACGAGTCAATTCTCCACACCCACCGGGCATCATACCTACTAAATTTAATGAGGATTGATGATTATACCCTGTCCAAATGACCTAACAACTAGCTTCCTGACACTAATACTCAAGACAATACACAGGTACTTAACAAGATAATACGTGTGCACTCGCAGAACTACGTGCACTCGCAGTACACAATACACAAGTACTAAAGATCAACACACACTACTCAGACAACACTCAGGTACTCACACTACACAGGTACTATGACCTCTGTTATAACATCCTGTTTTCAACTCTGGTTTTTAACTCACCACTTAGTCCGGTTCCACTTGGGAAGAGTTCCAGCAAGCTCAAAGATGAGTTCTACAGAAGGTTATATAGGCCTCAAGCACCTGTGACCAATTAACCACCCCCCTTAATTAGTAGGCTGAAGGAAACAAAGAAAAAAAAAAAACTTTATAAAGTGTCAGAAAAAGGGTGTTAAAAAGCTACAAGGAAAAGCCCCAAAAAGAACCTAAAAATGCAATCCAGCCATCACCAGCAGTCAAAAAGAAAGACTTGCTCATGACAGCTGGGTCAAAAAGCAAGACTTGTTCACTCTCCACTGTTTAGCTTCCAACCAGCAGTCTTGGAGTGATGTACTCTAAGAAAAGGATTTTACAGGTAAGCTGGATTAAAAATCAATTTTTCTTTATCATACATCACGAGACATAGAGCACCATAATAATGACTATCTGGGATGTCCTAAAGCAATGCCCCTGAGGGGAGGGAGACACTATTATAGAAACTGCCAAAGGAGGACCTACTCCATTATTTGTAATACGCAGAGACCAAAGGCAGTATTTTCTACGTGACTGACATCGACCTGGTAAAAACCCTGTAGATGTATAAACCAAAGACCAAAATAGTGGTCTTGTAGGCCACAGACATCCGATGATGGATGGCCTAAGATACTCCCACACCTGGTAGAGAATCTCTCCCCAGGAAAAAACGATTTTTTTGCCATTTAAACCATAGTAATCATTGATAAACTGGCAGATCCACTGCAAAATATTCGACCTGGATGCCGCCTGCCCTTCCTGGGCTCTTCTGGCAGCACAATCAGGATTCCTGACTTGTGATGACAACTCAAGTAGACCCTGAGCATCCGAACCACCTCTAGAGTAGGTAGTGATCTTTCTCCTGCCGATTGCAAATTTAGGAGAAATAAAAAAAGGCAAGACATTGCCCTGTTTCAGGTAAAAAACTAGAATTCACTTTAAGCAATAAAAAATGGATGGGGACGCAACATCACCTTGTGATGAGACCTAGAATGGCTCCTTGCATGAAAGAGCTGCCAATATTAACACTCCACTTTGTGAAGTGATATCAACCAAAGAAGCAACCTTCTGAGATAAAAGGACCAACAGATTTCCCTGATTGGTTCAAAAAGTGGCCTCTGCAAGGACAGTCAAGACCAATTCAAGTCTCAAGGACACAAGAATGGCCTGACAGGTGGGACTGTCCAAGTTACCTTGGGAAAAGAAAAAAAAATGGATAGGGACGAACCCTGACCCTTAACGGTACTCAAGGCCAAACTCCTTTCTTCTACTGATTGGAGAAAGAGAGAAAACCACCCACCCACCTATTTCTGTGGGTGCCACTTCCTATATTTTCAAGTCCTGTAATTGAAGTTCCCCGAAGCTGGCTTCCAGGTAGGGCTGGGAGATTTTTTTTTTTTTTTTAGAAAAACTTGATTAACGATTCGAATTGAGTTTTCTTTTTTTTGGACACCGCGCCGGTCCGGAGAAGCTGCGGGCAGGAGTTTTTAGGCGAGGCCGTGGCTTCAGCCTAGTCCGCGGCGCCAGGCCTTGCGGACTAGACCGAAGCCGCGGCCTCACCTAAAAACTCCTGCCCGCAGCTCCTCAGGACCGGCGCGATGTCAGCGGTGTCGGACTAGGCCGAAGCCGCAGACTTGCCTAAAAACTCCTGCCTGCAGCCCCTCAGGACCAGCGCAGTGAAAAAAAAAAATCTAAAAAAAAAAAAAAGCGATTTGCTTAAATTTTGAATCGATAGAACCTCTCAACTCGATTCAAGATTTAAATCGATTTTTTCCCCAGCCCTACTTCCAGGGGCTCAACAGTGCTGAGATACAGGACTGAAGGCCATCAGGTCCCGCTGGACTAGGAGTGTCCAAAGGAGTAACCCCCGTAAGACCTGCTATGTCAGCGTACCAAGCCCCCCCCCCCCCCCGGGCTAATTCGGCCAACACTAATATCAGTGTTACCACCTTATGGGATTCTTCGCAACAGATGTGGCAGAATCCCAAAAATGGAAAAAAGCATCAAATAAGGGTGAACCAGACCTTAAAGATAATACCAATAATACCAGTGTATTTACCACCGTTGGCAGTGGGACTCTTGTATTGGACACACCTGTCCTAACTGTTGTAGAACTTGGAATCTAGTAGATTCCCCTGCAGAATTCCCTTTGCCACTATCCTATACCTGGAATATGTACTGGCGATAGAGACAACACTTGCACTGTCCCAGACAGAATGTGGTACACCTCTCTGAGTCGCATGACCTCTGGTGCCGCCCTGGTGGTTGAGAGATAGAGATAGATATATAAATTTGATTAATAAATATAATATATGATTTGATTAAAAAAAAAAAATATATATATATATATATATATATATATATATATATATATATATATATATATATATATATATATATAAATATATAAAAATCAACCACCAGGGCGGCACCAGAGGTCATGCGACTCAGGGAAGTGTACCACATTCTGTCTTGGACAGAAAATGTATGTATGTATGTATGTATGTATGTATGTATGTATGTATGTATGTATGTATGTATGTATGTATGTATGTATGTATGTATGTATGTATGTATGTATGTATGTATGTATATATATATATATATATATATATATATATATATATATATATATATATATATATATATATATATATATATATATATATATATATACACACACACACACACACACACACACACACACACACACATACATACATACATACATACATACATACACACACACACACACACACATATATAAAATTTACCAGCTATTGGACAGTATTTTCTCCTGTGGAGATCAAGCCTGCTGAACTGTAGGCAGCCTTAAGTCAACTCGGAGAGACTGGCATCAGTGGTTATCTTCCAGATTCCTGAAAAGTAACACATGCACTGCAGAGATTTAGGTATATATTTTCCTTTTCTTGTAGATGGCTCTTATCTGGCATCAGCCAAACTTACTGTGCAGCTGCAGATAAACCTCCATCTAGCTTCCCTTTACTACTGCTAGTTCCTTTAAGTGAACACTCTCTATGTTTGATATAAAGACTCTATACATAAACCACCATTATAAAGGTGAGACTTAGTGCTCTTTGAGCAATGCTGCTGAACTTATGTGATGACTAAACCATTATCGTTTGAAACTGTCCCTAATTACTATATCTATACATACATTCTAGAAGCGACGATGTTTATTATTAAGCACAGTTCTACCATCTAAAAGCTTGTTTTATACTGAGTACTTATCAGAATTATTATTTAATTGTTTCATCTAAGGTATGTTTAAACTCACGTGAGATACACGTCTTGTATCTCACAACCTTCACCTACCCTTTTCCTGCATGGAGTGAATTTTCTAAATTCACCTTGACCAACCCCTGCTGGGTCTTTACACTTCTTTTATCTTCGCAGCAGAGATATATATCTATGTGCATATATATGCCTTTTTGTGTCTATAACATCTCCTTTTTCTCTGCCATTACTATTTCTTCTCTTCCTCCTTCATATCCAATATAGCCTCTTTACCAGGCACGTCCCCACATGCCAGCTGCTTCACCCTTTGCATGTCCTCCTGGAGATCCACCAGTTGACTGCCTTGTGGTACCCCCCCACAAATTGTTGAGACTCTCTACTAAGATGTTTAATAACAACTGTATTACTTGTATATTGTGTCTTCTCTCTCTCCTGTAGACAAATCAAACAAGCTCCTGAAGAAGCATTCAATTGTAAAACATGTAGAGCTAACCAAGTTTGTTGTCTAATTATACTATGTCCTTGTTTTAAGGGTTTGACTCTGGGGTCTATGACCTGTCTGAGAGAGACTTAGCTAGCCTTTGGCACCTTATTTTGCAATGTTTTAACATGTGTTTTTTGTATTATGTGTACAATAAAAATTAAAGTTACGCTTACTGGTAAAGTTTTTTCCTGTAGTCTTTCAGGACAGCCACTATTGAGAGATAGTTTCCTCCTCTTCCTCTAGGAAACACTGCGCCAGCCCATAAATTCTTACTTCCCCTGCCGGACCTCTGTTTTTTCAAGATCACCTCCGGCCAGCTGGGGAGACACAAGAACACATTAATAACATTACCATTCAATAACATTACCATGCTGCGTTCTGGTCTTTTGTAAGACCACCCAAAGTTTCAGGTGGGTAACTAGGGCTGTCCTGAAAGACTACAGAAAAAGAAGTTACCGGTAAGCGTAACTTTAATTTTCCCTTTTCGTCATTCAGGACAGCCACTATTGAGAGGATAATCGAGCACTTACCAATTAGGGTGGGACTACAGCTTGCAGAACCTTTCGCCCAAAGGCCTGCTCACCTGCCGACACCAGGTCCACTCTGTAATGCTTAACGAAAGTGGAGTAACTGGACCATGTTGCTGCCTTGCATATTTGCTCCGGCGTTGCTCCAGCCTTCTCTGCCTGGGAAGTTGCCATGGCTCTGGTAGAGTGTGCCCTTATACCCAAAGGGATCTCCTTCCCCACTAATGAATATGCCTGACCAATAGTTAATCTAAGCCATCTGGCAATCGTGCGTCGAGACGCTCCGAGTCCCTTTCTGGTCCCGGAAAACAAAACGAATAAAGAATCAGACTTTATTATCTTAGTCATTTCTAGGTATTGTAGGATACACCTCCTTACATCCAAAAAATGAAATTTCAATTCCCTTTCTCCTGAGGGATTGGGACAAAATGAAGGTAGGACTATTTTCTGGCTTCTGTGAAAACCTGAAGCCACTTTAGGCAAAAATGCTGGATCAGTCTTAAGGACTATCCTGTCTGGAAAAATAACGCAAAAAGGAGGTTCAAATTGATAACGCCTCAATTTCAATGACTCTCCTGGCAGTTGGCACTGCTACTAAAAAAATCAAGTTAGACTTACCGGTAACTTGTTTTCCAGGAGTCTTTCAGGACAGCACCTTGAGAGCGTGGCTCCACCCACTTGACAGGAAACACACCTCCACCAAACTTTAAAAGGAGGCTCCTTCCCACTTATCATCAGTAGTAGTAGAGAACCTCCGGCCCAAGCTGGAACACATAATCAGAATATGGTTAGTCACAGCATAGTAATTTAATACAATAAGGGCGGGTTGCTGCTGTCCTGAAAGACTCCTGGAAAACAAGTTACCGGTAAGTCTAACTTGATTTTTCCCTTAACGTCTTTCAGGACAGCACCTTGAGAGGATAACAGAGACTTACCCACTTAGGGAGGGACCACAGCCTGCAAGACCTTTCTGCCAAAAGCCTGTTCACTGGCTGACAGAAGATCCAGCCTGTAATGACGGACAAACGTAAGGTAACTTGACCACGTAGCCGCCCTACAAATCTAATCTGGGGTGGCACCAGCCATTTCTGCCCATGTAGTGGCCTGAGCCCTGGTAGAATGTGCTTTAATTCCCAGCGGGGGAGAGAGCCCCGACTGAGAGTAGGCTGCTAGAATAGCTGATTTAAGCCATCTAGCTATAGACCCCTTAGAAGCTTGTTGGCCCTTCTTTTTACCCGAAAAAAGTATAAATAGAGAATCCGAGGATCTAAAGTTACTTGTTACCTCCAGATACTGTAATAAGGTCCTTCTTACATCCAAATTGTGGAATTTGCCTTCTTTTTCCCCCGAAGGGTTAGAGCAAAAAGGTTGGCAGGATGATCTCCTGCGACCTATTGTGTGCTGACGCTACCTTTGGCAAAAAACCCGGATCGGTTTTAAGTACAATCCTATCTGTGTAGATAGTTAAAAAGGGTCTCTTAACAGATAGGGCGTGCAGCTCACCAATTCTCCCTGCTGACGTTATTGCAACTAAGAACAAGGTCTTAAGAGTAAGATTCCTTAGAGAGATTCCTTGTAGTGGTTCAAAAGGTTCCTTTGTAAGGGCTTGCAGGACCACTGATAGATCCCAATTGGGAAAGTGCTTAGCCGGAGCTGGTCTAGATCTGGTAAGTGCCTTGAAAAATCTTATAACCAAGGGCTCAGAAGAGATTGGTCTTTCTAGAAATACTCCCAAAGCAGCTACTTGAACTTTAAGGGTGCTGACTGACAATCCCTTGTCTGCCCCCTCTTGAAGAAATTCCAAAATTGACACTAAATTTTTTACTTTTCTCTTAGTCAAATGACAAAAAGAGTTGAAGACCTTCCAATATTTAGCATAGATTTTTCTGGTCACTATCTTCCTACTGGAAAGTAAGGTAGTTACCAAGGGTTGTGACAGACCTTTGTTTCTTAACAACTGCTCCTCAGAAACCAGGCCGTGAGGCTTAGACTGGCCACTCCCGGATGCTGTATTGGACCCTGTAGGAGCAGGTCCTGCCGGAGAGGCAGCCGCCAAAATGGTTTGACTGCCATCTGTAGAATGGTGGAAAACCATGCCCTCTTTGGCCAAAATAGAGTAATTAGGATTACTGCCACCTTCTCCCTCTGTATCTTCCTTAACACCAACGGGATAAGTTGGAAAGGAGGAAATGCGTAACCCAGATGGAAGATCCAGGGCTGGATTAACGCATCTGTCCCCTGGGCCTTGTCGTTTCTGTGAATCGAGAAAAATACTGGGAGTTGTGTATTTTCCTGTGACGCAAATAGGTCTATTTGCGGTTGACCCCAGGCCCTGGTAATCATTGCAAAGATTTCCGGATTCAGGCTCCATTCTGACTCCTGAATCCGCCTTCTGCTTAGATAATCTGCCACTACATTTAAGGTGCCTTTGAGGTGGACTGCTGATAAGGACCGAACATGCTTTTCTGCCCAAACCAGGATCTTTGAAGCTAGCAACTGAAGTGTTTTGCTTCTTGTACCCCCCTGTTTGTTTAGGTAGGCTATGGTAGTGGCGTTGTCTGAGAGGACCCGGACATGAGAACCTTGAAGGATAGGAGAGAAGGCATCTAAAGCTAAGGCGACTGCCTTTAGTTCCCTCCAATTTGAGGACCTCTTTGCCTCTGTCCGAGACCACATTCCTTGCGCGAAGTCTTGGTCTAAGTGAGCTCCCCAACCCCATACACTGGCATCTGTCGTTACCACTTTTTCTATTGGAAATGACCAGAGCAGGCCTTCTGACAGATTCTCCTGTCTTCTCCACCACCAAAGTGATCTCTTGACTTTGGTGGGTATCTTTACTTTTGCTTCCAGAGATTCTGACCTGTGATTCCACATTCTCAGGAGAAAGCTCTGGAGAGGCCTGAAATGTAACCTTGCCCATTGAATGGCTGGTATGGTTAGGGTTCCTAGGGATGACATCACTTGTCGGACTGATAATTGCTGGCTTGCCTGCAAGGACGCTACCACCTTCTGGACTTTCCCCTTCTTCTCTTCTGGGAGAAAAATCTTTTGCTCCCTTGAACAGATCTGATACCCCAGGAATAGTATTTTCTGGGCTGGAACGAAATTTGACTTCTGCATATTTATGATCCAACCCAGGGTTTCTAGATGACCTCGGGTCTTTCCGAGGTTGTCTAGCAGTCTTTCCCTGGAGGGGGCAAAAAGGAGTAGGTCGTCCAAGTACGGAATTACCGCAATCCCCTGCATGCGAAGAGGTGCAAGCGCTTCTGCCATTATTTTTGTGAATATTCGTGGGGCAGAAGACAGGCCAAAGGGGAGGGCCCTGAATTGCAAGTGCAGAACCTCTTTTCCCAAATTTATCGCCAATCTTAGGAATCTTTGGGACTGCGGGGCTATAGGGATATGCAGATAGGCATCTCGAAGGTCTATTGATGCCATAAAGCATTCCCTCGTCAATAGATTCTTGACCGTGAAGATGGAGTCCATACGAAACCTTTTGTATTGGACTGATCTGTTCAGCGGCTTCAGGTTTAGGATTAACCGAAAATCTCCGGATGGTTTCTTTATCAGGAATATACGGGAATAAAATCCCTGATAAAGCTCCCCCTGTGGGACGTAAGTCATAACCCCCTGATCTATCAGATCCTTTAATAGGCTCTTCATTGCCAGGGATTTTGTTACATCTCTTGGAAGATTTGTCACCAAGTACCTTTCTAGGGGGAGATCTGAAAATTCTATATTGTAACCCTGGGCTAGCATATTCAGAATGTACTGGTTTTCTGTTATGCTTGCCCAATAGGGGAGAAAGTCTTGTAGTCTTCCCCCTACCTGTAACCGACTGTCATTGCGTCTTGCTGGCTGACGCAGGAGGATGGAAAAGGACATTTCCTCTGCCCTTACCCCTCTGCCCTGACCAGATTTTCTTTTTCTCTTGAGACTTGTTCTGTTCCTGAGCCCTTTGAGGACGAAAAAACCGTTTGACTGGTTGTTTCTTCTTCTTGACAGGAAAAGATTTCTTTTTATCTGCAGTCCTGTCCAGAACTGAATCCAAATCAGGGCCGAACAGTAAGTCTCCTAGAAAAGGGACCCCGCATAATTTGTTTTTAGATGCTGTGTCCCCTTGCCAAGTCTTTAGCCATAAAGCCCGTCTAACCGAATTAGCAAGGGCTGCCGCCTTAGCTGTCATCCTGATAGACTCTGCTGAGGCATCAGAGACAAAGGCTACGGCTGCTGAGAGGGTAGAAAAGGAGTCAAGGATTTCTTGCTTAGGGGAATCTGCTATTATATGAGCTTTAAGCTGATTTACCCAATACTCCAAGTTCCTGGAGATGCAAGTAGTTGCCATTGCTGGCTTAAGGTTGCCCATAATGGATTGCCAAGTCCGCTTGAGCTGTTGATCCATTTTTTTATCCATGGGGTCTTTTAAGATCCCCATGTCTTCAAATGCTAGATCAGTAGATCTTGACACCTGAGAAAAGGCTGCATCAAGTTTTGGAACCTTATTCCAAAGAGCTGCTGGGTCTTCATCAAAAGGGAACCTTCTCTTATGAGCCCTAGAGAAAAATGGTTTCCTATCAGGGTCAGCCCATTCTTTTCTGATTGTTTCAGAAATCACTGCATGGACTGGAAAGGTACGGGACTTAGACTCACTAAGCCCTGCATACATCTTGTCATGTAAAGACATCTCCTTATGCTCTTCCTCAAGGCCTAGAGTAGCATAAATAGCCTTTAAAAGGCCATCCACCTGATCCAAAGACAATTTATACTTGGAAGACATATTTTCCAGCTCATCACTATCCTCATTCGATTCATTAGAATGGGATGGGGAAAGCCCTTCCCGGTTCAGAGGACCCATTTCCGCCTCTACTGCCGGGACTAACAGTGAGCCTTGAGAGGACTGTGAGGTAGTGGGCTGACTTGCAGATGGATAGGTGAGTGAGGATCTGAAGGATTGAATGGTAGCATCCAATTCCTTTTTGGCAGATGCGATTAGATCACTGCATGCGGAAGTGGTTTCTTCCCTCACCAAGGAGTCAATACATGCTTGACATAAAGCCTTTTTCCAGCCTTCATTTAACTTAATTTTGCATGAAGGACATTTCTTTCTAATCCCAGGGTCAGAGCTCTTGGCCTGCCATGATAAGGGAAAAAAGAGAGAGAAAAAAGACAAACCATCTTTTAGAGTCAGCCTGATTACTCAAGGTTGCTCACCACAGGTGCACAGTGAGAAAAGCTATCAGACTCATGTGCCCTGACAGGCCCCTCCGCCACCAGGGGGAAAAAATACCCTCAAACTTCACTAACATTTAGAGAGAAGAGGGCTAGAGAGAGACCCCACAGTAAAGCTGAGCAGAAACTACAGTCTGCTCCTTACCTGGGCCTTGCTGGTGCCTGTGCCTGTTCCACTCGCTGCGGTTCCTGAATCCATGCTGAGGCAGCAGCGTGATGCCTGTGGCGAAAACGCCGGTTCCGGACTCCAATAGCACCTGTGCGCCGGACCGGAACCGGCAATAAATAGGCACCAGACCTATTCCTCCCTCCTCCCCCTGCGCTTCCGGCGGAAATGACGCCTGGCGCCTGCTCCATGGATGCCGCCCCACTTCCGGATACCTCACATCCGGCGGATGCAGTCCTCTGACTGCCCTTCCCAAGATGGCGGCGGCGTCAGGGAAAAAAACATGTGCAGGCAAGAAAAAAACAAACAGAAATGCCTGACATGCCTGACGCCCCTGCCTGGGAGCAGCAATACCCGGAGCAGTCCTGGCTCTCCCCGAGCACTGACGAGGGAGAAGGAGCCCATCCACCCGGCACCCGTAAGCCTGTGGAAAATGGGAGGAATCGGCTCTCCTGAGGTAGGTAAAAATAGTGGAGTAGGGAGCCTGTTCTCTCAGGACAGAACCTTGAGAGCTCCAAACCCCCACATGTGTTCCCGCCGGAGGAAACACATAAACTGATGATAAGTGGGAAGGAGCCTCCTTTTAAAGTTTGGTGGAGGTGTGTTTCCTGTCAAGTGGGTGGAGCCACGCTCTCAAGGTGCTGTCCTGAAAGACGTTAAGGGAAATACTGTTTTTAAGGTTAGTTCCTTTAACAAACATTTGTCCAAAGGCTCAAAGGGGATTTACTTTAGACTCTGCAAGACTAAAGATAGATCCCACCCGGGAAAGGGTGGACCTCGGATAGGTCTCTGTCTGGACAGTGCCCTAAAGAATCTGACTACCCATGGATTGGAGGCCAGAGATTTCTCCAAATAAGCACTGAGTGCTGACACCTGACTTTTAAGGGTACCTATGGATAACCCCTTGTCTGCTCCACACTGCAGAAACTCCAAACACCTCTATGGGGCTCTGCACAGAGGAGTTTCCTACGCACCATTTGTTTAAAAGGAGCCAGATCCTTTTATAAATCCGACGCGTCTTTTTTTTACTGTTGAGGGTGGAGATTAAACTCTGTGAAAATCCCTTAGATTTTAATATACCCTCAGTAGCCAGGCCGCTAACTTCCACTGGTGTACTTGTGGACAGGGGACTGGGCCCTGTGAGAGGAGATCCTCCTGAGGTGGAAGGAATAGTGGTGGCTCCGCTGCTAACTGACTGAGAATTGAAAACCATGCCCTTTTCGGCCAATGTGGTGCTACTAGAATGAGAGAGGTGCTCTTTAGTTGAAACTTCCTCAGAACTGCTGGTAATAACACCGGAGGAGGGAAGGCATAGCATGTTTTGAAATGCCAAGTCTGGATTAACACGTCCACCCCCAGTGCTCCTTCTCCTGTGTTTAGGGAGAAAAAAACAGGGGGTTTTCGCGTTGTCTCTTGAAGCGAAAAGATCCACTTCCGGGGGTCCCCATTTTTTGGATAGGAGATTGAAAACCTCCTGGTTGAGGGTCCAATGGCCCTCTCTCAGTCTCCTTCGGCTTAGAAAGTCTGCTATTACGTTCCTCTCCCCTCTCAGAAAAACAGCTGAGAGTGAGAGAGTGTTGGTCTCAGCCCAATTTAGAATGTCTGTTGCTAGGGCCAGCAGACTTCCGCTTCTGGTGCCTCCCTGTTTGTTTATATAGGCCACGGCAGAGGAGTTGTCTGACCGCACCTGGAAATGGTGGCCCTGAAGTTTTTTTTGAAAAATCTGAGGGCTAGGCCAACTGCCCTCAGCTCTTTCCAAATGGACGATCTTTTTAGCTCGTCACCCTTCCACATGCCCTGTGCTAGAAGGGATCCCAGATGTGCCCCCCAGCCTTTGCCACTTGCATCCGTGGCTACTATCTGAGAAAATGGGATAAGCCACAGACGTCCTTGCGACAAGTTTGCTTTCTTCCTCCACCACCAAAGAGATCTCTTTATCTGATGGGGAACCTGTACTAAGGTGTCTAGATCCCTCTGACTGTGGTCCCATACCCTTAGTACAAATGACTGCAGGGGACGAAAGTGTAATCCTGCCCACTGCACTGCTGGGAGAGTAGAGGTTAGAAGGCCTAGCGTTGACATTATGGACCTTTTGGAAACCAGATGGTTGCACTGGAGGGAGAAAACTGCTCTGTCCAGTTTTAGAATTTTTTCCCTTGGGAGAAAAACCCTCAAAAGCAGTGTCCAGCAGGTATCCTAGGTACATAATGCGCTATGAAGGAATGAGGCTGGACTTCTCCAAGTTCAGCAGCCACCCCAATCCTGTTAGTACCTTCTTTGTTAGATCGAGATCCTTGACTAATTGTACTGGGGATACTGCAAATAGAAGCAGGTCGTCCAGATAGGCTATAACTGACACTCCCTGGAGTCGCAGGAAGGCCATGGCCTCTGCCAGGATCTTGATAAATATGCAGGGCGAGGAGGATAGCCCGAAAGGCAGTGCTTGAAATTGTAGGTGCCGTATTGCACCGTCCAGGTCTATTGCTAAACGGAGAAACTTCTGAGAGGTTTCTGCGATAGGGACGTGTAAATACGCGTCCCTGAGGTCCAGAGATACCATAAAACAAACAATTGTGTGGTAGCAGGGCTCTGACATGCGGAATCTTTTGTAGCAAACTGACCTGTTTAGGGGCTTTAAATTCAGAATCAGTCTGAATTTCCCTGAGGGTTTTTTCACCACAAATACGTGGGAATAAACCCCCTCTCCTTCCTCCGCCTTTGGTACTCTGCAAACTACGTTCTGAATTTTTAGTTCCTTTAGCGTGTCTAACAAAGCCTTGGCCTTTGCCGTGCAGCTAGAAGGCTGCGTGACAAGGAACCTTTGCGGGGGCGCCCCTCCTCTGCCCTTGCCTCTTTGTCCCCAAGTTTTCTTCTGCCCCCCTTGTTTCGGAGCTTCCCTGCGCTTTTGTGGACGAAACCCCTTCTTTGTCTGTGCTGTGGTTTTCCGTTTGAGTGGGAAGGACTTTTTTGTCCGCTGTATGGTCGAAGACTGTATCTAACCCAGGACCAAAGAGTAGATCACCTGTCAGGGGTATCCCACACAACTTGACCTTAGAGGCGGTGTCGCCCGGCCAAGTCTTCAGCCAGAGGGCTCTTCTGGCCGAATTAGCCAGAGCCGCTGTTCTGGCCGACATACAGACTGATTCTCCCGAGGCGTCTGCTATGTATGCGATTCCTCGCAGAATCGTGGGGAAAGAAGATAGGATAGTCTCCTTGGCCGTTCCAGCTTCAATATGTTCTTGAATCTGGAAAAGCGAGTGTTCTAAATTGCGGGCTACTACAGTAACAGCCATTTCTGGCTTTAAGTTACCTACTGTTGAGTCCCACGTCTTTTTAAGTAGTGAATCTATCCTTTTGTCCATGACATCCGACAAGGCCCCCATATCCTCGAATGCCAGGTCTGTGTGCCTAGAAACCTGAGAGAAGGCGGCGTCCAATTTGGGATTTTTATTCCAAATGGATGCTGGATCCTCTGAAAACGGGAACCTTCTCTTTAGGGAGCTAGAGAAAAAGGGCTCCCTTTTAGGATCCTGCCACTCTTTTTTAATCGTTTCAACCAGAACTTCATGTACTGGAAAAATATTTCTTTTGATCTCCCAAGCCCTTGTACATAAGGTCATGGAGTGATAGGGGTTTTTTATCCTCGTGTATACCGAGGGTTGTATATATTGCCCCTAGGAGATCTTCCACCTCATCCAAGGGCAACTTAAACCTGGAGATCTTCCTGGACTCCCCGTCCTGGTCCTCCCCCTCTGATTCCTCATGGGAGTCAGAGGTGCCGCTGTCTGCTTGCCTTTGCTCCACCCCAGAAGGGCCTGTGATCTTCTCTGCCATAACTATATTAGTAGATCTGGCAGGTGCAGAGCCCTGAGCATGTGGCGGAGTTGTGTCCTGCTGAATGGGATTAGAGGGAAGCTGAAATTTTTCAAAAAGCGTTTTAAAAAATGAAAAAGTGGATGACAGCTCTTTTACAGAGGCTGCATATCCGGACTGCTGTTCAGATTCCCTTTCTTTCACCAGGGAGTCTATGCAGTCTTTACACAAAACCTTGGTCCATGCTTCCCCTAAACTGTCTCTACAAGAGGCACACTTCCTTTTAGAGACATGAGTGGACTTTGTCTTTTCTGTAGCTTTCTGAAATTACATACAGAAAAACATATTACATTTTTAACGGAAAACAACCCTGGGAGTGCTGCAGACCCACCTCTTGGGGATCTGAGCCACCCCAACCTCCTGACCACCCAGGGGGTCTGCCCCCCCTCTAAGCAAGGAACCATACATGAGGGGGGATAATCCTAGATAGAAAGGACCCCTCCCCAGGGAACTCTTACCTTCGGTAGGCTGGAGATGGTGTCAGTATGAGTCGCAGCATCTGCCTCCGACATGACTGCAGGTGGTTGCCTGTGTTGAGTTTCACGCTGTCTGCGCATGTTTCCGACTCTCTCCAGCCTGCGCCCGGCCCCCTATCAGCTCCGCGACCCAGAACCGGAAGCCGCGGGTCAAAGGGAGACGTCCGCCCTCGCCGGAAATGACGTCACCCGTCGTCCGGCCCGCTGGTTCCAAAAAAATTGCGGCCTGTACAGCGTACCGTAAGAGTGGACCTGTGGACGCAATAGGGGTCCCCCGCAACCTGATGCCGTGCTCGACAAGGAAGGGGTGGCTTCTGCTGCGGGTATGTACCACTTCTTCTTACCCTTGAAGCCCCTGCTTCCTTAGGGATGTTATAAGAGGCCACAATCTCCCTGACTGTATCAGCCTGGTCCCATGCACTGTCTCCCCACCGGAGGAAACACTATTAACTGAGGTCTGGCAGGGGAAGTAAGAATTCACGGGCTGGCGCAGCGTTTCCTAGACGAAGAGGATGAGACTCTCTCTCAATAGTGGCTGTCCTGAATGACGAAAAGGGAAAATTCATATATATATTTTTATAATTGGTGCCTACAAAGTCCATTTTCTTTGCTTTTCCATTTAAATATACTGATATTTAGGACGTTTGCACTGCTCTATCTAAAAAATTCCCACAGATCCATCCTGTGCTGGAATTTGGTGCTGCTTTTTTGACTCAGATTCCTGAAAAGGAAGAATATGAAGCACCAATCTTTGCTCTGCAACACCCCAGAAAGAGCCTTCCGGCAAAGCAATGCCTGGATCCTCAAGTTCCCGACAGGGAACGAACCTCTACGAAGACCTGGTGTAGGACTGAGATACTCTCAAAAAAACCCAGCAGCCTCAGATGCTTCCCTCACCCCGGTGGCGAATAGCTTACAGCATCTGGTATCTCCGGGCAGTCTCTGTATACTAACCAGGCTTGATCCTGCTTAGGCTTCAAATGCTTCAAACAATCAAGATCAGGCATTAACAAGGTGATGTGGCCCCAGTCTGATGAAAAATGAATGCGCCAGGACACACTGTTATGTCAAACACCACGGTGGTTTCAGATGCACCCGAAACCACTGTCCATCAGGGGATGTGGATACCTGCCAGATCACTGAACCTGAGAGTGGTGCTCCTGCTTCCCCCAGCTGCCTCTCTCTTTTTTTGGAACCGTTTAACTGGTTTAACAGGTATCCCAATAAACAGTCCTCCAAGGATGCAGGCCTAACCCAGTTGGTTTACCTCTATACAAGCCCTTAGGTATGCAAAACATGCAGGTATACAAGTGCTCTTGCCATTCATGCATGTAGTACAGGGTCAATACGTTCATACGGATGTACCCTCAGGCAAACAAGCACCCTGGCAAATAGACCCATATGCATGTAGTCCCATGTATATAAGTACATTAGGTAAATAGTCCCGGAGAAAACAAGTACATATGTATACAGCTTAATGTAATAAACATGTGTATGCAGCACAAATGAAAACATGTCAGAATGTGTTTAAGCAATATGCTTCTATGGAAGCATGTGTTCATGCAAATATGCATTTTGGCAAAATATGAAAGTGTGCGTTGTATACACGCATTCATGCAACCCGTGCCCATGGAAACAGGCAAGTATGCGTTTATGGAACTTGTTTATTCAACATGTAGCTATGTAGACATGTATCAACATGCAAGCATGTATTTTTATGTGCGATCATGTATTTTTATATGATCCAGCATCTATATGCGATCCAGCATCTTTAAGCGAACAAGCATCCTTATGCAATCAAGCATCCTTATGCAATCAAGCATCCTTATGCAATCAAGCATCCTTATGCAATCAAGCAGCTTTATGCGATCAAGTATTCTTATGCAACCATGGGGGTTATTCACCAAGGGCAAACCCACCCCGCACCACAAGTGTGCCGCAAGTGCACTCGGAAGTAAAGTCGCCGGGGAACCAAGGGGGATATGCAAGGAAAATTTTTAAAAAAACAGCATTTTAGCCTGTACGATTGGATGACAAAATCAGCAGAGCTTCCCCTGATTTCAGATCTACCTCCTAGATTCAGAGCAACTGCACCTCCAAGCGCACACGCAGTGCAAAGTGGATTTGCCCTCCACAAACAACTCCCCATGTATGTGAACACGTATAATCATGTATCTTTATGCAAACAAACATCTTTATGCGATCAAGCATTTATATGCGACCATGCATCTTTATGCAACTATGTAAAATCATGTATATCTATACAAACATGTCTAAACACGCATTGTTATGCAACCATGCATGCATCTTTATGCGATCATGAACAATCAATGTCCATTTATATAAACATGTCCAAACCTGCATCTTTATGCAAGCATTAATAACCATGCATCTCTATGCGATTATGCTTGAACATGTCTCTCCATGCAAACATGTAAATTCTTGTACATGTCTGCAAACACGAATAAACATGCATCTTTGTCCATCCATGCATGCTTAAGCAACCATGCATTCTTGTACAACCATGATCATGCATCTCTATGCAAACATGTATAACCATGTATATTTATGCAAAACATAACAAAAAAAAGCATCTTTGTGCAATCATGCACTCCGTGCGTTTTTAGCAACCATGCTGTTTCAGCAGGTTTTGCAAGCACCTGCTTAACCACTTCAGCATTTACCCCCTTCCTGATCAGAGCGTTTTTTGCGATTCGGCACTGCGTCGCTTTAATTGACAATTGCGCGGTCGTGCGACGTGGCTCCGAAACAAAATTGACGTCCTTTTTTTCCCCACAAATAGAGCTTTCTTTTTGTGGTATTTGATCATCTCTGCGATTTTTTTTGCGCCATAAACAAAATAAGAGCGACAATTTTGAAAAAAACGCATTTTTTTTTTATATTTTGCTATAATATTTATCCCCAAAAAATATATAAAAAAAAAACATTTTTTTTCCTCAGTTTAGGCCGATATATATTCTTCTACATATTTTTGGTAAAAAAAAAAAAAAAACACAATAAGTGTGTATTGATTTGTTTGCGCAAAAGTTATAGCGTTTACAAAACATAGGGTATAGTTTTATGGCATTTTTATTAATATTTTTTTTTTTTACTAGTAATGGCGGCGATCAGCGATTTTTATTGTGACTGCGACGTTATGGCGGACATGTCGGACATTTGACACATTTTTGGGACCATTGTCATTTATACAGCAATCAGTGCTATAAAAATACATTGATTCCTGTATAAATGACACTGGCAGTGAAAGGGTTAACCACTAGGGGGCAGAGAGGGGTTAAGTATGTCCTAGGGGAGTGATTTCTAACTGTCAGGGGGATGGGCTGGTGTGTGACGTCACTGATCTCTGCTCCGATGACAGGGAGCAGAGATCGAGTTGTCACTAGGCAGAACGGGGAGATGCTGTTTACAACGGCATCCCGCCGTTCGTCCTCTCCGTGACGCGATCGCGGGTATGCCCGCGGCGATAGACCCGCGACCCGACTCACGGAGATCGTGGCAGGCGCGCGCGCCGCACGCACACGGCAGCAAATTCAAAGTAACGTACGGGTACGTTACTTTGCGCAGCCGTGCCATTCTGCCGACGTAAAAGTACAGGAGCCGGTCGGGAACCGGTTAACTGAAGTTGGGCCCAACTAGACCTGCATGATCTAGCCAAGCACATATGCACTATACTGGAGATATGCCCACATTTTCCCAAACATATATATTTAAACATACATTTAAATAACAAGATTGCAAGCATGTATACTACGCTGCACCTGCTTATAGAGCAGTCAACACTTTAAAGTGAACTGCTAACCATTCAGGGGTGTTTTAACTTTTAGATGTACAGTCCCCCCGGATAAGCAGTAAATATGCAGCATAAAATCATGACTTGTCTTCACATAGTTCTCCCATAGTAAGTACTCACACTTTGTTAGTATCTTTAGGCCGCTGCTATGTCTCCAGAGGCCAACTGAACTTGCCACATGGCATGGCCACCCTTCCACTTCCTGTCTAAATAAAAAAAAAATAAGCCATAAAAATAGGCCATACTGAGCGAGCCTGCGCACTCTAGTGGCTGGAGGATAAACCGCAGTCCACATAAGGAGGAGTAAACAACATGATTAAACTACACACTGCTCCCTGTGGCCACAGGGAGAACAGACAGTCAGATTTCTCCCTCTTTTTTTTTTAAAAAAAGAGAAACTACAAACAAATACAGACTTACCATTTCTGCTGCAGGACTCTGAACATAAAAAGGAGTCCAATCTTCACCCATCACGGCGAGCTGTCATAACAGACTTTCAGAGACTGGGTCCCCCAAATCTGGAGTCCACTCCCCTGGACATATATAGCACCCTGCAGGAAAGCACCTTGGTCAACACAAACACTGCACAGGTTTCCATTACGCAGGGTCCAGCTCCGTAAGGCTACATTGCAGGCAAAACCTTAAGGAATCATCTCTCTTTCCCATGAGGCTCGGGTATCATCCATTTTAGCCTTCATGTCATCCGAATAGATCCGATCAGAACGCCCTTTACTGGGACATCATTAAGTTTTAAAGAGCTTCAAACAGCCATGACCATCACCTTCAAGACATTGGTGAAAAAAAAAAACTGAGGTACTTCCTGTATGGGAGGGGTTATATGGGGGGGGGGGGGGGGGGACTTTATTGGTTGCCAGTGTCCAATCACCTAAAGGTAGCGTATAACCCAGATAGTCATTATTATGGTGCTCTGTGTCCCGTGATGTATGATAAAGAAATAAGGTAATTTTGAAATTGATGGCAGTACCACGTCTCAATAAAAGTTGATCCTGGGGCGTGGTCTGGACATGGCCGAGTAGAGACGTGTGCTTGCTGAGCTCCCAGCCGTCTCCTATCTACCCAAGCTTATCTAGCGCCATTTAATACATTATCTCCCATCTAAGAAGTGCACAGCTAAGCGGAACACGAAGAGCACGAAGGGCACAAAACAGACTCCAGTTACTCCATCCCCGGGTGAGATCCAGCGATTTATCCAGCTCCTCCAGTCGGACTCCTCAGAGTTTAGGATGGCGGACGCACGTGCCTCGCATTCCGAATGCCTAGATCCTCTCGCCTATCCTGCTTCCCCCGCAGGGTCCTTGAGCGTGGAGATATACCCTGCCATTCCACCAGCTTTCCTGTCAGACCCACGGAATTTGCCTCATCTGCCCCTAACTTAGAGCGGATGCTGAGCTGAAATCTATCCTTCAGGCACTGCTGACTAAAGCCGACATAAAGGCCCTGATAGGGCGCGTGGAAGCTACACACAGGAAGGAACTTTGCGACATTAAACAGGACGTACAAGCCCTTACCACCAGACTCACGGCGGGGGAAACTTCTCTGTCCACGATAGACCAGAGAGTAACTGCTCTGGAGACACTCCAAAGCTCCCACACAGAGGCATCGATGTGCATGCAATTACATCTGGAGAAGGAGGACTGGAGTCGACGGAACAACTTGGGGCTCCGGGGTCTGCCGGAAGCTACAGACCCAGCATATCTAGCTGATATGGTCACTAACATCTTCCAGAGAATGGCGGGCGAGCAACTACCAGAAACTGGAATTAGACCGGATTCATAGAGCTCTGGACCCAAGGTCGAACGATCCCGCTAGACCTCGAGATGTGATCTGCAGATTGCATCACCATATGCACAAAGATAATATAGCCCGAAAAGCATGGGAAGCAGGAGACCTGGAGTTTGGCGGCACATCAGTCAAAATCCTACCAGACCTCTCCAGAGCAACACTGCAGCGCCAAACCCTCCTGAAGCCGCTTCTAGACCTAGCCAGGAGGTTGGATGTCACCTACCGATGGGGCTTCCTCCTATTGATCACCTTCTGCAAGGACCAGTATTCCTTCACTCTCCGCTCACCAGAGTCCCTCCCAGCGTCAGAACCAATTGCAGTCCCAGACTGGCTGGCTGGCTTTCATCCCGCAATCGCACGTCGGTGTGGACCATGCTACACCCGGCAGTGTATACCATCCCAGGCCACAAAGGAACCGCCGCCGCTCACGAGCACCATCTCCGGAGGAGACACGCGAGTGGTGAGTAGCCCTGCGCTGCACAAAAGCGGTCTTGCACTAGTATACTATTTGTCCTGCCTACCGGCTGTGCTGCATTTACTATTTCTATTTTTTCTTCCCCCCTTTTTATTTTCCTTGTTGGGACACACGTTACTTTCCCCAAGCACATTGCCAGCCTCCTCGCAGCTACGCTATGGCACATATGTTATGGAACCATCTAGGGGTGCAACAGATCGCCACCATTCCTGATCCAAACGGGTCAACCTGTTCAGATCGGCACACCACGCGATCCGCTGCCTCAGCCTTAGGAAAGGCTTCTGCCTAGCTCCAGAGCGTCGGCCATCTTGGTACACCCGGCGGAAGTTTACCACGTGATCACTCCGTCAAATGATGGAGGGATCACTTGTAAACAAACCGGCATCATCTCATGACGTCGGTTCCTCTCTCCCCTGTGTATTGATCTGTACAGTGGAGGGGAGAGATCGGATGGCAGCGGCGATGTGAGCTGGATCTGTAGTGCCCACAGCGCTGCTCTGTGACAATTGCAGTCACATCCATGGATCCTATCCATCCTCAGCCATCCCTCCATACTCTGCCAATACCCAGACATACTCTGCCAATACTCGTGATACCCAGCTATACTCTGCAATACTCGGTAATATCCAGCCATACTCGCGATAACCAGCCATGCTCAGCCAATATTACAGTGGGGGAGATGGCGTGGATATTACAGTGGGGGAGATGACGTGGATATTACAGTGGGGGAGATGACGTGGATATTACAGTGGGGGAGATGACGTGGATATTACAGTGGGGACTATATGGTGGTGGAATTTTCACAGGTTTTTGCAAATTCAATTATTTGCTGATCTGAAAATAATTTGATCCGTGACTCTGATCCGAGGAATGATCCGATCCGTGAGTTTTTGATCCGTTGCACCCCTAGAACCATCTTACCACTGTGGGATACACCCTACCACCTGCACCCCGCCACTGGAGTGCGCCACCATGTCAGATAACTGTCTGCACATGACAAGGATATTTCTATCCCCTGTGTACTACAGGTGCAGAAATGCACTTACCCAAGGCACCTGCAAGCTGCCCAGAAGGTCTTTGTGCCTTAATGTTTTTGTTGGAGTTTCCCCCGGTATTCAGACCGGACATGGGTAGTCTTAGCTCCTTTATCTGTGTTCAGATGCTAGGTCTGCTTCTCAGGGCGCAGCCTACATAACAATATACACTGCGATACTACTTAGTTGCATACTGAATGTTGTAATGCTGTATGTGGGGTAGGTTGATGGGATGGATGTGGGGTAAAGAGGCTGGTTTGCGCCCACACTGTCTTCGGGGGGGGGGGGGGGGGTCACGGGAGGCTGTTGGGAGCTGTGGACACCTCACCCGCTCGGCTGGAGCTTCAGGCCCCCCCCCTAGCTTGGGGGAAGCCTTTATACGCCTCAGGTGCCCCAGGCATTCCAGAGTCAGAGAACCCAGCTAAACATCTATTCAGGGTATTCAGCCCCCCCGCGTAGTTAACAAAATAATGTTGAACCATGCCTCAAGGGCCCTCATACCCATTAGTGGGGAATAGGTAGACTCTAACAGATGGTATGCAGCCCTCATGGGACACATGGTGCCATCTGGGGAATCCTCCTCAGCGCAATGTGACTCTGACGTTCTATGGTCATTCCTGGTTTGTTGCTTTTTTTGTGTTTAGGTTATCATTTTTCCACCATTAATGCTTCTAATTGTACTTCGGATCCTGCTGGGGTGGATGGGAAGGTCAGGCCCCCTCTTCTTGGTCACCGACTAACCTCTCCCCCACGAAGGGATATTATCTAATCTATAAAAGTGGTGTCGTTAAATGCAAAAGGTCTTAGTATACCTGAGAAGAGACGCATGCTTTAAAAGGACTTAAAAAGAGTTCTCACGCTGATGTTGCTTTCATCCAGGAGACTCATTTTAAAAAAAGATAAACTCCCAATTCTCAAAAACAAGTGCTTCCCTTTGACATATCACTCCATTAACTCAACAGCCCAGACTGAAGGGGCTTCCATATTGCTGTCCAGTAAAACTACCATGGCAGTGCTAAGCTGTCATTAAAGATCCCGGACGTTTTGTGTTCCTTAAGGGACTTATAGGTGTATAAGTGCAAATTACCTTGGCAACGCTTTATTCCCCAATGACCATCAGGATACCTTTCTCCAACATACCCTGGAAAATCTCATGGAGTTCAGAGGGCCAGCTGATACTGGGTGGAGACTTTAATGTCCCCCTGATCCCCTCCTCTGGTTTTTCCTCAGTCCCCCCAGCTTCCAGGAAGCGGATAGCTAACTCCCTACATAAAGCTCAGTTGGTTGATGTATGGCGCCTACAACATTCAGTGAGCGATATTATACATTCTCCTCCTCCCTGCATAAGATCTACACCAGGATAGACTACTTCTTGATCCCCCATAGACAGCTACATTCAGTGTCTGATACTACAAATCGGGCACATAACGTGGTCGGATCATGCTCCCATCTTCCTGGTATACACACTCTCTGGAATGTTTTCTAAACGAGAGTCTCCTGCAGGTCCCAGAGGTGCTGGTAGATGTATCTAAGGAGTTGACCTTGTACTTCCAAACGAACGACTGCTCGTGCTGTGATCCAGGCACTCTCTGGGAAGCTCAAAACAGTTCTCAGAGGGATACTCAAACATGGCGCACAAATTAAAAGAACGGCATGAACAGCTCGCCCGACTCCTTTCCAAGTTGTCCTCCGCTGAATCTCGTCACAAACATGCCCCCTCTCACGCGTTGGAGATGGAGCTTGGGTTGTTACGCAAACAGATCACAGATTTACTACACTATAAGGACAAGGCAGCATTACAATTCTGTCATAGAACAAGCTACGAGGCTGGGGGACAAATGTGGGAAGGTGTTGGCTAGGTTGGCCAGGGAACACAAGCTTTCCGCTTACATCCCCCAAATTATGAGCTCCAATGGCTGGAAAGCTACACTACCCGCACAAATTTCACTGGAGTTCAGAGATTTCTACTCCACTTTTTACAACTTACCAAACAGAACACCTCCCCAAGCTGACATTAAGGACTATATAACGACTTCTCAACTACCGTCACTTCCCATAGAGGTTCAGGAAGAACTAGACTCCTATAACTCTAGAGGAATTCCAGCTAGCTGTTGGAGCTATGAAACCAGGTGAAGCCCCGGGCCCAGATGTCTATACTATAAAACCCTCCTCCCACTAATAGGACCACATATGGTGGCGTTTAACGCAGTTGGAACCAATGCCATCTTCCCTAGAGACACTTTTAGAGCTCATATTTCATTAATCCACAAAGAGGGTAAAGACCCTACTTCTTGTGTGAGCTACAGGCCCATTTAACCTTTAAATAATCGACTTAAAACTGTTCTAAGATTTTAGCTACCCGGCTGGCGCAGCATCAACAGGAATTGCTCCATCTTGGCCAGGTGGGTTTTATCCTTACCAGGGAGGCAAGAGATAACACCACCAAAGCACTTAACCACCTCCATGTAGCAACCTCTATGGGTGCCCCGTGTGTTTTCTTAAGCATCGATGCCGAAAAGGCATTTGACCGTGTGAATTGGAACTTTGTTTTCAGTGCTCCGTCACACTGGTATCGGGGAAAGGATGCTCAGCTGGATAGGAAAGATCTACTCCAACCCGACAACCCAAGTGAAAGAAAATGGCCTACTCTCTGACCCCTTCCCCATTGGTAATGGAATGAGGCAAGGGTGCCCTCTATCACCCCTTCTCTTTGCTCTATCTCTAGAGTATCGGTGGGTGATACTCAGTGTAAAATAGCCTATGCGGACGACCTGAGAAGAGAGAAACACAGGAAGCGCCAACCTGAGTGTAGTATATTGAATGCAATTTATTAGCAAGGTAAGTAATGCACTTGCAGAAAACAAGTTAAAAACAGGCCCATCTGTATAGGGTGGGGTTGCCGGGGGTAGTCCGGCATCCAAAACGAGCGTCCACGGGTATGGCAGATGAGTAGGGGGGGCCGCAATCCATCCTGTGGCCACCAGAAAGTTGGCCTGGGCTGCCGTGGAACGCTAGGAGATGACGTCACCGGAAGCAGAGAAACACCAAGGGAAGAACGGCTGGGAGAACGAGGCTGCCAAAACCTCCTTCGGGAATTTGAGATATAGGGTACTCTTTCAAACTTGAAAATCAATTTTTCTAAATCTGAAGCCATGGGAGTCGTAATCCCCCCCCCCCCCCCCACACACCCTTTCAACTATGCGATCCAACTTCCATTTCAAATTCTTTTAGAGAACTGGCATAAAGGACTGCACTCCTGGTTTGGCAGATGCAAGCTTAAAAAATGTGCATTCTGACGAAGCACCTTTATCTGTTCCAGGCTTTGCCCATACAACCCATACATACTACCTTCTTTTTTAAGCGGGTACAAGCCCTCTTCACCCGCTTTGTTTGGGCTCACAAAAAAACCCGCCTTCTTCAGACCCAAATGTCTCTACAGAAAGACAAAAACGGGGGGCTGGCATTGCCAGATGTCTGGAAGTACTACCAGGCTATCCATCTGGGCCGAGTGCTTGATTGGCGACGCCATGCGGTATTCAAACTTTGGGTACAAATAGAACAAAATCAAACCAAAATACCCTTGAAGAGTGCTCTATGGTGCTACGATTCTTTACCTCAAGAGATTAAATCTCATCCACTGATAGGGAGCACATTAAGGCAAAGCTCCCAAGTTGCCCTGCAAGCTTCTCTCAAAGAAAAATTCACCATTATTTCCGATTCTTGGACATCCAAAGTTTTTGCCAGGCCTTCAACCTGCAGAATTCATATCCTTGCATGACTCGGGCTGTGACCATGCCTCTAAGTTTGTCACTGCGGGGCGGTGGCCCTCCATTGCGGAGTTAACCAAGCTGGTGGGCCCCTACCAACTTTCATTTTGAAAAGCGGCGCAACTGCACCATTTCCTGCACTCTATTCCGACCCTCAGAGCTTCTCTCGTCAACTGACGACTTTTGAAGAGTACTGCTCTGGGACTGAGCCTCTATCCCAAGTTCTCCCCAAAACATATTACTTTTTGAACACACCCTCGGAACAACCACATCTACTTTGTCTGGAGACGGATCTCAACCGCAAGTTCTCTGCGACACAAAAACAATACATCAGATTTACCCTTAAATCATCCCTGTGTACCAAAATACAGGAAATGAATTTCAAAATATTGACCAGATGGTACCTCACGCCCTGTAGACTATGCAGGTGTTACCCGGCCACTTCGGACCATTGCTGGCGTTGTCAGGGGGACGAGGGATCACTGCTGCACATCTTCTGGTCTTGCCTATCGCATTATGCAGAAATTGACAGAATACAAGATACCAGACGATGCTGCATTTTTCCTATTACACTTTTCAAAAATCCCTGCCAATACCTACAAAAAAATCTATTGTACAGCTAAATGCAGCTAAGTCCTGTATACCTCTTTACTGGAAACACCAATGCCCACCGAAAACCGCGAGTTCGCTGCGGAAAGTAGAGCTGCACGATTCTGGGAAAATTGAGAATCGCGATTCTTTTGCTTAGAATACAGATCACGATTCTCTCACGATTCTTTAAAATGGTTAAATTTAAAAAGAGAAAAATCAGCTGTAGACGGCGCATGCGCAATCAACACGCTGCTCGCTCCCGATGCTCAGGGCTGGTTATTCATTTAATACAGCAAGGGGCGGATGCTTTTCTCAAAGGGGCGGATGCTTTTCTCAAAGGGGCGGATGTATAGTTAACCATACATCCGCCCCTTTGAGAAAAGCATCCACCCCTTGCTGTCTTTATAACCATATATACATCTGCCCCTTTGAGAAAAGTATTCGCCCCTTGCTGTATTAAATAACCAGCCCCGAGCATTGGGAGCGAGCGGCGTGTTGATTGCGCTTGCGCAGTCCAGGCCGGCACTATGCTCTATGCTGACTGACGTCAGTTCTGGTTGCTGACATCAGTTCCGATATCGGCGCCATTTGCGTTTCTCGCAGGTTCCGTGCTTCCAACTGGGAGATCCGGAAAATCGAGCTAATCCAGCTTGCAGATCGTGCGGGGGGGGGGATGGGGGGGGGGGTTAATCGAAATTGCGATCTTATATATGATTAATCGTGCAGCTCTAGCGGAAAGTAGAGAATATAAACAGGATGGAGGATTTGATCCCTACTGCGCAACATAACCGTGAGAAATACACAAAGACCTGGAGCCTTTGCAACATGTTTATCCTCTGAGGGGAAAACCCTCCTTGGATCATAGATCACTCATGAGCTGCTGCTATAGTCCTGAGCCTCAGTTGTCCCCTTACCTGCTTCCCTTCCCCTTCCCTCGCCCCCTACTCTGCTCTTTCTGCTCTATTTCTGACTATATTTTATTCTCTGTTAATATTTAAGAATAAAGGGAAAAGAGACCCTGTTACCCCTTTGCACTTGCACGATAGTCATGTTACACTAGTTACCACTGAGCAAGTTAATCGCAATCTCTGTCTTGACTTGTACCAATGAGTAATAGGATAATGTAATATGTTCATTGATGTATTACGAACTAAACTACATGTTTACAATCTCAATTACCTTTATACTATTGTTGTAATAATGGGGTCTCGCCCTTTATTGATGTTCAATAAAAACTATATTTGGAAAAAAAAAAAAAAAAAAAAAAAAAAAAAAAAAAAAAGTTGATCCTACTGGATCCCAACTATCAAGTCATATTACGTTTTATGCAAGGGGTTCCTCACTCCATCAACCTCTCAAATCTGAGTTGAAGACACGGACGATATTCAGAATGATCATCCAGAGTCACCTTATACAAAAAAAAAAAAAAAAAAAAAAAAAGTATAAATGTTTTCAGTCACACCACTTTCACCATGGATTCTTTCGGTCCAATAAGAAATATCTGTGAATATTGGAAGAAAGCTGCATGAATGTAGTGTGTAATTTTTGAATAGACCCCTCTGAAAAGTTAAAGTCTCTGAAAACTCCAAACATTCCTCAAGTGGTTGTTGAAGCAGTGGCATACTATCCATGGTTGCAACATATTCACAGCACACAGGCCCCGAGGAGGCCCACTGTGCTCTGACACACACTGCACCCATGGAAGCCTTAGGACGCCAAGATGGGGGAGCACCCTCACCTGTGTACTATAAAGGGATCCCCTGCACACACAACCAACGGCAAGGCGAGCAGAGGGGAGGCCAGTCCCAGAGAGAATATATGAGCAGAGTGCTGCATCGATAACGAGAAGTGCTCAGTTAAGCAGCGGGAACCTCAGCCCGCAAATGGATGGCTGGACGATCCATGCAGAGTGCCCGCCCTGCCACCTGGCTGGAGCAGGGGTCAGACAGGAGGCTGCGGGAAGGAGAAAGAAGGGGAGGAGGGGAAGCCGAGCATTGGAGGTAAGCAGGGGGCACAGGGCACATTCTTTGAAGTGGCAGGATGTATCCGGCGACTCAGCTCTTTCGCTGTGAGAAGATCGGGCTGGGAAAAGATTCCTGCACATACTACCCACCATCATACACTCCACACCACTTTCCTGCATATACTACCCACCACCATCCACACTATGCATTCCTCTTTAACATTACCACATTCTGCACTATGAACGTCATCTCAGACTCTATTTAACCACACCCTCTAAGGCACGCCCAATATTTAGCACAATTTAAATCACGTCACGCTTCACTTTAATGTTCCTCAAGGTATAGTGCCCATTTGTGATCTTGCACACAGGCCCACTGATTTCAAGATACATCCTTGTGTTGAAGCATTTTGTTTTGGAAAACATCTCTATCTCACTATACAGGCAGTCCCAGAGTTACAAACATCTGACTTACGACTCATACTTACAGAGGGAAACAGGAAGCGGGAGGAAATCTACCCCTAGGAAGGGAAATTCACTCCTGTAAGAGTTATCATGGGAAAAGGAGTATCTACTGAAGCTTTATCACCAATCCTTGTTTCCACAACAACCCAAAATTTTCAAAATCCAGTTGTCAGGGACAGAAAGTGAGGTGAAATCTTCTGACCAGGGGCTCAGACAGCAAAACAAACATTACAGGGGTGTTAACCCTTCCCTATGCTATCCAAGAAAAAAAAAAAATTATGTAAAAACACACTTAAAAAAAATGTTTTCTGTTCCAACTTGCATACAGATTCAACTTAAGAACAAACCTACAGAATCTTGTTTGTAACCCGGGACTGCCTGTAAATACAGGTGATTTCACAGACTATTACTACACCTTAGCTTAGTATTTCTGATTTATGTGCAATTTCATCCAAAAGAAAGTATTTAGGTTATTTTTTTGCCCTTTCAAAATAAAAAGAGTAAAAGCTATCATGTCATATAGTCTAAAGAGGAACAGCTTAAGGTAAGGACTTCTTACCAGATTTCTGTGTGGTAGAAACTTCAGGAATCTTAGGACAATACACCTCTGAAAAAAAAAAATGAAAAAAATAAAAAAATAAAAAATCATTGTTAGTGGAAATTAGCAAAATAGTAGGGTGCAAGGAAAGTATGCAATATAGAAGAATTGAATCTCTTTAATGTATCATCAGCAATTAGGCTCTACTCACACCTATGCAGGTGCAAAAATTTGCACGTGTTCTTGCACTTTGTGGTTCATCGTATTTAGGGCAGCCCATTCAACCAGATTTTCTATGTGTTTTTCCCCCAATATGGGAGAACCCCCTATATGCATTAAGAGAAATAATGGAGAAAATCCAACACCTGCAAACTAAAAAAAGCCAGTGGGATGGATGGAATATTGCAAGAAGAGATTAAACACGGCTCCCCAGATGTACATGCTGCAATATGTAGGGCCAAAACAACTAATCGATTAATCAACAACTAATCCATTATGAAAATAGCTGTCAACTATTTTCATAATCAATTAGTTGGTCAGCCGATTAGTTGGCCTGCATACAGAATGCATTATTTGTTTACATATCAGGAAAAAGAGTGAAGCACACATACAGCTCAGTACACCATCCATACATGTCAATAAGTGCCTGAGAACTTGTTAATGTGAATGTGTGAGGAGCAATGCCTTATGGGACATGTAGTCCAGGGCAGGAAGTGAGGGGTTCTAAAAAGGCAGAAATTTTTTACCTTGCTATAGGGGCACTCAATACTATACTTTGCAGCTTGCTGTTGGAGCCAGAAGCGTCAGTGGGTGACCCCAGAAGAGGAGAATTAGGGCTGCTCTGTGCAAAACCATTGCACAGAGCAGGTAAAGTATAGCACGTTTGTTGTTTAACCACAAGGACAGCCGATCAGTGGCATCTCCTCGCAGGGAACAGTCGGATATGTAACCAGGGCACTGATCATCAGTGCCCTGATTACAGTAAAGCCCCCCAGTGCTACCAATCAGTGCCCATTAGTGATGCTAGTCACTGCTGCCTTTGTGTCCATCAGTGCCTGCTCATCAGTGCTGCCAAGCAATGCACATCAGTGCCGCCTATCAGTGCAGCCTCATCAGCGCCCATCAGTGAAGGAGAAAAATGACTTATTTACAAAATTTACTGACAGAAACTAAGAAAAAAAAAAATTGTCAGATTTTTTTTTTTTTTTTTTGTAAAAAAAATAAAAAACCCAGCAGTGATTAAATACCACCAAAAAAAATCTCTATTTGTGTGAAGAAAATGATAAAAAATTAATTTGGGTACAGTGTTGCACGACCGCACAATTGTCTTTCAAGTGCGACAGCGCTGAAAGCTGAAATTGGCCTGGGCAGGAAGGGCATGAAAGTGCCCTGTAGGTAAGTGGTAAAAAAAAATAAAATAAAACCACCACACCCACTCATAGAACCCATAGCTATCCTGAACCGTGCGTCGGAAGCGGTTAAAGGGATATCGGTGGGTCCACTGATGCAGAAACTTTTCCTCTACGCAGATGATGCCCTCCTTTGCTTATCGGACACGTCTTCCTCTTTAGAAGCGGCCTTGGAAATGAACTGTTTCGGTTCTTTTTCGGGCATTCAAATTAAAATTGGACAAGATCACTCCTTTTTCCGCTCTCTCAATCCCTTCCACCGGTGGCAGCCCACATTCCATTAACCTCTGTAGACAAATTTAAATACCTGGGCATTGAAGTTCAGAGAGAACATTTAAAATTCTTAACTGATAACGTCTACCCAGTCCTCCAACGACTTATCTCTTGGTGTTAAGTGTGGAAATCCCTTCCCCCCAGTTGGGAGAATAAATCTACAAAAAAAAAAAAAAAAAATGATATTCCTACCTAAATTTCTCTATATGTTTCGCAATATCGCAGTCACCATTCATAGCTCCTTTTTTAGTAAACTAGACCAGGTAGTGGGTGCCTTAGTCTGGGCAGGCTTTGTCCCCAGGGTGGCTAGGGATACTTTGCAACTTCCCCTATCCCTGGGCGGCTTGGCACTCCCGTGCTTCAAGAAATACTACTGGGCCGCGATTATGTCAATCTTGAGGCGGCAATTCTGGGATCTTATGCGGCACTGAGCAATCTGGTGTTCAGGGGCCCAAAAAGTACACCCAGATATGACAACCCCGATGCGTACAACGGTGAGGGTATGGGAACAGATGTCAGCAGATCTGAGAGCAGAAAAATAGGATTTTTATTACAGCTTACCTGTAAAATCCTTTTCTTGGAGTACATCATAGGACACAGAGCCTTAAAGTGGTGTTCCACCCCAAAAAAAAAAAAAAAAAAAAAAAAAAAAAATGCATGAATGTGCCTAAAAAATAAAATAAATTTCCAAATTTTTTTTTAACTTACCTCTAAATGCCTGTTGCTAGGGGGTCCCTCATAGTCTGCCTCTTTCAGTGCCTGGGCTGGTGACATCACTTCCCCTCGGCGCAGGAAGTGCTCAGCTCTGCTCCCTCCCTCTTGTCAATCATCTGGGACACATTACAGGTCCCAGATGACTGAGCGGCCAATCGCGGCACATGGCACCGCTCGCGCATGCGCAGTGGGTGCCCGGCTGTGAAGCCACAGCCCGGCGCCCACAGTTGCAATGCCGGCGCCGCCGAACGGAGGAGGAGACGAGCGGCGCTTCTATCCCCCGCATCGCTGGACCATGTATTTGTATTTGTAGCTGCTGACTTTTAATTGTTTAAAAAAAAAAAAAATGGGAACTCCTCTTTAAGTAATTACTTAATGGGTTATAGGCCACCTTAAGGTGTTGACACTGGTAAAACCATTAAAAGGAAGTTTACTCCCTATATAACCCCTCCTCCTTCCAGGAGCACATCAGTTTTTTGCAGCAAAGCAATATACATAAATTGCTAAAAAGAGGGGAGGGACCTCTGTGTCCCATGATGTACTCCAAGAAAAGGATTTTACAGGTAAGCTGTAATAAAAATCCTAATTTTCTTTATCGTATATCATGGGACACAGAGCCTTAATTAATTACTTGATGGGATGTCCCATAGCAATGGCACTTGAGGGGGTGGGAGAAACAACCCGCAGGGTACACCCAGACTTGAGGATCTATACTGTTGCTTGCAGCACACTGCGTTCGAAGGCGATATCCTCATACCTCCTTACATCCACCTGATACAATTTTGTGAATGTATGCACTTAAGACCAAGTTGCGGCCTTACAGATCTAAACCATGGAGGCCTGATGACGCGCTGCCCAAGAAGCACTAACCGACCGGGTAGAATGCGCCTTACATTTAAACGGGGGAATCTTACCCCTTAAATCATACATTTGAATCATCACTTGCCGAATCCACTTAGCGACAGTGGATTTCAATGCTGCCTGTCCTTTCTTAGGACCCTCCGGCAGAATAAATAAGACATCAGTCTTACAAATCTGAGCAGTTTTCTTCAAATAGATTTTCACTGATCTCACCACATCAAGACAATGTAGTGACATTTCTTCCCTGGAACATGGTTTTGGAAAAAACGATGGCAGAAAAATATATCTTTGTTCAGGTGAAAATCTGAAATTACTTTTGGCAAAAAGCCTGGACGAGGGCGTAACACCACTCTGTCCTCATGAAAAATCAAATATGGCTCTTTACAAGAAAGAGCAGCCAATTCTGAAACCCTCCTTGCTGAGGATAGCAACCAAAAATAACAACTTTCTTGTCAGAAGGACTAGGGCAATATGTTGTATAGGTTCAAATGGCTGTTTTTGTAATACAGACAAAACTAAGTTTTAAGTCCCAAGGGTTCAAGGGAGGTTTAATGGGTAGACTAGGCAGCGTCATTCCTTCTATAAAGCCCCAGACTAAAGAATGAGTAGCAAGTGGTCTTTGCAATAAGACCGATAAAGCTGAGACTTGGCCTTTAATAGTACTTAAGGTCAATTTTATTTCTACCCCCAATTGTAGAAAGGCAAGAATTCTGCCTATGATTTATCTCTGAGGGTGCCAACCCTTGGATTCACACCAGGAAACATAACCCTTCCAGACTATACAATATATAGTTATGGAAACTGGCTTCCTAGCATTAATCAGGGTAGAGGTAACTGACCCGGAAAAGCCCATGTTTGTTTAGAATGTGGGTTTCATTAGCCAAGCCGTTAAATTTAGAGACCGTAAGGAAGGATGGAATATCGATCCTTTGAGAGCAGATCTGGCCGTAGTGGGCCCTCCACTGCCATCTTTACGATTTCTGCGTTCCATGACCTTCTGGGCCATGCTGGTGCCACCAGAATTAATCAGCTTTCTTTCCAGCTTGGTCCCGCAAAGAAGTCGAGGCAGCAACTGAATGGGGGGGGGGGGTGCATAGATCAGTGAGAACTGATCCCATGGGGTTACCAACGCATCTGTTCCGCATACGAATGGATCCCTTGTTCTGGCCACAAAGTTGACCAACTTCGTGTTGAACCTGGATGCTAGAAGATCTGCGTCCGGAGTCCCCCATCTTTGGCAAACAGCCCGAAATGTCGTGGTGAAGAGCCCATTCCCCTGGGAATAACTGCTGCCGACATAAGTAGTCCGCCTGCCAATTCTCTACTCCCGAAATGAAGAGTGCAGAAAGGCATGGAACATTCCTTTCTGTCCAAGTTAGAATATGGTTCACCTCTCTCTGTGCTGAGAGACTTTCGGTGCCCCCTTGGTGAATAATATAGGCCACAGCTGTGGCATTGTCGGATTGAATTCTGACAGGACAAACCCGTAACCTGAAAGTCCAGGCCTTTAGAGCCAGACATACTGCCCGAATCTCTAGGATATTGATGGGCAAGATTCTTTCAGTTCTTGACCACTGTCCTTGGACAGTTGTCTTTTCTAGTACTGCTCCCCATCCTGAAAGGCTGGCATCTGTCGTTAACCACTTTCTAGATGACTGGTCTGAAGGATTTTCCTTTCAGCAGGTTCTGGGTTAATAACCACCAAAGTGAGGCTTTGGACACTCTTGGGGACAGCCGCATTGGCCAGTCTAAAGCTTGAATTGTTTTATTCCAAGCAGACAGGATACGGTTTTGCAACCCTCTTGAATGGAACTGGGCATAGGGAACTGCTTCAAATGAAGCCACCATCTATCCCAACAATCTCATACAAAGGCGAACAGAAGGACCCTTCTTTGCCCTGACTACCTGAACCAGCTCCTTTATAGCAGTGATTTTTGCCTGGGGTAAAAATACCCTCTTCTGGGTTGTATTTATGACCAGACCCAAGTACTCTAGTCTTCTTACTGGTTTTAAAGAAGACTTCTCTAGGTTGAGGACCCAACCTAGGTATTCCAGGTAGTTGACTGTGGTGACCAAGCTTTGGTCTAAGCAGGCTACTGACCGGTCTATTAAGAGCAGGTTGTCTAGGTACGCTATAACAGTTATACCCTGGGCCCTTAATCTGGCCAGAGGAGGAGCCAGGACCTTTGTGAACACCCGAGGTGTAGTAGCTAGACCAAAAGGCAGAGCTTCAAACTCAAAAATGACATCTTTTCACTTTGAAACGCAGATATTTCTGATGAGCGGGGAAAATAGGTACATGCAGGTATGCATCCTTGATGTCTATTGATGCCAGAAGTTCTCCTCGTATGATGGAGACTACTGATCGATTGATTCCATGCGAAAAGATCCAATTTTTAGGAGCCAGTATACATCCTTGAGATCTAGGTTGGGTCTGACATCCATTTGATCTGAGGAAACGAGGAGACAAGAATTCTCAGAACTCTAGTTTGTAACCTAGAGTTATTGTGGAGACCATCCATCTGTCCTGAAAATCCTCCTGCCAGACCCTTCAGAACTGTAGCAGTCTTCCCCCCACCTCGAATGAGCAGGGGCGCCCCTTCATAAAGGAGCTTTAGAATTCTGTCTTGTAGACTTCCTCCCCCAGGGTTGACTGAGTTTTACCTCTCGAACCTGACGGTAGAGACCGTCGGGACTGCCTGGAGGCTGATGCCAATGGCACTGGAGAAAAAGCCTGTTTAAATGAGGGACGTTTACTCCTTTTCTTAACTGGCAAAAGGGTACCTTTCCCACTTGAGATTTTTTGGATATAAACTGTCCAAATCTTCCCCAAACAGCCGTACACCACGGAAGGGAAAACCAGCCAGGAGCTTTTTGCATGGCATTTCAGCTGACCAATTTTTCAACCATAAGATTCTACGCATATGCACCAACCAAGCGTAAGGCGAGAGGTCTGAAGAATAGAACCTGATTGCGTCAACGACAAAACACAAAGCCGCTGGCAGGTTGGCTAACTCCCGGGCCTGCTGTTCAGGGAAAATCTTGAGCACCTGCTTCAAGTGGTCTCTTAAGGATTGACATACCCAAATTGCCGCCACTGCAGGTTGAGCTACTGAACCTGCCAAGCAAAAAAATGTTTAACAGGAATTTTTTATCAGTTGGATCCCTAAGCATTTGAGCGTTGTCAACAGGACAAGTCAGACTTTTATTCACAGAGGATATAGCGGCGTCAATTGCCAGTATACCCCACATCTTTGTGAATTTTTCCTCCATTAGGATAAAAAGTGTTGAAAACTTTTTAGGAGGGAAAAAATGTTTATCTGGGTGATCCCACTCAGAATAAATAAGCTTTTCCAGCAAGAAAAGAACAGGAAAAGCATGCGCAGCTTGAGGAGGCTTCAGTGAACCCAAACAAGACGTGGGTTTTTCAACCGACTCAGTTACAGGTAAACTTAAGGTGGAGCAGACCATTTCAGTAAGAGATTGCACCAGCAATTTCCCAGCTTGTGAAGCTGAAGAGGGTCCTTCCCCACTTGATTACTCAGAAGAGAAGTCATCAGTCTCATCCCGGTCTACTGAGGGGGATTTGTCTCCCCTTTTCCAGAGTTCCTCTGTTTGAGGGTCCTGGGTGGTAGAAGGGGAGCTAATGCATTTTCTTCCACTTTGTGAAGATGCAATTAAGGCCATTAAATCTTTCCTCTAATCCACTTATGGTTGAGGAAAAAAAAATCTCCTGAGTAATATATACAGGGGCTGAAATGCCAGAAGCAGTTGCAGACCCTGACCCCGACGGCTCACTCTGACTAGCCTCCCTAGGTCTTTCAGGGGGAGATGGTGCTGCAGAGGGGGGGTCCTCAGCCTGAGGGAGCCCCTATTTCTCGGGGTATTTGTACCTCCCCTTCTGCCCACAGTGCCAAACACAAATGCAGAGGTACTACCAGAAATGCACCCACTGCTGAGCAAAATAGTCCAGCAACTGCTCCTATCAAGGCTCAGTCTGATGCTAAGTAAATGTTGCCTGGGAATGCCTGTGTCACCCACACTCACATGCCATCCATCTGCTCTGTGTCCCTCCTTGAGCTGTGCGTACCTGCAAAAGAGTGCACTTATAGCCTTGTATAGCCCCCCTCTTTCGCCCCCCCCTTGTCTTAAAAAAAAAAAAAAAAAAAGACCGCTTTTCCCGCGCAAGCCGAGGGCTCCGATCCTGATTGGATTGTCATGGAGGGGAGGCTGGGGTGGAGGAGAGAGGAGGGCCGGTGGATGAAGAGCCGCCGTAATGGTGGCGGGAGGTGGTGCGGCATACCGCCGACTGCCCTATGGCCTCTAGCCTGAAGGAAGCTGTGGGGGAACATTCCTGAAACGAGAAACCCCCACCCTTTCCACATCCTACCTGGAGCATGGGCTCAGAGGAGCGTGCAGCTTGTACACAGTGACAGACTGACAAGCATGGAAAGGTACATGCTCTTGACAGCCCCCAGTGACAACTTTAGGCATAGCAAACATTTACCAAAAAAGGAGAAAACCCACAAGAACTAGAAAAATTCCTTATGAATCTCCCTTACCTTATCCCACTGCAGAGTTCTGTGGTAACAGACCCAGTCTTCACCTCTCAAGGTGGGCTCCGTTTAGAAAACCTTCAGGGACTGGGGTCCCCTTTTTTTAAAAAACAGGGAAATCACAGCCATGGGCCTGTAAAGCACCCCGCCAGGAATATGGCTAAAAAAAAACAAATACTTTATCCCGGGGTCCAGCTCTCTAAAAAGAGAAGCATTATAGGCAAAACCTTGTTTCTTCAGGACACGAGGCCCGGGTACCATTCAATTCGGCCTGGAAAACTTTGAATAAATCCGGTTGCATGGCTTGCCCCAAAAAAGGAATATTCCAGCGGAGCTCAGCACAGCACATCTTTACTCGTGACCAACAACTAACACTGGAAGGAGGAGGGGTTATATAGGGAGTAAACTTACTTTGATTGGGTTTACCAGTGTCAACACCTGAAGGTGGCCTATAACCCATTAAGTAATTACTTAAGACTCTGTGTCCCATGATGTACGATAAAGAAATACAATCTCCCCATACACACCACTATGGGGAAATCCAACAACACACAGAAAATCCACTCCAGATCCTGCCCTATGGGCTCAGTATGAGATAAAAATCACACAACACATCATGCCCAAAGGACGGTTGCTTACCTATGATGAATTGCGACACGCTTTTCAGCTCCCTTCAACAATGTTTTTCAGACACCTATGTGACGGAAGTCACTTTGGGTGGGGGGGGGGGCTTGTGGAACCCAGCTTACCTTGGAGAGCTCTGGAAACTCAGTGTCCAGCTCCCCCGGCCCTGCCTATGTGTAAATCCCCCTGTGTCCATTAGGAGCATCTATGATCTGTGCTAGTCGGTTTGGGGTGTGGCTGTGTCCCATTGTTCTGCTGTGTCTGCCTTAGAAGTGTATTATGGGATGGATGTTTGTATTGGGTGTTCCTGGCATGTAAACCGGGGGCAGGAAAGAGAGGGGGGGGGGGAATCCCTCCAACAGGCATCCCTGCTGATAAGCTGCTCTACTGTTCACATGTTTTAATGCCTGTGTGTCCCTAAATGCTGATTGGACAGTTTATTCCACCCTGAATCAAAGGGAGGGGGAATTGTCCAAGTTGAATATCTGTTGCTACATCTGTTTGAATAAAGAGTCTGTATTCACCCTTAATTGCGTTACGGCTAATGACTGGGTGCTCTGTGGAATCTTGGATCGCATGGTACTGGACAGAGGAAGCATTTACACAGGGGTCAGACTCATCTTGAGTACTGGGGGGGGGGGGGGGTGTCCATCACAATTGGTTGGCAGCGGTGGGATCGTGCTTCCTTGCCTTAAACACATCCAAACCACCACCAGGGTCCATGGACTGGATAGCAGGAGAGAATAGGTACAGATACCAGCCGTCACGGAGGAGGAATTCCAAAGGAGGTTGCGAGAGATCCAGATACAGCACAGGTGACCAGTATCAGGGCAGGTCCTGCTGGGATGGTATGATTCTGTCCGCCTACAACTCTAAGAAAGCGCTAGCTCTTGAGCAACACCACCAGGAAAAAAGGGTCCCCTCCGTCCATGTAAAAGGTACTGGTCACAGTATGAAGTGTGAATGCTGTTATTGGGGGAACAACCGAACCAGGAGTGGACAGCTGAGCCCTCCAGTGGTATGTATGGTATGTAGTCCAAGTGTGCCTGTGGACAGCGGATGACAGCCCCACGGAAGGCTTTGACTACGGTGGCCTGGGACTGTTGTACTGGAGGCTGTCCAAGGACCATGACTTTGGCAGTGATCTGGAGTGCGGTTTGGAGGAAATCATGGATTACATAGAGTGAAGACTGAATGTCTTGGGAGTGCTCTAGGCACAGGAAGATTTTGAGTTTCTGGCCGTTCAGGAATGGGAGCTGGAGATCGCCTACAGACAGCTGCTAGACTCTGCTCAGCAGCAGGGCAGGGCTCCCTATGCCTAGGACTATGCAGAAGTACCAGCCGACAGTAGTACCACTTCCAGCTATGCTCTTATGGCAGATGCAGAAAGTTTTAACGCATCTGGATGAACCAGTTTTTGCACAAGACAAGGTTGGATGGACGAATGTGCCTGTCCAGCAGCATGCCAGAGAATCGGCAGTGGAAACTCCGGAGATTGCTGTCCCAAAGCTGAAAAGGGTTACTAAACCCTCGCTTTTTTTTTTTTTTAAATAACAAACAGGTCATACTTACCTCCACTGTGCAGTTCCTTTTGTACAGAGTGGCCCGATCCTCCCTTTCTGGGGTCCCTCATCGGCTCTGGTAGCTCCTCCCCATATCGAGTGCCCACCTCGAAGAAGAGCTTTTGCGGGCGCGCTCCTGAGTCCTGCGTCCATAGACACAGAAAGCAGGACTTGGCCCCGACCCCCGCATCATTGGATTTGATTGACCTCAGCAGGAGCCAATGGCTGCGCTGCAATCAATGTATCGAATCAGGACACAAGACCCTAGCTAGAGCTGGTGTGCTTGTCCCCGGGGAGAATAAAACTGGGTTTGGGTAAGTAAAGCGGGGGCACTGGGGGGCTGCAGCAGTACAGAAGGTTTTTAACCTTAATCTATAGAACGCATTAAGGTGAAAAACTGCGCTGACAACAGGGCAGAGCTCTGCTAACCTTTGCCCAGCACCAATAGCATCTTCTGGGTTCCACGGACAGGAGATGGTGAACTTCTATCCCCAGACACCAGTTCCAGAGACTGGGGATTTAATAGACTTGTCTGCTGAGGAAAAAACAACCTAATGAACCTTCAGCAGAAGAGCTGGTCGGGGCTCCTTTTGCATGAATTACTGCATCAATGCGGCGTGGCATGGAGGCGATCAGCCTGTGGCAGTGCCGAGTTTAAACGTGATAAAAATGCAGTGGACCAACACCAGCAGATGACATGGCTCCCAAAATCATCACGGACTGTGGAAAATTGTGCATTTAATTTGGAAATGAAGGCCCCAGAGTCTGGAGGAAAAGTGGAGAGGTACAGAAACCCCATCACGCCGTTAACAGCTGATCGGGAAATCAGCTGGAGTCCCCGTTCCGTATTGTGCATGCGCAGCCCGGCTCGGCAGGGTGGATTTGATTTAATACAAGTCTATTTAAATCACTAGTAAAAAGGCTTGATTTAAATCAACTCTATTTAAAGAGGAAGTAAACCCTGATGGGTTCTACTTCCTCTTTATTTCCCTGCAAAGTTAAAGCATAATGTGCTACTATGCAGCGCATAGTAGCCCATTATGTGTCACTTACCTAAAAACTAAGCCTGCGATGTCACTGCTGTCCCCGCTGGCTGGAAGCATCCATCTTCAGCTCTCTTCCTTCCGGGGCTGCGACTCCGGCTCAGTGAATGGCCAGAGTCACGGGAGCCGCCAATCATGGCATGATCCCTTTACTAACGGCACAATCGCGCCCTTTCTAAAGTGCGCATGCGCCGACGTTGGCACAAACGTATATTGTAAATATCTCCTAAACCCGTGTAGGTTTAGGAGATATTTCCAGCACCTACAGTTAAGTCATAATATAAGCTTACCTGTAGGTAAAAGTAGTTGTACAGGATTTACAAACACTTTAAATCATAATTTTTAAAGAGCAACTGTCATTTGTGTCCCACAGCGGCTCCTCCTCTGACCTGCTGTTGACTCACCGACAGTCCCATTCACTTTAGTAGGATGGCTTGTGATGCAGCAGTGACACAAACAAGGCAAGGGACGTGGCGACAGCAGGTGAGTGGATGTCTGCTAACAGGCGCTGCCATGGATGTGAAATGACAGGTGCACTTTAAATGTAAGGACTTATTCTTACTGGTAGTTAGAATCTTTAATATTTTCAAACAAAAGGAAGGTTTCCTATTTAGAATAATAAGCTGTCAGATTAGTAAAACAGCGATATCAGAACCGATTCAATCATACAGTTTGTAGTGTACATAGACAATACAATGAGATAAAGTTTGTTTTATCTCATAGTTACTGTGAAATTGTGTGAATGCATTAATGCAGTGTATGTTATCTCAGCTTGCAGGTCTGGATTGGATTCATTGAACGAGTTTACCAAAAATGTAAATATTGCAGAATATACAGCCTCATGCCACAAAACTAAGCTCCATTTCATGCTGAATAAGCTAAATTATTGTATCTTAAATAGAATACTATCTTTAGATAGATTTTTACTCCAAAAGCATTTTATTAAAATAAATTTAATAAAAATAAAAAAAAATAAAACAAAATAAAAATAAATATAATAATTTAAAAAAAAAAAATCATTGATTTTTATCCACCCTGCGGCTCGGGCATTTTTCGACTGAGGGTACAATCCGGTAGAACAGGTGGGGGGGGCACTTTACCAGGGTGAGTGGAAGCACTCGGACGGCACCACAGCTGCTCAAATGCTTCCATCTGACAAGTAAACCCTGCTGCTTGCCGGGGCTAAAGGATTTAAAAAAAAAAAAAAAAAAAAAAACACACACAACACACACACACACACCTGTCCGGCGCCCAGAACTGTATGTCATGGACATAGGGCTGAAACAACTAATCGAATAATCGACAACTAATTGATTATGAAAATAGTTGTCAACTATTTTCATAATCGATTAATCGGCCAGCCGTTTAGTGGGCCTGCATACAGAATGCATTATTTGTTTACATATCAGGAAATACAGTGCAGCACACATACAGGTCAGTACACCCTCCATACATGTCAGTAACGGCTTGTGAATGTGAATGTGTGAGGAGCAATGCCTCATGGAACATGTAGTCCTGGGCAGGAAGTGAGTGTGTCTAAAAGGCAGAAGTTTTTTTACCTTGCGATAGGGACATGCTATACTATAATTTGCAGCTTGCTATTGGGGCACTCTGAAGGCAGGATGAACCAGAAGAGAAGAATCGGGGCTGCTCTGTGCAAAACCATTACACAGAGCAGGTAAGTATAACATGTTTGTTGTTTAAAAAAAAAAAAAAAAAAAAAAAAATACTTTAAAGACCGTGCAAGGAAGACCAGCATCTGAACCCGGTGGAGGCTGATAGAGTGGAGGCAATAGAAGGCATTACAATTACATTTAAAAAACTTTTACATGGAAGCAAGCCACATTACGTGGGAGCAGGGCACATTACATGAGCCCCAGTGTGAAAGGGGTCTAAAAAAGAAAAAGAAAAAAAAAAAAAAAAAAGTGATTTCTGAGTCTGATGATATTTACCAGATTCAACCTCCAATAGTACATTTATATCTCTTCTGTCTGTCATTCTCAGAGTGGATTAAAGATTTTGCTCCCTAACCATATACCGTAGTTGGTTATTTATATTTACTACTGCGTATAATTTTTTTAAAAATAAAATTGCCTTTTTTTTTTTAAACCTTACATATTAAATTATACACCACACTTTTTTTAAGGTTATTATCCGATTAATCGAAACAAATCGGCCAACTAATCGATTATGAAAATAATCGTTAGTTGCAGCCCTACGATGGGCATCAAGCGATATGAATTGTGCATCCCTGTTCTATCTTTTCCACTTGGCCCTGTACAATTCCTACATGGTTTATCACAAGTCCACACAAAGACCCATCACCTTCTTACACTATCAGAAGGAGATTGCCACATCCCTGATCAATAAAGAAAGCCCTCTACCTGAACAAATTTGCTCCGATGCAGCGAGCAGGCTCCAAGAAAGACATTTCCTCTATATCCTCCCTCCAACCCCCCCAAAAAAAGGTTGTGTATGCTCCAAGCAATGAATTTGATGTGACATCCGATACAGTTGTCCCCCAGTGTCCCTCCCAGCCTGGCCTCTATATAGGAGAGTGCTTCCATTTGTACCAATCACCACCATGCTATTAGCAACCTCTATCTGCCATGTTTCTGACCGCTGCCTGGACTTATTTGTCTGCCTCTGCCTTCCACCTGAAATGCCTTTGGCCTGTTAATCGACCATGTTTTTTGCCTGCCTCTGGGACTGATCTTTTGTACTCCCACTGTAGTAGTGTTTCCGAGTGAAGAAAACTAAGTTTTTGGTTTTCTTCGGGATTTGTAATTCACAGATCAGGGTCTGGAAACTTCAAAGAGATTTGGGTTGGAGGAAGCTTCTACCCCTTTGTCCAAACTTACCCAACCAAGGCCCTAAGCCTAATATTTCTGCCTGGACCAATCCTTTGGCCACATCTCTGCCTGTACTGACTTATGCATTTTTATGGACCATGTCCCTGCATTCTGCCTGGACCAATGCTTTGCCTGTTTACTGACCACGTCTCTGTTTGGCACCAGTACTGACCCATCTGCACACCATGTTTTGCTTCAGAGTGAGTCATCAAGAGAAACAGGAACGTCCTATTTCCACTGACGATGCTCTCTGATGTGAAGCGTATTGGGCGGGGCCAGAACCTGTGACATCATTACGCCTGCCAATGCTGGCTGTCAGTGAGTTGTTTGCCTGTGATTGCATGCATTTGATTTTACCAATGTAAGTACCCTTATACATTTTTAATAAACACATTTGGCAGTATTCACGCTATGTGCAGCCTTTGTTTCTCTTCTTGCATAGCAGCTGGGGTCTGGAGTTATTATATACGGAGTCATTGGATACCTGTGACTGGGATGCAACAGACTAGAGCTAGAGAACCATAGGACACCTGGGAGGTGTCAGTTATATATGCTGGTTTGATCCCTGAAATTGGGGATCCATTTTTTCTGGTAAGAGGCTTAAGTGTGGTGGAGGGCAACATGTTTGTGTTAAATATTCAGTACCCTTGCCTCTGTTGGTGGAATTAAATTGCATAGTCACATTTTGGGAAGATTGGACACATTAGGTTGGATTTGCACATATCTACTGGATATGAATTAGCATTTTCTATCTGTACATAGCCACATGAATTTGTATTTTATATGTATTTACATACATTTGCACTGCATCAGTTATAAGGTTTAGTGTATATGAAGAAACGCACAATATTTTGGATATATTTTCTTGGATCATCTTATGTATTCAGATGATATATGGGTGCGGCTCTTAATTACACTTTAGCGCAAAAAAAAAATAAAAAAAAAAAAAAAAAAAAAAAAATAGTTTTTGATAAAAGAATGGGCTGCACTATGCCAGATAAAAAAAAAACGCTCAAAAATGCCCAAAAGAAACGATGCAGGAACATGAGTTTCCAATATGTGAAGATGTGAATGGGGCCTGACAGTTGAGAGTCTCCGTCTACTCTCTCCTCTGTACTTGTATAAAGATGGCTATACACTATACAATCTGACTGTACAATCTCTGTACAAATCCCTTTACCAAAGCTATGGAATAGGAGGACTCACCTGAAGAATCTATTTCAATTTGTATCAAATTAGATAGGCCCTTGCAATGATGGTAGATCTAAAGCAGATTGTACAATCAGATTGAACCGAAAGTGGGTAGAATAAAACAAGAGGTAATGTAGTAATTAAGGAGGTGTAGTCCAGACTAATAATACACATCTATACTGTGATGCAGCAAGCCAGTTCATGATGGGAGATGACCTACAGGAAACAAAAAGCATTCTCCACTTGAACACCAGGCCTTTTTCTGACACTTTGTTTAAATAAAAATACATTTTTGCCAGAATATTACTTAAACCCCCAAAACATAATTAAAAAAAAAAAAAAAAACAGAGACCTTAGAGAATAAAATGGTGGGCGTTACATTTTTTATGTCACACAATATTACGCTAAGTAAATAGATAACAAACATGTCACTGTGGGTAGTGTTTTTATCCTTAAATAAAATATAGTGACTAAAGGAAAAAAAAACAGTGGCGCTTAATTTATAACGCAAATATCTATTCAATAAGTCACAAAAGTCCATAGAATTTTCAAAATGTCCTTGACTTATAGTTTCTTCTTATTCCATCCACCACACCAAAGTGTTAGTGACTCCACACCCTTAAAAAATGCACTCACCGACTCCCAATGCCTACACTTGCGTGTCAGGCTAAAGCACTTTCAAACCACACAGAAAGGGTTAAATTGACAATCCGATATCCAAATGTGTATGCAAGGATCACGCCACATGTAAAATAATAAAGGTGCTCCAATAGTGTAAAAAAGTATAAACAAGTTTATTACGAACACTTCAAATCTTCAACCATTACACTCACATTTCACAAAATCCAAAGCCAGCAAAAACTCAGAATCACAGCAAGCATTTCTAATGGATAACACAGTGTTGGACTGCGGTCACGGCGGACCCGAGGTGTGCAAGCATTATATCGTATCTCTCACCCCCTCCTCGGTGTCTGGCCACAGTATCGAATCACCACTTCCTAGTTCGGCTTCAAGCGTCACTGGTGATGATTTTCGTACAGCCACGACCCTGACACGTTTCGTCACAAACTGACTTATTCATGGGATTGGCTGCACGGGACGACAATCATTCCTTTTTATATCCCTCATGCCAATCAAATGCAGGAGAACCCTACACAGCGCCTGCGCACAGCTCGTGTCCCCGCAGACGCAATATCCCGGTCATCTAGATCATAAGTGAGCAGTCATAAGACATAACTTATATCATCTACAATACAAGTATATTTCTCCCACATAGACCATATGATAGATTACTCAGACTGTAGCCTCACGGTCACCCTTACATGATTCCTTTTAGGTATATATTTCTCAATATACCCTACAATCATATATATCAGTCTGCTGGTTCAAACCATTACTAAGAATAAAACATTAAAAATGTTAATTAAAAAAAGGTAAACCTACATTATATGAGATCATATAAGCCCATATTCCAAGAGTGACACAAATAACCAGTCATAACATCCTAAACAACCACTAGTAGGTGCTAACTATAACTAAATTCTGTGGAATCGATGTTGTATACGGTATCCATCTTGGAGAGGTTCAAATAGGGTAAGGGATTTGTCTCAAAGGGAAACTCAGTGCATTTTCCTTTTGAAATGTCTTGCCCTTAAAGGGTTAAATATTGAAGTAGACTTAAACTGTTTCATTAATGATTTTTAGTATGATACTGGGTTTTATGAATAGTGTAATCTATTTTTTGTCCATTATAATTTATGGTATGGATATTTTAATTAAAGAGAATTCTAGAGTTTTTAAGTGGGTGTAGGAAGATATGAGTATTACCCCACATATTTGTTCATGTTTCAATATACTTTACACAAGTAACTGATATACTTAGTTGTAAAGAGGAGGGGAGAGAGTAATTTAGTTATAGCTAGCACCTACCAGTGGTTGTTTAGGATGTTATGACTGGTTATTTGTGTCACTCTTGGAATATGGGCTTATATGATCTCATATAATTATGTAGGTTTACCTTTTTTAATTAATAACATTTTTAAGGTTATTCTTAGTAACGGTTTGAACCAGCAGACTGATAAATATATGATTGTAGGGTATATTGAGAAATATATACCTAAAAGGATTAATGTTAGGGTGACCGTGAGGCTACGGTCTGAGTAATCTATTATATGGTCTATGTGGGAGAAATATACTTATGACTGCTCACTTATGATCTAGATGACCAGGATATTGCGTCTGCAGGGACACGAGCTGTGCGCAGGCGCTGTGTAGGGTTCTCTGGCATTTGATTGGCATGAGGGAATAAGTCAGTTTGTGACGAAACATGTCGGGGGCGTGGCTGTACGACAATCATCACCAGTGACGCTTGAAGCCGAACTAGGAAGTGGTGATTTGATACCGTGGCCAGACACCGAGGAGGAGGTGAGAGATACCATACAACGCCTGCACACCTCGGGTCTGCCATGACACTGTGTTATCCATTAGAAATGCTTGCTGTGATTCTGAGTTTTTGCTGGCTTTGGATTTAGTGAAATTGAGTGTAAAGGTTGAAGATTTGAAGTCTTCGCAATAAACTGGTTTATACTTTTTTACACTATTGGAGCACCTTTATTATTTTACATGTGGAGTGATCCTTGCATACACATTTGGATATCAGATTGTTGATTTAACCCTTTCTGTGTGGTTTGAAAGCGCTTTAGCCTGACACACAAGTGTAGGCATTGGGAGTCGCATAGTTGCCAACATTGTAAAAAAAATTTTAGGGACACTTTTTTGGCTGTAGGCAGGGTCTTATTATAATTAGGGCCAGGGCATGAGTTTGTAGGTGTGGCACAAGGGAAAAGGAAAACTGCGGAGAGCGTCGCAGCGAAAAATGGGTGGGCGTATTTTAAATGGGCGTGGCTTAAAGGGGTGTGGTAGGCGTCTGAGATGAACGAGGGATGGAGGGAGCGAGGGAGCGGGGGGGGGGGGGGGGGTGGAGGGGAAGGGATGGAGAGAGAGGGAGGGATGGAGGGACAGCAGAAATGTGTGTATTCCAGAAAGTTTAACAATCAGCACATAAAGATACTCCAAACACCTGGTGTTAGCACTTCAATCATCCAGGCACCATGGCTGTTATGGTGTCAGGATGATTGATGTGCATTATTTCTATTATTACATTGTAATATAAAATGAAATCATTCAACTCACCATAATGCCGAATCAGTGGGATCCCTGAGCGTGTCACCTGCCAGGTCGCCTGCCACCAGCCGTCCGTCCTTGCATCAGGTGTCCCAGCAGAGCCCCCCCTTACATCAGGTTTCCCCAGCGGAGCCCCCCCCTTACATCAGGTTTCCCCAGCGGAGCCCCCCTTACATAAGGTTTCCCCAGCAGAGCCCCCCTTAACATCAGGTTTCCCCAGCAGAGCCCCACCTTAACATCAGGTTTCCCCAGCAGAGCCCCCCCCTTAGCATCAGGTTTCCCCAGCGGAGCCCCCCCCTTAGCATCAGGTTTCCCCAGCGGAGCCCCCCTTACATCAGGTTTCCTAGTAGGTCTCCGCCGGCCGCGTGATTACAATAGAACGGGGCGGAGGGTGGTGGGAGCGAAGCAGGGCGGGGGGTAGGCGGGGCAGAGGGTGGACAGCGATACATGAGCTCCGTTTAGCCGCCCAGCCGTGTTCCCGGTCTTCTTAAAAATGGCGTCCTGCAGAGAATTGTGGAAAAACCGGATTTCTCGGGACATTTCCCGGGAAGCAATAAATTCGGGAAATATTCTAAATCCCAGAAATGTCCCAGGAAATTCGGGACAGTTGGTAAGTATGAGAGAGGGGAGGAGGAGAGGGCGGCTGACAGACGAGAGGAGAGGGGGGGGGAGCGGCTGACAGAGAGGAGAGGGGGGAGCGGCTGACAGAGAGGAGAGGGGGGAGCGCCTAACAGAGCAGATGAGAGACACACAGCGCTAATATAGGACATGCAGGGCTGGCGCAATTACTCAGACACTGCATCCACATGTGACCCGCTCCTCCAGGCGCATCATGTCCTCCTCTGTTCCGCACATGACCTGCTCGGCCGATCACAGGACACCCACCGCTGCCCATTGCTAAGCTCGGCTCATGGATGTTTTGGTCTGGACATTTGCAGGGAAACCGAAAATATATTTTTACTGCGCTATCCCAAAAGTGATCATGTGTGTAGGGTTTAACCTTAAATAATGTGAGAAAAAGCTGCAACTAACAATGTGAGACACGCACACTACAAAAATAAAAAATAAGCTGCGCTATAAATTAGTGAGTATAGAAACAAAAAAGTAAAGAAAAAACCATTGAAAAATTGTATGATTAAACATAAATAAGTATATGCAATATAATATCACATCAACATTCAATTTATCACTAGTGATGTGTGCAAAAAAAGAAACAAATTGTGAACATGAAATGTGTAGCAGAATGCAAAAGCTACAGAACAGAGTCCACTCAAATAGGCGACTTAATAAACAGTCTTCTAGAGGGTGACTTTGTAATTTTCCTGCCAGCGGTGACATGCAACTTCAACACTGAGGGTGGTGTGTGCTGGGGTACAATACAAAAGTGCCTCCACCCACGAAAAATGCTGCCGCTTACCAGCTCCTTAGATCTCTTTTTAGGGAGATCAAACAGGCCTTTGGCTCTCAACCCCAGCCTCGGGTCTTTCAAAAGCTGTCAACGCTAGAGGGGTTCCTCAGAATCTCAGCGTGAGATGTCATCTCATATAGCAGGTATGTGTTCATTAACCATAAAATGACATAAAACTTCCATAGCGTGATACGTTTTTAAAAGTTTAATGGAATAAAATCGTATTGCACTTACAATTATGCAGCAAAATTCAAGCGATGGATTAAAAACAGAACCACGAGCCGGCCGGCTCTCGTATGCTGCCCGTGGCTTCCGGGACTAGCGTGGTATGTGGTGACGTCAGCACGCCGCTTCTCCCTACGCCGTTTCGTCACAGATGACGTCTTCCTGTAGCTTTTGCATTCTGCTACACATTTCATGTTCACAATTTTTTTTTTTGCACACATCACTGGTGATAAATTGAATGTTGATGTGATATTATATTGCATATATTTATGTTTAATCATACAATTTTTCAATGTTTTTTTCTTTACTTATTTGCAGGGAAACACTAAAATCGGGAAAAGGGTTTAATGCCCGTGAATGTCCTGGGAAATTCAGGACTATTGGCAACTATGGAGTCGGTGAGTGCATTTCTTAAGGGAGTGGAGTCACTAACAGTTTGGTGTGGTGGATGGAATAAGAAGAAACTATAAGTCCAGGACATTTTGAAAACTCTATGGACTTTTTGTTTATATTGTGGTAGATTCACTCACGTATGTGATTCACTTGTCACAGGGTGATTTAATTGTTCATTTATTACACAGTTTTTCACAGTTATGTTGAATAGATATTTACGTTATAAATTAAGCGCCACTGTTTTTTTCCTTTAGTCACTATATTTTATTTAAGGATAAAAACATAAAAACACTAGCCACAGTTTTTTAATACTTTAAGCGGCAGCTCTATTTCAGGTAGGACTTTCTGTTCTAGGAGCAGTGGTGGGAATTTAAGTGGGGGCGGATTGTTTAACTTAAATACCAACAAACATGTCACGCTTTAAAATTGAGCACACCCATGGAAAGGCGACAAACTACAGGTTTATTAGCGTTTACAGGTTACCACTTTAGATTCACAAAAGGGGGCCTGGTGCTAGAATTATTGCTCTTGATCTGACGTTCATGGTGACACTTAATATATGTGGTGTGATTGTGGTTAACGTACTGACGCAGGACCGACGGATGAGTTCGCCTTTGTGCACAGCAAAAAAAAGATTACCAAAACTAGAGTCTCTCTATTGGGGACACAAGACTACAATAAAACAGTTGGGTAGGGGCTTTTCTCAGGTTTTAGGGCTTTTTAGGCTCCTACTGTGCAGATTACCCCATCACTTTCAGCGACAAAAATATCTCCTCAAGGTCTAAATAGCAACATAAAGTTAACATAAACCTCCTTAGCATACAGCATGTTCATCACAGCGACCTCCCAACACATTATAAAAATACTGATCCCGGTTCCCTTTAGGACCATATACTGTAATCCAGTTTCCCTTTACCTGACTATGAGCAACAATCATGCTTTTGTTTCCCTCTCCGTGGTAGTCCCATTCATTTTCGTCCATCTTCTCCGTTTCCATTACCAGAGTGAACAGTCCGAAAATAGTTAGAAGGACAAAGCCTGCTCCCGCAAGATATGCAACAGTGAGAAGCGTAAAATAATATATCACAGAAGACCACCACGTTATAACACCCAAATGTGTCTAAGGCGGAACTCCCGGCTGCAAGTCAGCCTCAAAACTACATCTCTACGTCAGTTCGAGCCGCCCACATTACCACGACACGCCTACTCCTATCATTAAGAATGCTGTGATTGGCCAGAGAGCAAAGGTAATGACCATAGAGCTTTGGACAGAGCGGCAACGGTCATAGAGCTGCTGAATGCAGAAAAGGAAGTGTTGTGTCATGTGTTGGAGGGGGTGAGTGATTTAGCTCAGCGGCGAAGGTTCTTATACGGAAGGAACATGTTTACTTTGGTGAAACAAATAAATTATGCATCATATACTAACATTTGCAAATATCCACGAAATAGCTTGCAAGTTTGCGTTGAGACTTATAGTTTTAGAGACGACGCACGAATCTACCAATAACGAATGGTGGAGGTGGGACTACTTGTTCTTGTTCACAACTCGTACCTCTTAACTTTAGAATGAGAAAAGCAACATCTTTGGTGGAGGAGTTTATTCACACAGAAAAAGGTCAGCTAAGTCTACTTCACACGTGAAAGTAGAACTAAAGGCAATACAGTTTTTTATTTTTTGATTATATTATTTCCCTTCACTTCCTGTCTCCTAGCCAAAATAGACTGGAGTCAAGCACAGTTGCAAATCAGTGGTCTTGCTATCAGACAATTTTTTTTGGTTGAATATTTAACACAGAAAAACGAAATATAACGTAATGTAATATACAAAATAATGATTACACATACATCACCCTCTCTAACATTTACAATGCAGTATGATTTTACTGTGGACATTTAAAGATACAGAGTCCCAAATATCAACCCATTGGCTACAAACTGACATTTTTTGTAATACTTCAAAGTGGGTCAGAAACAAAATCTCCTATTGGACCAAAACGTTTACAATGCAGGTGTGTCATACACACCCCCCTCTATGATATCTTACAATACGGTATGATTTTACTGTGGAAATTTAAAGATACAGGGCCCCAAATACCAACCCATTGGCTACAAACTAACCTTTTTGCACTACTAAATGGGTTAAAAACAAAATCTCCCATTCGACCAATACGTTTACAATGCAGATGTGTCATACACACCCCCCTCTATGATATCTTACAATACGGTATGATTTTACTGTGGACATTTAAAGATACAGAGCCCCAAATTCCAACCCATTGGTTGCACAGTGACATTTTTCCAATAGTTCTAAATGGGTCAAAAACAAAATCTCTCATTGGACCAATACGTTTGCAATGCACATGTGTCATACACACCCCCCTCTATGATATCTTACAATACAGAATGATTTTACTGTGGAAATTTAAAGATACAGGGCCCCAAATACCAACCCATTGGCTACAAACTGACACTTTGCACTACTAAATGGGTTAAAAACAAAATCTCCCATTGGACCAAAACGTTTACAATGCAGATGTGTCATACATACCCCCCTCTATGATTTCTTACAAAACGGTATGATTTTACTGTGGAAATTTAAAGATACAGGGCCCCAAATATGAACCCATTGGTTAAACAGTGACATGTTTCCAATACTTCTAAAATGGGTCAAAAACAAAATCTCCCATTGGACCAATACATTTACAATGCAGATGTGTCATACACACCCCCTTCTATGATATCTTACAATACGGTATGATTTTACTGTGGAAATTTAAAGATACAGGGCCCCAAATACCAACCCATTGGCTACAAACTGACACTTTTGCACTGCTAAATGGGTTAAAAACAAAATCTCCCATTGGACCAAAATGTTTACAATGCAGATGTGTCATACACACACCCCTCTATGATATCTTACAATACGGTTTGATTTTACTGTGGAAATTTAACCACTAGCCTACAGCCCACCGTCATATGACGGCGGGACGGTAAGCCTCTTGTTCTGGGCGGACGTCATATGACGTGAGCCCGTTTAAACAGGGCATGCGCGCAATCGTGAGCGCGCAGCCCTGTACTGTCGGTGGCGGCGTGTCACTGAGACACCTCCCGTCACCGACAGGGGTGAACAGCCACTGGGCATGGCTGTTTACCACGTGATCGGCCGTGATGAAGTCACGGCCGATCACTAATGATACATCCCCGCATTGCACGGCGCATGCGCGCGATCTTGAGCGTGCTGCGCGTGCACGTCGGTGGCGGCATGTTCCCGGGAACACTGCTCGTCACCAACGATAGTACACAGCCATTGGCCAGGGCTGTGTACCATGTGATCGGCTGTGATTTATTCACAGCCAATCACTAACTGTAAACAAAGAGCTGTCACTAGCTGTTACTAACCCTTCTCTCCTCACACACCGTTTCCAGTGTGAGGAGAGAAGAGCCAGGAGCAGTGAGTTACAGATCTATGTATTGTAGTGGTAATGTAGTCTGCTTACCAGAAGGTGTTAAGGATTAGGCATAGATGATAAATTCTCAATAGCATCCAGCAAAACCAGCCCACTGGAACCCCTCATCAGACCACAACATCCGTGGGATTTCCTTCACATATAAACCTCTCCCAATGGTCACTTCAGAATTAGGCATCCAGGCATGTAGTCATCATATATCCGAGAAAAGAAAATGAAGGACCCATAGTGAAGCCCGTAATGATAGATAAAAAAACTTTTATTGTAGTAACTTACAGTTGAAGCTTAAAACAGCATGCATCAATGATAGGAACAAACGGCTGCAGCAATCAGCGTACGGATGTCAGCCTGCCTGACATGTTTCATCGTAACAGATGTCTTCAGAGGCATGGCTACAGCTACAACCGCACGCTATATATATGGTATGGTTAGTGGGTGGATCAGAGGGGATATAATCAAACTCATCACTAACAGCTGGGTAGGATGTGTGTCAGGATAAACCTGGTTAGCAACTGATGACGCGACAGCGCACGGCCAATCAGAAAAAGGAGAGGATAGGAACAAAAAGAGGATGGCAACAGATGACTCATTGGTTAACCTATCTCTCAGTGAACAGGAAAATTTAAAAATGCCAGATAAGCATGAACAGGCGACGAGGAAGAGCGCCGGCTGTGCGGTCCGGCTCAGGGACAAGAAAAAGGCTAAAAATGTATTTTTGATTGATCAGACAAAAAACCTGATATCATATAACTCAATATACACAATAAAAAAATATGGAAAAGAATTAACACCCGCACAGATAAGCTATGAGATTAACACCTGTCATGCAGTATAGATCAAAGGCATAGAATAAAACGCTAGACTTTGTATAACAAATCAGTGCCTGCATGGGAAAAAAACACTAACCTATGTATAACAAACCAGCGACTCACATGCAACTAAGCAATAGACATTGTGAATGTGATTAATCGCACACATTTCAATAAAAATACATGCATGCAATATACAAAAATACATGTGTTAAAATCAATACAGATGATTGTAAACATTATTAAAAAATATTGTTTTAAAAAATATTGTTTTAAAAAACTGACCTAGACCCAAGATTTGCAAATAAATAAAGGAGAAAAAACAAAATAAATAAATAAAACGAATAAAGGAGTGTATTGATGATAACTGTTATTAATGAAGCTATTAACATCCCACTCTACGTTTAACCCATATGGCGTATAGCATTTGCGGGTGTGTATCCATCGCGTTTCCAACCTCGAGATTTCTCTCTTGGTGTAACTACCTCTCCAATGGGGTGTGAAACGATCAATGGCGGTAATCAGAGTCCCTACTGGATTTCTGTTATGACATTCTAAATAGTGACGTGAGACCGTGTGCTTAGGAAAACCTTTCTTTATGTTTTTTATATGTTCCTTTATTCGCACATTCATGGCTCTCATAGTGCGGCCTACATACTGTAGACTGCATGGACAAGTCAATAAGTACACAACATTTTTTGAGGTGCAGGTGATGAAAGTATCTATATCATAGACCTTTGTGGCGGAGTTAGATTTAAATTGACAAATTTTCCTATTTTTATCGCCATTTATGCGACACACTTTACATTTGCGACATGGGAAAAAACCTTTTGAGTTCTGAAAAAAGGGGACCCTATTGGGGGCATCAAGAACTTTAGGGGCAACCTGCAGCCTTAGGGGGGTACTCCCCTATAGATAACTTGTGGGCGTTCAGGTAAGGATGGGCCCAACACTTTATCGTTTCTTAACACGGCCCAATGTTTTCTAAGAATTTTCTTTATATCGTAATGTTGTCGAGAGTAGGTGGTCACTAAAGAAAACTCATGAATATTATTATTCTTAGTGATTCTATCTGTGCCCTTTATCATAATGGCCCTATCCAAGCCGGCAACCTCATTTATGGTTTTGTCCAAGTCTGCACCAGAGTACCCCTTCTCCACAAATTTGGTTTTTAAGTCAGAGGCCTGCATCAAAAAGTCGTGTTTAAAGGTACAATTACGCCTTAGGCGAATAAACTGGCTTTTAGGAACCGCTTTTAACCAGGAGGGATGGTGACAACTCCCCTGACTAATATAGCCATTACGATCTGTCTCCTTGAAAAAAGTGGTGGTTGTAAATTTATTGTCACAGATCCGTATATTCAAATCCAAAAAATGGATAGCAACCTTGCTCATTTCGAATTGCAGAGAGATACCAAGGGTGTTCTGATTCAGCTCCTGCATGTAATTGGTCAATGATGTTTCATCTCCATCCCATAGGAGGAGGATGTCGTCTATATACCTGCCCCAGTACACCAATTCTGGCCGTCTGTCAGCATAGACGACATCCTCCTCCCACTTGGCCATGAACAGATTAGCCATACTGGGCGCGAATTTTGCGCCCATGGCTACACCTCTGGTTTGGAGGTAGCAAGAACCCCCAAACCAGAAGTAGTTATGCATCATGGCAAACCTTAGCAGGAGTAAGATGAACTCCCTCTGTGGGGGGGCCAGTTGGTCATCTCTACCAAGGAAGGTCTCAACTGCATGCATACCATCTGAGTGGGATATGATGGTATACAAAGAGGACACATCGGCGGTAGCCATGATGTAACCCTCCTTCCACACCAAGGTATCCAGTATCTGTAAGACCTGGGAAGAGTCCCACAAAAAAGAAGGGGTCTGGGATACCAGGGGTTGTAAAAATCCATCTATATATTTCCCAATACGGGAAGTGACAGAATCTAGCCCGCTGATAATGGGCCTCCCAGGTGGGTTAACTAAACTTTTGTGAATTTTTGGTAAAAAGTAAATTACCGGAATCCTGGGAGCCATAGGGACCAAAAAGGCTTTTTCTTTTTTGTTAATCAGTTGTTCGTTAAACCCCTTTTCAATAAGTTTCTGCAATTCCCTTTTATATCTGACAGTAGGATCATGAGGAAGGGGAAGGTATGTGTCAGTATCCTAAAGAATTCTCCTCATCTCTGAGATGTAGGCAACCTTGTCCAAGACAACAATCCCTCCCCCCTTATCAGCAGGGCGAACGATTATGTCGTCCCTATCTTTAAGGGTTTTCAACCCGTCCTGAAATTTCTGATTGTTTGGATCCCTCCGAATTTTCAATTTTTCCAGATCATTCAAGACTAGATCTTTAAAAACTGAAATAGATGGTGGCACAAAACCCGGCGGGTTGAATAACGAGGCATTCGCAAGGGCAGAATATCTAATTCCATTAGTAGTATGTTCGGATCTAGCAATGGGTTGAGACAGGAAGTGTCTTTTTATGCTCATCTTCCTGATATATTTCTGTACATCAATAAAAGCATTAAATTTACTCAATGGTTTATCAGGTGCATATTTAAGCCCATGATTTAGTACAAATTTTTCATTTTCAGTTAAAGTGGCCTTGCTGAGATTAAAAATCCCGATATCGTTTACAGTCTCCTTCTTTTTCGTTCTGTGCCTCCTCCCCCCTCTGGGCCCTCTTTTGGTTCGCCGTCCCTCTTGTTCTTTTGGGAACCCTTCGGAAAAAAAGGGGTGGAAGGTGGACCCAGGGGGGGTGGAGGACCTCTAGGTGGATATTGAGAATTTCTAGGCGGATAATAACCAGGAGAATCCCAATTTGAGCGTTCTCTGGTGTGATAACCAGCCCTGGGAGTGTGCTGTGATGGATGATCCACAATAATTCGATTGTCATATCCATCATAGTAGTCAGTGTATTCCCTATTAACCACTTGCCGACCGCCTCACGCCTATATACGTGAGCAGAGCGGCACGGGCAGGCAAAATCACGTACCTGGTACGTGATGCCTTCCCGCGGGCGGGGGGTCCGATCGGACCCCCCCCGGTGCCGTAGGCGGTCGGCTCTTGTTCGCGGGTGATTGGGGGTCAGGGGGAGGCCATCCATTGATGGCCACCCCCTCCCGATCGCTCCCAGCGAATCAAATGCTTCCTCTCCCTCTGTAATGTAAACAGAGGGAGAGGAAGTGATGTCATCTCTCCTCGAGCCGGTCTTTTTGATCCGACGCCGAGGAGAGAAGACATCCAAGTAAGTGCACCAACACTACACTAACAGTAGAACACGCAGGCACACTTTTCACCCCCCCCGATCACCCTCCGATCACCCCCCTGTACCCACTGTCACTCTGACACCCATAGCAGTGTTTTTTTTTTTGCATTGGTGTCAGTTTGTGTCAGTTATAAGTGTTAGGGCAGTTAGGTTAGCCCCCTTTAGGTCTAGGGTACCCCCCTTTAGGTCCAGGGTACCCCCCTAACCCCCCCTAATAAAGGTTAACCCCGTGATCACCCCCCGTCACCAGTGTCGCTAAGTAATCGTTTTTCTGATCGCTGTATTAGTGACACAGGTGACGCTAGTTAGGGAGGTAAGTATATAGGTTCGCTGTCAGTGTTTTATAGCGACAGGGACCCCCATATACTACCTGCTAAAGGTTTTAACCCCCTGATTGCCCCCTAGTTAACCCTTTCACCAGCGATCACCGTATAAGTGTTACGGGTGACGCTGGTTAGATAGTTTGTTTTTTGTAGTTTATTATAGTTTATTACAGTTTATTATAGTTTATTATAGTTTTAGGGCACCCGCCGTTTATTACCTTATAAAGGTTTAACCCCCTAATTGCCCGGCGGTGATAGAAGTTAAGTTTTTAGGATCAGATAAGGTCTGCGTCGCCCCAGGCAGCGTCAGGTTAGCGCCAGTACCGCTAAAACCCACGCACGCAGCATACACCTCCCTTAGTGCTATAGTATCTGAACGGATCGATATCTGATCCGATCAGATCTATACTCCCCAGCAGTTTAGGGTTCCCTGAAACGCAGTGTTAGCGGGATCAGCCCAGATACCTGCTAGCACCTGCGTTTTGCTCCTCGGCCCAGCCCAGCCCAGCCCACCCAAGTGCAGTATCGATCGATAACTGACACTTACAAAACACTAGGCACACATAACTGCAGCGTTCGCAGAGTCAGGCCTGATCCCTGCGATCGCTAACAATTTTTTGGTAGCATTTTGATACAGTCGCTGACAGTCAGGAGCTTTTTTGCCTGTGAGTCTCACTAGTGTACCCCTAAATTTAGAGGCCAAAATGGCAAATCGAAGGTACACTAGTGAAGAGGCCTACAGGTTTCTGAGCATGACAGATAGTGAAGAGGAAGTCACTCATCTGTCAGATTCAGGCTCAGAATACGATCCTGTAGAGGACAGCGGCTCCATGACAGATAGCTCTGACGACGGAGTTGTGGTCCCTGCTAAGGTCAGGCGTACCAGACCCCGAACTTATTCTGTCCTTGAAGTGCAAGAACCGCAGGGCTCTCGTATGGAGCAGAGAAGTACTAGTGCCGCTATTCCTTCTGGTGAACTGGCAAGCACCAGCGGCCTAGTACACCCTGGTCGTACATCCAGCACTGCAGTAACACTTGGTGACGTGGCGAGTCCCATAAGTGCAGTTCAAGCTGGCGAGGTGGCAAGCACAAGTAGTGTCCCGCTGCCACCAAGAAGACGAACACAGGCCCGTCGTGCCCATAGTGCCCTTCCTGCTGCATTCGCCAATCCGAATATGGTACCCACCACTTCTGCAGCACCCGTACTTCCCCCTTTCACTGGCCAACCCGGAATTCAGGTGGAAACAGTTGACTTTACGCCACTGGATTTTTATTCGCTGTTTTTCACCGAAGATCTCTATAGATCTATTGTGGACCAAAGCAATTTATACGCTGGTCAATACATCGCCACTATTCCCCAGTCCACCCTTGCCAGAAATTGGAGACCAATTACGGTCTCCGAATTTAAGATCTTTCTGGGCCTTTCCCTCCTCATGGGGTTGAATAAAAAGAGTGAGTTGCGGTCATATTGGTCCACTGACCCAATTTACCATTCACCCTTGTTCTCTGCCTCCATGGCCAGGGCACGATACGAGCAGATTTTGCGGTTCATGCACTTCAACGACAATGAACTCTGTCGTCCTCGTGGAGACCCTGCATACGATCGGCTCTACAAAATTCGGCCCCTCGTAAACCACTTCAACCAACGTTTTGCAGACTTGTTTACCCCCCATCAAGTTGTCTGCGTTGATGAGTCCCTGGTTAAATTTTCTGGCCGCTTGTCATTCAAACAGTACCTTCCCAGCAAGCGTGCCAGATACGGGGTCAAGATGTATAAGCTCTGTGACAGGGCCACAGGCTATACATATAGTTTTATGGTTTACGAGGGCAAAGATAGTCACGTAGAGCCGACAAACTGCCCTGACTACATAGGAAGCGCTGGCAAGATAGTGTGGGACTTGGTGTCACCCTTATTCGGAAAGGGGTACCACTTGTACGTGGACAATTATTATACGAGCGTGCCACTTTTTAGCCACCTTTTTGATCATCAGATTGGAGCATGTGGCACCGTGCGACCTAATCGCCGGGGCTTTCCCCAGCGGCTTGTAGATTCCCATCTTAGGCTGGGGGAGAGAGCCTGCTTGAAGTATAATAATTTGCTCGCTATGAAGTGGAGGGATAAGAAGAATGTTTTCGTTCTCACCTCCCTTCATGCAGACACGATGGTCCAAATTCCTACGGCGACTGGTGTTGTGGAGAAACCCCTCTGTGTCCACGAATATAACCTTAATATGGGAGGGGTGGACCTCAACGACCAGTTGTTGGCGCCGTACCTAATTGCCCGTAAGGCCAGACGCTGGTACAAAAAAGTGTCTGTTTATTTATTTCAATTGGCTTTGCTGAATGCTCATGTGCTATACAGAGCTTCAGGACGGACTGGATCCTTCCTTAAATTCCAGGAAGAGATCGTCAGAGCCCTTCTGTATCCAGACGGTGCTCCACCTCACCTTCCCCAACCAAATGCAGTAAGCTGGCTGCATGAGAGGCATTTTCTTTATGCCCTCCCGAGTACCCCTACCCAACGAACCCCCCAAAAAAGATGTGTCTGCAGCAAGCGCGGATTTAGGCGTGACACCCGGTATTGTTGTCCCCTCTGTCCTGGCAATCCTGGTCTTTGCATTGGTGAATGTTTTGAACGCTACCATACACTAGTAGAGTATTAGCGTAGGGTACAGCACTGCACAGACTAGGCACACTTCCACAGGGTCTCCCAAGATGCTGTCGCATTTTGAGAGACCCAAACCTGGTACCAGTTAAAAAAGTTAAAGTTACAAAAAAAAGTGTAAAAAATAAAAATAAAAAGTAAAAAAAAAGAAAAAAACACAAAAAAATATATAAAATAAAAAAACCAAAAATAGTTGTTTTATTGTTCTCTCTCTATTCTCTCTCTATTGTTCTGCATTCTATACTGCAATGTTTTATTGTTATGTTTTTATCATGTTTGCTTTATAGGTATGCAATTTTTTTATACTTTGTTTTTTTTATTGTTAACCACTTTTTTGTTTTCAGGTACGCCATTCAGCTGCAGAGCGGATTTATTTATCTTGACAGCAACAGCGTTTGCTCCCACGATACATAAAGCCGTGACTCCAGCGCTGTCGGAGGTGATTTCACCACCACAGTTACATACTTCAGCATATATGCCGAAGCGTGGGGGCAGCAGTGGGTGGAGGAGCGATTTGCTCCTGCCTTTTGCGGGAGGATGCCCCCATGCTTCGGCATATATATTTTTTAGGTAGGCACAGGTTGCGTTAAATGTTTTATTTTTTACTATTGTTTTTTTGTATTTTGCTTTGCAGGTATGGTAAGTATTACTGTTATACTGTAATGTTACTTTGTTTTTTTGTTAACCATCATTTGCTTAGCAGGTACGCCATTCAGTTGCAGCACGGATTTATTTATCTTGACAGCAACAGTGTTTGCTCCCACGATACATAAAGCCGTGACTCCAGTGCTGTCGGAGGTGATTTCACCACCACAGTTACATACTTCAGCATATATGCCGAAGCGTGGGGGCAGCAGTGGGTGGAGGAGCGATTTGCTCCTGCCTTTTGCGGGAGGATGCCCCCATGCTTCGGCATATATATACGGTGCATGTATGCCCATCATTAGAAGTGGGTGGATGAAGGGAGGTATTCTAATGGTGGGCATACCCACCGATCAATATCTTTTTTTCGTTCAGCCCACAGGCTGCATGAAAAAAAAGTTTACAATGTATGCCCAACAAGGACCAGCAACGTACTGGTATGTTGCTGGACTTTGAGTGGTTATACCAGAATGATGCCTGCAGGTTTAGGTATCATCTTGGTATCATTCTTTTCAGCCAGTGGTCAGCTTTCTTGTAAAAGCAATCCTAGCGGCTAATTAGCCTCTAGACTGCTTTTACAAGCAGTGGGAGGGAATGCCCCCCCCCCCACACCGTCGTCCATGTTTTTCTCTGGCTCTCCTGTCCCAACAGGGAACTTGAGAATGCAGCCGGTGATTCAGCCAGCTGACTATAGAGCTGATCAGAGACCAGAATGGCTCCAAACATCTCTATGGCCTAAGAAACCGGAAGCTATGAGCATTTCATAACTTAGATTTCGCCGGATGTAAACAGCGCCATTGGGAAATTGGGAAAGCATTTTATCACACCGATCTTAGTGTGGTCAGATGCTTTGAGGGCAGAGGAGAGATCTAGGGTCTAATAGACCCCAATTTTTTCTAAAAAGAGTACCTGTCACTACCTATTGCTATCATAGGGGATATTTACATTCCCTGAGATAACAATAAAAATGATTAAAAAAATAAATAAAAATGAAAGGAACAGTTTAAAAATAAGATAAAAAAGCAAAAAAAATAATTAAAAAAAAAAAAAAAGCACCCCTGCCCCCCCCCCCCCCTGCTCTCGCACAAAGGCGAACGCAAGCGTCGGTCTGGCGTCAAATGTAAACAGCAATTGCACCATGCATGTGAGGTATCACCGCGAAGGTCAGATCGAGGGCAGTAATTTTAGCAGTAGACCTCCTCTGTAAATCTAAAGTGGTAACCTGTAAAGGCTTTTAAAGGCTTTTAAAAATGTATTTAGTTTGTCGCCACTGCACGTTTGTGCGCAATTTTAAAGCATGTCATGTTTGGTATCCACGTACTCGGCCTAAGATCATCTTTTTTATTTCATCAAACATTTTGACAAAATAGTGTGTTTTAGTGTATTAAAATTTAAAAAAGTGTGTTTTTTCCCCAAAAAATGCGTTTGAAAAATCGCTGCGCAAATACTGTGTGAAAAAAAAAATTAAACACCCACCATTGTAATCTGTAGGGCATTTGCTTTAAAAAAATATATAATGTTTGGGGGTTCAAAGTAATTTTTTTGCAAAAAAAAATAATTTTTTCATGTAAACAAAAAGTGTCAGAAAGGGCTTTGTCTTCAAGTGGTTAGAAGAGTGGTCGATGTGTGACATAAGCTTTTAAATGTTGTGCATAAAATGCCAGGACAGTTCAAAACTAGAGGTCGACCGATATATCGGCCGGCCGATATATCGGCCGATATTTGGCTTTTTTTACTTAATCGGCATCGGCAGATTGTGCTGATAAAAAAAGCCGATAATAGCTTCAGCGGGACTTGCAAATGACTTCTGTAATATAAGTCAGTGCAAGTTGTCTGAAGTTTGTCTTCTCTCCCCCTCTGGGCAGCCTGCCAAGTCTGATAAGAAGATACATTGTATCTCTTTCAGGTTCTTTTTATCAATAGACTGAACTCCGTGGAGAAGCTCTCAGTTTAACCATTTAAAGACTAAATCTTTTCTGACATTTGTTGCTTACAAGTAAAAATCCTGTATTTTCTGCTAGAAAATCACTTGGAACCCCCAAACATTATATATATTTTTTTTAGCAGAGACTCTAGGGAATAAAATAGCGGTTGTTGCAATATTTTATGTCACACGGTATTTGCGCAGCGGTCTTTCAAACGCATTTTTTTTTTTTAAATTAATGAAAAAAAAAAAAAAAAATAAGCAGTAAAGTTAGCCCATTTTTTTTCGTCCAAAAGTTTTGATTACCTGTTTTTGTGTATTTAATATTTAAGATATAGTAATTTATTTTTTCATCTAAATTATACATACAAGTGAACTGATTGGAGGTTTGTTTTGTTTAATAAATGTTTAAATATAAAAAATTTTCTGTATCACTTATTACTTAAGGTTGCTTTCACACTGGAGCGGGCATGCGTTGATGGTAAAACACTGTTAGTTTTAGCGGCGCTTTACCGTCATTTTAGCGGCGCTATTCGGCTGCTAGCGGGGCGCTTATAACCCAGCTAGCGGCCGAGGAAGGAGTTAAATGCGCCCCTGAAGTGCTGCTGCCGAAACACTTTGCAGGCGCTTCGGCAGCGGTGCACATTCGTTTCAATGGGCAGGAGTGGTGGTATACACCGCTCCAAAGATGCTGCTTGCAGGACTTTTTTTTATTATCCTGCCATCGCATCGCCTCAGTGTGAAAGCACTCGAGCTTTCACACTGAGACTGCAGGGGAGCCGTTTTACAGGCGCTATTTTTAGCCCAAAAGCACCTGAAAAACGCCCCAGTGTGAAAGGGGTCTAACTGTTAGATTTTATGAGATGAAGGGAAAAAAAAATCGGCCCAATATATCGGCCCAAAAAAATCGGCATCATATATCGGCCATCGGCCACAGCGATTTCTAAATATCGGCATCGGCCAGGGAAAAACCCATATCGGTCGACCTCTATTCAAAACCCCCCCAAATGACCCCATTTTGGAAAGTAGACACCCCAAGCTATTTGCTGAGAGGCATGTCGAGTCCATGGAATATTTTATATTGTGACACAAGTTGCGGGAAAAAGACAAATTTTTTTTTTTTTTTTTGCACAAAGTTGTCACTAAATGATATATTGCTCAAACATGCCATGGGAATATGTGAAATTACACCCCAAAATACATTCTGTTGCTTCTCCTGAGTACGGGGATACCACATGTGTGAGACTTTACGGGACCCCAAAAACCAAGCCCCGCCTTCAGGCTTTCTAAGGGCGTAAATTTTTGATTTCACTCTTCACTGCCTATCACAGTTTCGGAGGCCATGGAATGCCCAGATGGCACAACCCCCCCCCCAAATGACCCCATTTTGGAAAATAGACACCCAAAGCTATTTGCTGAGAGGTATAGTGAGTATTTTGCAGACCTCACTTTTTGTCACAAACTTTTGAAAATTTAAAAAAGAAAAAAAAAATACGTTTTTCTTGTCTTTCTTCATTTTCAAAAACAAATGACAGCTGCAAAATACTCACCATGCCTCTCAGCAAATAGCTTGGGGTGTCTACTTTCCAAAATGGGGTCATTTGGGGGGTTTTGTGCCATCTTGGCATTTTATGGCCTTCAAAACTGTGATAGGTAGTGAGGAGTAAAATCAAAAATGTATGCCCTTAGAAATCCTGAAGGCGGTGCTTGGTTTTCGGGGCCCCGTACGCGGCTAGGCTCCCAAAAAGTCCCACACATGTGGTATCCCCCTACTCAGGAGAAGCAGCAGAATATATTTTGGGGTGTAATTCCACATATGCCCATGGCATGTTTGAACAATATATCATTTAGTGACAACTTTGTGCAAAAAAAAAAAAATTGTCACTTTCCCGCAACTTGTGTCAAAATATAAGATATTCCATGGACTCAACATGCCTCTCAGCAAATAGCTTGGGGTGTCTACTTTCTAAAATGGGGTCAATTGGGGGGGGGGGTTGTGCCATCTGGGCATTTTATGGCCTTCAAAAATGTGATAGGTAGTGAGGAGTGAAATTACAACTTTACGCCCTTAGAAATCCTGAAGGCGGTGCTTGGATTTCGGGGCCCCGTACGCGGCTAGGCTCCCAAAAAGTCCCACACATGTGGTATCCCCGTACTCAGGAGAAGCAGCAGAATATATTTTGGGGTGCAATTCCACATATGCCCATGGCATGTTTGAGCAATATATCATTTAGTGACAACTTTGTGCAGAAAAAAAAAAAAAAATTGTCACTTTCCCGCAACTTGTGTCAAAATATAAAATATTCCATGGACTCAACATGCCTCTCAGCAAATAGCTTGGGGTGTCTACTTTCCAAAATGGGGTCATTTGGGGGGGTTTTGTGCCATCTTGGCATTTTATGGCCTTCAAAACTCTGATAGGTAGTGAGGAGTGAAATAAAAAATGTATGCCCTTAGAAATCCTAAAGGCGGTGATTGGTTTTCGGGGCCCCGTACGCGGCTAGGCTCCCAAAAAGTCCCACACATGTGGTATCCCCATACTCAGGAGAAGCAGCTAAATGTATTTTGGGGTACAATTCCACATATGCCCATGGCCTGTGTGAGCAATATATCATTTAGTGACAACTTTGTGCAAAAAAAAAAAAATTGTCACATTCCCACAACTTGTGTCAAAAAATAAAATATTCCATGGACTCAACATACCTCTCAGCAAATAGCTTGGGGTGTCTACTTTCCAAAATGGGGTCATTTGGGGGTGTTTTGTGCCATCTTGGCATTTTATGGCCTTCAAAACTGTGATAGGTAGTGAGGAGTGTAATCAAAAATCCATGCCCTTAGAAATCCTGAAGGCGGTGCTTGGTTTTCGGGGCCCCATACGCGGCTAGGCTCCCAAAAAGTCCCACACATGTGGTATCCCTGTACTCAGGAGAAGCAGCTGAATGTATTTTGGGGTGCAATTCCACATATGCCCATGGCCTGTGTGAGCAATATATCATTTAGTGGAAACTTTTTGTAAATATTTTTTTTTTTTTTGTCATTATTCAATCACCTGGGACAAAAAAAATAAATATTCAATGGGTTCAGCATGCCTCTCAGCAATTTCCTTGGGGTGTCTACTTTCCAAAATGGGGTCATTTGGGGGGGTTTTGTACTGCCCTGCCATTTTAGCACCTCAAGAAATGACATAGGCAGTCATAAACTAAAAGCTGTGTAAATTCCAGAAAATGTACCCTAGTTTGTAGGCGCTATAACTTTTGCGCAAACCAATAAATATACGCTTATTGACTTTTTTTTTACCAAAGACATGTGGCCGAATACATTTTGGCCTAAATGTATGACTAAAATTGAGTTTATTGGATTTTTTTTTATAACAAAAAGTAGAAAATATCATTTTTTTTCAAAATTTTCGGTCTTTTTCCGTTTATAGCGCAAAAAATAAAAATGGCAGAGGTGATCAAATACCATCAAAAGAAAGCTCTATTTTTGGGAAGAAAAGGACGCAAATTTCGTTTGGGTACAGCATTGCATGACCGCGCAATTAGCAGTTAAATCGACGCAGTGCCAAATTGTAAAAAGTGCTCTGGTCAGGAAGGGGGTAAATCCTTCCGGGGCTGAAGTGGTTAAGGGGTTCATAATAATTGTTAGTAGGAAAATGAGCAGAATTATTCCTAGGTGGATGGTTATACTGAACGTGACCTTCCCTTCCATCATGGGTCCTAGTCCGCGGCTGCCTTGGTTTAGGTCCTTTTCTAGGACCCACCTTCTTCCAGCCATTCCCGGGCTTACTCCCCGAGAATTGCCAGCATGATGGGAAGGAATCACATGCATAGAAGTGGATTCAACGTGTGGTCTATTCAGAGACTCGTTATTTCCATTAGCCATAGCGGCTCTTCTAATTTGCCATTTAAAAACCTGATTGGTTCTGTAATCCTCCTGATCTCTGGAATACTTTTTCTTTTTCTTAAATTTCTGATCAATATCCTCTTTTTCCAAAGTTTTTTTAAGACTGTCAGACTTATTTCTATATTCATCTAGTTCCTTATAGGGTATTAATTTGGTTTTAACCTCACTGATCTCTTCGTCTAATTTATTAAGTTTTCTCCTTTTTCTCCCTATTAGAAAACGTAAGAGATCCAATCCAACATCGTTGAAATATTTATACCACCCAGGGATATCAGTGTCAGTGCTTCATTAATAACAGTTAGCATCAATACACTCCTTTATTCGTTTTATTTATTTATTTTGTTTTTTCTCCTTTATTTATTTGCAAATCTTGGGTCTAGGTCAGTTTTTTAAAACAATATTTTTTAAAACAATATTTTTTAATAATGTTTACAATCATCTGTATTGATTTTAACACATGTATTTTTGTATATTGCATGCATGTATTTTTATTGAAATGTGTGCGATTAATCACATTCACAATGTCTATTGCTTAGTTGCATGTGTGTCGCTGGTTTGTTATACATAGGTTAGTGTTTTTTTCCCATGCAGGCACTGATTTGTTATACAAAGTCTAGCGTTTTATTCTATGCCTTTGATCTATACTGCATGACAGGTGTTAATCTCATAGCTTATCTGTGCGGGTGTTAATTCTTTTCCATATTTTTTTATTGTGTATATTGAGTTATATGATATCAGGTTTTTTGTCTGATCAATCAAAAATACATTTTTAGCCTTTTTCTTGTCCCTGAGCCGGACCGCACAGCCGGCGCTCTTCCTCGTCGCCTGTTCATGCTTATCTGGCATTTTTAAATTTTCCTGTTCACTGAGAGATAGGTTAACCAATGAGGTGGCACTGAGTCATCTGTTGCCATCCTCTTTTTGTTCCTATCCTCTCCTTTTTCTGATTGGCCGTGCGCTGTCGCGTCATCAGTTGCTAACCAGGTTTATCCTGACACACATCCTACCCAGCTGTTAGTGATGAGTTTGATTATATCCCCTCTGATCCACCCACTAACCATACCATATATATAGCGTGCGGTTGTAGCTGTAGCCATGCCTCTGAAGACATCTGTTACGATGAAACATGTCAGGCAGGCTGACATCCGTACGCTGATTGCTGCAGCCGTTTGTTCCTATCATTGATGCATGCTGTTTTAAGCTTCAACTGTAAGTTACTACAATAAAAGTTTTTTTATCTATCATTACGGGCTTCACTATGGGTCCTTCATTTTCTTTTCTGGGATATATGATGACTACATGCCTGGATGCCTAATTCTGAAGTGACCATTGGGAGAGGTTTATATGTGAAGGAAATCCCACGGATGTTGTGGTCTGATGAGGGGTTCCAGTGGGCTGGTTTTGCTGGATGCTATTGAGAATTTATCATCTATGCCTAATCCTTAACACCTTCTGGTAAGCAGACTACATTACCACGTGGTGACGAGTGACTCTTTCTACATCTGCACAATATATTTGGTGATTGGATTCCTCCCACTCTTCAATTTCATTTTTGAACTTTTCAGCGCCGCAATAATTTTTATGCATGTGACTTTTTGTTTGTTATCTATGAACTTTGCTGGCCGCTTGCTTTTTTCAGTTCAGCGCAAATTTTTACTTGTTTTATGTATTGTAGTGTCTGCACCAACACCACACCTGTCCCATCGCCCCCCCCCCCCAATTGTCATCTGTCACCCAGCAGTCACCCCATAAAAGTGCACTTGTCACATAAGAGACTGCCATCAGTGACCAGTGGTGCAACCGTCACCCATCAGTGACCTGCCCTGTCACCCACCAGTGACCGTGCCCTGTCACCCGTCACCCATCAGTGACCTGCCCTGTCACCCGTCACCCACCAGTGACCGTGCCCTGTCTGTCACCCGTCACCCATCAGTGACCGTGCCCTGTCACCCATCAGTGACCATCAGCGGTGCACCCGTCACCCATCAGTGACCATCGCCTGTCAACAATCTGTGACTATCACCTGTCACCGTCCGTGGCCTGTCACCCATCAATGACCGTGCCCTCTCACCCGTCACCCATCAGTGACCGTGCCCTGTCACCCATCAGTGACTGTGCCCTGTCGCCCATCAGTGACCATCAGCGGTGCACCTGTCACCCATCAGTGACCGTCGCCTGTCAACTATCTGTGACCATTACCCGTCACCGTCCGTGTCCTGTCACCCATCAGTGACCATTGCCTGTCACCCATCAGTGACCATCACCCATCACACCATCACCTCTCAGTGAACGTCACCTGCCACCCATCGCACAGCCCATCAGTGACCGTCACCTGCCACCCATCTGTCACCCGTCGCACAGCTACCCGCCACACAGCCATGTCCAAAAGAGGATATACTAGTGAGGAGGCGTTCCAGATCCTCTCTATGACTGATGAGAGCACCGGAGAGTTCTCATCAGAGTCCAATTCTGATTCCGAATCAAATTCGGCATTTGAACCGATCGAGAGTAGCAATGATTCGGATGAAGAATGGGTCCCTCCTAAAAGGGCACGACACTCTGGAAACCAGGAAGCCGCCAGCAACCAGGATTATATTCCCAGGCCCAGTACCAGCTCTGCCGCCAGAAATAGGCCCCAGGAAGAAAGGCCCAGTACCAGTGCTGCTGCCAGCAATAGGCCCCAGGAACAAAAGCCCAGTGCTGCCACCAGAGATAGGCCCCACGCACAAATGCCCAGTACCAGTGCTGCCACATCACACCTGAGTACCAGCACAGGAAATTCAACTCCCCCAACTACTGGAGTGTCACGTCCCCCAAGAGCCAGGGCCGCTACATACATGCCAGATGGTCTTGCCAACCCAACATGGCTGCCTTCCAACTCGGGATCACCAATTATTCCCCCTTTCACAGCACAGCCAGGTGTTCAGGCCAAGACCCTAAATTTCACAGAGATCAATTTTTTTCACCTGTTTTTGCCTGACACTTTGCTGCAATTCATTGTGGACCAGACAAATTTGTATGCCCAGCAGTATATTGCCAGCAACCCCCAATCATCTTATGCCCGTCCGTTTGAGTGGAGAGAATTCAAATTGTTTTTGGGTCTCACCCTAAATATGGGGCTTACAAAAAAAAATGAAGGACATACCTATTGGTCCACCAACCCCATCCACCATATGCCCATGTATTCTGCCGTAATGTCCAGGTCCCGATATGAGATGATTATGAGATTCTTTCATTTTAATGACAACACCCAGTGCCCTCCCCGCAATCATCCAAATTCCGATAAGTTATGCAAGATTCGCCCACTGATAAATTTATTTTCCCAACGATTTGCAGAACTCTATGTCCCCGAGAAGAATATATGTGTGGATGAGTCCCTCGTACCATTTTCAGGCCGGCTAGGAATAAAACAATATATTCCTAGCAAAAAGGCCAAATACGGAGTCACATTTTACAAGCTGTGTGAGAGAGCCACGGGATATCTATATGCGTTCCGCATATATGAAGGAAGAGATTCCCAGCTCCAGCCCCCTGAGTGCCCGGCCTACATGGGCACAACTGGAAAAATCGTATGGGACCTGGCTTACCCACTTCTGAAAAAATGCTATCATATATACCTGGACAACTTTTATACCAGCCTGCCCCTTTTCAGACACCTATATATCGGAAAAACCCTGGCCTGCGGAACCTCAAGAAAAAATAGGAAGGGCTTCCCACAATCCACAGTGAACAAAAAGTTGCAAAGGGGGGAAAGAGCAACACTGAGATGCAATGAAGTGCTGGCCTTGAGATGGAAGGATACCAGGAACGTGCACATGATGTCCACCATTCATGATGACACTACAGTTGTAGTTCAGCGAAGACGAGGTCCCATTGAAAAACCGACATGTGTCCAAGACTATAATCTCTACATGGGGGGGTGGATTTCAATGACCAAATGATTCATCCCTATTTGTCAATAAGGAGGTCCCGATTCTGGTACAAGAAGGTAGCAATTTATCTAATCCATTTGGCCATTCACAACTCCTACATAGTCTACACAAAATCCACAGAAAGCCCCGCCCCCTTTCTAAAATTCATAGAAGTAGTAGTCACGTCCCTCATCTATCAACAAAGACCCCCCCCAGAAGGACTTCATTCTGATGCTGTTAGCCGACTTCATGAACGCCACTTCCCGTACAACATTCCACCATCGGTAGCAGGCCGAAGACGGCAAAAAAGATGTCGCGTGTGCAGCAGAAGAGGTTTTCGAAAAGATACCAGCTTCCATTGTCCCCAGTGTCCCTCCCAACCTGGCCTTTGCATTGGTGAATGCTTTGAACTGTACCCTAAATTATTAGCCCATATTTTCCCCATTTTCGCTGATCATTTTCCATGCTTCCCCAAATAACCATGCCACTGCCTTCAACGTGAACTGACCCTGGCCTGCTTTTTGACTATGCCTCTGCCTACCGTTTGGACTGCTTCCACATCAACTGACCCTGGCCTGTTTTGACTATGCCTCTGCCCACCGTTTGGACTGCTTGCTCGTGAACTGACCCTGGCCTGTTTTGTGACTATGCTTCTGTCTACCGCTTGGACTGCTTGCACGTTAACTGACCCTGGCCTGTTTTATGAACTATGATTTTGCCTACCGCTTGGACTGATCTGTTGCCCTGCTACTATAGTACACAGGGGTCTCACATATGTGAGGGGCTCCAGAATAGTTTTTCCAGATGGAGATAACAATTTTTTTGTTTTCTCCGGGTTTTGTAATTTCCGGATTAGGGTCTGGAGTCCGGAGGCTTCATAGAGATTTGGGTGGGTCAAAGCCTCTACCCCTGGGCCCCTGTGCACAGGTCTTACCCGATTGCGGCCCTCAGCCTTCTGCTGACTTACTGCCATCATGCCTGCTGCATGAACGGACCACACCTCTGCCTGCTACCTGGACTATGCAAATCATTTTCTGTAGCAAGAGACAGTATGTTTATGAAGGGCTGGAGAGCGGTACAATAATGAGTGTCTGCAGGTAACAGTGTACCAGGACCAATATTATGGCTGTGCTGGCTGTCTCTGCCTGGACAATTTCTATGGACAAATGCTTTGGCTGTGCTGACAATATCCTTGTGCTGACTATAGACAATATTTCTGCCTGCTGCCTGGATAATTACTATTGCTGTCGCTAAGCACATCCCTGACTGCTGCCTGGATCAGTGCTCTCTTCTGTGGACACTACTAAAAGCACAGGTAATACTTTTTTTTTTTTATCCTTTCCGCAGTAGAATTTATTTTGGATTGTAATTCTTGGTATGTTGCTATGTGTTAGAAATATGAAGGGCCTTCAAAAATGATAGGTTGCCAGGAAATTATCTATGTAATGTATGCTCCTAGAACGCCTGATGGTGCTACTTGGATGTTGGGCCTCTGTATGTGGCCAAGCTGTGTAAAAGTCTCACACATGTGGTATCCCCATACTCAAGAGGAGTAGCAGAATGTATTTTGGGGTGTCATTTTTGCTATGTGTTGGAAATATCTTATAAATGGACAACTTTGTGTAAAAAAAAAAAAAAACTTCTGGAAAAAAAATAACCGTTCAAAAGAATAATTATGCCTCATAGATTATACTTTGGGGTGTTTGCCTTCCAAAATGGGGTCATTTTGTGGGCAATTTCATTGTCCTGGTGCTCCAGGGCCTTCAAAAGTGTAATAGGTGGTTAAGAAATGAGATGTGCAATTTATGCTCGTAGATCGCCTGATGGTGCTACTTCAATGTTGGGCCTTTGTATGTGGCCAGGCTGTGTAAAAGTCCCACACATGTGGTATCGCCATACTCAGGAGGAGTAGCAGAATGTATTTTGGGGTGTCATTTTTGCTATGTATTTGCTATGTGTTGGAAATATCTTATAAATGGACAACTTTGTGTAAAAAAAAATGCGTTTTCATTTTTTTTCCACATTTTCCAAAAACATCTGGAAAAAAAATAACTGTTCAAAAGACTCATTACGCCTCATAGATTATACGTTGCGGTGTTTTCTTTCCAAAATGGGGTCATTTTGTGGGCAATTCCTTTGTCCTGGTGCTCCAGGGCCTTCAGAAGTGTAATAGGTGGTTGAGAAATGAGATGTACAATTTATGCTCGTAGATCGCCTGATGGTGCTACTTCAATGTTGGGCCTTTGTATGTGGCCAGGCTGTGTAAAAGTCCCACACATGTGGTATCGCCATACTCAGGAGGAGTAGCAGAATGTATTTTGGGGTGTCATTTTTGCTATGTATTTGCTATGTGTTGGAAATATCTTATAAATGGACAACTTTGTGTAAAAAAAAATGCGTTTTCATTTTTTTTCCACATTTTCCAAAAACATCTGGAAAAAAAATAACTGTTCAAAAGACTCATTACGCCTCATAGATTATACGTTGCGGTGTTTTCTTTCCAAAATGGGGTCATTTTGTGGGCAATTCCTTTGTCCTGGTGCTCCAGGGCCTTCAGAAGTGTAATAGGTGGTTGAGAAATGAGATGTACAATTTATGCTCGTAGATCGCCTGATGGTGCTACTTCAATGTTGGGCCTTTGTATGTGGCCAGGCTGTGTAAAAGTCCCACACATGTGGTATCCCCATACTTGGTAAGAGTAACAGAATGTATTTTGGGGTGTAATTTGTTGTATGCATATGCTCTGTGAGAGAAATAACCAGTTAATATGACAATTTTGAAAAAAAAAAAAAAAAACAAATCTTCCTTTTGCAAAGAATTGTGGGAAAAAATTACAACTTAAAAAAACTCACCATGCTACTTACTTAATACCTTGGAATGTCTACTTTCTAAAAATGGGTCATTTGGGGGGTATTTGTACTTTTCTGACTTGTTAGTACCTCAAGAAATTAGATTCACCTGATGTACTGAAGGCCTGATCAGATGTTTTCAATTTTCAGTGATTGGCACCATAGTTTGTACACTCTATAACTTTCACAAAGACCATATAATATACACTAATTTGGGTTATTTTTACCAAAGATATATAGCAGTATAAATTTTGGCCAAAATTTATGAAGAAAAATTACTAATTTGCTAAATTTTATGACAAAAACAAAGAAAAAGGCAATTTTTCACAAAATTTACAGTCTTTTTTTATTTATAGCACAAAAAATAAAAAAAACATTAGTGATTAAATACCACCAAAAGAAATCTCTATTCGTGTGAAAAAAAGGACACAAATTTCATTTGGGTACAGTGTTGCATGACTGAGTAATGGCCATTCAAATTTTTGATCTAGTTCATTTCGTTTTGGTCATATTTTAGTCATCTGAATTGTTTTAGTTTTAGACTAGTTTTAGTAGACTAAATAACATAAGATTTTAGTCAACTAAATCTATAGTAGCTTTAACCAACTAAAATGTAATGACCGAGATTTCATACTTGTAGGGTTGCCACCAATCCGGCTTTTCCCCCGACAGCCCGGGTTTGGAGTCGGGTGCCCTGAAACCCAGACACCTGACTCAGCTGGGACCGGATGGCAACCTTTAATTAACGGCCGCACTGATGAGAATTCAGTATGTTCGGTCATTTCGTAACTGCAGGGCTGCCCGTAACAGGTGTGTGCACTGTGACAGCGCACAAGTCACACACTTGGCGACCCCCTCCGGACCGACTCCGGCCCAAAGGGGGTCACGGACTGTGTGCCCTGTGCACCAGCACCCGTCGCGGGCTGCCCTGCGGTTCCGCAATGACTTTCTGCATTGGGTTCATTAAAGGCTGTCGCCCGGTCTCTACTAAGTCGGGTGTCCAGGTTTCAGGCAGCCTGATATCGGGGCACCCGACTCCAAACCCGGACTGTCGGGGTGAAACCCGGATTGGTGGCAAACCTAAAGGTATGTAATCTCGGTCATTACATTTTAGTTGATTAAATCTACTATAGATTTAGTCAACTAAAATCTTATGTTATTTAGTCGACTAAAACTAGACTAAAACAATTGAGATGACTAAAATATGACTAAAACTAAATGGCATTTTAGTCAAAACTAAATTTGAATTAAAAATTGTGGTCAAAATTAACACTGGTATAGAAAAATGTAGAAAAATAAATTAAAAAAAGGTAAGAAAAACAAAGGGTACTGAAAAATGTTCGTAGCAGTAAATCAGCCAGTTCTACAGAAATTCAACAGATAAAATAAGTTTAGCCACATCATCACGGAACAATCCACTCCCTGTTTAGGGGGGGCATAAAACCTTTAGACTTAGGCCTCATTCACACAGGGTGTTAGAAAACCCATGCCAGGAATAAGCGGCTGTAAAAACATACTTTTAGTAGCTTCATACATTAGTGTTAATGCACGTTTAGCCACGCTAGCTTTTAGCAGCGTTCTTCTGCCTCTATTCAAAATCAATGGTTCCCTATGAAAGCCCATTGATTTGAATAGAAGTCGCACCAATAGAAGTCAGATCATGATAAACCCTTGTCAAAAAAAAAAATGGTGTGGGGTTCCCCCCAAGACCATACCAGACCGAAGAGGTATGTATTTTAAGGGGAACCCCCCACGCAAAATATGGCGTGGGGCCCCTAAAATCCATACCAGAACCTTATCCGAGCACACAGCCTGGAAGGTCAGAAAAAAGGAGAAACGATCGAATGCCCAAGCCCCATCCTGGACCATACTAGGCCACATGCCCTCAACATTTGGGGGTGGGTTGTGCTTTGGGGCAGGGGCCCCCCACCCTGAAGCACCCTGTTCTCATGTTGATTGGGAGGAGGGCCTCTTCCCGACAACCCTGGCCATTGGTTGTCGGGGTCTGTGGGCAGGGGACCTCTTCCTTCCGATTTTTTTTCTCCCTCAGGCGATGTCTTCATCGTCTGGTTCTTCTCCCTCCGCTGATGTCTTCTTTCGCTGCCGTTTCTCCTCTCCCCGCTGTCTTCTCTCTCTGCTGGTTCTCTGCTCTCCGCTATCTTCTCCCCCTGTTCTTCCTTCGATGTTCTCTCAACGCTCTTCCCTGCTGCAATGCTAGGGCTGCCGTGTGCCATTACTTATATAGCCATGTGGCGGGGCCACCCGGTGATGTCATCTGGAGGCCCCACCCCTTGTAAAATCACCACCCGGGCATTATGTCACAAGGGGGCGAGGCCTCCGGATGACATCACCGTGTGGCCCCGCCCCATGGCTATATAAGCAAAGGCACACGGCGGCCTTAGCATTACATCGGGAGAGAGCGTTGACAGAACATCGGAGGGAGAACGGGGGAGAAGATAGCGGAGAGAGGAGACCCAGAAGAGGCAGAAAACAGCGGAGAGAGGAGAACCGGAAGAGGGAGAAGACAGCGGAGAGAGGAGAACCAGCAGAGGGAGAAGACAGCGGAGAGAGGAGAACCAGCAGAGGGAGAAGACAGCGGAGAGAGGAGAACCAGCAGAGGGAGAAGACAGCGGAGAGAGAAGACCCAGCAGAGGCAGAAGACAGCGGAGCAAGGAGGACCGACAACGGAATAAGACATTAGTGGAGGGAGACAAACCGGAGGATGAAGACATCGCCGAAGGGAGAAGAAATCAGAAGAAGAGACGCCGGAGCTGCTTCAATAATTACTTTGTCAAAAACCTGAGTACTGTTTTTTAATTTTAACTCTTTATTTTTGGGGGTGAATGGGTGGGTACAATGTACCCCAAACTCATTCACATATGGTGGGAGCCGGGATCTGGGGGCCCCCCTTGTTAAAGGGGCTTCCAGATTTCGATAAGCCCCCCACCCGCAGACCCCGAGAACCACCGGGCAGGGTTGTCGGGAAGAGGCCCTTGCCCCATCAACATGGGAAAAAGGTGCTTTGGGGTGGAGGGGCAAAAGCACTCACCCCCCCATGTTGAGGGCACGAGGCCTGGTATGGTCCGGGGGTGGAGGCACTCGCGCCCCCCCCCCCCTTTTCATGACATGCCGGGCTGCGTGCTAAGATAAGAGTCTGGTATGGATTTTAGGGGGTACCCCAGAAACGTTATTTTTTTTCATTTTGGTGAGGGTTCACCCTTCAAGATCCTCAGCGCACAAGCCGCACCGCAAGTTGGATCATCATGATCCAATTTCTGGTGCGACTTCTATTCAAATTATTGGGATCTCATAGGTTAAGCCGCATTTAGCAGATTTTACCATTGTCAGACATTTATACAGCTCCAATGCCTCTCCTCAGAAAGCGCTGGCCCTGGGATTTTTTTTGCAGCTTGAAAATGCCTATGCCACTTACAGCTCCTGAAAGCCTGTATGTGCATGAGGCCATAGAATAACATTTAAGCTGAAAAAAATGTCTGATGCTGCGAAAAGCAGCTGTAAAAATGCCCTGTGTGCATGAGGCCTTTTGTGTGAAGGGGTGTAAATGTAAATATTGTAAGATATCATAGAGGGGGGTGTGTATGACACATCTCATTTGTAAACGTTTTGGTCCAATGGGAGATTTAGTTTTTGACCCATTTAGAAGTATTGGACAAATGTCACTGTGTAACCAAAGGGTTGGAATTTGAGGCTCTGTATCTTTAAATTTCCACAGTAAAATCATACCGTATTGTAAGATTTTATAGAGGGGGTTGTGTATGACACATCTGCATTGTAAACGTATTGGTCCAATGGGAGATTTTGTTTTTGACCCATTTAGAAGTGTTGGAAAAAAGTCACTGTGTAACCAATAGGTTGGTATTTGGGGCTCTGTATCTTTAAATCCCCACAGTAAAATCATACCGTATTGTAAGATATCATAGAGGGGGGTGTGTATGACACATATCCATTGTAAACGTTTTGGTCCAATGGGAGATTTTGTTTCTGACTCATTTTGAACTATTGCAAAAATGTCAGTTTGTAGCCAATGGGTTGATATTTGGGGCCCTGTATCTTTAAATTTCCACAGTAAAATCATACCGTATTGTAAGATATCATAGAGGGGGGGGGGGGTGTATGACACATCTGCATTGTAAACGTTTTGATCCAATGGGAGATTTTGTTTCTGACTCATTTTGAAGTATTGCGAAAATGTCAGTTTGTAGCCAATGGGTTGGTATTTGGGGCTCTATATCTTTAAATTTCCACAGTAAAATCATACCGTATTGTAAGATATCATAGAGGGGGGTGTGTATGACACATCTGCATTGTAAACGTTTTGGTCCAATGGGAGATTTTGTTTTCAACCCATTTAGTAGTGCAAAAGTGTCCGTTTGGAACCAATGGGTTGGTATTTGGGGCTCTGTATCTTTAAATGTCCACAGTAAAATCATACCGTATTGTAAGATACCATAGAGGGGTGTGTTTGACACATCTGCATTGTAAACGTTTTGGTCCAATGGGAGATTTTGTTTTCAACCCATTTAGTAGTGCAAAAGTGTCCGTTTGGAACCAATGGGTTGGTATTTGGGGCTCTGTATCTTTAAATGTCCACAGTAAAATCATACCGTATTGTAAGATACCATAGAGGGGTGTGTTTGACACATCTGCATTGTAAACGTTTTGGTCCAATGGGAGATTTTGTTTTCAACCCATTTAGTAGTGCAAAAGTGTCCGTTTGGAACCAATGGGTTGGTATTTGGGGCTCTGTATCTTTAAATGTCCACAGTAAAATCATACCGTATTGTAAGATACCATAGAGGGGTGTGTTTGACACATCTGCATTGTAAACGTTTTGGTCCAATGGGAGATTTTGTTTCTGACCCATTTTGAAGTATTACAAAAAATGTCAGTTTGTAGCCAATGGGTTGATATTTGGAGCTCTGTATCTTTAAATGTCCACAGTAAAATCATACCATGTTGTAAATGTTAGAGAGGGTGATGTATGTGTGACAACTCTGTGTAATCATTATTTTGTATATTACATTACGTTATTCTGTGGTGAATATTCAACCAAAAAAACTTGTCTGATAGCAAGACTACTGATTTGCAACTGTCTGATGGCTTGACTCCAGTCCAAAACAGGAAATGAGAGGAAATCCTTCCAGGTGGGGAGAAACAGTGACTGTCCCCAGGGTCACCAAAACTAGTGTCCCCATTGGAAGATTTCTCTTCTACTCCTGTTCTGAGGGCAACCCAAAATTTGGTATTTTCTTTTACTTTCACATTTGGCGATGAAGGTAAACAAGAGAAATATGGTGAATCTCGCTAATGTAGGCACAGGCCGCAATAAAAACCTGACAGGTGTTCTAATCCCTATCCAGTCTACCCAAAACTATATTTTTTTTAATTTAATTTTCAGGTACTTGTATAGCGCTATCAATTTATGCAAAACTTTTTTTATGTGCTTATGATGCTTCAGCGGTGCTTTAAAGAGGAGTCCCACTGGTTGTTAAGTTTATTAAAGGTCAGCAGCTACAAAAAGTATAGCTGCTGACTTTTAATAAACAGACACTCACCTGTCTTACGTTCCAGCGATGCGGCAGCCCGATGCCTCGCTCCTCTCCATAGCGCTGGCATTGTAAGTGTGGGTGCCCGGCCGTGACAGCTTCATAGCCGGGTGCGCACTGTGCATGCACTAGTCACGCTGCGCTCTGTCAGTGGCCAGGCAATCTTCTGGGACATGTGACGTGTCCCAGAAGATTGCTGGGAGGGAGGGGTTGCCTACGTGGATGGAAGGAGGAAGTGGGACAGGAAGTCCCTCTCAAAACCAGGTAACCCCCCGGAAAAAAATGACATGCTAATTGTGGCATGTAGGGGGCAGGGAGTACTTAAAGCGAAAGTTCCACTTTTGGGTGGAACTCCGCTTTAATGAAGTTTGTCAGATGCCCTGTGTATTGATATCTCATACCTGCAATTTCTCCAAAACAAAGTGAAGCTAAAGCTGAAAAAAGCCTCTGAAAAGCTTCAGGTGCTTCGAGCCAAGCTTTGTCTTAAATAAAACAAAAAATGTGGCGTTGAATAGTGTCTGTTACTGTGCAAACCTAACCAGAATATGGATCTGGAGGTCCACTGCACAGTAAAAATTTGATGGAACACTCAGAAAGACAAGTGTAAAGAAATATATGTGAACAGTAAGCTTAAAAATACATGCATATATGTGTGCACTTGTAGAGTATAAGCCTGCAATTTAATTTACTACATGGCAAATGAGGTTCAATGTAGAAAAATGTAAAATAATGCATTTGGGTGCCAAAAATATGAATGCAATCTATACACTGGGGGGAGAACCTCTGGGGGAATCTAGGATGGAAAAAGACTTGGGGGTCCTAGTGGATGATAGGCTCAGCAACGGCATGCAATGCCAAGCTGCTGCTAATAAAGCAAACAGAATATTGGCATGCATTAAAAGGGGGATCAACTGCAGAGATAAAACGATAATTCTCCCGCTCTACAAGACTCTGGTCCGGCCGCACCTGGAGTATGCTGTCCAGTTCTGGGCACCAGTCCTCAGGAGGGACGTACTGGAAATGGAGCGAGTACAAAGAAGGGCAACAAAGCTAATAAAGGGTCTGGAGGATCTTAGTTATGAGGAAAGGTTGCGAGCACTGAACTTATTCTCTCTGGAGAAGAGACGCTTGAGAGGGGATATGATTTCAATTTACAAATACTGTACTGGTGACCCCACAATAGGGATAAAACTTTTTCGCAGAAGAGAGTTTAATAAGACTCGTGGCCACTCATTACAATTAGAAGAAAAGAGGTTTAACCTTAAACTACGTAGAGGGTTCTTTACTGTAAGAGCGGCAAGGATGTGGAATTCCCTTCCACAGGCGGTGGTCTCAGCGGGGAGCATTGATAGCTTCAAGAAACTATTAGATAATCACCTGAATGACCGCAATATACAGGGATATGTAATGTAATACTGACACATAATCACACACATAGGTTGGACTTGATGGACTTGTGTCTTTTTTCAACCTCACCTACTATGTAACTATGTAACTATGTAACTATGTAATTATAAGCACGTCAATATAAATATACAAGTGAATGGGTATATTCAACACATGTATGGTAATGGATATCACTGTATACCGAGATGAATTAATAGTTTCCTGATAGTCACCAGGCAGATAAAAGATTCGGAAGTGAATACAGTATTGTGCATAAAAATGTGTATCAAAAAAATATAATAATGAGTAAACTGTCTGATGGAAAACAATCTCAGAAAAAGATTATATAACCCAACTAAGAGTATAGTATTATGCATAAACATATGAACCGATTATATCATAAGTGTGTCTTATGTAAATATAGAGACTGTGTATGATAACTCAAACAAAATAAAACTGATAAAATCATAAGATGTGTACATAAGTATAGAGGTTGATACAAATGGTGTAACATGTAAAATAAGTGTTATCTCCAACCAAAGGCCGACATATACTGTACACAACATGAATGAAGTTTACTAAAACTAGGAAAAATCCATAATAAATAACACCCCTGGCAAGGAAAAATTAAGTTCACATGGACGTATAGCAAACGCTAGTGTGAACGACTTCAATGCCTTCTGTGTACATGTAAGGTGAATCTGATCAGTATACACAAAGTTGGAGTAGACCCTGAGATAATACTGGTCAAAACTTCAAAATGATAACGAGGAAGCTGGAATACCCTTACCGGAACAGGTGGACTCACCAGCCAAAGGCTGTGAGTCAAACGAGCTTGTACTGGAATTCGGTAGAAGGAGTAGATAGCCCGGAGGGAGTGGGTGTAAAGCTGTATCCAGGAAGAGGTACGTAGAGATTCCTGGCAATTACTCACCAACCATCAGAAATAGATGTTCACAGACTTGGAGCTTCCATAGTTGTGCAGCTATACTGGGATTGCCAACCTTGATGTCCTCTTATTAAAGGTAGAATTTCTCCTCTGCTGCCACTTCCAACAATGTCTCCTCTACCTATATCACAGGTATTTTTAGTCCCCAATAATTACCAAATGTTTGTATTACATTAAGAGCAGTCTCCAGCGATGCAAGGGGCTCCTCCGCCAGAGCATATAGAAGAGGGGATAGGGAACATCCCTGGCGCGTACCCCTTGAAAGGGGGAAGGCACCAGAGACCTTCCCATTTACCAACACCCTGGCGCTAGGGTTTTGATATAGGAGTCGGATCCACCTGACAAAGTTGGGTCCAAATCCAAACCGCGCCAAGCATGCCCAGAGGTAATCCCACTTAAATGAGTCGAACTCCTTTGCGGCGTCAAGAGACACCATGACTCTGGATCCCATTTGGTTATGCTTGGCTTGTAGGTTCATGTATAATCTACAAAGATTATATGCGGTGTTCTTTGCAGGCATGAAACCTGTTTGGTCCGGATGGATCAGAGTGAGAATAACTTTATTTAGGCGCAAAACACCAGTATCTTGGCCAAGATTTTAATGTCCAATTGAAGCAGGGATATGGGACGATAGGATTCGGGAAGTTCTACGTTTTTGCCTGGCTTAGGTATAAGTACTATATAGGCCTCGCACATGGAGCCAGATTTGAATATATGTGAAAATAACTTGTGTAATCTGGGGACCAGAGTATCGTTATATGTTGTGTAAAATTCTAGAGGAAGGCCATCTTACTCAGGTGCTTTGGAGGGGTTAAGGTGAGACATTGCCTCTACTATGTCATCTTCAGTGACAGGGGCTTCCAGTAACTCAACTTGTGATTGAATAAGCGTGGGTAGATCTATGCCAGCTAGGAGTGTCTCCACTTCCTCTTTGGGGTTGTTAGTAGAGGAAGAATAAAGAAAAAAGAGCGGAACTCCCTAGCCACCATGTCAGGATCAGAAATCAGTATATCCTTAGTGTCGTGAAGAGACACCACCGTTGGTGGTCTGTGATCCATATGAGCCAGGTAGGCAAGGAGACGTCACGCCCGTTCCCCACACTTATACATTCTCTGCTTACAGTAGAATATTTTTCTTTCCGCCTTTTCAAAGTGGAGACTATTTACCACTCTGGCTTGTAGTTTTAGTTGATCAGCCGTGGATGTTGAAGGGTTGTTAGTGAACTCTTTCTCAATATCCATTAGAGATTGTTCCGCTGCTCTAATCGCTTGGGAGGAGGACTTCCTATACCTGGCTATGCGCTGGGCTAGCATCATGCGAGCGTGTGATTTGAAGGAATCCCAAACCACATCGAATGGTGCTGAGCCCCTGTTGGTTTGAAAAAAAAAATGCCATTCATTACCCATCTCCAATATGTCAGGAACCACTGACAACCAGAAGGGGTTGAGTTTCCAGGAGTAAGTTGTGGGGGGGGAATCCAGCTTAAGTTCAGCCCAACAGGGAGCGTGATCAGAGAGTATGCGAGGGTTGAAACCTACCTCTCCAGGTATTGGGAGAAGAGAGCGAGATATCAAAATTAGATCTATTCGCGACATAGAATTATGTGATGCCGAGAAACAGAAAAATGCCTTATCGTCAGGGTGGCGATGTCTCCACGTGTCAATTAGGGAAAGTTCAGTGAGAAATTTGCCAAATTTAGTATGTGGATGGGAGGGATAGTCAGGAGGTGTCAGTGTCAGTTTGTCTAGTTCCCTGTTAGCTACATTATTAAAATCCCCCAACCAGATTGCCGGGACAGTGGGAAATTGGGACATAAAGGATAGACCTTCCATTAATACTGCATATTGGAAAGGGGGAGGTATGTAGATTGCCATTATAAGAAGTTCCAAGCCATGTACTTTAGCGTGCAAAAATAAAAATCTCCCCTGAGGTTCAGATTTAGGTGTCAATAAGGTGAATTGTACTGTTTTGGCCACCAATATAGAAACTCCTCTAGAGTTAGCAGTATGGGGGGCCTGGTAAAGCCATCCCACTCAGGGCTTCTTCAGGGTCACCATTAATTGGCCTGTAAGATGTGTCTCCACCAAGACCATAAGGTCTGCATGCTGAGCCTTGAGGTATGCTAGGACTGCATTTCTTTTAGGCTTAGCTCTGATACCCCTTACATTCCATGTAATACATTTTACTGTAGGCATAGTGCGGTTGGATGTCTATCAGTGTCTCCAATATCCCAGGCCCACCGCCGGCCGCCACGAACCACCCCATATAAGAGAGGACCCGTAACACCGTCCGAAAGGCCCAGGACAGCAGGGACAGGATAATATTGTGCGACATATCAGGGCCTATAACGCGTAGTCACCCGCAGGGAACCTACCTATCAGACTCCTGGTCTGATATGTCCAGGATCACAAGCATGGGCGAAACAAAAGGATATATGGATTTGAGTCAGCAACCCGAGAGTCATTGCAGGCAGTAGCTTGCCAATAGATCGGAGTGTGTGAAGCGATTATCATTGTCCATCACCAAGGAGTAAAAAAAAAAAATGAAAAATGGTAACAAAATATGAGCAAGGGGGAAAAAAACCCAAGGGGGGAGAGCTTGGCAAGATGGGGTATAACTAAAAGCAGAGAAAGAGGGCAAGTTAGGGGCAGGGGCAACACAAAAATCACCAGTCGGATCAGGCAGAGTGGGGCACACAGTACCTTTTACATTAAATAGATCAGTCTGGTTGATGAAATCGGAAGTCCCCCACGATCTTCACCACTTCGGGGATCAGTCTTCAATTGGTATCGGTCGGCTGTGTCTTTAGGTGGGTGCGCGGTGGAGCATCCCTCTTTCCTCCAACCAAGCAAACACAGCTTCTGGTGTATCGAAGAAGTTTGCCCTATCATCCCCAGCGACACGGAGTCTGGCGGGAAAGAGCATTGCATATGAGTAGTGGCGGATCCCCAACTGCCACTTGGCTTCAGTGAACAGCGCCCTCTTTTTCTGAACTTCCGCCGAGAAGTCGGGAAAGCTCTGATCTCGCCGTTCTTCCAAGGAATGTTGCCCTTTAGTCTGGTGAGGCGGAGGACAGCATCACGGTCGCGAAAGTTCAGCATTTTAGCAATAAAGGTCCGGGGAGGCGCACCTGGAGGAGGGGGTTTGGCAGCCAGTCTGTGAGCCCGTTCCACAACTAATGACGTGGAGAATTTGGCCCTCCCCAATGTAGCTGTGAGCAGGTTTTCTAGGAAGGAGGGTTGGTCTGTGCCCTCCGCACCCTCAGGTAGCCCCACAAATCGCAAGTTACACCTCCTAGGACGGTTTTCCATATCGTCTTCTTTAAGACCGCATTCAGCTGGTGTTGCAGACGTTCAGTTGTAACTTGTAATGGCGGCATTTCATCTTCCACGCGGCTGATGTGGGTCTCCGCCTCTGTAACCCGGTCTCTAAGCTTTTGTAAATCCTGACGGATTAGAGACACATCCACCTTCACCTCCTCAATCTTGCCTGTTAACGTGCTCTTGCAGTCCGAGATTGCTTCCAGCACACGGGCAGTGTCATCTGCGGCTGAGTCCACAGGAGAGGGCGAATCATCGCCATTTTCTTCAGAGGCCCCTTTGTCCTGAAGCCGATACTTAGCTAGTTTCGAGGCCGATTCGGTCGCTTTCTTCGGTGGTGACATGCTGTCTATTGTCCCTGGGTGTCAGTGGACACAGATGCGGGGTGCAACCCGTAGTAATTGCCCCAGGATATGTAACAACGGATTTTTAGCAAGCGGAGCTCCCGTTCAGTGCTCCTCACACCATGCCGTCCCAGGCCACGCCCCCTTCGTAAAACACTTTTAATAAAAGCGATTGAAACAAATTCCCCCTGGCTGCCAGTGCCAGAGTGGCTGATAATAGATGGCCAGACATTGAATTAAAGGCATACTTCACCTTTGCCCGCTTATAGCTGAGTGTAAACAAAACAATTGGCAATTAAAACTTCTAAAAAAAAAAAAAAAGTGTGACCCCCCCCCATGCATACCAGGCTATTTTAAGGGGAACCCCATGCCAACCTATTTTTTTTAAAAACAGGTGCCCCCCCCCTCAAATCCATACCAGTCTCCCTTATGCACGCATGCAGCTCGGCAAGGGCGAGTGTCCACCTCCTCACCCCTGAACCATACAAGGCCGTATGCCCTCAACATGGGGGGGTGCTTTAGGGCAGGGGGAGCTCTGCTTTGCCCCCCCTAGAAGCACCTTGTCCCCATGTTGATGGAGACAAGGGCCTCTTCCCCACAACCCTGGCCGGTGGTATTGGGTGGTGGCTGGGGGCTTATCGGAATCTGGAAGCCACCTTTTAACAATTGCGCCCCCTATGTAAATGAGTATGGTACACATAGTACCCCTACTCGGTCACCCAAAAAAAGTGTAACCTAAAAAAAAACACAGGAGGCTGTTTTTGACAAGTCCTTTGTTTAAAAAAGAAAAAAATGTCCCCTAGTGTAGATCCATCGTCAGTTAACTACCACCGACCCGAAAAAAAGAGTTCTGCACCCAATGAAGGCTCCCACTGTCTTAAATAACTAAGGGACCGGGCCACCTGATGTCACCGGATGACCCTGCCCCTTGTGACATCATTGACACAGCGTGCCCCCAGTTGATGAAGCCACAAGGGATGGGGTGACATACACCAACATCACTCAATACTTCCAGGCTGGGAGTGCGCATTGCCATTGTCCCGCTGCCATTCGTTGCAGGAGCAGTTCATCAGCGAGTCCCGGCCAATGATTTTGCCCATGACCCTGCTGACCTCCTGTGTTGGAAATACAGGCACAGGATCTAGCTGTTTTTCTCTTGTTCAATATTTCTTAATGAAGCTTTTCAGAAATTACAATAATAAAATGAACTTTATCAGTTATACAGTAGGATCTAGTAAAAAGTTTTGCTATGAGGTATGAATGACAAGGCAAAAGTAATCAACATATGTAATCAATGTACGCATACATCCCTAGGCACCCCGTCTGGGAGCAAACTGTGCCAGGGGCGTAGACAACAAGACCAACCATTAAGGTACTTATGCAAAAAAGTGTGAGAGAGGTGAATGTTAGAAAAGTTTTAAATGTTTATTGTGTGACTATTAGAAAAACAATAACCCTGAGACTTTTCTTAAAATGACTTCTGAGCACATTGTTGTATTAACTTGCTGTATCGTTTGCTTTAACTAGCTCCGTAGTAAGTTGTAGGATGATTAGGCTTAACCATATATGGTAGAACAAGAATGTACAGGAAACACTAATTAGCGAAATAAAGTACCATTTTGTACCAAGCACGCTATCTGTGTTTCCTCAGCCAATAGAAGCGTTATAACTATATTATTGTAGGTATTAGGAGGGGGGATGTACATCTCTTTGTATGATTTTTACTGCATCTTTTGGCTTGTAAGCATCATCCATTTGTGTGACACATCTGAAATAAATTGTCTGCTTTTCAATACATCTGGAGTTCGACTGATCACAAGAGGAGAGTAATCCTAACATTTTTGGTCCTCCGAGCCGGAACCAACAAGTGCATTTTGGGTCAGATGGTCCCGACAAAAACTTTGGTGAGTATTGGACCTCAAAGCTCACTGAGAATTAAAAGTCCCCCCACTCAACGTTAGTGGTGAAATAGGGGCGTGGGGCCTGAGACCCAGATCCACTGTCTGGTTTCGAACTTCGTGATCCAGTCCTCCTGGTGTTTGAGAGGTAAGATAATTTAACTTATTCTTAATACTCTCTAGGAGTCTTTTCTTCTCTTTCTGTTTGATTAATGTGTTGTAATTGCCGACACTGGTATTGATTGTATCATATCTTAATAATCCAATGTGCGAAGACAGAGACACTTGGGAGCGTTGTCTAAGGTAAAAAATAGCGTTACCCGCTGTCCAGGACAGATAAAAAAAAGATTTGAGGTATACCGAACGTCAGAGGGTGAATGCCTGACGTCATCGTCGGAGGTGGATTGCCCAACGATGTAAGCGCTTAAGTGATCTAGAAAGATCATAAGACTAACTTTCTTCTGTGTGTTTAGTTTCTCCTTTGTCATGGTTAACCTATCTGTTGATGCTGTAACCTTATTGAAAAAAAGAAAAAAAAACTAACAGTACTGCAGAGACAAGTTAATTATTTTTTGATTCTCCCTATATAGTGTGGGGAGTGATGATATTTTTACTCTTCTTGTATTCCTATTGTTACCGTGGGCTGAGGGTCACTATACCAGTGTTTTATAGGTAAATGAGAGACCCGTCTGGTGCTGACAATGGGGAATAGTCTCTGTAAAAGAATGTTTTATGCCTGCTTATGAGGCTGCTGTGTTCCTAATGTGCCAAGTGGGAGACTGGAACTCCTCTTTAGGGACACAGGGCTTTATAGGGAAGTTTGGATTCAATAGTAAACTAACTGTGAAAGTGTCAGGATTTGATGGATAAATTTAATTTGTTAGGACCCAAAGATCAAAAAAGGTATGGGTTGATAATAGGAGTTTAAATAACCAGCAAAAAATCTTTCTTCACATCTCATGTTCTGTGTGTCTGTAAAATTTGTGTTGTAGCCTGTTTGCCTATCAGTGACAGACTGGGAGCTGGCAGAGAAGCAGGAAACTTTGCAAAAGCTTAAAGAGATACTTGGTTTATTTGTCTTATGTCTTTGCTCTGTAAGGCAGCCAACACCTTGCTAGCCAATGTATTAAGCAGATAAATATGTAAAATACCAGGTGACATTGCACTATATGGCCCATGGGGATTGGACTTTAGCTGGCGTCTTTGATTACTGCACTGTCTCAGGTACCACTGGACAACATTGTCTGGGAGACTGTGTGCTACATCTGGGCCGTCTGCTCGGGGACAACCCAAGGTCGGACTCATAGGAACCAAACAGTTGGAGCTGCAACTTCAGGTAAAGGTGATCCAATAGCCATATCACTGATGGGTCTAGCAAAAGAGAATTAGACCAGACGCAAATGTTATCTAAATGCTAAACAAATATTTGAGAAGCAGAAAAATAGCGAAGTATGACTGAGTAAAAAATAAATAAAAAGTGCGAGAAATCATCCCAGGGAGATTGAAGCCTGCAATTTTTTTCCTCACCCCCTCCCCTCCTGGAGGGAGTGAATTGCTCCTCCAATTCCTGTGTGAGAGATTGTGTCTGTAAAAAAAGTTAACTCTTTAACAGCTATGACAATACAGAAGGGTTATATTGTAAATATTGAAACTGAGCATTAAAAAAAAAAAGGAAAGGTACACTGATAACACCAGGGTGCTCCTATTATTTTAGCATGCCATGGTTAGGATGACCACATTTCCAAACTGCCATTCAGGGACACCCCCCCCGCGCGGAGAACGGAGGGGGACACGGAGGAAGAACGGAGGGGGACAGCAGGACGCAGGGGGCAGCAGCAGAACGCAGGGGGACAGCAGCAGAACGAAGGGGCAAACGGAGAAAGAACGGAGGGGGACAGCAGCAGAACGGAGGGGGACAGCAGCAGAACGAAGGGGCAAACGGAGAAAGAACGGAGGGGGACAGCAGCAGAACGGAGGGGGACAGCAGGACGGTGGGGGACACGGAGGAAGAACGGAGGGGGACAGCAGGACGGAGATTGACAGCAGCAGAACAGAGGGGGACAGCAGAACAGAGGGGGACATGGAGGAAGAACAGAGGGGGACATGGAGGAAGAACGGAGGGGGACAGCAGGACGGTGGGGGACACGGAGGAAGAACGGAGGGGGACAGCAGCAGAACAGAGGGCGACAGCAGAACGGAGGGGGACGCGGAGGAAGAACGGAGGGGGACGCGGAGGAAGAACGGAGGGGGACACGGAGGAAGAACGGAGGGGGACATGGAGGAAGAACGGAGGGGGACACGGAGGAAGAACGGAGGGGGACACGGAGGAAGAACGGAGGGGGACACGGAGGAAGAACGGAGGGGGACACGGAGGAAGAACGGAGGGGGACACGGAGGAAGAACGGAGGGGGACACGGAGGAAGAACGGAGTGGGACACGGAGGAAGAACGGAGGGGGACACGGAGGAAGAACGGAGGGGGACACAGAAGAAGAACGGAGGGGGACACAGAGGAAGAACGGAGAGGGACACAGAGGAAGAGCGGAGGGGGACACAGAGGAAGAACGGAAGGGGACAGCAGGACGGAGGGGGACAGCAGCAGAACGGAGGGGGACAGCAGGACGGAGGGGGACAGCAGCAGAATGGAGGGGGACACGGAGGAAAACTGGAGGGGGACAGCAGAATGGAGGGGGACACTGAGTAAGAACGGAGGGGGACATCAGCAGAACGGAGGGGGACATGGAGGAAAGATGGAGGGAGAGAACAGCAGATCAGAACTGAGGGGGAGTGGGGGGGACAGCAGCAGAACTGAGGGGGAGTGGGGGACAGCAGCAGATCTGAGGGGGATTGGGGGGGACAGCAGCAGATCTGAGGGGAATTGGGGGAGACAGCAGCAGAACTTAGGGGGGTGGGGGACAGCAGCAGAACTGAGGGGGTGGGGGACAGCAGCAGATCTGAGGGGGATTGGGGGGGACAGCAGCAGATCTGAGGGGAATTGGGGGAGACAGCAGCAGAACTGATGGGGGTGGGGGACAGTAGCAGAACTGAGGGGGGTGGGGGACAGCAGCAGAACTGATGGGGAGTGCTGTGTGGGGGGGGGCGGCAGCAGAACTGAGGGGGGTGGGGGTCTGGGGATAGCAGCAGAACTGAGAGGGAGTGTGCATTGCTCACTGTAACTAGGTAGTGGAAGTTACACTAACCTGAAGTTTTTCTGGCGGGCGGACCTCGCGGGTGGGAGGGAGCCGGAGGGAGGACTCGGACGAGGTGGCTGAGTCAGGATGGAGAGAAGTTGAACTGTGGAGTGGAGACAGTTGGCAGCTCGGAGTCGGCCCGGGTTGCGCTGCTGGCTGGCAATGTGCTTCTGCTTCACCGGCTGCAGTGCTGGAGTAGTCGGCTCGGTGGCTCCGGGTCCGGGACTGGCAGGCACCACTGACTGGGGCTGGGCACAGGGCAGGGCAGGCTAGTAAGTGTGGCAGGCTGGCGGCTCAGCGGCTGCTCTCTCTCTCGGACTGAGGCGCGCTGCTCAGCCGTAGCATGTAGACTAGAGTGCGGGTGCCCACTGCACTGGCTATCACGTGAGGGACTGTGCCAGCTGACGTCACTGGTTGCTAGACGCGGGGCGGGCGGCCCTAGCCTAGCAACCAGTTAAGCTACATGGTGTGTGTTACTGTGTTAAACAGTGTACTACTGTATATAATGATTATAAGGGTGGCGGACTCGTCTCGGAGACAGAGTCGGACTGGTGCCAGCCGGCGGTGTGTTTTTTTTTTTTTCATTCCGGGACACTGTATTGTCCCGGAATGAAGGTACCCGGGACACGGGACAAAAATCTGAAATAAGGGACAATCCTGGGCAATCCGGGACACGTGGCCACCCTAGCCATGGTGTTAAAGGAAGCACATGGCAGAAATTGTTGATGGTTTTGAGGAGGTAGATGGGAGACATGAAGGTGGATTACATTGTGGAGTGAACAGAATGTTGTGGAGTTGTCAAGTGGCTTGATGAATGTGAGAAAAGGAAAGGCTGAGAATGTTTTGATTACTTTAAATGTGTCCAGTCCAGAGACAGTATGTGACTGAGTGCTAATTTTACTGCCATAAGGAAATAGGGATTTGAATGGGCTTTGCTAAGAGAAGCGTGCAGGAGAGGAGAGAAGGGAATATACAGACTTGATGCTTTTTCTCAGAAACAAGAAAATGCAGATTGCCTGACAGACATAGCAGAAGAGAGGGGGAGATGATGATGGATGACTAGTAGGGCAGCATTAACCCTTTGAGTGCACAGAGGTTAATTTGTGCATCTGTGAAAATATTAGGATTTTCGGTGTGAAAGAAAGTCCGAATAATAGTCTTAAAGTAAATATTTTTTGGATATGTTACTTTTAGAACTCTCAGATTTTCAACTGTAAAGTGTTAATGATGCAATGCTGTTTATATTCGGGTACATTTATAAAAAGTTAAAAGGCTAAGTTCTGAATCATAATATGTGTTTGGGTTAAATAAAAAAAAAATGTTTTGGGACCCTTTGGATTTCACTTGGGACCAGAGAATAAGGGGAACAATACAAAAGGGGATTCATGTTTTATTCAATTCTGCTAAAATATCGGGGTCTGAGAAAAATATATTTTTATATATATTGAATATATATGTCAAATAATGTAAATGTCGCTAGGAAACATTTTATGTCCGCATACTTGGTGGACTTATGGACTTATATTTGAATAAATGAAAGAATATTGTTTTTAACAACTCCAAAGTAAGGAAGGCTTTCTTTGGTAGTTTGATCTGTGATCCTGCGCTCATTCATGTTAGATAAAGAGTATCTATTTTCCCAGCCCCAATTCAAGTACAGATATGACACCCCCCCTCCTCCTTCTACACAACTGAAGAATGAGGCGAGTTTCTTTTTATGGGGTGGGTTTTTACTGATTACATGAATGGGTACAAAATTGAACCTTTAGAGGTATTTTAGAGTTTAGAACATTAAATTAAGGTATGAAATAATGTAGACTACACAGTCCTTAGCCACTTTAAGACCAGCCTCGTTTTGGATTTTAGGTGTTTACAAGTTTAAAACAGTTTTTTTTGCTAGAAAATTACTTAGAACCCCCAAACATTATATATTGTTTTTTTTTCTAACATCCTAGAGAATACAATAGCGGTCATTGCAATACTTTTTTTTGCACCGTATTTGCGCAGCGGTCTTCTAAGCGCACTTTTTTTGGAAAAAATTCACTTTTTTGAAAAAAAAAAATAAGACAACAGTAAAGTTAGCCCAATTTTTTTTATATTGTGAAATATAATGTTACGCCAAGTAAATTGATACCCATCATGTCACGCTTCAAAATTGCGCCCGCTCATGGAATAGCGTCAAACTTTTACCCTTAAAAATCTCCATAGGCGACGTTTAAAAAATTCTACAGATTGCATGTTTTGCGTTACAGAGGAGGTCTAGGGCTAGAATTATTGCTCTCACTCCACCAGTCGTGGCGATACCTCACATGTGTGGTTTGACCACCGTTTTCATATGCGGGCGCTACTCACGTATGCGTTCGCTTCTGCGCGCGAGCTCGTCGGGACAGGGCGCTTTAAAAATTTATTTATTTTTTTTATTATTATTTATTTTATTTTATTTATTTTTTCACTGTTTTAAAAAAAAAAATTTGGATCACTTTTATTCCTATTACAAGGAATGTAAACATCCCTTGTAATAGAAAAAAGCATGACAGGTCCTCTTAAATATGAGATCTGGGGTCAAAAAGTCCTCAGATCTCATATTTAGACTAAAATGCAAAAAAAAAAAAAAAAAAAGTCGTTTAAAAAAATGACACAAAAAAAATTGTGCCTTTAAGAGAAGTGGGCGGAGCCGTCGTAATGATGTCGCTCCGGCCGTCACATGGTATGGAGACGGGTGGGCGCCATCTTGGCCTCACTCGTCTCCATACCTAAGCAGGGAAAGGACCCGATCGCCTCCGCCGCTACCGACGGCTCCGGTAAGCGGCGGAGGATGCGGGAGAGCGGCGGGAAGGGGGGTGGCACCTCTCCCGCCGCCGATAACGGTGATCTCGCGGCGAACCCGCCGCAGAGACCACCATTATCGTGTACGGAACCGCCCGCTGAAAAGATGGATACCTCGGTTGTGGCAGCAGCTGCTGCCGTTACCGAGATATCCATCTTCAAAAAAATGATGTATATATACAGTGGGCGGTCCGGAAGTGGTTAGAGACAAAGAAACAATATTGGAAAACAAAAGGTTGCACAAGTATAGATAACATTTACATGTCACCTGATTGAAAACCAGTATTGCCAAAATCCTTATTTAGATATGCAGCAGTATTGACACATGGAGTAACACATGTGTCAAACAGGGGGGTGACTGAAATGTTTAATAAGGCATTTACAGCCTTTGGCTTCACTAACTACTAAAACACTTTTTGCTCTCAGTGGATTATATGTGCAAGATACAATGCTTAGGGAGGCATAAGACCACGGAAAGGGAAGTTCCCCACACCGCAATATCCATTCCAACACATTTACATGGATTTTATTAAATTGGACAAATGTGAAAGGAAGAAATATTGTTTGCTAATCATAGACACCCTGACCAAATGAGTGGAGAATTCTCGACAGGAAGTGCAGATGCACAGACAGTGATAATGGACCCTATTTTGTAAATAAAACTATACAACATTTGACAGAAGTGATGGGAATTTAAGTGAAATACCATTGTGCCTATCATTCCCAATCAGCTGGATTGGTGGAAAGACATAATGGCATTCTAAAAAGCAAACTGAGGAAAGCTATGGAAGAAACAGGTAAAAATTGGATGTACTGCCTACTAGTAGCTGTGACCAGTATGCATATCACACCCACAAAAGAAGGTTTAAGCCCATTTGAGATGATACATGGAAGGCCATATAAGATACCCTTACAACCAAATGAAACACCTACTGAGGAGTCTGAGCACACACTAGCAGAATACATGTCTAGGCTGTTAAGACTAAGACGTACTAATGATTTTTGTTCTGTCCTAAAAGGTCCAATTCGATAAGATGAAAAGGTGCATGTGGGAGATTGGGTCTTAACAAAAAGTAATAAGAAAAAGCAGTGGTACTCCCCAAGGTGGGATGGTCCTTTCAAAGTCCTCCTAACTACCCCTACTGTGATAAGGATTGCAGAGATGTCTACCTGGATTTACCAGTCCTATTGTATAGAGGTTTTACAGGTAGAGTAGGGCCAGTTGGCTACAAGAGGTTCAGAAAGTCCGGCTACAAAGGGAGGTCTCACACAAGGTGGGACTTGTCTCAAACCGGTGAAGTCTCCCTCCCCCTCCCCTTCCAACTCCCCTACCCTATCCGCTGGAACTCTGTAGCTGGTTAGGATAAAAGGGACAGTAATTATCCTTGGGTTACTGGTGATTCTAGGAGAGGCATCCATAAGAGGCGTTATACGTTATGGAAGAGCAGATGAACCTTTGGGTTGGGAAAGAACAGGAAAAGCATTGAATCTAACCTTTATAGAGGGAATAACTAGCATTATACTGGTAGGCTTCTGTCAGATTGCAGATTGTGGGGATACAACTGGGGCTAGAGGAATTCTATGGACAGATAAATACATTTGCTGGCTCTGGAATAGGGCGGGATGTCAAGCATGGAATCAGGCCCTGTGGACCACAGCACATCAAGATTGGGGGTATAATCTACCAGGGCCTAAAAAGAGTGGAATAAAGGAAAGATTCAATTACAGAAGCGGCCAACTCCCCCTACACACATAGTAAGAACTGTAAACAATTATTGATAACATTAAAGGAGTCGAGGAAGGAAAATCAGCGGTTGTACTCTATGGGAGTATGGGAGTATGGGTGTCAGGAACTGACCCCTCAGACAAATTTTTCCTCAAGGTATTACCACCTAATAAAACCTGACAACAGGAAAAGGTAGATTATGGGAGTGTAGACGTGGAGCTATTTCCCTTCAGATTAAAAATATATATACCGTATTTATCGGCGTATAACACGCACTTTTTTCCCCTTAAAATCAGGGGAAAGTTGCAGGTGCGTGTTATACGCCGATTACTGCCGATCCGGAGCTGTCACTTCTTCAAAATCGCGGACCGCGATTTGAAAATGGCGCCGCCGGCGCCGAAGTACACAGAGCCGGTCCTCGGCTCTTTCCGGCGGCTCTCGTTTACTTTCGGTTTCACTCGTAGCCCCGAGCGGAGCTATCCGAACCTACTCGGATAGCTCCGCTCGGGACTACGAGTGGAGCCGAAAGTAAACGAGAGCCGCCGGAAAGAGCCGAAGACCGGCTCTGTGTACTTCGGCGCCGGCGGCGCCATTTTCAAATCGCGGTCCGCGATTTTGAAGATGTGACAGCAGGGACAGGGGATCCCAGGCTGCACGGGGGGAAGGCTGCACGGGGGGAAGGCTGCACGGGGGGAAGGCTGCACGGGGGGAAGGCTGCACGGGGAAGGCTGCACTGACAAGGCTGCACTAACATGGCTGCACTGACATGGCTGCACTGACAAGGCTGCACTGACAAGGCTGCACTGGGGAAGGCTGCACTGGGGAAGGCTGCACTGGGGAAGGCTGCACTGGGGAAGGCTGCACTGGGGAAGGCTGCACTGACGAAGGCTGCACTGACAAGGCTGCACTGACAAGGCTGCACTGACAAGGCTGCACTGACAAGGCTGCACTGACATGGCTGCACTGACAAGGCTGCACTGACATGGCTGCAATGAAGGGCATTTAAATGTAAGTTTTTTTCCCTTCAACTTCCCTCCTAAAAGTTTTTTTTCCTTAAAATTCCCTCCTAAATTGGGGTGCGTGTTATACGCCGGTGCGTGTTATACGCCGATAAATACGGTATGTAAAATATTAGGGGAGGTATGCCTCATATAAAATGAACTGTGATACATCCTCTGTCTGTTGGTCTCAAAATGTGTTTGAAAAAAAAACAAATAAAAATATATATAAGTACCAAACATCTAAACAAATGCAACTACTTTATATATTAAACCTCTGATGCAGTAAACCACTTTTATGTTGCACCCCCTGGGGGCAAGAATTAAAAATAACCTATACAAGTGATAGTGTTACACCCTCTGTTGATGAATATCAGAGTGTGTGTGTTGAAGGTGCTGAACTTCAGATAGGGTATCCAACTGGTGTGCTACACCCTCTGGAGTCCGCAAACTAAAATCTATGATCTACAATATCTGGAACTGTAGAAATGCAGTGATCTAATACCTAGTTGGCAAAGTTATAAATATGGATGTCTGCTGTATCAAAAATCTGGTATGTGAATAAAAATCTAATTATGCCAATAGATAAACTTAAAGCATAAGTGAAAAAAAAAATAATAATAATAATAAACAACAAAAATGTGAATGCACAATTCAATATACGTCTCTGTGTTACACCACAGTAAGACCACATTCAAAACCAAAACAAATGATGAAATTATTGCAAACACTAAATTATTAGTAGATAAGTCTATACAATAAATAAAGTGACGTGCTTAAAAAAAAAAAAAAAAAAACAGTGTCCAGTGCTTCATCAAAATTTGGTGCTGATTATCCTTTCAAGTGACAGAGGTGCCAGGTGATATTATCCGTGTTGATAATGTGATTGCACTCACCAGATGAAATTACCCCCCCCCCAGGGGTGTTATGCCTTCACAGTGTGAGTTACTGGGTTTTGCTGGGCAATCTGAGAAACGTTTTGCTGGCATTTCCACCGAGATGTCACATAGGGAAAAGAGTAATGCCCATAGTGTGATATTGTTTAAAAAGGCTTTATTTAATAAAAAGTTTAGGAGATATTTGGATCACTACCCGATGACTATTGTAGGGAGAGGATTAACATGGGCAATGGTGACTGGGTTGAACATGACATTCAGAGAGCTGATGTCTGGTGGATGTGTGGGGAAAAGAAACTGTGAGCTAGGATACTGGCCAATGCCCGAGGGGATTGCGCTATGGTCCAGCTAGCTATGCCCCTGAGGATCCTGTCAGAACACCCGTGGACTAAGAGTCACCAACGGTATCGGAGGGACACCTCTCCCATAGGGTCATTTGACTCTCGGATCAACATAGATGAGATTGGGGTTCCTCGCGGGGTGCCGGATGAGTTTAGGGCCAGGAATCAGGTGACAGCTGGGTTTAAGTCTCTTCTCTGGTGGGTGACTATAGATAAAAATGTTGACTGGATTAACTATGTACACTATAACCAACAATGATTTGTAAACTATACTAGGGACGCTGTGAAGGGCCTAACAGAACAGTTGGCCACCACATCTCTAATGGCATGGCAGAACCAAATGGCCTTAGATATGATCCTAGTTGAAAGAGGAGGGGTATGCAAAATGTTTGGTAGCATGTGTTGTACCTTTATCCCTAATACAGCTCCTGGAGGGACCGTGACCAGAGCCTTGGAAGGACTGACTGCTCTATCGAATGAATTAGCGGAAAATTCAGGTATTAATGATCCATTAACAAACTGACTTGAAGGATGGTTCGGTAAGTGGACTGGACTTATCACATCATGTTTGATCTCAATTGCTGTGGCTTTGGCCGTTTTGGTCACTTGCGGATGCTGCTGCATTCCCTGTATTCGAGGACTTTCACAAAAACTGATTGAAACCGCAGTCTCAAGAACGATGTATCAAGCCCTTCCTACCTCTGAGAAGACCTATGTGGACATTGAAGCTCAACCTAATGACATACAGACAGAAAGTGTATAACACTGGGACTATCATCGAAATGTATTGAGATAAAATAGTCACACAAGAGGAGGGAATGTTAGAAAAGTTTTAAATGTTTATTGTGTGATTATTAGAAAAACAATAACCCTGAGACTTTTCTTAGGATGACTTCTGAGCACATTGTTGTATTAACTTGCTGTATTGTTTGCTTTAACTAACTCCATAGTAAGTTGTAGGATGATTAGGCTTAACCATATATGGTAGAACCAGAATGTACAGGAAACACTAATTAGCGAAATAAAGTACCATTTTGTACCAGGCACGCTATCTGTGTTTCCTCAGCCAATAGAAGCGTTATAACTATATTATTGTAGGTATTAGGAGGGGGATGTACATCTCTTTGTATGATTCTTACTGCATCTTTTGGCTTGTAAGCATCATCCATTTGTGTGACACATCTGAAATAAATTGTCTGCTTTTCAATACATCTGGAGTTCGACTGATCACAAGAGGAGAGTAATCCTAACAGTGAACAATATATTCCAGAGTAATCGTACACATAATAACGGAGGAGTAATATGTACAAAGTAGGTAAGTGGATGAAGTTCAGTGAGGATCATAGGGGGCCAAGTGGCCAATCGAAAAAATAAAACAAAAATGGGGGGAATAACCTAAGGGGGGAGAGAGAGTTATGGGTGCAATAATGTCTCGTCAAAGCCAGGGAGTAAGAAGTGGGTCACCCAAGGGTTCCAGAGCTTCTCAAATTTCGGGCTTTTGTCCAACAATGTTGCCTCTATCTAACGTGGATCATAGCCTGGGTCATTCTGTGCTGTACTGCCAGTACACTCAAGGTGGGTGATTTCCAAGCTCTCGCAATGGTCTGCTTAGCAGCAGTAGTGACATATAGTAGAAGTTTAAATTGGAGATGAGTCAAGGACATGGATTTATTGTTCAGGAGAGCCACTGTTTGGTCAGTTGGTAGGGAGGTGGTAAATAGTTTTCTTAAGATTGAGAAAATCTCTGACCAGAAGGCTTGTGCTATGGGACAGTCCCATCATATGTGGAGGTGTGTACCTGCCTTGTTACAGCCGCGGAAGCAGTGCGCCTAATATTGTGGGAGGAATTTGTGTATCCTGGAGGGGACCAGGTACCACATGGTGAGCACCTTGTAGTTAGTTTCTAGGGCAGCAATGTTTGGGGATGAAGATTTAGTCACCTGCCAGATAGATGACCAGTCAGCCTGGTCAAGTGTGAGTTTGAGGTCTCTTTCCCATCTGCTTACATATTCTGGAGGTTTCGCTGTTTCTGGGGCAATGAGGAAGGTATGAAGCTCAGAGATTAGCCCTCATCTGTGGGGGTCGGACTTACATGCCCATTCAAATAATGTAAAACTTGAGGGGGCGTGGCCGCGGCATGGAAGAGAGCAGACATGAGTGAGTCAAGCTCCGTCTGACCCGCTCCACATAGCGCCACATGCAGGAGCATCCAGCCCTAGGACGCCAGCGTGGAGGAAGCAATCCCCGAAGCCCCAGAGGACCCCCCGGCTCCGATCCAGCTCTCTGGAGGCTTTTTTCTCCGGCGGAAGCCAGCAGCGTGGGGCCGAATCCAAGATGGCGCCACGTGAGTGTCTCCAGGCTGCACACGCGGCATCCCCGATCCCCTCACCGCGCCATCCACCTTCATCATCACCTCCCCCCTCCTCACCGGACTCCCGGGGGAGCCCCTTCAGCAGCCCAGGCCGGCATAATGACAGGGAGAACCGCAGCAACGCCTCCCACAGGTCGCCTCATGGCTCACATATAAACTCTGTCATTCACCCCCCCTCCAGCCCCCAGATCTCCCCCTGCACATTTCCTGAGCACAGGGGCTCACAGATGGCCCTAGGAGACAGGGACCTGAGGTCCCACATCTTAGCCCTCCCCACCTGGGCTGATTTAGAGGGCTTCATGGCCCGGATGGAGAAGGCCTTCAGGAAGGATATTGAAGATCTGCAAGGAGACACAGCTCACATTGGGGGGCAGAGTAGAGGCCTTAGAAGCAACAGTAGAAGACATCAACCCTACAGGCACGCTGCACAGTGCAGGATCTACGTATTGATTCTTTGATTCGCTGCTTGACCAACTTGATGATGTGGAGAACAGGAGCCGAAGGGTCAATATTCGCATAAGAGGTCTACCAAAGGCCACGGAACCCAGAGACATTATCCCTACCCTTCAGGGGATATTCACACAGATCCTGGGTAAGGAGGCACCTGACCGCATAGAAATAGATCGAGCCCTCCGGCCCTCAGACCCCCCTCTGATGATCCAGATAAACCCTGGGACATTTTTTGTAAGTCGCACAAGTATACCCTAAAGGAACGCATTATGTTCCATGTTTGGGGGGGTCCGCCACATGAACTTTGATGGAGCTAAGTTATCTCTATTCCTGGACTTATCCAGACGTACGCTGATGCAACGCAGGGCCCTTAAACCACTGCTAGAAGTTCTGCAAGACGCCCATCTGATCTACCACTGGGGGTTCCCCTTCAGCCTCTCGGTCACTAAAGGGGGTCAACAAGTCACTCTACGGAACAAGTCGGACCTCCCTCACTTTCTTTCCCGCCTTGGCCTACCTCCAGTGGACATACCTGATTGGCGCACCTCCCCAGCTGTTCCAACACCGGCTTGTCTGGAGCTTTGGCAACAGGCCCGTCGCAGACGCCGCAACAAACCTCGTATTGATCCCGCTGTCACCGCGAAGCAGGGACCTTCCTCTTCCTTAGCTGCACATTAAATGAATGTCTATCCCAGTTCCAGATGACTCTGCCTTTCTCCTTTTCCTTTTCTTTTCTTTTTTTTTTTTTTTGTCCTCAGTTACTTTTTATACATTTTTTTTTTTTTTGGGAGCTTCTGCTGCTGCTGATAATTTGAATGCACATCCGATTTACGGAAGAGTACATGCACTGGAGCGGGACCCCCATAGCCTGATGTCTCCCCACTCACCCCCCATAGGTGAACTCCTGGGAGTTATACTCCTCGGCCGAGGATGTCCATGGCGCGTGGGTCACTTGAACTCTTCAGGGTCGGTTGGCCGAGAGGTGACCCCTGCACCGTCGGTGTTAGTGTTTATTACTTGCCCACTGGGCACTATGTTCTTTGTTTGTTTTGCATTATTCATGTGTTATCTTTCTTTTTCCCCTTTTTACTCTATGGGTTATACTCACATGTTTCATCGTCAGTACTTCAGGTTTATTGGGTCAATTTGCTGCGGGTCTCTCCTCACCATCCGCCTGCCCATGGGGCAACATTAAATGTGACCAATCATGGCTGATCTGAAGATCGTATCGTACAATGTTCGTGGCTTGAACTCCCCATCCAAACACAGTAAGTTGTGGCTTGAGACAAAGAGACTGGGTGCACATGTTTTACTATTGCAGGAAACTCATTTCAGGACTGACTCCGTTCCCCGCCTCCCCACACATATGTACAATAAATGGTATCTCATCAATTCACCCCGACCTAAATCTGGTGGGGTGGCGGTTGCGATACACAGAAATTGCCCTTTCATTCTCCTAGACCACTATGCGGATCCCAATGGCAGATTTGTCTTTTTGAAAGGCACTCTGATCGCAAGCTCACACTCGTGGAGCTTTATGCCCACAATTCAAGACAACTAGAGTTTCTGGATAAGTTGTTAGATACACTTTCTACTTTTCGCGAGGGGCGACGGAAGGTGGGGGGAGACTTTAATGTCTGCCCTGACCTGCAGTTGGACACCTCTTCCGGTCATTCCACACATTCGTTCACCTTTCTCAAACAATTCCGTAAAACCCTGCATGCTAATCATCTGGTTGATTTCTGGAGAGTGCTTCATCCCACTGTAAAAGACTTTAGCTATTATTCCACCACTCATAATGTATATACGCGGATAGACCTGCTATTGGTGGATCAATGTTTCTTGGAATCGCTCTCCAGTGCTTTGATCGGATCGCTAACTATCTCCGACCGTGCACCCATCTCCGTCTCCCTAGCTCCCCTTTCCCCGGATGACCGTTAATGGACATGGCGGTTAAACGAAAACCTGCTAGATGATGCAGTGGCACAAAAACAGGTTTCAGATACCATCTCTTTATATTTTAAGTAGAATATGCCAGGAGAGACGGGGATGGCTTTTGTATGGGAGGGACACAAGGCCGTGATACGGGGTGAACTTATATCCCAGGGATCTAGACTCAAAAAGAAACGTAGTGGGAAACTTCAGTCCCTACTGGCCCAGCTACGCACCGCAAAGCTTAAACACAAACGCCAAATGACACCATGCTTTCCAATCTGTTAGAGGCACTGGATAGACTGAGATATGTTTCTCATAAATTTTATGAGTTTGGAAATAAATGCAGTAGACCGGGGCTCAAAATTTCAAGTCCTGAGCTACTAGCCAGGCCTCCAAGGTTACTCACCACCAGTTGCCCCACCCAACCCCTACCCCGCCCCGCCCCTAATCACGCCCTCATAAATTATCTCATAAAATTTACACTTAAATGTTTTATGCAGAATTAAGTTATAAAAATAAATATTAACAACAACTTTATCCATGTACACCAATGCAGCCTACCCGTGTCCACCAATGTCTGTGTCCGCCAGTACAGTCTGTGTCCCCCCAGTGCAGCCCCAATGCAGCCTGTGTCCCCCCCAGTGCAGCCTGTCCCCCCCCGTGCAACCTGTGTCCCCCTCCCCCCAGTGCAGCCTGTGTCCCCCCCAGTGCAGCCTGTGTCCCCCTCCCCGCCAGTGCAGCCTGTGTCCCGTCCCCGCCAGTGCAGCCTGTGTCCCGTCCCCGCCAGTGCAGCCTGTGTCCCGTCCCCGCCAGTGCAGCCTGTGTCCCGTCCCCGCCAGTGCACCCTGTGTCCCGTCCCCCCCAGTGCACCCTGTGTCCCGTCCCCCCCAGTGGAGCCTGTGTCCCGTCCCCCCCAGTGCAGCCTGTGTCCCATCCCCCCCAGTGCAGCCTGTTCTTCCCCCCCCAGTGCAGCCTGTGTCGTCGTCCCCCAGTGCAGCCTGTGTCATCGTCCCCCAGTGCAGCCTGTGTCGTCGTCCCCCAGTGCAGCCTGTGTCGTCGTCCCCCAGTGCAGCCTGTGTCGTCCCCCCCCCAGTGCAGCCTGTGTCATCCCCCCCAGTGCAGCCTGTGTCATCCCCCCCCAGTGCAGCCTGTGTCATCCCCCCCCAGTGCAGCCTGTGTCATCCCCCCCCAGTGCAGCCTGTGTCATCCCCCCCAGTGCAGCCTGTGTCATCCCCCCAGTGCAGCCTGTGTCATCCCCCTAAGTGCAGCCTGTCACCCCCCCAGTGCAGCCTGTGTCACCCCCCTGTGCAGCCTGTGTCACCCCCCCAGTGCAGCCTGTGTCATCCCCCCAGTGCAGCCTGCATCCCCCCCAGTGCAGCCTGCATCCCCCCCAGTGCAGTCTGTGTGCCCCTCCCCAGTGCAGACTGTGTCCCCCATGCAGCCTACCTGTGCAGGGGAAGACAGAGGAGAGCTGCTGCCTGGTTTAGAGCGCGGGGAGCATAACAGCTTTCATTTCAATAGCTGTGTGTTCCCCGCCGCATGCCGTCATATACAGCACCTCCCCCTTGTCCGGGCACTTTGATAGAGAGATCACTCGTCGGCACGCGGCGGAGAACACACAGCTATTGAAATGAAAGCTGTTATGTTCCCCGCGCTCTAATCAACCAGGCGGCGGCGGCTCTCCACTCTCTTCCCCTACAATTGCTGGGAGAATGGCTCCCATACCATCCAGGCTGCCGGAGGTGCTCGCCCCCCGCTCCCAGGCAGCTCTTATTTGCCAGCCCTCAAAATCCACTCAAAATGGGAGTGGGCGAGTGAAATTTTTGAGGGCTGGGTTGACTATTGGCCAGGGCCCTTAAACGACAACGCACATCCGGTCACGTCCATAAACTGCAAACTACCTCGGACTCCCAAACAGTACTGTCCTCCAAAATTGCGGATACATTTCAGGAATACTATGCCCAACTTTACCAACTTCCTGCCACACTCGCGGGTCACACGCCCTCACAGAAAACGGAATGTATTTCACAATATTTAGAAGAAGCACTAGCTCCCCAACTGTCGACGCAAATTAGCGAGCAGCAGTTTGACAGGCCTATAGTTGTAATGCAGATTGAAGCAGTTATTAAAGACCTTCCACAAGGAAAGAGTCCTGACCCAGATGGGTTCACTAATGCATATTACCGCACATTTCCATACCTCCTATCTGATGGCATGTGCGTATACTTTAATGCCCTTGCATCAGGCAATTCCCTTCCAAAGGAGGCATTGTTAGCACACATTGCTGTCCTCCCGAAGGAAGGGAAGGACCCATCCACCCCCAGCAGCTATAGGCCAATTTCGTTGTTGAACACTGACATCAAAATATTAGCGAAGGTCCCGGCTAATTGACACCTGGAAACATTATATGTCTAATATGGCGCATACACCATCCGCATACCATCATCCACTAATCTGCCTGTCCAGAGGTGGCAACCCCTGGACAGGCAGATTAGTGGATGATGGTACATAGTTTTTTGGAGGATGAGACCTACACACCTTAATCTCATAGGTTTTCTACAACAGTTGTTGACCTGCACCTACTGCTGTTGTGCTGTTTGATCATTCTGTTCTTTGTTCTCAGGTATGCCCATCCCCCCTTCCCCCTTTTCATTACCATTTCACTTTGGGTTATGTCGGATGCAACGCATGAGGTGTTGTATCCTAAATATATGAGAACGCAATCCTGATTTGATACAAGGATCAAAGTACTCACAAGCCCCCTTGTGGTTGGGGTATAATTTGATGAAGTCATATGAGGCTAGCTATCTGAATGTATCAGGGGTTCCTATACGGAGGTAACCCATTGTCCTCTCTGACCCCCATAAGTGCCCCTTGGGCATTCACTGTTTTTTTTTTTCTTTTTTCTCCGCTTAGTTCTATTATGCTTTTCTCAGAGTGTGTTATTTTGAAAATGTAAAATAAAGATTATATAAAAAAAAATAATGTAACACCTAAGTCTGAGGGATCAGAGGGGGTAAAAGGTGTGAGAAAATGTTTGACCTGTAAATATCAGAAGAGTTCAGAGGAGGGAATGTCATGGGACTCGCAAAGTATTTGGAAGGGTTTGAAGGTGGTGGACGTAAAGAATTTATGAGCTCTAATCAGGCAAGCTCTCCACCATCCGATAATGAGGCCCGGGGAGGACCAGGCTAGATAGAATGATGGGTTGCGAAGAAAAGAGAGTATAGGGTTATGAGGGGACTGGATGCCAAATCGGGTCTTAAGTCTATCCCAGATAGCGAGGCTATGTTTTGTAACCGGGTTGGTGATGTATCTACGTAGGGCAGGGGCCAACCAAAGGAGATGGGTCAGATGGCTGTGGAGGGGGGTCACCTTCCACTGATTCTATGGCTACCCATAGTGGGGTTTCCGCTGTGGCATGGTATTTTGGAAGTTGGGCCAAGTGTGCAGCATTATAGTACTTCTGGAAGTTTGGGATGCCTAGGCCTCCTTTAATTCGAGAGGTATATAGAGTAGATTTAGGTAGTCTGGGTCTCAGTTTGTTCCAGATAAAGAAGGATGCGCAGCGCTGTAAAATTCTGAGGTCATGTGAAGGTACTGTGATAGGGAGAACTCGGAATAGGTAGAGGAGCTTTGGGAAAATAGACATTTTCACAACAGTAATTCAGCCCATCCAGGACAGTGGTAGTGTGGCCCATTTAGACAGTAGAGACGTGCGGTGGGAGAGCATAGGTGGATAGTTTGCCGAATAGGAGGTCTACGGGATTGGCGGTAAGTTTAACACCTAGGTAGGGGATGTGTTTATTTGCCCAAGGAAAAGGGAGCACCTCACTAAGGTGGGTTTGGAGTGAATTTGGTAATGAGATGTTGAGAGCTGTCACTTTCTGAGGTTTAACCATGAGTCCAGATATTTGACGAAAGCTAGCAAATGTATCTAACAGGTTGGGGGCAGAGTTTAGGGGAAGGCCATGAAAACAAGGATATCATCCGCGAAGAGGCAGAGCTTGTGTTGAATGCCTCCCACTGTTCCAAGCCTTGAATTTTGGGGTTCGAGCGAATGAGGAGTGCTAGGGGCTCTATAGCCAAGGCAAAAAAGAAGCCGGCATAGGAGACAAAGGCTGCGAGGTTTGAGTTGCGTGACGGACGTTATCTCCTGCTTGACGAGAGGGGATGAACCCTACCTGGTCCTTGTGTATTAAAGAGCCGATATAGGGGTTAAGACGAGTATAGTAGTATGAAATAGGCCTGAAGTTAGACCATCTGGAATCATCTGTACTGAGTATGGGGATCATTGAGATAGATGCTGTTAGAGATTCAGCTCGAAAAGAGTGGCCATCTAATAGGGAATTATATGCGTCCACTAGGAGGGGGGAGAGAAGGTCAGCAAACTTCTTATAGTAGGTTGTAGAGAGGCTATCTGGGCCTGGGCGCTTGTGTATTTTTAGGGATTTGATGGCTATGCATATTTCTTCTACTGTAATTGGCCGGCCAAGATTCTCCCTGTGAGAAAAGGTGAGAGTGGGCATATGGAGGGAAGAAAGGAGGGCGTTCGCCCGGGCGTGGTTAACCACTTGCCGACCGCCTCACACAGATATACGTCTGCAAAATGACACGGGCAGGCAAAATCACGTACCTGGTACGTGATTGCCTTCCCGCGGGACCCCCCCCCCGGTGCCAGAGGCGGTCGGCTCTTGTTCGCCGGCGATGAGAGTTGAGGGGGAGGCCATCCATTGATGGCCACCCCCTCCCAATCGCTCCCAGTGAATGAAAATGCTTCCTCTCCCTCTGCAATGTAAACAGAGGGAGAGGAAGTGATGTCATCCCTCCTCGAGCCGGTCTTTTTCGTTCCAGCGCCGAGGAGAGAAGACATCAAGTAAGTGCACAACACAACACCTTCAGTAGAACACTCCAGGCACACTTGTCACCCCCCAATCACCCCCCTGTACCCCCTGTCACACTGACACCAATAGCAGTTTGTTTTTTTTTTGCATTGGTGTCAGTTTGTGACAGTTATAAGTGTTGGGGCAGTTAGGTTAGCCCCCTTTAGGTCTGGGGTACCCCCCTTTAGGTCCAGGGTACCCCCCTAACCCCCCCTAATAAAGGTTAACCCCGTGATCACCCCCCGTCGCCAGTGTCGCTAAGCGATCGTTTTTCTGAGCGCTGTATTAGTGACACAGGTGACGCTTGTTAGGAAGGTAAGTATATAGGTTCGCTGTCAGTGTTTTATAGCGACAGGGACCCCCATATACTACCTACTAAAGGTTTTAACCCCTTGATTGCCCCCTAGTTAACCCTTTCACCAGTGATCACTGTATAAGTGTTACGGGTGACGCTGGTTAGTTAGTTTGTTTTTTATAGTTTATTATAGTTTTAGGGCACCCGCCGTTTATTTCCTAATAAAGGTTTAACCCCCTAATTGCCCGGCGGTGATATAAGTTAGGTTTTTAGGATCAGATAAGGTCTGCGTCGCCCCAGGCAGCGTCAGGTTAGCGCCAGTACCGCTAACACCCACACACGCAGCATACACCTCCATTAGTGCTATAGTATCTGAACGGATCGATATCTGATCTGATCAGATCTATACTAGCGTCCCCAGCAGTTTAAGGTTCCCAAAAACGCAGTATTAGCGGGATCAGCCCAGATACCTGCTAGCACCTGCGTTTTGCCCCTCGGCCCATCCCAGCCCACCCAAGTGCAGTATCGATCGATAACTGTCACTTACAAAACACTAAGCACACATAACTGCAGCGTTCGCAGAGTCAGGCCTGATCCCTGCGATCGCTAACAGTTTTTTGGTAGCATTTTGATACAGTCGCTAACAGTCAGGAGCTTTTTTGCCTTTGAGTCTCACTAGTGTACCCCTAAATTTAGAGCCCAAAATGACAAATCGAAGGTACACTAGTGAAGAGGCCTACAGGTTTCTGAGCATGACAGATAGTGAAGAGGAAGTCACTCATCTGTCAGATTCAGGCTCAGAATACGATCCTGTAGAGGACATCGGCTCCATGACAGATAGCTCTGACGACAGAGTTGTGGTCCCTGCTAAGGTCAGGCGTACCAGACCCCGAACTTCTTCTGTCCTTGAAGTGCAAGAACTGCAGGGTTCTCGTATGGAGCAGAGAAGTACTAGTGCCGCTTTTCCTTCTGGTGAACTGGCAAGCACCAGCGGCCTAGTACACCCTGGTCGTATATCCAGCACTGCAGTATCACGTGGTGATGTGGCGAGTCCCATAAGTGCAGTTCAAGCTGGCGAGGTGGCAAGCACAAGTAGTGTCCCGCTGCCACCAAGAAGACGAACACAGGCCCGTCGTGCCCATAGTGCCCTCCCTGCTGCATTCGCCAATCCGAATTGGGAGCCCACCACTTCTGCAGCACCCGTACTTCCCCCTTTCACTGGCCAACCCGGAATTCAGGTGGAAACAGTTGACTTTACGCCACTGGATTTTTATTTGCTGTTTTTCACCGAAGATCTCTATAGATCTATTGTGGACCAAAGCAATTTGTACGCTGGTCAACACATCGCCACTATTCCCCAGTCCTCCCTTGCCAGAGATTGGAAACCAATTACGGTTTCCGAATTTAAGATCTTTCTGGGCCTTTCCCTCCTCATGGGCATAAATAAAAAGAGTGGGTTGCGGTCATATTGGTCCACTGACCCAATTTACCATTCGCCCTTGTTCTCTGCCTCCATAACCAGGGCACGATACGAACAGATTTTGCGGTTCATGCACTTCAACGACAATGAACTCTGTTGTCCTCGTGGAGACCCTGGATACGATCGGCTCTACAAAATTGGGCCCCTCGTAAACCACTTCAACCAACATTTTGCAGACTTGTTTACTCCCCATCAAGTTGTCTGCGTTAATGAGTCCCTGATTAAATTTTCTGGCCGCTTGTCATTCAAACAGTACCTTCCCAGCAAGCGTGCCAGATACGGGGTCAAGATGTATAAGCTCTGTGACAGGGCCACAGGCTATACATGTAGTTTTATGGTTTATGAGGGCAAAGATAGTCACGTAGAGCCGACAAACTGCCCTGACTACATAGGAAGCGCTGGCAAGATAGTGTGGGACTTGGTGTCACCCTTATTCGGAAAGGGGTACCACTTGTACGTGGACAATTATTACACGAGCGTGCCACTTTTTAGCCACCTTTTTGATCATCGGATTGGAGCATGTGGCACCGTGCGACCTAATCGCCGGGGCTTTCCCCAGCGGCTTGTAGATTCCCGTCTTAGGCTGGGGGAGAGAGCCTGCTTCCAGTGTAATAACTTGCTCGCTATGAAGTGGAGGGACAATAAGAATGTTTTCGTTCTTACCTCCCTTCACGCAGACACGACGGTCCAAATTCCTACGGCGACTGGTGTTGTGGAGAAACCCCTATGTGTCCATGAATATAACCAAAATATGGGAGGGGTGGACCTCAACGACCAGTTGTTGGCGCCGTACCTAGTTGCCCGTAAGGCCAGACGCTAGTACAAAAAAGTGTCTGTTTATTTATTTCAATTGGCTTTGCTGAACGCTCATGTGCTATACAGAGCTTCAGGACAGACTGGATCCTTCCTTAAATTCCAGGAAGAGATCGTCAGAGCCCTTCTGTATCCAGACGATGCTCCACCTCACCTTCCCCAACCAAATGCAGTAAGCCGGCTGCATGAAAGGCATTTTCAATATGTCCTCCCGAGTACCCCTACCCAACGACCCCCCCAAAAAAGATGTCGTGTCTGCAGAAAGCGCAGATTTAGGTGTGACACCCGGTATTATTGTCCCCTCTGTCCTGGCAATCCTGGTCTTTGCATTGGTGAATGTTTTGAACTCTACCATACACTAGTGGAGTATTAGCGTAGGGTACAGCACTGCACAGACTAGGACACACTTTCACAGGGTCTCCCAAGATGCTGTCGCATTTTGAGAGACCGAAACCTGGTACCAGTTAAAAAAAGTTAAAGTTACAAAAAAAAGTGTAAAAAAAACAAAAAAAAGTAAAAAAAAAACACAAAAAAAATATAAAATAAAAAAAAACAAAAATAGTTTTATTGTTCTCTCTATATTGTTCTGCTCTTTTTTATTGTATTCTATACTGCAATGTTTTATTGTTATGTTTTTATCATGTTTGCTTTATAGGTATGCAATTTTTTTATACTTTGTTTTTTTATTGTTAACCACTTTTTTGTTTTCAGGTACGCCATTCAGCTGCAGAGCGGATTTATTTATCTTGACAGCAACAGCGTTTGCTCCCACGATACATAAAGCCGTGACTCCAGCGCTGTCGGAGGTGATTTCACCACCACAGTTACATACTTCAGCATATATGCCGAAGCGTGCGGGCAGCAGTGGGTGGAGGAGCGAATTGCTCCTGGCTTTTGCAGGAGGATGCCCCCATGCTTCGGCATATAAGTTAGGTAGGCACAGGTTGCGTTAAATGTTTTATTTTTTACTATTTTTTTTTTTTGTATTTTGCTTTGCAGGTATGGTAAGTATTATGGCCCGTACACATGGTCGGATTTTCCGATGGAAAATGTCCGATCGGAACGTGTTGTCGGACATTCCGACCGTGTGTGGGCTCCATCGGACATTTTCCATCGGATTTTCTGACACACAAAGTTGGAGAGCAGGAGATAAAATTTTCCGACAACAAAATCCGTTGTCGGAAATTCCGATCGTGTGTACACAAATCCGACGGACAAAGTGCCACGCATGCTCAGAATAAATAAAGAGATGAAAGCTATTGGCCACTGCCCCGTTTATAGTCCCGACGTACGTGTTTTACGTCACCGCGTTCAGAACGATCGGATTTTCCGACAACTTTTTGTGACCGTGTGTATGCAAGACAAGTTTGAGCCAACATCCGTCGGAAAAAATCCATGGATTTTGTTGTCGGAATGTCCGAACAAAGTCCGACCGTGTGTACGCCCTATTACTGTTGTACTGTAATGTTACTTTGTTTTTTTGTTAACCATCATTTGCTTAGCAGGTACACCATTCAGTTGCAGCGCGGATTTATTTATCTTGACAGCAAGAGCGTTTGCCCCCACGATACATAAAGCTGTGACTCCAGCGCTGTCGGAGGTGATTTCACCACCACAGTTACATACTTCAGCATATATGCCGAAGCGTGGGGGCAGCAGAGGGCGGAGGATCGATTTGCTCCTAACTTTTGCGGGAGGATGCCCCCATGCTTCGGCATATATATACGATGCATGTATGTCCATCATTAAAGGTGGGTGGATGAAGGGAGGTATTCTAATGGTGGGCATACCCACCGATCAATATCTTTTTTTCGTTCAGCCCACAGGCTGCATGAAAAAAAGTTTACAATATATGCCCAACAAGGACCAGCAACATACTGGTATGTTGCTGGACTTTGAGTGGTTATACCAGAATGATGCCTGCAGGTTTAGCTATCATCTTGGTATCATTCTTTTCAGCCAGCGGTCAGCTTTCATGTAAAAGCAATCCTAGCGGCTAATTAGCCTCTAGACTGCTTTTACAAGCAGTGGGAGGGAATGCCCCCCCACCGTCTTCCATGTTTTTCTCTGGCTCTCCTGTCCCAACAGGGAACCTGAGAATGCAGCCGGTGATTCAGCCAGCTGACTATAGAGCTGATCAGAGACCAGAATGGCTCCAAACACCTCTATGGCCTAAGAAACCGGAAGCTACGAGCATTTCATGACTTAGATTTCGCCGGATGTAAACAGCGCCATTGGGAAAGCATTTTATCACACCGATCTTGGTGTGGTCAGATGCTTTGAGGGCAGAGGAGAGATCTAGGGTCTAATAGACCCCAATTTTTTCAAAAAAGAGTACCTGTCACTACCTATTGCTATCATAGGGGATATTTACATTCCCTGAGATAACAATAAAAATGATTTAAAAAAAATAAAAATGAAAGGAACAGTTTAAAAATAAGATAAAAAAGCAAAAAAACAATAAAGAAAAAAAAATAAAAAAGCACCCCTGTCCCCCCCTGTTCTCGCACAAAGGCGAACGCAAGAGTCGGTCTGGCGTCAAATGTAAACAGCAATTGCACCATGCATGTGAGGTATCACCGCGAAGGTCAGATCGAGGGCAGTAATTTTAGCAGTAGACCTCCTCTGTAAATCTAAAGTGGTAACCTGTAAAGGCTTTTAAAGGCTTTTAAAAATGTATTTAGTTTGTCGCCACTGCACATTTGTGCGCAATTTTAAAGCATGTCATGTTTGGTATCCATGTACTCGGCCTAAGATCATCTTTTTTATTTCATCAAACATTTGGGCAATATAGTGTGTTTTAGTGCATTAAAATTTTAAAAAGAGTGTTTTTTCCCCAAAAAATGCGTTTGAAATATCGCTGTGCAAATACTGTGTGAAAAAAAAGAAACACCCACCATTTTAATCTGTAGGGCATTTGCTTTAAAAAAATATATAATGTTTGGGGGTTCAAAGTAATTTTCTTGCAAAAAAAAATAATTTTTTCATGTAAACAAAAAGTGTCAGAAAGGGCTTTGTCTTCAAGTGGTTAGAAGAGTGGGTGATGTGTGACATAAGCTTCTAAATGTTGTGCATAAGATGCCAGGACAGTTCAAAACCCCCCCAAATGACCCCATTTTGGAAAGTAGACACCCCAAGCTATTTGCTGAGAGGCATATCGAGTCCATGGAATATTTTATATTGTGACATAAGTTGCGGGAAAAAGACAATTTTTTTTTTTTTTGCACAAAGTTGTCACTAAATGATATATTGCTCAAACATGCCATGGGAATATGTGAAATTACACCCCAAAATACATTCTGTTGCTTCTCCTGAGTAGACACCCAAAGCTATTTGCTGAGAAGTATAGTGAGTATTTTGCAGACCTCACTTTTTGTCACAAACTTTTGAAAATTGAAAAAAGAAAAAAAAATACATTTTTCTTGTCTTTCTTCATTTTCAAAAACAAATGAGAGCTGCAAAATACCGTATTTATCGGCGTATAACACGCGCCGGCGTATAACACGCACCCCAATTTAGGAGGGAATTTTAAGGAAAAAAAACTTTTAGGAGGGAAGTTGAAGGGAAAAAAACTTACATTTAAATGCCCTTCATTGCAGCCTTGTCAGTGCAGCCTTCCCCAGTGCAGCCTTCCCCAGTGCAGCCTTGTCAGTGCAGCCTTCCCCAGTGCAGCCTTCATCAGTGCAGCCTTCGTCAGTGCAGCCTTGTCAGTGCAGCCTTCCCCAGTGCAGCCCTGTCAGTGCAGCCTTGCCCCAGTGCAGCCTTGCCCCAGTGCAGCCTGGGATCCCCTGTCCCTGCTTCCAGGGCTTCAAAATCGCGGTCCGCGATTTGAAAATGGCGCAGCCGGCGCCGAAGTACACAGAGTCGGTCCTCGGCTCTTTCCGGCGGCTCTCGTTTACTTTCGGCTCCACTCGTAGTCCCGAGCGGAGCTATCCTAGTAGGTTCGGATAGCTCCGCTCGGGACTACGAGTGGAGCCGAAAGTAAACGAGAGCCGCCGGAAAGAGCCGAGGACCGGCTCTGTGTACTTCGGCTCCGGCGGCGCCATTTTCAAATCGCGGTCCGCGATTTTGAAATTTGGACAGCTCGGGATCGGCGGGGATCGGCGTATAACACGCACCTGCGACTTTCCCCTGATTTTAAGGGGAAAAAAGTGAGAGTCATACGCCGATAAATACGGTAGTCACCATGCCTCTCAGCAAATAGCTTGGGGTGTCTACTTTCCAAAATGGGGTAATTTTGGGGGGTTTTGTGCTATCTTGGCATTTTATGGCCTTCGAAACTGTGATGGGTAGTGAGGAGTGAAATCAAAAATTTACGCCCTTAGAAATCCTGAAGGCGGTGATTGGATTTCGGGGCCCCGTATGAAGCTAGGCTCCCAAAAAGTGCCACTCATGTGGTATCCCCATACTCAGGAGAAGCAGCAGAATGTATTTTGGGGTGTAATTCCACATATGCCCATGGCATGTTTGAGCAAAATATCATTTAGTGACAACTTTGTGCAAAAAAAAAAAAATTTAAAAAAATTGTCACTTTCCCGCAACTTGTGTCAAAATATAAAATATTCCATGAACTCAACATGCCTCTCAGCAAATAGCTTGGGGTGTCTACTTTCCAAAATGGGGTCATTTGGGGGGGGGGGGTTGTGCCATCTGGGCATTTTATGGCCTTCAAAAATGTGATAGGTAGTGAGGAGTGAAATCACAACTTTACGCCCTTAGAAATCCTGAAGGCGGTGCTTGGTTTTTGGGGCCCCGTATGCGGCTAGGCTCCCAAAAAGTCCCACACATGTGGTATCCCCATACTCAGGAGAAGCAGCTAAATGTATTTTGGGGTGTAATTCCACATATGCCCATGGCATGTTTGAGCAAAATATCATTTAGTGACAACTTTGTGCAAAAAAAAAAAAATTTAAAAAAATTGTCACTTTCCCGCAACTTGTGTCAAAATATAAAATATTCCATGAACTCAACATGCCTCTCAGCAAATAGCTTGGGGTGTCTACTTTCCAAAATGGGGTCATTTGGGGGGGGGGGGTTGTGCCATCTGGGCATTTTATGGCCTTCAAAAATGTGATAGGTAGTGAGGAGTGAAATCACAACTTTACGCCCTTAGAAATCCTGAAGGCGGTGCTTGGTTTTTGGGGCCCCGTATGCGGCTAGGCTCCCAAAAAGTCCCACACATGTGGTATCCCCATACTCAGGAGAAGCAGCTAAATGTATTTTGGGGTGCAATTCCACATATGCCCATGGCATGTTCGAGCAATATATCATTTAGTGACAACTTTGTGCAAAAAAAAGAAAATTTGTCACTTTGCTGCAACTTGTGTAAAAATATATAATATTCCATGGACTCAACATGCCTCTCAGCAAATAGCTTGGGGTGTCTACTTTCCAAAATGGAGTCATTTGGGGGGGGGGGTTGTGCCATCTTGGTATTTTATGGCCTTCAAAACTGTGATAGGTAGTGAGGAGTAAAATAAAAAATTTATGCCCTTAGAAATCCTGAAGGCGGTGCTTGGTTTTCGGGGCCCCATACGCGGCTAGGCTCCCAAAAAGTCCCACACATGTGGTATCCCCGTACTCAGGAGAAGCAGCTGAATGTATTTTGGGGTGCAATTCCACATATGCCCATGGCCTGTGTGAGCAATATATCATTTAGTGACAACTTTTTGTAAATTTTCTTTTTTTTTGTCATTATTCAATCACTTGGGACAAAAAAAAAAATATTCAATGGGCTCAACATGCCTCTCAGCAATTTCCTTGGGGTGTCTACTTTACAAAATGGGGTCATTTGGGGGGTTTTGTACTGCCCTGCCATTTTAGCACCTCAAGAAATGACATAGGCAGTCATAAACTAAAAGCTGTGTAAATTCCAGAAAATGTACCCTAGTTTGTAGACGCTATAACTTTTGCGCAAACCAATAAATATACGCTTATTGACATTTTTTTTTACCAAAGACATGTGGCCGAATACATTTTGGCCTAAATGTATGACTAAAATTGAGTTTATTGGATTTTTTTTATAACAAAAAGTAGAAAATATCATTTTTTTTCAAAATTTTCGGTCTTTTTCCGTTTATAGCGCAAATAATAAAAACGGCAGAGGTGATTAAATACCATCAAAAGAAAGCTCTATTTGTGAGAAGAAAAGGACGCAAATTTCGTTTGGGTACAGCATTGCATGACCGCGCAATTAGCAGTTAAAGCGACGCAGTGCCAAATTGTAAAAAGTGCTCTGGTCAGGAAGGGGGTAAATCCTTCCGGGGCTGAAGTGGTTAAAGGTTTTGGGATCTTGGTAAAGTCCTGCCAGATGCCTGCGGAATTCCGGAGTATGTATTCGTGGATAATGTAGGTCTAATGGGTTTGGAGGTATATTCGGCTCTGCGAAGTGCAAGAGCCAAGAAGGTGTTAGGTTTGTTTGACTTTATATAGAACAGGTGTCGAGCTCTACAAAGGTTTTTTTCCGCTGTTTCTGTTAAAAAAAAGGTCTAGTTCTAGACGTGCTTTTTCAAGATCTTGTTTGGACTTGGTGATGGGGCGGGATTGGATGGCTGACGAAGCTTGGTAGAAAGTATCCTCTAAACATTTGTGTAGAAGTTGTTTTACCCTACAGAGGCAGGAGGCTTGACTAATACATACCCCTCTGATGACCGGTTTGTGGGCTTTCCATAGGGTTAGGGGAGATGTGTCAACGCATGTACTATTTGTTACGTAGTCCTTGAGGGCTGTTTCAATGTCTAATCGATAGGAAGGGTTATCCAGGAGGCTATCGTTAATATACCAAGCAGTATGAGCTGGTCTAGGCATGGGATATGAACAGGAGAACTACGCTATGGTCGGACCATGAAATCGGGACAATAGAAGAGGCCAGGAGGAGAAGGGAGTAGCCGACTGTTGGAAAGATGTGATCTATGCGGGATAATATTTTATGTGGATGCAAGAAGTGGGTATATTGGCTCCGTGCAGGATTGTGTTCTCTCCAGGTGTCTAAGAGTGAGAATTTGTTTAAGAGTTGCTGGAACAAGAGACAGGTAGGGTTGGGGGAGAAAGGGGCAAGAGATTTATCAAGGAATGGGTACAAAACTTGGTTAAAATCACCGCAGATTACGAGGATACTTCTTTTATGTGAGTCAATAACTGTTAGATAGGAAAGAAATGAGATTGGGTGTTTGGGGGCATAGTATTAAACTATGGTTACCTCGCTGTCAAGTAGGTGCCCAGTCAGGATGAGGTACTGACCCTCTGGGTCACTGATCTCCTCCAGAAGCCTCCCCTCCTTTTTTTTTTTTTTTTCTTTTTTTTTTTTAGAGGATGCTGAGGCTGTGAATGCCTGAGGGTAGTGGCAGCCAAAGGATTTAGGCGTGGATTTGTGTGTAAAGTGTGTCTCCTGCAAACAAACCACATGTGCCTTCGCGGATGCAAAAGAGCAAAATGCTTTGGTGCGTTTGTTGGGGATGTTGAGGCCTTGGACATTGAGTGTGAGAATGTTAAGTGGAGCCATAACCAAAGCAGAAGAGGCTAGGGATTGAAGGTCTGGGGGGGGGGCTAGATAGGATCAGTAAGGATCTAAATGTTGTTTAATGGGGTAGAGAAGATGTCCACTGGTAGGTTAGTAAAATAACCACCAAGGTCAGAGGCTGGTCCGTGGAATACCCTATGTGGGTATACGTGGACTTAAGGGGAGCAGTGAACAGTCTCTGGGATTCTTACAGCCAATGTAACAGGATAAGCCAATATATTAAAGGGAATAGCCCGGAGATGGTATGTTGCAGGAGACCCAAGTTGTGATAAGGGGTCCGCTGTAATAAAGTTGAAAAAATGGGTCTACAGTAGAGTAAGAGGATTTCAGCAGGGTCAACCAAGGTTTGGATTTCTCTGCAAAGAGGGGAAACCATGTATACCAACAGCAAGTGCATTCACAGTACCACGGAATAGGCCACGCAGGTATACAAGTCACTGCTGATTTCACACACATGCCCAAACTAGGCAAAAGACAGGAATATCTTTTGATAATTGTGGACATGTTCTCAAATGGTCCAGCTTTTATAGCCAGGGTCTGCCAGGACTTGGTAAAAATTCTCAGGATAGAATGGAAGTTTCACATTCCCTATCACCCTCCAAGTTCAGGAATAGTAGAAAGGATGAACAGAACAATAAAAGACAAGATAAGAAAGGCCACATGAGGAACCTTTGCCAACTGGAGAAGGGTCCTCCCAGCAGTCCTGGCAGGAATAAGTTTTTTTTTTTAAGTTTTGATGAGTAGATTTTTCCCCAGCCCATAGGCCAGAGCACCTTTAATGGTAGAAAAGGGAGATTTAGACTTAATACAGGAAGAATATGTAAGAAAACTGGTTGAAATATTGGATACAGTCAAAGAAATGTTGCTCGCACCTCTCTTTTTTTCTTCACAGGAAGCTACTCACCTCTTCAAGGAGGGAGACACCGTGGTGGTCCAACAGCTGAACAGAAATAAGAAGCAAGAGTATCCCTTTGGACCTCCTACTATGGTGATTGCAGTGATCAGAACGGCTATCCTGGTGGAAAACTGCTAGTCTGGGATCCATGCCAGCCGAGTGAAAAAGGTTGCCCAAAGCCCCAAGAGCAGGAAGGAGATCCTTAATACAGGAGGCCCTCAAGCAGAAGTCCAAGCAGATGAAGGAGGACTTCCTGGAAAAGCAGGTCCGGCCAGAGAAGATGACCTCGCTTATTTCACTACAGACTTCTGGCAAAGCATTTTGCTTCCTGTTCCTGATCACCCTGATAGTGTTCCCGCCCACTTGGATCATCACTAACTGTATTTACCACCCTGAAGACTTGGGTGGCATTAAAAGTATTTGTGGAAACACACATACATAGGAGAACATTACAGTGATACAAGTTAGAAACAAGAGAGACATTGAGGATAATTTTGGTGATAAAATGCTTTTGCTAAAATTTAAATATGCTTATGTTCAGAAATCAGGATTTCAGAAATGTTGGATTTGTGGCAAATTGCACCTTAGCACTGTTAGGATACCCCTAATGGCTATACCTTTAAATATTACTCCCCTTGACCTTTTGAATGTCAGCAGAAGAACTAATGACACCATTTCCTTTCACATCATCAATAGAATTCATAATCCTACCTGGTGTTTTAATGTAGGGAATTCTACTAGAAATGCTCATACCTGTAGTCAATCGGTTTTGAACATTTCTAATTGCTATGCCCCTAGTGGGAAGTCTTGTTCTTTATATTAAACACACCACGATAAGGTCAGAGTACGGGCTGATTTTAAAAAGACTCTTGCCTCTAAAAATGATAGTAGTAAATCTGTACAGCATTTGTTTCAGGTTCTGGCAATAGTTACAGCAGTAGATCAAGAGACTGCTGTGAATATGCCCTTCTCGTTTGGTAACCACACTTATGTTTGTTGTGGAAAGACTTGTTATCCCTGGATTCCACAAGAGGTCCAGGGCTGGTGTTACCTGGCCTCACTGGTGCCCATAATGGGGGTGGTAGGTGATAGTGACGGGAGTCATTTACTTGAAGCTAGTATACACCCATGGTATCCATTAAAACATCGTAACAAGAGAGAGTTATTCCTTGAAAAGGATATGGCCTGGGCATGGTTCCCTTCCTGGGTAGGAAGGGGAATAGATTTGATGAAAAGGTTGAATAATTATTTAGGAATTAATGATAAGATGATGGAAAAAAAATTCTGATGACATTTCTAAACTTAATGTTGAAACTAGTGCTATTAGGAAACAACTAGACTACACAATACCAGTATAGAGGTTCCGGACTATTATGATGTGATAGCTCAGCATAGAAAAGAGGTGGCCAAGCTGCAACAAGATGCTCACAACATAGCCTGGACCTTGAGTCCTTTTGGAAATGTTAATTTTGGATTTGGAGGGATATCCTCTTGGATAAGGCATATTGCCATAATTTTAATCATTGTTGTGTTCTTTTTCATTTTCCTTTATCTTGTGTATAAGCTTATTATGTGCCTTATTAATAGAGCCACTCGCATTTCAGATCCCTCATCTCCCAATAAAACTTATCCCAGTATGTATCATCAGAAGCAGGCTGAGAATACCACCATGATAAGGAAGTGAGATCATACATTTATGATCAAAGAGGGGATTGTAGGGATATTTTAGCTTGCTGTCCACCATTTTAGTTATAAAAATATGTATCCATCTTAGAATAATATGTACAGTGGGGCAAAAAAGTATTTAGTCAGCCACCTATTGTGCAAGTGCTCCCACTTAAAAAGACGAGAGAGGCCTGTAATTGTCATCATAGGTATACCTCAACTATGAGAGACAAAATGAGGAAACAAATCCAGACAATCACATTGTCTGAATTTTGAAAGAATTTATTTGCAAATTATGGTGGAAAATAAGTATTTGGTCACCTACAAACAAGCAAGATTTCTGGCTCTCACAGACCTGTATCTTCTGCTTTAAGAGGCTCCTCTGTCCTCCACTCATTACCTGTATTAATGGCACCTGTTTTAACTTATCAGTATAAAAGACACCTCTCCACAACCTCAAACAGTCACACTCCAAACTCCACTATGGTGAAGACCAAAGAGCTGTCAAAGGACACCAGAAACAAAATTGTAGACCTGCACCAGGCTGGGAAGACTGAATCTGCAATAGGCAAGCAGCTTGGTGTGAAGAAATCAACTGTGGGAGCAATAATTAGAAAATGGAAGACATACAAGACCACTGATAATCTCCCTTGATCTGGGACTCCACGCAAGATCTCACCCCGTGGGGTCAAAATGATCACAAGAACGGTGAGCAAAAATCCCAGAACCACACGGGGGGATCTAGTGAATGACCTGCAGAGAGCTGGGACCAACGTAACCAAGGCTACTATCAGTAACACACTACGCCGCCAGGGACTCAGATCCTGCAAAGCCAGACATGTCCCCCTGCTTAAGCCAGTACATGTCCGGGCCCGTCTGAGGTTTGCTAGAGAGTATTTGGATGATCCAGAAGAGGATTGGGAGAATGTCATATGGTCAGATGAAACCAAAGTAGAACTGTTTGGTAGAAACACAACTCGTTGTGTTTGGAGGAGAGAGAATGCCAAAGAAAACCATACCTACTGTGAAGCATGGGGGTGGCAACATCATGCTTTGGGGCTGTTTCTTTGCAAAGGGAACAGGACGACTGATCCGTGTACATGAAAGAATGAATGGGGCCATGTATCGTGAGATTTTGAGTGCAAATCTCCTCCCATCAGCAAGGGCATTGGAGATGAAACATGGCTAGGTCTTTCAGCATGACATTGATCCCAAACACACTGCCCGGGCAACAAAGGAGTAGCTTCATAAGAAGCATTTCAAGGTCCTGGAGTGGCCTAGCCAGTCTCCAGATCTCAACCCCATAGAAAACCTTTGGAGGGAGTTGAAAGTCCGTGTTGCCCAGCGACAGCCCCAAAACATCACTGCTCTAGAGGAGATCTGCATGGAGGAATGGGCCAACATACCAGCAAAAGTGTGTGACAACCTTGTGAAGACTTACAGAAAACGTTTGGCCTCTGTCATTGCCAACAAAGGATATATAACAAAGTATTGAGATGAACTTTTGATATTGACCAAATACTTATTTTCCACCATAATTTGCAAATAAATTCTTTCAAAAATCAGACAATGTGATTGTCTGGATTTGTTTCCACATTTTGTCTCTCATAGTTCAGGTATACCTATGATGACAATTACAGGCCTCTCTCATCTTCAGTGGGAGAACTTGCACAATTGGTGGCTGTCTAAATACTTTTTTGCCCCACTGTATATGTGACATCTATCAAAAGTTAGTTTCAAATTCTTGTAAATGGTATGATTTCCCCGAAATGACGCATGAAGTTCTTTCTTGTTGACAGTTTCTGTATGAAGAAATTATGTTCTATTTTTGGTTAGTTAAATATCCTGTATGTCTGTAAATTTAGCATATATTAATGAAGGGGTTGGACTTTTGTTATGATGTCATGTTGGTCATATAAGTGAAAATACGGAAGTAAAAGATGGGATCATTCTGAATTGCATGCCTTGTGTGTGTCATAATTTCTTGTCAGAATGATCTCCAGATCTGAATGGGTTTTAAGGAACACTCTAATCAGGATATCATACGAGGGTTCACTTGCTTTTAGAACATACATACACTCCAACATTAAGCGGAGCCATAACCAAAGCAGAAGAGGCTAGGGATTGAAGGTCTGGGGGGGGGGCTAGATAGGATCAGTAAGGATCTGAATGTTGTTTAATGGGGTAGAGAAGATGTCCACTGGTAGGTTAGTAAAATAATCACCAAGGTCAGAGGCTGGTCCGTGGAATACCCTATGTGGGTATACGTGGACTTAAGGGGAGCAGTGAACAGTCTCTGGGATTCTTACAGGCCAATGTAACAGGATAAGCCAATATATTTAAGGGAATAGCCCGGAGATGGTATGTTGCAGGAGACCCAAGTTGTGATAAGGGGTCCGCTGTAATAAAGTTGAAAAAATGGGTCTACAGTAGAGTAGGAGGATTTCAGCAGGGTCAACCTGCAACAATTTTGTGAACAGCAAATACCAACAAATGTCAACAGGTGCAGTGTGGATAATACTGCATGGGTCAGGGGACAATCAGTCCTTACACCGGCCCAGGCAGTAAGCAGAGTAGTAGGTGAAGGTAGTAACACGGCAGGCACAAGCAATAACTTACAACCAGTATAACATTAGTGAGTTGTGAAGCTAAGGGCCTGAGCGTGTGACATCATGTGCATAGTTGGACATGGCGACTCAGGCTACACAGAGTGTGAATCTAGGACATTTGAACGTATGTGTAAAGAAAGTTTACGTTAGGTGGGGGGTGGAGAGGGGAGGAGGAAATGTGGGTAGTAGGGAGGGGAAAGGAGAAGGGAGAGTGGCATAGGAAATTTAGGTACACATCTCGTTTAAGAGGCAAAGCTAAATAGGTATATGCCTATGGGTTTTGCAATTAGGCTTAAGGATTCAAAGTATATTTATGACAAGTCCCATAAGGATACTCCAGGAGAGGTGGTCAGTCCATGGAGTCTTCAGGAGCAGAGACAGGGGCAGGCGTAATGACCCCGTTCATGGATGCTTGAGGTTGTTTTCGGTTCAGGTGGGGATTGGAGTTTCCTCGGAGAATGAGAAGCAGATCTACAACGAGATCCCATGTCAATGGGGTGTTGAGGTGCCAGGCGTGGTTTTTGGAGTGCAAGTTCTAGGTCTTTGGCAGACTTGCACTAGTTGGATGACCCTTTCTGGGAGAAGCGGATAGAGAAGGGAAACCCCCACCGGTAGGTAATTTAGTGCTGTTGAAGGTTGCGAAGGTGAGGTTTCATGGCATTCCATTTTGCCAGCTTAACCTGGAAAAGGTGATGGAAAATCTGGTAGCGGTGGTTTTGGAACACCAGCGCCTCTTTATGCCGTGACGCAGCCAGCAGTTGCTCCTTGGTGCAGAAGTAGTGCAGCTTCACGACATGTCGCAAGGGGGCCATCGTCAGGATGTGGTACCAGAGTGCGATGGATACTATCCATTCTAAGGAGCTCTATTATATTGAGGGCATAAATTCCTGGAATAGGGCAGTGGCGGTGGACTATAGGTCAGTGACTGTCTCAGGTATGCGCAAATTAGAGCGCCTGGCCCTATTTTCAAAGTTCTCAAGATGGGACTGAAAAGAGAGGTTTTCCTCATGCAGGGCTTCTAATTCATCAGAGTGGTTGTGTGGGGGGGGGTGGCCGGCACGGCATGTAACAGGACCTGTTTTTTTTTTTCTAATTAAAACCAAGAATGTAACAAATCTAATGAAATGACACATCCCCACGAGGGGTCATGCATGGCCAGTTAACAGTATTACATTCTTCTCTATATTCCCCAACCACCCCCCTCTCCCACCCTATCCACCTCCCTCCCTCACCCTATCCACCTCCCTCCCTGTCCCCATCTCTCCATGGTCTAATTTTCCCAACTCTCCTTCTCTAATCCAAGGCTTTCAGTTCTTTAGCGTAGCACCACGTTTTTTTAAATTTTTTCCAGCGTTCCCACTCCGCTGAGTTTACATTTCTTGTTTCCTCTACCAAGCTTACCCTAATCTCCATATTATATGTTTCCTCTACTGCATCTATCCACTCCCATGTCTCAGGGCTCTCCCTCCTCTGCCAACTCTTCGGTATTATTCGCTTTGCGACGTTCAGGAGGTGGGGGACCATTGATCGCTTATATTTATTTATGACTCCTTCTCCCCCATGAAACAAAACCTCCCAGGGGTCTTCTGACACTTCTTTTCCTGTTATTTTCTTAACTAAGACAAGTATCTTCCTCCAGAAGTTTTTTACTTTGGGGCATATCCACCATAGGTGCCCCATTGTTTCTATCTCCTGGCAGCCCCGCCAACAATATGCCGACCCATTTTGATATTTACTTGTTATCTCTGGGGTTAGGTAACTTCTGCTTATACATTTATAATTCATTTCTGCCATTCGTACGTCTATTGCTGAGTTGCAAATCATTTTCAAAATTCTCCTAATTGTGTTTTCATCTTTCTTTGTGCCCAATTCACTCTCCCATTTACTTATAAATGGGGGTATCTCCAGCTGATCCGTTTCTCGGATCTTCTATATCAAAGTCCTTCAATTTGTCCCCTGTCCTAATCAGGTGTGGTAGTTTACTTACAAAGTGACTCAGCTGGAGGTACCGCCACTAATCTACCCCCTGTGTCTCCCTCCCGAATCTAAGTTCTTGAAGTGTCATAATTTTGCCCTCCTTAACCACTTGACGACCGGCTCACGCCAATGTACGTCGGCAAGGTGGCACGGACAGGCAAAATCACGTACATGTACGTGATTTGCCTTCCGCGGGTGGGGGGTCCGATCGGACCCCCCCCCCGGTGCCCAAGGCGGTCGTCTTTTGTTCCCCGGCGATCGGAGGTGAGGGGGAGGCCATCCGTTCGTGGCCCCCCCTCGCGATCGCCGCCGGCCAATGGGAACATTCCTTTGCTGCTGTATGCTAAACAGCAGCAAAGGAAATGATGTCATCTCTCCTCGGCTCGGTAGTTTCCGTTCCAGCGCCGAGGAGAGAAGACATCACTGTGAGTGCACCAACACTACACACACAGTAGAACATGCCGGGCACACAAAACACCCTGCCCCCCCCCCCCCCCGATCGCCCCCCCAATCACCCCCCAATCACCCCCCCGTCACAAACTGACACCAAGCAGGTTTTTTTTTTTTTTGTTTTTTTCTGATTACTGTATTGGTGTCAGTTTGTGACAGTTACAGTGTTAGGACAGGTACTGTTAGCCCCCTTTAGGTCTAGGGTACCCCCCTAACCCCCCCTAATAAAGTTTTAACCCCTTGATCATCCCCCGTCACCAGTGTCACTAAGCAATCATTTTTCTGATCGCTGTATTAGTGTCGCTGGTGACGCTAGTTAGAGACGTAAATATTTAGGTTCGCCGTCAGCGTTTTATAGCGACAGGGACCCCCATATACTACCGAATAAATGTTTTAACCCCTTGATTGCCCCCTAGTTAACCCTTTCACCACTGATCACCGTATAAGTGTTACGGTTGACGCTGGTTAGTTTGTTTATTTTTTATAGTGTCAGGGCACCCGCCATTTATTACCGAATAAAGGTTTAGCCCCCTGATCGCCCGGCGGTGATATGCGTCACCCCAGGCAGCATCAGATTAGCGCCAGTACCGCTAACACCCACGCACGCAGCATACGCCTCCCTTAGTGGTATAGTATCTGATCGGATCAATATCTGATCTGATCAGATCTATACTAGCGTCCCCAGCAGTTTAGGGTTCCCAAAAATGCAGTGTTAGCGGGATCAGCCCAGATACCTGCTAGCACCTGCGTTTTGCCCCTCCGCCCAGCCCACCCAAGTGCAGTATCGATCGATCACTGTCACTTACAAAACACTAAACGCATAACTGCAGCGTTCGCAGAGTCAGGCCTGATCCTTGCGATCGCTAACAGTTTTTTTGGTAGCATTTTGGTGAACTGGCAAGCACCAGCCCCAAGCAGCGTCAGGTTAGCGCCAGTAACACCCACGCACGCACCGTACACCTCCCTTAGTGGTATAGTATCTGAACGGAATAATATCTGATCCGATCAGATCTATACTAGCGTCTCCAGCAGTTTAGAGTTCCCAAAAACGCAGTGTTAGCGGGATCAGCCCAGATACCTACTAGCACCTGCGTTTTGCCCCTCCGCCCAGCCCACCCAAGTGCAGTATCGAGTCAGGCCTGATCCCTGCGATCGCTAACAGTTTTTTTGGTAGCATTTTGGTGAACTGGCAAGCAAGCACCAGCCCCAGGCAGCGTCAGGTTAGCGCCAGTAGCGCTAACACCCACGCATGCACCGTACACCTCCCTTAGTGGTATAGTATCTGATCGGATCAATATCTGATCCGATCAGATCTATACTAGCGTCCCCAGCAGTTTAAGGTTCCCAAAAACGCAGTGTTAGCGAGATCAGCCCAGATACCTGCTAGCACCTGCGTTTTGCCCCTCCGCCCAGCCCAGCCCAGCCCACCCAAGTGCAGTATCGATCGATCACTGACACTTACAAAACACCAAATGCATAACTGCAGCGTTCGCAGAGTCAGGCCTGATCCTTGCGATCGCTAACAGTTTTTTTGGTAGTATTTTGGTGAACTGGCAAGCACCAGCCCCAAGCAGCGTCAGGTTAGCGCCAGTACCGCTAAAACCCACGCACGCAGCATACACCTCCCTTAGTGGTATAGTATCTGAACGGATCAATATCTAATCTGATCAGATCTATACTAGCGTCCCCAGCAGTTTAGGGTTCCCAAAAACGCCGTGTTAGCGGGATCAGCCCAGATACCTGCTAGCACCTGCATTTTGCCCCCCCCGCCTGGCCCAGTTCAGCCCACCCAAGTGCAGTATCGATCGATCACTGTCACTTACAAAACACTTAACACATAACTTTTGCGTTCGCAGAGTCAGGCCTGATCCCTGCGATCGCTAACAGTTTTTTTGGTAGCTTTTTATTGAACTGGCAAGCGCCAGCGGCCTAGTACACCCCGGTCGTAGTCAAACCAGCACTGCAGTAACACTTGGTGACGTGGCGAGTCCCATAAGTGCAGTTCAAGCTGGTGAGGTGGTAAGCACAAGTAGTGTCCCGCTGCCACCAAGAAGACAAACACAGGCCCGTCGTGCCCATAGTGCCCTTCCTGCTGCATTCGCCAATCCTAATTGGGAACCCACCGCTTCTGCAGCGCCCGTACTTCCCCCATTCACATCCCCAACCAAATGCAGTCGGCTGCATGAGAGGCATTTTCTTTATGTCCTCCCGAGTACCCCTACCCAACGAACCCCCCCAAAAAAGATGTTGTGTCTGCAGCAAGCGCGGATATAGGCGTGACACCCGCTATTATTGTCCCTCCTGTCCTGACAATCCTGGTCTTTGCATTGGTGAATGTTTTGAACGCTACCATGCACTAGTTGAGTATTAGCGTAGGGTACAGCATTCCACAGACTAGGCGCACTTTCACAGGGTCTCCCAAGATGCCATCGCATTTTGAGAGACCCGAACCTGGAACCGTTATAAAAGTTAGTTACAAAAAAAGTGTAAAAAAAAAAAATATATATAAAATAAAAAAAAATAGTTGTCGTTTTATTGTTCTCTCTCTCTCTATTCTCTCTATTGTTCTGCTCTTTTTTACTGTATTCTATTCTGCAATGTTTTATTGTTATTATGTTTTATCATGTTTGCTTTTCAGGTATGCAATTTTTTATACCGTTTACTGTGCTTTATTGTTAACCATTTTTTTGTCTTCAGGTACGCCATTCACGACTTTGAGTGGTTATACCAGAATGATGCCTGCAGGTTTAGGTATCATCTTGGTATCATTCTTTTCAGCCAGCGGTCGGCTTTCATGTAAAAGCAATCCTAGCGGCTAATTAGCCTCTAGACTGCTTTTACAAGTCGTGGGAGGGAATGCCCCCCCCCCACCGTCTTCCGTGTTTTTCTCTGGCTCTCCTGTCTCAACAGGGAACCTGAGAATGCAGCCGGTGATTCAGCCAGCTGACCATAGAGCTGATCAGGGACCAGAGTGGCTCCAAACATCCTTATGGCCTAAGAAACCGGAAGCTACGAGCATTTTATGGGAATTGGGGAAGCATTTTATCACACCGATCTTGGTGTCGTCAGATGCTTTGAGGGCAGAGGAGAGATCTAGGGTCCAATTTTTTCAAAAAAGAGTACCTGTCACTACCTATTGCTATCATAGGGGATATTTACATTCCCCGAGATAACAATAAAAATGATTAAAAAAAAAATGAAATCAACAGTTTAAAAATAAGATAAAAAAGCAAAAAAATAATAAAGAAAAAAAAAAAATAAAGCACCCCTGTCGCCCCCTGCTCCCGCGCTAAGGCGAACGCAAGCGGCGGTCTGTCGTCAAACGTAAACAGCAATTGCACCATGCATGTGAGGTATCACCGCGAAGGTCAGATCGAGGGCAGTAATTTTTGCAGTAGACCTCCTCTGTAAATCTAAAGTGGTAACCTGTAAAGGCTTTTAAAGGCTTTTAAAAATGTATTTATTTTGTTGCCACTGCACGTTTGTGCGCAATTTTAAAGCATGTCATGTTTGGTATCCATGTACTCGGCCTAAAATCATCTTTTTTATTTCATCAAACATTTGGGCAATATAGTGTGTTTTAGTGCATTAAAATTTTAAAAAGTGTGTTTTTTCCCCAAAAAATGCGTTTGAAAAATCGCTGCGCAAATACTGTGTTAAAAAAAAAATGAAACACCCACCATTTTAATCTGTAGGGCATTTGCTTTACAAAAATATATAATGTGTGGGGGTTCAAAGTAATTTTTTTGCAAAAAAAAAAAACTTTTTCAAGTGGTTAGAAGAGTGGGTGATGTGTGACATAAGCTTCTAAATGTTGTGCATAAAATGCCAGGACAGTTCAAAACCCTCCCAAATGACCCCATTTTGGAAAGTAGACACCCCAAGCTATTTGCTGAGAGGCATGTCGAGTCCATGGAATATTTTATATTGCGACACAAGTTGCGGGAAAGAGACAAATTTTTTTTTTTTTTTGCACAAAGTTGTCACTAAATGATATATTGCTCAAACATGCCATGGGAATATGTGAAATTACACCCCAAAATACATTCTGCTGCTTCTCCTGAGTACGGGGATACCACATGTGTGAGACTTTTTGGGAGCCTAGCCGCGTATGGGACCCCGAAAACCAAGCACCACCTTCAGGCTTTCTAAGGGCGTGAATTTTTGATTTCACTCTTCACTGCCTATCACAGTTTCGAAGGCCATGGAAAGCCCAGGTGGCACAACCCCCCCCCAAATGACCCCATTTTTTAAAGTAGACACCCAAAGCTATTTGCTGAGAGGTATAGTGAGTATTTTGCAGACCTCACTTTTTGTCACAAAGTTTTGAAAAAAGAAAAAAAAAATGTTTTTTCTTGTCTTTCTTCATTTTCAAAAACAAATGAGAGCTGCAAAATACTCACCATGCCTCTCAGCAAATAGCTTGGGGTGTCTACTTTCCAAAATGGGGTCATTTGGGGGGGGGGTTGTGCCACCTGGGCATTCCATGGCCTCCAAAACTGTGATAGGCAGTGAAGAGTGAAATCAAAAATTTTCACCCTTAGAAATCCTGAAGGCGGTGATTGGATTTCGGGGCCCCGTACGCGGCTAGGCTCCCAAAAAGTCCCACACATGTGGTATCCCCATACTCAGGAGAAGCAGCTAAATGTATTTTGGGGTGCAATTCCACATATGCCCATGGCCTGTGTGAGCAATATATCATTTAGCGACAACTTTGTGCAAAAAAAAATAATTTTTTTTTAAAATGTGTCACTTTCCCGCAACTTGTGTCAAAATATAAAATATTTCATGGACTCAATATGCCTCTCAGCAAATAGCTTGGGGTGTCTACTTTCCAAAATGGGGTCATTTGGGGGGGTTTTGTGCCACCTGGGCATTCCATGGCCTCCGAAACTGTGATAGGCAGTGAAGAGTGAAATCAAAAATTTACACCCTTAGAAATCCTGAAGGCGGTGCTTGGTTTTCGGGGCCCCGTACGCGGCTAGGCTCCCAAAAAGTCCCACACATGTGGTATCCCCATACTCAGGAGAAGCAGCTGAATGTATTTTGGGGTGCAATTCCACATAGGCTCATGGCCTGTGTGAGCAATATATCATTTAGTGACAACTTTTTGTAAATATATATATATTTTTTTGTCATTATTCAATCACTTGGGACAAAAAAAACAAATATTCAATGGGTTCAACATGCATCTCAGCAATTTCCTTGGGGTGTCTACTTTCCAAAATGGGGTCATTTGGGGGGGTTTTGTACTGCCCTGCCATTTTAGCACCTCAAGAAATGACATAGGCAGTCATAAACTAAAAGCTGTGTAAATTACAGAAAATGTACCCTAGTTTGTAACAAAAAGTAGAAAATATCATTTTTTTTCAAAATTTTCGGTCTTTTTCTGTTTATAGCGCAAAAAATAAAAACCGCAGAGGTGATCAAATACCATCAAAAGAAAGCTCTATTTGTGGGAAGAAAAGGACGCAAATTTCGTTTGGGTACAGCATTGCATGACCGCGCAATTAGCAGTTAAAGCGACGCAGTGCCAAATTGGAAAAAGACCTCTGGTCCTTAGGCAGCATAATGGTCCAGGGCTCAAGTGGTTAATGATATGTCTTAATTGTGTCTTTTCCCTATACTTTCTAATCCTGGTTCAAAAAAATTATTATCCGTTAGTGCAAATAAAGGTGAGTTATATTTCCCATGAACTTTCTTGTATACCCCATCCCAAATTTTAAATGCATTACGTGTTATTACATGTGTGTTTTTATCTAAAATTCTAGAGTGTGGAGGATTCCAAATCATACTTCCCAATGGTGCTTTACTGAGGTTTTCCTCTATTTTTACCCATCGTTTTTCATTTACTCTCTTTGCCCATTCAACCATTCTAGACAGAACTACGGCCTTATAATAATTCTGAATATCCGGCACTGCTAGACCGCCATTTGTTTTCTTTTGTTTTAAGATCCTGAAGGAGACTCTCGGTTTTTTGTTTTTCCATATGAAGCTCATTATTATTTTTTTTAACTTTCTTAAATAGTATAGAGGCAGTGGTAGCGGTATCATCTGGAACAAGTATGTAATCTTAGGGAGTAGGACCATTTTTTTTTTTTTTTTGTCACGTTCAGTCGACCATACAGAGAGGCGTTAAATCAACTTTGCAGTTCATTTATAAACCGGCCCGCTCTCCTTTGTCTCATCATTGTGACTCTTGCCATAACAAAAAGGAGCAAACATTCTTTAGCACCCAATATGTGACATACATAAGTCTAAAGCCTATTTCATGTGTGCCCATTTATCATTAACTGAAGCACAACAGTTACTTCCTTATCTATTTAACCCCCAACCCCTCCCCCCGGCCCCATCCCCCCCACCCATCTCTCCAAGGTCTAATTTCTTTCTATCTTGATTCTACTCCTATCACTAATTCTTCAGTGCGACACCACATTTTTTTGAATTTCACCCAGCGTTCCCACTCCGTTGGGCTCTGGTTTCTTGTTTCTGCTTCCGAGCTTGTCTTAGTCTCTAAAAAGTAAGTTTCTTCTACTGCATCTACCCATTCCCATACCTCGGGGCTCTCCTTCTTCTGCCAATTTTTCGGGATTGTACGCTTTGCTGCGTTCAGGAGATGAGGGACCAATGATTGCTTGTACTTTTTAATATCTCCTGTACCCCCATGGAACAGGACCTCCCATGGGTCATCTGGCACTTCTATTCCTGTGATTTCCTTTATTAGGTCGAGTATCTTACGCCAGAAATGTTTTATTTTGGGGCATGTCCACCAGAGGTGCGCCATCGTTCCAATTTCATCACACCCCCGCCAGCAAAAGGCAGTTTTATTTTGGAATTTGCTTATTATCTCTGGAGTAAGATAACTTCTGCTTATACATTTATAGTTCATTTCTGCGGTTCGCACGTCCGCTGCTGAGTTGCAAATCATATTAAGAATTCTTTTAATTGTGTTTTCCCCTTTCTTTGTGCCTAGTTCCGCTTCCCATTTACTTATGAATGGAGGCCTCTCCAGCTGGTCAGTCTTCATCAGAGCTTTGTAAATTTTTGAGACAATGTTTCTCGGGTCATCTGCGTCACATAGCCTTTCAAAGTCTGTCAGTTTGTCTCCTTCCCTCATCGGTGCTGGAAGCTTGCTCACGAAGTGGCATACCTGGAGATACCTCCATTCATCCAAACCATGTGCTCCCCGCCCATTCCTAATTTCTTGAAGTGTCATAATTTTACCCTCCTTTATAATGTGTCTTAATTGTGTCCTACCCCATAGTGCTTCTTTACCTCCCATAGTTTCTAGTCCTGGTGGGAAGAAATTATTCTTTGTCAGTGCCAATAGTGGTGAGTTATAATTCCCATTTAATCTTTTATACACCCCATCCCAAATTCTAAGTGCATTACTTGTTATTATATGTGTATTTCTCCCCAAAATTCTAGCATTTGGGGGGTTCCAGATCAGTCTGCCCAGTAGTGCATTACTAAGATATTCTTCTATTGTTACCCAACGTTTTTCGTTTGTTCTCTTCGACCATTCTACTAATCTAGCCATTACTGCCGCTTTATAGTAGTTCCGGATACCAGGCAAAGCCAGGCCTCCATGTATTTTCTTTTGTTTTAAGGTCCTAAAAGAGACTCTCGGTTTTTTATTTTTCCATATGAAGCTCATTATTATATTTTTTAATTTTCCCAGATAGAACGGTGGTAATGGTAACGGTATCATCTGAAACACATATATGATCTTAGGGAGTAGTACCATTTTAATAGTATTGATCCGCCCGATCCATGAGATAGTTTTCTTTGCATATCTTTTGCATTCAGCTCTTACTGTATCTAACAGGGGCACATAGTTTATTAAGAACATTTTTTTAGTTGTGTTAGCTAGCTTGATTCCTAGATATGTTCGTTCTTTTGCCCATCTAAAGCCGTATTTTCTTTTTAGTATCTCGATTTTTGATTTCTTTAAATTTATGTTTAAGATTTGCGATTTTGACATATTTATTTGGAAGTTAGACACCTCCCCGTATTCTCTTAAGGCCTTAACCAGTTTGGGAATGGTACTTTCAGGGTCTGAGATGTATAACAGTACATCGTCGGCATATGCTGCGACCTTATGTTCTTCCTCTCCAATCTTTATACCCTTAATTTCTGGATCCGCCCTTATTGTTGCCAATAGAGGCTCCATAGCAAGGACAAAGAGTAGCGGGGACAGAGGGCACCCCTGCCTTACCCCATTCCTCATCTCTAGTGGCTGTGACATAACTCCATTTACTCCCACCATTGCCGTCGGGTGGTGGTACAAGGTTTTAATCCTCTGGTACATTTTCGGGCCCATGCCTATAGTTTCCAGGGTCTGGAACATGAACCCCCAGTCTACCCTGTCGAAAGCCTTTTCGGCGTCGATCGACAGTAGTAGTCCTGGGGGTCCATCCACCTTCATTTTTTGCATCAAGAGTAATGTCCTGACCCCATTGTCCTTCCCTTCTCTTTTAGTGACAAAACCCACCTGATCTGGGTTTATCAAGGCGTTCATGGACCTCTTTAATCTTTCGGCTAGTATTTTTGCATAAAGTTTCGTATCAATATTGAGCAGAGAGATCGGGCGATAACTCGAGCAAAGTGTTTTTTCTTTTCCCTCTTTTGGGATGATCGTAATAACAGCCTTTAAAGCCTCCTGACACTTGTCATAATCCTCTCCCAACCCATTAAAGTACCGACACATCTTAGGGATCAATATTTCTTTAAATTTCCTATAATAGGTTAATGTGAATCCATCCGGGCCTGGACTCTTCCCGATTGCCATACCTGCCATAGCTTTACTTATTTCTTCTTCAGTTATTGGGACTTCCATTTCCTCTCTTTCATCTACTGTAATCATGGGTAGTTTTATTCTCTGCATATATTCCTTATTCTTCTTTCTATGATAAGAGAACGGGGTATCTTGCTTGCGAACTGAATATAGCTCCTGGTAGTACTTTTTAAAGACCTCTGCTATTTCCTTAGAGGAATATTTTATGTGGCCGTCTTTGGTCTGGATTTTTTCAATAAAGTTCCTCGCTTTCCGCTTTTGCACTATATTCACGAGTAGTTTACCTGGTTTGTTGGCCCAACGATATCTATCCCCTAGAATCTTACTATGATTTGCTCTTACTTCTTGTTCCATTAAAGTTTTTAATTCTGCTCTTTTAATGACCATATGTTTATAGAGCCCTTGCGAGAGTTGGCCATTTTGTGTCTTATGTTTCCGTTCTAGACTGGCTAATTCCTCTATCAATTTTTGGGTTTTATCGCATCTCTCTTTCTTCTTCCTTGATCCCATTTCCATTAATATCCCTCTAATATAAACTTTGTGGGCCTGCCACAACGTGGACTCAGATACTTCTCCCGTGTCATTATTCCGGAAATAGTCTCTTAGTTCTTTACTTATTCTATTAAAACCCTCTTCTCCTTTTATCAAATCTTCATTTAAGCGCCACTGTCCTAGGGGTCTGCTCATTTCTCCTATTTTTATTTCTAGGGTCAGTGGTGCATGATCTGAGTAAGTTATGTTCCCTATCCATGAATCTGCCACCCTCTCGATTTCTCTGTGATCTATCAATCCATAGTCTATCCGGGAGTACATCCCATGCACAGGCGAATAAAATGTGTAATCTCTTCCTTCTGAATGTTGTACTTTCCAGATATCCACCAGCTGTAGGCTGGCGAGTTTTTTCTTCATCTTACTTAGTTGAGTACTGTTTTTCGCCTGCGCATGGGCCGTACTGTCCAGATCAGGGTCCATACAGAAATTCAAATCCCCCATTAATATTAGATGCCCTTGTTTGAACTTCTTCAATTTCTCTAGAACCTTACCAACATACTCTATTGAGTTCTGATTTGGAGCGTAAACATTGGCCAATGTATATTCTTTTCCATATAGTTTACCTTTCAAAAAAATGTATCTACCTTCTGTATCCACTAATCTCTCTTCTAGTACAAACCTAGTCCTTTTTGCGAATCCAATAGCGACCCCACGTGTTCTACTTGAAATAGTATCTCCTTGGTACCATATTGGGTATTCCCCTGAGAATAATCTTATTTTTGATAGGTGTGATATATGTGTTTCTTGAAGGAATACCACCTCTGGACCCAACAGTTTAAGCTCATTAAAAATGCTTCTTCTTTTGTTACCCCTGTTTAGCCCTTTTACATTATATGTTATACATTTTATTATGTTCGGCGCCATTTCCCTACCTCAACCTCACCCCTTACTAACTTAGACCTTGGAGAGATACCCCATTTTATTATTATACCAACTGTGCTAAACCCCCTTCCCCCGTTCCTCCCCCCTTTCCTTCCCCCTCCCCCCCCCCTCCAGCCCCCCCACCACCCACCCTTTCTGGTCTTCTCTAGACCCTTAGACCAGTGTGGATTTCGTATATCGCCCTCCACCATTGATCTCTACTCCTAAAGGTGGAGCTATTGGCGTATCAGCACTCCGGTCATGTCTGCCTCGGCGGCCAAGTACTCTAGCCCTCTCCATTCTATTTTCCTGTTATTCTTTTTACAAAAATTTCCCCCCCACCCCCCTCCACCCCCCCCCTTTACTCATGCCACGTCTACCCCCAGCTCTATCCATTTCTCGTTGGACCAGTTCAGTGTCGTTGGCATCTGTAAACCTAATTTCTTGCAGAAGTCTTCCAATTCATCGGGAAATCTTAGCCTAGCCGATCTACCATCTTTACTGCCAATTAGACAGGCCGGGAAGCCCCATGAGTACTTTATATTTTGGTTTATCATTTGTTCTAGAAGCGGTTTCAGTAGGCGTCTTCTCAGTAGTGTGTCCTTAGCGAGGTCAGCAAATACTTGAATCCTGGAATCTTCGTATTGCAGTGGGGTTTGCCCCCGCAGTTTTATCCATATTTTCTCTTTGTCAGAGTAGAATCTAAACCTTGCGATTATGTCTCGACTTCTCTCTGTCCGGCTGTTGTCCAGCCTACCTATTCGGTGCACCCTTTCGATTTTTGGGAAGTCCTCTCGTCTCAGTTCCGTTTTCTTCAGATCTTCTCCCCTCTTCTCCGGCACTCCACGGATTCTCAAGTTCTGTCTGCGACTTCTATTCTCTTGGTCCTCTATTCTGTAGCATGTTTTTAGTTGATTTTGTTGTATTGTTTTAATTTGTTTTTTTAGGTCCGAGATTTCTCTTTCTTGCTTCTCCATTATATCTTCTGTCCTTTCGACTCTAGCCAACAAGTTTCCTAAGTCTGTCCTCAACATGCTTATTTCTGTTTTAATCGATAATTCGAGCGCTTTAAACATCTCTGCGATTTCGTTTTTGGATGGGATATCGCAGTCCTGTCTAGGTTCCATCATTCTGGATGACTCATATGTATTTTCAATTAGTGAGGACTCACCTGATTGATTGGGGGTCTGATCTTTCTTTTCGTGCTGACCTTTTTTCTTCATATCGGGGACAGTAGGGGTTTGGGCTTCTTGATGCACACCCCTTGGGCTCCCCCCCTTAGCCAAGTATTGTTTAATTGAGGTCCCACTTATACTCCCTGAGAGGCTATCTTTTGATGTCTTGGATGTGCCCCCTTTCCCTGCTTTTGTTGTATTTCTGCTCATTCTTTATTTCATGGGCATCTATGTGTAGTGCTTTAGTGCTTACCTCACCCTTACCAACTACCCCGATATGTTCATATGTTGCAGTAATTTTTTGCTCTTCTTTATTGAGAAATTCAGGGCAGGTAGATTTCCATACTGGGTAAGCGTATTATATCTGTTGTTTCGCCTGTCAGTAACATATCTTTTGAGGAAAGTCCCCGGGAATGATTTCAGCTACCTTTTCATAGGTGTTTAATACCGCATTAGCGCATCTGTCCTTGTGTCCATATGCTCCTCCGTACCGCTTCTGGACTCCTCTGTGGGTGCCCCTTATCTCTAGGGGCTATCCAAACCTTGTGTGGTACAGGTGCCCCACAAGACCCTGGCCCAGACCACAGCCGCCGTTCCCCTCTTCCACGAGCGCACACCTGGTGACCCCTCACGCCTACCAGTTTGCTCTTGCTATCGGTGACTTTGATTGCGACAATGCAACAATGTCCACAGAGTTACTATATTTTGTGTAGCTTTGTGTCATGTAACTGATGTTTTGCTGACAAGAGTGATAGATATACCTGGTATCAACCGTTTAGCATATAGTCACAGCTCATGCACTATTTGACCTTTGTTTTAGATATTTGCAGTGTCCACTTTACATGCTTCAGCTAAAGCGTACCTTAAATATTTCATTGGTAGTGTTTTCTTCCTTTCCAATCCTCAAAACATACTCTTACCTCTGGGGTCCGCTCAGAGACAAATCTCTTACCCATCTACAGCCCTCTGTGTGTCTTACACTGCGGGTGTCGTTCCTCTTGCCGTCTGACTTACACCATCCAGGCTCTGTGGGGTTGATCTGAGCCGCTGGGAAAGTGACGTAGGATCAGTTTCCTCCGGTGCCGAGGAAGGAGCGGGGGGGCAGCGGGGGGGCAGCGGGGAGCGCGGGGTCACCCTCTGGGGAGGAGACCGCCGTCTCGCTATCCCCCTAAATCGCGCCGCTGTGTCCCTGTTCTCATCAAGGTTAGGGCTCCATAATCGAGGCGTGGATGCCGATCGGCGCGCTCTTCCTTTCTCTCTTCCTCGAGGCTTGCTCGTCCCGCTGATGGAGCCACCGAGACGCCGACTGCTGACACGCCGCTAGCTCCTCCCCTCCCTACAGACGCCTCACGTCATCATCCCCCCGCTTTCAATCAGGGAGTAGGACCATTTTGATGACATTAATACGGTCTATCCATGAGAGGGCCTTACGGGCAAAGTTTTTGCAGTCAGATCTAACTACATCTAACAAGGCTAGGTAGTTTATTGTAAATATCTTCTCGGTTGAATTAGCTAGGTTTCCTAGGTACCTTAGTTCTTTAGTCCATCTGAAGCTATACTCTTTTTTCAGTGTCTCCATTTCTATTTTATTTAAGTTTATGTTTAATATTTCTGATTTTGCCAAATTTATTTGGAAGTTGGACACCTCCCTGTATTCCCTCAGGGCTTTAACTAACTTGGGCATAGTGGTCTCTGGGTCCGATAAATAAAACAGCACGTTGTCAGCATAAACTGCGACTTTATGTTTGTCTTCACCAACCTTAATACCTCTTATATCTGGGTCTGCACGTATTGTTGCCAAGAGAGGTTCCATGGTGAGGACAAAGAGCAGCGGGGACAGAGGACACCCCTGTCTCGTACCATTTTCCATCTCAAATGGCTGAGACATTACTCCATTCACTCCCACCGTCACCATAGGGTGATGATACAGTGTTTTAATCCTCTGGATCATTTTGGGTCCAAGTCCCATAGTCTCCAAGGTCTGGAACATGAACCCCCAGTCTACTCTGTCGAAAGCCTTTTCGGCATCGATCGACAGTAGTAGCCCTGGGGGTCCACTCTCACCCATTTTTTACAACAGGAGTAATGTCCTGACCCCATTGTCCTTCCCCTCTCTTTTAGGGACAAAACCCACCTGGTCTGGGTTAACCAGGGTGTTCATTGACCCCTTTAACCTTTCTGCAAGTACCTTTGCATAAAGTTTTGTGTCAGTATTGAGGAGGGAGATGGGACGATAACTTGAGCATAGTGTTTTCTCTTTACCCTCTTTCAGTATAATCGTAATGGAAGCCTTTAAAGCCTCTCTACTCATCTCGTATCCTTCTCCCAACCCATTAAAATACTGACACAACCTGGGGATCAGTACTTCTTTAAATATTTTATAGTAAGTTAGTGTAAATCTGTCCGGGCCTGGGCTTTTCCCAGGGGCCATTCCTGCTATTGCTTTTCTAACTTCTTCGGAGATTGGTGTTTCCATACAGTCTCTTTCCATGTTTATGATCTTAGGCAGCATTGCCTTCTTTAGATACTTGTTATTTCTCTCTCTCTTATTGTTTAACTGGGTGCCCTGTTTAGAAACTGAGTGTAGCTCCTGATAATAATTCTTGAAAACCTCCGCTACTTTTCTAGAAAAGTACTCTGTATGGCCCTCTTTGGTCTGGATTTTTTCTATAAAATTCCTAGCTTTACGCTTTTATACCATTTTCGCTAGATGTTTACTTGGTTTATTGCCTCATCGATATCTATCCCCTATTATCTTACTATGTGTTGCTCTAACTTCTTGTTCCATTGATGTTTTCAACTCTGCCCTTTTGATTAACATATGTTTATATGTCTCTTGAGGAAGTTGACCTGATTGTACCTTGTGTTCCTGTTCTAGTCTGCCTAGCTCCTCTGTTAATTTTTGAATTTTCTTGCGTCTCTCTTTTTTCTTCCTTGCCCCCAACTCAATTAGAACTCCTCTTATGTAAGCTTTATGGGCCTCCCACAAGGTGGACCCAGATACATCTTCCGTATCATTTACCGCAAAATAATCCTCCAGTTCCTTACTGATTCTATTGAACCCTTCCTCCACCCTTATCAGCTCTTCGTTTAGGCGCCACTGCCCTGAATGGCCCAGCTCTTCACCTATTATTATTTCCATGGTCATTGGCGCGTGGTCTGAGTAAGTTATATTTCCTATCCAGGAGTCTACCACCTTGTCAATTTCCCTATGGTCCATCAACCCATAGTCGATCCGGGAGCATGACCCGTGCACAGGGGAATAAAACATGTAGTCCCTTTTTCGTGGATGTTGCACTCTCCGTATATCAACCAGCTGAAGGCTGGCGAGCTTTTGCTTAATCTTTCTTAATTGTACGCTATTCTTCCCCTGTGCTTGGGCCGTACTATCTAATCCTGGGTCCATACAAAAGTTAAGGTCCCCCATTAGTATCAGATGCCCTTTCCTAAACTCCGTTAATTTCTCCAAAATTTTTGCCACGTATTTCATCGGGCTTTTATTTGGTGCATAGATATTAGCTAGTGTGTAGTCTCTTTGGTTCAATCTACCTCTGAGGAATAATTATCTACCTTCTGCATCTACTAATCTCTCCTCCAGCACGAACCTAGTTCTTTTTGCAAATCCGATGGCAACCCCCCGTGTTCTATTTGAGATAGTGTCTCGTTGGTACCAGGTCTGGTATTCCCCTGAAAATAGTCTTAATCTTGATTGGTGTGATATATGTGTTTCCTGAAGGAATACCACCTCTGATCCAAGCAACCTAAGCTCGTTAAAGATACTTCGTCTTTTGTTAGCCATGTTTAGGCCTTTGACGTTATACGTTGTGCATTTTATTGTGGTTAATGCCATTTTTCTACCCTCCCACCGACGCCCTCTGCCTTGGACCTTGGAGAGATGTCCCGTATTCTCATTATTAAGATTGAGATATAGCCCCTCCCCCTATTCCTCCCCCCTTCCTCTCCCTCCCACCCCTCCTCCCCCTCCCCACCTATCCCCCCTTTGGTCTTCACTAGACCCTTAGGCTGATGTGGGTCACATAAGTCGTAACCCTCCATTGGTCTCCACCTCTAAAGGTGGGGCTGTTGGTGTGCCAGATCACCGGTCAACATTGCCCTGGCAACCAGGTGTACTAGTCAACTCCTTACGGCTCCCCATCTTCACTATTATCTTTGCTGATTTTTCCCTCCCCCCCCCTCCCGAATCCCCCTCCACCCCCTTTTCCTTTTACACCAATCCTATTTCCAGTTCTATCCACCGTTCATTGGACCAGTCCATCGTAGGCCCATTTTCCTGCAGAATTCCTCTAGCTCCTCCGGAAATCTTAGCCTGGCTGTTCTGCCATCTTTGCTTCCCAGTAGGCATGCGGGAAATCCCCATGTATATTTTATATTTTGATTTGTCATTTGTTCCAGAAGGGGCTTCAGGAGGCGTCTTCTCGCTAATGTGTCTTTGGCTAGATCTGCGAATACTTGAATCCTTGCCTCCTCATATTGGAGTGGTGTTTGCCCTCTCAGTTTTATCCATATATTTTCCTTGTCTGCGTAAAATCTGAACCTCACAATTATGTCGCGACTTCTTTCTGTTCGACTAGTATCCAGCCTGCCTATCCGATGTACCCGGTCGATTTTTGGGAAATCCTCTCCTCCCAACTCCCAGAGGGGGGAGAAGATGGCCGCTACGGTCTTCCTTAGGTCCTCACCCCTTTTCCGGGACACCTCGGATTCTCAAGTTTTGTCTGCGACTTCTTTTCTCCTGGTCCTCTAACCTATAGCATATTTTTATCTGGTTTTGTTGAGTTATTTTAATTTGTTCTTTTAAGTCAGAGATTTCTCGCTCCTGTTGATCCATTATGTCTTCTGCTCTCTCAACTCTGGCCAATAGATTACCTAGGTCTGTTCTCAGCATACTTATCTCTGATTTAATTGAGATTTCAAGTGCTTTAAACATCTCTGCGATTTCGTTTTTTGAGGGGAGTTCTGGGTCTTGTCTGTGTTCCACCATTCTGGATGTTTCGTGTGCACTTTCAATTAATGACGACTATCTTGATTGGTTGGGGGTCTGATCACCCTTCCCATTTTGACCCGTTTTCCTCTTGTCCACCATAGTTGACGTTTGGGCTTCTTGTTGGGCACTCCCCGGACTCCCCCCCCTGGCTAAGTATTGCCTAATTGAGCTCCCGGTGGTACTTTCAGAGAGGTTGTCCTTTGGTGTCTTCGGTGGTCCCCCTTTCCCTGCTTTGGTTGCGTTTCTGCTCATTATTTATTCCAATGAGCTGTATATGTAGGTTTTTAGTCGCTTTATCTTAATGGTGCAGATGATTCTTCGTTGTTCCTGCACTAAGGCAGTTTTTTATTCTTGCGGCTATCTTCTTTGTGCGCTTTTTATCTCCTGTTGCCTTCTATATCCTCTTGCATCCAAAGTGCCTTGTACCTCTAAGTTCTCATTCTATCCGTTAGGGTTTATATCTTTTCCTCCATTTACTGGGTAAACTAACCCTCCAGATTCTGTTTTTAATTAGGAACAGAGTAGGTAATCTGTTTTCTATGTTAAAGTGCTATAAGGGAACTGTTGATTATCACTTCCGTCTTCACCTTGCTACCTCTCTCTTAGAGGTTTACTGCTTTTTAATGCTTTTTATTTCCCCTTTCCGATGGATATTGATAAGGTAATGCTTGCTGTAAGCAGTGCCAGTATTTCTGATGTCCAGCGTATGGTAGCAGCAATGCAGAAGATAATGTACTTTTAAGGACGTAGCTAGATACCTTAGTGTCTAATGTAGTGTGCACGACTTTTCCTATGAGGAAATGTGGTGGTGCTGCTCAAATTATCAGTAATTTACACTAACAAGTTTAGCCCTGTGCTCATTAGCTTGTATCTCCTGGCCCGTCTATCGCCGGAAAAATGGTAAGATGATGATGTAAATATTGATGGTCATTAGCGGGAGTTTCAGGTACCGGGATACTGTGGTGCTGTCAGTATTTGTTATAGTATCTATTGATATATTTAAATCTTGTATCTCAAAAACCAGCGTCTTCTTTCCTAATTCTTACCTGTTATATGCGTAGGATGGTAGTTAGATGTCACAGGCTATATCGGTAGTACTGCAGATACCGGCGATCCCTTACAATGGTATACTTGGCCACACTTTGCATCCTACCTCTCAGTCCCCCAGATGCCGCCAATGTAGCAGAGTCACCGCTAGCAGCACTACTATTCCTGGGACTGATGTTTATTGTACAGGGGTTTTGAGACACTGTCTGTGAGTAATAATTTATACTGATGTATTTATCCTTATACCTTAATACCTCGTGTGTCACGCCTCGAGAGTTTCAAGTATGCCAGGGGAATGGCCATGCGTCAAAAGTGCTTTACTACGATGTGTCCTACCGCCTCTGTATAAACCGCCGTCTCCCCCTAAAGGTTTTATTGGTTTATTGGTATACAGTGACACAGGGCAGGTGTGGCTATATTAGCGCAAGTATGCAATGATATATTGACCAAAAAAACCGTAGTGACCCGTTATTCTCCCCCCTATATTTACCCTATACGTGGTACCACAACGGATGCTGTAAAAGCTTCAATTAACACTAGGGTATAACTCCAGGAATGTTAGCGATGTTATAATGTTTTATGTAGAGTCATATTGTTTAATTTCCCACATTTCCGTGTCAGCAGTAAAGTGAAAAGTAGTAGTAAGCCAGGAGCAGTATTCAACAGTATTCAGAATAACCTTCTACAACTGTATCTAGCTACATGCAATATCTCCTATCATCTCATTCAGCAGCTGCCGTACCTTAACTTTTCACTCTTCTGATATTTCTTCCCTTTGAAGCCCAGTTTCTGTTGCTTTTTTACCTTTGGAGCTAAAGCAGGAGAGTGTATCTCTTACCATCATCCATCCATCCGTACACCTTTACTTCAGAGGTAGCAATCCGATACCGACTGCATGTATTCTCCGTTGGGGAGTCCGTCTGTGAAGCGCTGCAGATTTAGGGGGTCCCGGTCTGTAAGTCGTTTTCTGACGAATCCTCTCCATCCTACTGCCGTCCTACTGCCAGGTTCCAGTGAGGGGAGGGGGGGGAGAAAGCACGGAGGGGCCCTATGAGGAGAGCGAGATCGTCACTCCGTCATTTGAGACCGTGCCGTTAAAGCCCGGTTCTCGCCAGGCTCCAGGCGCTTGGTTACGGCGTTTGAGCACCGCGCTCTATTTTCCTCGCCTCTCCTCGCTGTCTGCCTCGTCCACTTGTCTTGCCATTGGAGCTAGGACGCCAGCTCACTGACTCACCGCCAGCTCCTCCCTTCCTATCTGAACAGGACCTGTTTTAAGAAGCTCAGCAGACATCCTGAAAGAATCCTGTTCAATAACTGCCACCCTAGCCTCTGGAGGTCTCTTCTGTGCCTAATTAACTTTAGCACATACCCTGATTCCCCTGCCGCTGGATATTTTGTGGATGCGGGATGTCCAGGAGGGGACCGAGCACCCAGTCCTTGGCTGATCCGGCTGGCCAAGATGGCGGACCGGTGGCCCGCACAGCAAAGGAATAGCAAAAAAGAAGCTGCTCAGCGGCTGTTAGCCACAGCCACAGGCAGAGATCCGCTGGTCCCTGCCTCCTCTCCCGCAGATGACAACCCGGAGCCTGATCCTGGCAACATGGAGGACTTTCTCCTTCCCTCGGTACTGCCTGCAGATGTAACACATGCCAGTACACAGCTTACTTTACTCCCTTGATGTCTGACCTGCAATCTACTGAAAGTGGTTGTAAACCCTTACAGACCACTTTGACCTACAGGTAAGCCTAGATTAAGGCTTACCTGTAGGTCCAAGAAATATCTCCTAAACCTACACGGTTTAGGAGATATTTGCAAAAAGACAGGCACTGAGCATGCCGCTGCTAGCGGCGATATGCCGTTAGTGGTGGCTCCCGTGCACATGCGCGGGAGTGACATCATCGCGGCTCCGGCCAATCACAGCGCCGGAGCCACTATACCCGGAAAGAAGATGGATGCTCTGTAGCAGAGGGGTGACATCGCAGGCTCCTGTGTCAGGTAAGTGACACATAATGGGCTACTATGCGATGCATAGTAGCCCATTATGCTTTACCTTTGCAGGGAAACAAAGAGGAAGTAAACCCATTAGGGTTTACTTCCTCTTGAAGCTCTGCGGTCCCCTCCTGGACGCCTGAACCCACTTTGAGGGAAATCTTATCTGCAGTCACAACATGCAACTCCTCCATTGCAAATTTAACAGGGTAGGTTAAGGGAATGAAAGTGGAGCTGGCCCTAGTCCGACAGGGCATGCAAAAGCTCAGAGATCGTACAGCAGCCTTGGAGGGCAGGGTCAGCCATATGGAGGATGAGTGTCATAAACCAGATGTGACCAGAACTGTGTGACTGTGACAGAGTGAACCAGACATAAATAGGTGAAAGTAAGTTTATTAAGGAAAATAGGTGAAAGTAAGTTTATTAAGGAAAATAAATATGTGAACACACCACCAATACAGAGTGAACAACCAAACAAACAGTGATATTAAACCAACCAGCATATGTAGCAAGAGGGAGTACCAGAATCATAGTCAAGCCAGGCCGGGGTCATAAACAGGGGAACAGTAGCTGGGAAGGGAATAAACAGGACAAGATAGGATGGATGGATTACAGGAGAGACGGGTCAGGTACAAGGCTCAGAGTCCAGGGTTCAGGTAACGGACAGGAAACAGGATCAACAGGTTCCAGGAATCAGGCTTCAGGTTCAAGGTTCAGGAATCAGAGTAACAGGATACAGGTCACGGCTCAAGGAACAATACCAGGGCAACATAAGTGTGCAATTGCCGGGTATTTCAAGCTGGGCAGCAGGCACGGGCACTTCAAGCTGGGCAGCAGGCACGGGCACTTCAAGCTGGGCAGCAGGCACGGGCACTTCAACCTGGGCAGCAGACAGGAACATTTCCAGCTGGGCAAAAGGCACGGGCACTTCAACCTGGGCAGCAGGCACGGGCACTTCAACCTGGGCAGCAGGCAAGGGCACTTCAAGCTGTGCAGAAGACAGGAACACTTCCAGCTGGGCAGCAGTCACGGGCACTTCAAACTGGGCAGCAGACAGGAACACTTCCAGCTGGGCAGCAGGCACGGGCACTTCAAGCTGGGCAGCAGGCACGGGCACTTCAAGCTGGGCAGCAGGCACGGGCAGTTTAAGCTGGGCAGCAGGCATGGGCACTTCAACCTGGGCAGCAGACAGGAACATTTCCAGCTGGGCAGCAGGCACGGCACTTCAACCTGGGCAGCAGGCACAGGCACTTCAACCTGGGCAGCAGACAGGAACACTTCCAGCTGGGCAGCAGGCACGGGCACTTCAACCTGGGCAGCAGGCACGGGCACTTCAAGCTGGGCAGCAGGCACGGGCACTTCAAGCTGGGCAGCAGGCACGGGCACTTCAACCTGGGCAGCAGACAGGAACATTTCCAGCTGGGCAACAGGCACGGGCACTTCAACCTGGGCAGCAGGCACGGGCACTTCAACCTGGGCAGCAGGCAAGGGCACTTCAAGCTGTGCAGAAGACAGGAACACTTCCAGCTGGGCAGCAGTCACGGGCACTTCAAACTGGGCAGCAGACAGGAACACTTCCAGCTGGGCAGCAGGCACGGGCACTTCAAGCTGGGCAGCAGGCACGGGCACTTCAAGCTGGGCAGCAGGCACGGGCAGTTTAAGCTGGGCAGCAGGCATGGGCACTTCAACCTGGGCAGCAGACAGGAACATTTCCAGCTGGGCAGCAGGCACGGCACTTCAACCTGGGCAGCAGGCACAGGCACTTCAACCTGGGCAGCAGACAGGAACATTTCCAGCTGGGCAGCAGGCACGGCACTTCAACCTGGGCAGCAGGCACGGGCACTTCAACCTGGGCAGCAGGCACGGGCACTTCAACCTGGGCAGCAGGCACTTCAAGCTGGGCAGCAGGCACGGGCACTTCAGGCTGGAAAGCGGGCTCATCAGGCTGGGGAGCGGGCACATCAGGCTGGAAAGCGGGCTCATCAAGCTGGAAAGTAGGCACTGGCACCTCCGGCTGGAACACTGGCACCTCCGGCTGGAACACTGGCACCTCAGGCTGGAACACTGGCCCCTCAGGCTGGAACACTGTCACCTCAGGCTGGAACACTGGCCTCTCCGGCTGGAACACTGGCCCCTCCGGCTGGAACACTGACCCCTCCGGCTGGAACACTGGCCCCTCCGGCTGGAACACTAGCCCCTCCGGCTGGAACACTGGCACCGAGACGTTGGGCTGGAAGGCAGGCATCAGACTGGAAAGTGGACACATCAGACTGGAAGGTAGGCACATCAGACTGGAAGGCAGGCACCGAGACTTTGGGCTGGAAGGCAGGCATCAAGACATCAGACTGGAAAGCGGGCACATCAGACTGGAAAGTGGAGACATCAAGCTGGAAGGCAGGCACCGAGACATCCGGCTGGAAGGCAGGCACCGAGACATGCGGCTGGAAGGCCGGCACGATACATCAGGCTGGAAGGCAGGCACCGAGACTTCGGGTTGGAAGGCAGGCACCGAGATATCAGACTGAAAAGCGGACACACCTGACTGGAAGGTAGGCATGTCAGGCTGGAAGGCAGGTACATCAGGCTGGAAGGCAGGCACCGAGACATCAGACTGGAAAGCGGGTACATCAGACTGGAAAGTGGACATCAGGACATCGAACTGGATAACAGGCACTGGGATGTCAGACTGGATTGGATTAGCTGGTGCGGAGGCAGGTTGGGTTACTGGCAGGATCGTCTTGGTTGGAAAAAACTTTTGTTTTTTCTTTGGCTTAGCCGCTGAAGCTCTGTAGGTGAGGGGTGCAGCAGACTGGAAAGGAGGATTGGGATATGGTAGAGAAGAGGTAACCATAGCTGGGGGAAGTTCCTGTGGTTTTATAGGCAGCTGAGAAGAGGCAGGTGGATTGAATGCAGGATAGGTACAGGAAGCAGAGACCGGATATGAGTATTTGGTTGGGAGCAGCGTATACTGAGCTGAAACTAAGGTTGACATGGGTGATGGGGAAACATACATTTGGGTAGGCTGGTGTTTGGTGGCAGAGGTGGTTTGTTTGGCTGGAGCTGCTTGCACCATGTCAGGCCATGCTGAAAGTATAGTTTGTACAAACTGTGCTTTTAAAACTCCCTGTCTAACAAAAGACTGAGCAGACACAATGCACTCAGCAATCACTTGTGGGGAACAGGCTGAATAGTGCTCACAAAAATCGGCTGGATCATCTTCAAAAAGCCATACTAGGGATACAACCTGATTCATATCAAAAGGAGGAGTGAAATCATCACGGCCCTCTGGAATACAGGGCAGGGCCAGCTCAGTACAGATCTTGATCAAAGGCTGCACCTCCTCAAACAATATATAACCCTGATCGACCAGGGAGTGAGCCAAACTTATAGTGGCAAACAACTGGTCACTAGACCATCCTTTCAAAGCTTGGTGGCAATAATCACCACTTTCAGATGCCAGCAAAGAAAAATAAATAACCTCATCAGCATTCATGTTTGCAACCAACTGAATCAAAATGGTTCCCCTGTGCAGCCACTTCTGGTCAGGGAGGGCCCTGGTATTCTGTCATAAACCAGATGTGACCAGAACTGTGTGACTACGACAGAGTGAACCAGACATAAATAGGTGAAAGTAAGTTTAATAAGGAAAATAAATATGTGAACACACCACCAATACAGAGTGAACAACCAAACAGTGATATTAAACCAACCAGCATATGTAGCAAGAGGGAGTACCAGAATCGTAGTCAAGCCAGGCGGGGTCATAAACAGGGGAACAGTAGCTGGGAAGGGAATAAACAGGACAAGAGAGGATGGATGGATCACAGGAGGGACGGGTCAGGTACAAGGCTCAGAGTCCAGGGTTCAGGTAACGGACAGGAAACAGGTTCCAGGAATCAGGCTTCAGGTTCGGGTTCAAGGTTCAGGAATCAGAGTAACAGGATACAGGTCAGGGCTCAAGAAACAATACCAGGGCAACATAAGTGTGCAATTGCCGGGCATTTATACTACAGCTCTGCTAATTAAGGTGACATCTGTCTGCAGAGGGGAATACCTGCTCCCTACTGCCAGGATTCCTTCGCTGGTGGACGCCAGTACTGTGGCCCAAAGGTGACAAAATACTTGCAGTAAAGAGCTCTTCTGACAGCTTTGAACTGCCAGGAGACACCTGCTGATGGACCTCAGTACTGCATGCCAAATGATCGATATCACCAGCGGAGGAGACCTTTCCTGACAATGAATGGCAACCATTACAGTGAGAGGTTCGCAATATCCAATCTGTCTCCTCTGTTAATGCTGCTAGATTAGAGGACCTTGGGAACCGCCTCCGCAGAAACAATATAAGGGCAGTTGGTATCCCTGAGCGGGCAGAGGGTAAAAATCCTGTCACTTTTATTGAATCGTGGCTTGTGGCTACCTTTGGGAGAGATGCTCTCTACCCCATGTTTGCTGTGGAAGGAGCGCACCGAATTCCAGCGAGGCCTCCTCCATTAAGAGCTCCTCTGCGTCCATTCCTCTTTCAGCTTCTCAAAGTGATTGTAAAGCTTTGATTATTTAAAAAAAAAAAATAACAAACATGTCATACTTATCTCCACTGTGCAGCTCGTTTTGCACAGAGTGGCCCCGAACACCATCTTCTGGGGTCCCTCTGCGGGTCTCTGCATTAAGGTAAAAAAACACAAGGGTTTACAACCCCTTTACCTAAAAGGACAAAAACGTTATCCTGACTAGAACAACTGAAGATTTGTCTGTGGATAATACAATAATTTCATTGTTCCCTGATTTCACCACAGAGGTACAAAGGCAGCAAGCTAAATTTGCTCATATCAAGAAAAGACTGCGTAAATTGAATGTGCATTACTTTATGCTATTTACTGCTAAACTCAAGGTCAATGCTAAGGGAGCCACTCAGTTCTTTGACAACCCATCTGCGGCCATGAACTGGTTGGATCATGAGGAGCGCAACCTGGCACGCCGTTCTCCGCAATGAGAGATCAGGCACTCTTTCTTCTCTTACCTAGTGATTTGACCACGGAACGCATTGTGGGAGCTGCAGAGGCTCTTTTGTTCTTTCGCCTACAAAGTTAGCTCTAATTAAATAATACAGTGCTCATTTGAGCAGTACTTTACTATGTTGTGCTTTTGCCTCAGGAATCATGTTTCAGGTTTCATGTTTTTCCAGTCCTGAGTGGACGACACAGATTTACAATGTGGAGACACGGACTAACTGTTGGGGCCCGGTTGGCCCTGTGGTTCAAAATTTCAAATTTTTTTGCCTTTCTTTCCTACAGGTGGGTCACTCCAGTATTATCTATGCTGTGGACTCTGATCATATTACCACGCAGTGGCTTAAGGGACTCCCATATCAATGTCACATTGGTGAGAGGTTCTCTGGTTGGTTGCTTTATGCAGTACGAAATGCTATATTCTAAACTGATGGTTAACAAGTTCAACCCGCCAACACTTGTAGTCCCACCACAAAGCTTCTGATCCACTCCCTGGTCATCTCCCGGTCTACTACTGCAACTCCCCCCTCATTGGTTTACCTCTAAATAGGCTATCCCCACTTCAGTCCATCATGAATGCTGCTGCCAGGCTCATCCACCTCCCAAACCGCTCAGTGTCTGCTACACCCCTCTGCCAATCCCTCTATTGGCTGCCACTCAGTCACCGAATTAAATTCAAGATTCTAACTATAACTTACAAAGCCATCCACAACCTGGTCCCCAGCTACATCTCTAACCTAGTCACAAAATACCAACCTAATCGTTCTCTTCGCTCCTCCCAAGACCTCCTGCTCTCAAACTCCCTTGTCACCTCATCCCATGCTCGCCTTCAGGACTTCTCCAGAGCCTCTCCCATCCTCTGGAATGCTCTACCCCAATCCGTCCGATTTTCTCCTACTTTATCCATGTAAGAGAACTGTTAGAATGCGTCCGGCGCGCACACGTGCGCATGCGCGCTTTCACGGGCATCGGCAGAATTCCTTGCGCACCAATGCACGTGCAGGAGCACACCTATGGCCACAATTGGCGCCAGACAGCCTATTTAAGGGTTGCTCTGACTTCTGACAAGTGCTGCTTGATCTTCAGCTGTGTCCTGAGATTCTGATACTCTGTTTGACTTGACTTCCTGTTGCTGAACCCTGGCCTTCCTGACCCTGTTTCTGGACTCTGATTACTCTGATTACCGGTTCCTGATCCTGGCTTCCTATTTGACCTTGCTCCTGTTTATGCCTTGGTACCTCGCTGCCCACCCATTGCTGAACCCGGCTTACCTGATGACCTCGCTCCTGTCTCCTGTTTGGCTCCACGCTGTTTCCGAGTACCTGTGCTGGCCGTCCATCCTCTCAGCTGTGCTGGTTCCAGTTCTTTACCAGAAACCCTGCCTTCACTTCCCAGTCTGCAACACTTCCTGCAAGTTCTGCACGCATCATTCACAGGCACTCGTGTTCCTCCTGATCCTTGCCACCATCTGTTCCAACTCCAGTGGGGCTTGGATTGGAGATACAAGAGAGGCTGACCTCGTCATTTCAGACTCCTACCAGGTACGTGACAGTATCAAGCAGCCACAAATGGAGTCTGAAAGGGAGGCCTCTCCACCAGAGGACATTTACAGATCTATTTCTGTACTATCCAATATTGTGCAGAAGTTACAAGAAAATCTGAGTCGCATTTCCCCACGATGAGAATGTCGCATTGGCCTGTGCTCCGCTTTTGGTCTCTGTTTCATATACCCAAACAGAGCCCGACTTGTTCCATGAGGTTGCTTCCGCTCCTGAACCCAGGGTGTCTATGCCTGAGCGATTCTCCGGAAATCGCAAGAAGTTTCGCACATTCCGGAATTCCTGTGAACTATATTTCTCCCTGTTACCCCGGACCTTCACGTCTGAAAACATCAAGGTGGGGTTTATCATTACGTTACTATTGGATGAACCACTTTCCTGGGCTCATCTCCGGGAATAACATGACACTGTCCTGACAACTACGGATTCTTTCTTCTCAGCCATGGCTCAGCTTTATGCAGACCCCTTCTACCAGCAGACTGCCGAATTCATGCTTGGCAAATTACAGCAAGGTCCAAGGCCTGCTGAGGAATACGTAACTGACTTTCGTGTATGGAGTGCAGATACCCCATGGAATCATTACGATTACGTGAAAGGCAATCCGAAAGGTCCAAAGGAACTCTTTCTGTGGCTTCAAGGTCTGACATCCCTGCATCCTCATCTGCTGCATCCCCCAGAAGGAGAGAACGGCATAAGACTCCTCACAGAGGTTTTCGAAGACCATTCCTTTCTCCTAATGAACGCCTTCATCGATTACAGGACAATCTGTGTCTCTATTGCGGGGAGGCGGGTCACTTTATACAGACTTGTCTGGCAAAGACCCGCAGGTCTTTCTCCCGTTCTGAAAAGACTGTTCCTGTACTTGCAATCATAGGCTCTGGGGCCTGTAGTTGTTTTATGGATTCTACATTTGCTTCTCTCCATCAGCTGCCTGTATGTGCCAAGAAGCAGGAATTCCATGTTCATCTGGCTGCCAGTTCCGGCATTAAATCAGGCCCAGTTACCCAAGAGACTTTACCTATTTCCTGCCGTACTTCTTCCGGCCACCATGAATTCCTCCGTTTGGATATCATTTTATCATTTGGATATCATTTTCTACTTTTTGTTAAAAAAAAAATCCAATAAACTAAATTTTAGTCATACATTTAGGCCAAAATGTATTCGGCCACATGTCTTTGGTAAAAAAAAAATGTCAATAAGCGTATATTTATTGGTTAGCGCAAATGGATATCATAGCTTCTCCCATGTTCCCCTTGGCATTCCCATCCTTGGCATTCCATGGTTGAAGGCACATAATCCTCACATTATTCACTGCCTACCTGAAAAGACTTTCACCCCTCCTGGGTATCCTCCCTGACCATGAAACCTCTAATCTGGTCCCTGCTGCCTACCAGGAATATCTGGATGTATTTAACAAGAAAGGAGCGGACACTCTTCCTCCCCATAGAACATATGATTGTCCTATTGAACTTTTACCAGGGGCCGAGATCTCATTTGGGCGAATTTATCCCCTCTCTCAGCCTGAACTAGAAGCCCTGCAGATTTATATCAATGAAAGCCTTGAAAAACAGTTCATCCAGCCCTCCACTTTACCCGCAGGGGCCGGTATTTTCTTAGTTGAAAAGAAAGACCATCTTCTCTCGTTTTATGTTCCATATAACTTATCGTCCTGGCTCAAAGAATGGTAAACCGGATGCCTTGTCCCGCATGTTCAGCGACCCAGTGGTATCCTCAGAACCTGATGCTATTCTACCAGCCAAAAATTTTTTGCTTCTTCAGGTGGATTTGATGTCTCAGATAAAAGCAGATGTGGTAAACCAACCACCTTCCAAAGATCTGGCTCTTCAATTGAGGGATGGTCTGTACTTTCATAAGAAGCAAATCTTTATCCCTGAGCAATTCAGACTTGCTGTCCTGAGGCGATGTCATGACCACCCATTAGCAGCCCACTTTGGAATTCGCAAGACGGCCAATCTGATCTCTCGTACATTCTGGTGGCCAGACTTGATGCAAGACTGCAAAAGATATGTTAACTCTTGTGTGACATGCCTTCAGAATAAGATGGACAGAGCCAGAACTTGGGGCCTACTTGAGCCACTCCCTGTACCTGAGAAACCATGGAGCATGATCTCCATGGATTTCATAGTGGAGCTCCCCATATCCGAAGACTTCACCACCTGGTTTGTTGTGGTGGATCGCCTGACCAAGATGGCCCATTTTGTACCCCTACAAGGAACTCCTTCGGCCACAGAGACCGCCTCAGCTTTCATCAAGGAGATTGTAAGATTACATGGTGTCCCTGATAGCATCATCTCTGATCGTGGGGTGCAGTTTACGTCTGAATTTTGGAGGGCATTATGCCAAGCACTGAACATTGAACTCCGCCTCTCCACAACCTACCATCCACAAACTAATGGACAAACTGAAAGAACCAATCAAACTGCTCGAGCAGTACTTACGGTGTTTTTCCTCTTTTGCACAAGATGACTGGCTATCACTTCTCCCACTGGCAGAATCTTCATACAAAAATTCCATCCACTCTGCAACCAAGCAATCACCCTTTTTTGCCAATTATGGGTACCACCCCTCTTTCTTACCTGAGCTGGCCATTAAATCATCTGTACCTGCTGTACAAAACAGATTAAACTTCCTCAGTACTAATAACCAATTACTGCAAGATACAATCTCCAAGACTCAAGCAAGCAATAAAAAGTTCTTCGACAAGAAGAAGAGAGGTAATCTGAACCTTAAACCTGGAGACAAGGTCTGGCTTTCCACAACAAATTTGAAACTGAGCTGTCCTTCAAGAAAACTTGGCCCAAAATTTTTGGGACCCTTCCCAGTCAAAAGGAGAATTAATGCAGTAGCATTCAAGTTGGTGTTACCCAAAAATCTAAAGATCCACCCTGTATTCCATGTCTCTTTGTTGAAACCAGCTGTACCAAATCCATTTCCAGATCGGGTTTCTGAAATTCCTCCTCCGCTGCTCATCGAAGGGAATGAGGAATTTGAGGTGGAAGCTGTGTTGGACTGTAGAAAGAGGCATAACCAAACACAGTTCCTCATTAAATGGAAAGGATATGGGTCGGAAGAGAATTCCTGGGAACCAGCTTCAGATGTGCATGCTCCCAAACTAGTGCAAGCCTTTTTTCAATGCCACCCAGAGAAAGGACACTTGAAGGGCATCCGGAGGCTTCCCTTAGGGGGGGCAATGTAAGAGAACTGTCAGAATGCGTCCGGCGCACACACGTGCGCATGTGCGCATTCACGGGCATCGGCAGAATTCCTCCCGCACCAATGTGCATACGCGTGCACGTCGCACTGCGTGCACGCGCAGGAGCACACCTCTGCCCACAATTGGCGCCAGACAGCCTATTTAAGGGTTGCTCTGACTTCTGACAAGTGCTGCTTGATCTTCAGCTGTGTCCTGAGATTCTGATACCCAGTTTGTTTGACCTGACTTCTTGTTGCTGAACCCTGGCCTTCCTGACCCTGTTTCTGGACTCTGATTACTCTGATTACCGGATCCTGATCCTGGCTTCCTGTTTGACCTTGCTCCTGTTTATGCCTTGGTACCTCGCTGCCCGCCCGTTGCTGAACCCGGCTTACCTGATGACCTCGCTCCTGTCTCTTGTTTGGCTCCACGCTGTTTCCGGGTACCTGTGCTGGCCGTCCATCCTCTCAGCTGTGCTGGTTCCACTTCTTTACCAGAAACCCTGCCTGCACTTCCCAGTCTGCAACACTTCCTGCAAGTTCTGCACGCATCATTCACAGGCACTCATGTTCCTCCTGATCCTTGCCACCATCTGTTCCAACTCCAGTGGGGCTTGGATTGGAGATACAAGAGAGGCTGACCTCATCATTTCAGACTCCTACCAGGTACGTGACAGTTCACTTTCAGACGATCCCTGAAATCTCATCTCTTCAGAGAAGCCTAACTGGCCCCCACCTAACAACTGTACATTTTATCTTCTCAATCAGCGCATCACCCAAAGTTAATGCCTCTTGTATCTTTTGACCTTCCCTCTTAGATTGTAAGCTCTAAGGAGCAGGGCCCTCTGATTCCTACTGTATTAAAGTGTATTGTATTTGTACTGTCTACCCTCAAGTTGTAAAGCGCTACGTAAACTGTTGGCGCTATATAAATCCTGTATAATAATAATAATAATAATAAGTTAACTCTAATACCTAGAGCTGGCACTTGGAATAGTCAAATATGTGAGTAGTATTTTAACCCTCTATTCAAACTAAATAAAAATTGGAGAAAAATAGTGGCGCTAAACTTTAAAAATACTATCTATCAATATAAATAAACAACAAAAGTGTTGCAACCATAACACCATATGACAAGTTCTTTTTTATACCCTGTTGTGACATGACGCTACTCTTATATCAAGACATCGCTTGTATATCAAGGCAAAATTTATTAAAACATTTTGCTTGTCTTGCAAAACGCTCTCAAACTAAGCTTTTACTGTGTGTGTGTATATATGTACATATGTGTATATATGTATGTGTGTGTGTGTGTGTGTATATATATATATGTATATATATATATATATACACTCTATATAAAAAGTGTCTGTGCAAGAGATTCCACTCCCCTCAGACAAAGCACTCACCAGCTTGATATGCCTCGCACTCTTGTGTTTGGCTAAATTGCCTTAAACCACACAGAAAGGGTTAAATGTAATCTCCGAACTCCAGCCGTGTAAATAAGGGATCTCTCCACATGTGAATGATAAAAAGTGCTCAAATAGTGTGATAACGTAAAACCAGTTTAATAAAACACTTCGTAATCTTCCACCGTTACACTCACATAAATAAACTTCAAAGCAAGCAACAAAATGCCACAGAAAAAAACTTCCATACAGGTTTAAAACGATGTATTGCGGTCACAGCGGACTCAAGGTGTAAGGTAGCTGTTTCAATCTCACCCACTCCTCAGACCCGTGCTTCCACTTCCTGGTGCAGCGATGATTACCGTACAGCCACGTCCCGACATGTTTTGTCACTTAATCATGAGATTGGCTGTACAGCACAGCAACCAATCCTTTTATACACTTCATACCAATTATAGGCAGAAGCATACCCCCTGCGCATGTGCATTCCTCATTACCGACATTACATCTTTATCAAGCGGTTACAGGCACAATATATAAGAAACAGCACAAGTGCAAAACCATTTATATCGCTATAAATGTTCTATACTCGTTATGACAACCCAGCAAATTGGGAGAAATGCCGTATATTACCCTTTTATAGACTCACATTTCCAAAACATCGCTGAGTATGCCACAATGTGCTAGAATACACTACTCTTACAATACATTACATCGAATGGCTGAAAATAAAAAATTAACCTACATAAAGCTAACAATTACCATCCCATTAGACTAAGCTGATAGGGCAAACGAGATGAAATCTCACTGGTAAGTATCCACTGGTAGGCACCAACAGTGATCACTCTCACCTCTCACTCCACTCTACCAGCATCTCATGTGAAATGCTGACTTTCTAAAATGTATTTCTAAAAATATATAAAAAATATATATATACATGTCCACTATCTGAAAGCTCCAAGGGTCCGATGCAGCCCTTACACACACACACATATATATATACTCAGACATTAAAAAATACAGAATTCAATAATCCTATCTATTAGAGTCAATTGGATCCGATCCATAACTTTCCAAAACAGTTATGTGCAGTCAAAAATTATTGATAAAACAATTCAGGTCTACTTCAATATTCAACCCTCTGGGAAAGAGGCATTTGAGCAGAAAAATCCACCGGGTTTCTCTCTGGGAAAAGTCCCTCACCCGGTTTGACCCTCTCCAAGATGGGTACACACAATTTATTCCACAAAATTGCAGTACACTTGGGTCTTGGTCATGTTTTTCTTTAAAATGCAGTGATACACTATGGTGTTTAAAACCCTTTTTTATATTTGCTAAATGTTCTGGAATCCGAACCTCTAAAAGTCTTTTGGTGCGTCCCACATAAAATAATCCACATAAGAGGTACACTACATGTGAAGAATTACAAGTGATGAATTCCTTTATTTCAAAGGTTTCATTATCAATATTTGTGGTTTTGGTCATGCCTCTGTTGCTCACCTTCATCGTTCTCCAACAAATGCACTTCCTACACGAATAAAATCCTTTTAGATCAATTTTAATCGTTTGTTGACCAGGTGGATCCAAAATCTTTCTCACCACCCGGTCACCAAAATTAGGTGCCCGTCTGTAAATAAATCTTGGTTGATCTGGTAAAACCTCCCCCAAATGTCTATGGCTACATAAAATATGCCAATACTTTCTAAAAATGGTTTCAGTTTCCCTGTATTGGCAATGAAAGCCTGATATAAATCCCCATTTGTGTTGGTCTTTTAGTATTACATCTTCTTTTTTCTTTAGGCATTGATCTCTTGGAGAATTAGCTACCTCCTGAATTATTTCATTCAGAGTACTTTACTTTCTTTATATCCCTTTTGTAAAAATTTCTCTTTAAATACATTTGCTTGTAAAAGATAATCATCCTGCTCTGTACAGTTGTGACGGACCCTGAGCATCTGTCCCTTAGGGATATTTTTAATCCAGGCAGGGTGGTGTCCACTCCTGATGGACAAGTAACTGTTCCGATCCGTCGGTTTAAAGTACACTTTGGTGCTTAACACATTCCCACTCCTTTCAATGGTCACATCCAGAAAATTGACACATTTGTCACTAATCTGATAATCCAATCTGATGTTATTAGTGTTTTTATTCAGATAACCCACAAATTCCACCACAGATTCCTCAGACCCCTCCCAAATAAACAGGAGGTCGTCTATGAATCTGCGGTAGAATCTTATTGGGGGCATCCATTTACTAAACACGTGTCTATCCTCTCATTCTGCCATCAATAGGTTGGCTAGGCTGGGAGCATATTTAGCTCCCATCGACACGCCAACCTGCTGTGATAAAAATTGGCCATTGAACCAAAAGCAATTATGTGACATGCAGAAGTCCAGTGCCTGTCCCAAAAAACATTTCTGCATATGTGGAATGTCATCCCTTCTGTTAAGCGCCCAATTTAGCGGCAATGCAGCATCCTTGTGCTGATTGATTGTGTATAACGAGGCCACATCAGCAGTCACCAAATAGGCAGCAGAGGAGGGATTTAACTCAACCCTCTCTAATAACTGTAATATGTCTGACATATCCTTCAAATACGCCCTAGTGATCTTCACACTAGGTTGGAGGAACTTATCTAGAAATTCCCCCAATCTAGCTGTTACCGACCCTATGCCATTAACAATTGCTCGTGCTGGCGGGAGTTGTACATCCTTATGGATTTTCGGCAACATATAGATCACCGGGATTCTACACGCACTAGGGACCAAATATCTCTTCTCTTTAAGATTAAGGGCATTGATTTCATAACCCCACTCAACCAGTGAGTTTAATTGTGTTTTATAAACATCTGTAGGATCAGACACAAGCCTCGTATATGTAGATTGGTCCCCCACTAACTTCATAAGCTGATTATGATAAAAAGATTTATCCATGACCACCACCCCCCTCCTTTATCCGCAGGGCGATTAATTATACTGTTTCTGTCCTCCAAAGATTTAATGCCTTCTTTAGTATAATCGGGGTTGACTCTTTTTTTACGGGGTCAATTGTTCTATATCCCTCAAGCCCATACTCTTAAAAACCTAAATAAAATGATTGATTGAATTCTGGGGATTAAATATCGATTTATTTTTTAAACCACTATCAATTCTATCTAGGACATTGATGGTTTTATTGCTAGGACCAGCAGGGTGACTCAAAAAATATTTTTTCATATTTAGGGACTGTACAAATTTGTGTGTATCAATATACACCTCAAACTTGTTCATGGTCTTCTTAGGTGCATATTTTAAACCCAAGTTCAATATATTGAGTTCAACCTTACTCAGATTATAAATACCTGTATTTATGTGCCCCTCGTTCTTTTTCTTGGATTGTTTGTGTCTCCCTGCTCTACATCCCCTTCTTCTCTTTGGAACGGTATCAGATCCCTGTTCGGGTACTGTTGTGGTGCATTCCTTCCTCCTCCTTTGTTGTTCACTGGGCGAGTATTTCCCCTTGGTGTCCCTCCACCCCTCCTCCCCTCCCCCCCTGTCCTAAAAAAAGATGATGAGTCCTGTTGAAAATATCCATTATACTCATCCTCTGCTAAAGGTTGATACCTATTATAGGTTGATATTTGATTTCTTGAATCGGGGTGATAATTGGGGGGGATACTGATACCATTGTTGATGATCCTGTTGGGGGTTATAGCTTGGTGGGTAATTCCCTCTATATTGTTGGAGGGGTCACGGTGAATTCTGGTTATAATTCTGTTGGTACCCTCCTCTATTATACTGAGGTGGTCTTGGTGAATAGTGGCTATCATTATACTGATTGCTTCGATTCTGTTGGAGCCCACCATTCCGTACCTGTCCTGATGTTCCCTGTTCACCTCTACTTAGGTACTCCACCTTTAGCCCCCATATTTTTTACCTGATCATTTTTTGGTAGGGTGTTAGTGTTTATTTTTTCTTTATTCTCATTAAGGGACTCATTATTTAACATGTTTAGATTTTGCCAAACCTATATCTTATTGGTTTTAATGTCAACCGAGTCCCTATTGTACTTTCTCACCTTCTTTTTTTGTGTGTCACGATTTTTTTTCCAGTTTCTTCTTCATGTTACTATTGAATTCCTTGACTTGATTAGAGTCACTTATCAGTTCCAATTTACCCTGTATTGTATTATTCTGCTCATTTAATTTACCTAATTTAATTTGTTTTCTTTTTAAAACTAGATTTTGAAGTTCTCTTCCTACTTTATTAAAAAATTCCAACCATTCATCCATAAAAATGTGGTAATTTAACCCTTCCTGAGGGGAAACTTCCCATCTCAGATTCCTAAATATAAGATTTTCCTTTTGATAATGCTCAAAAGTAAACACATCCCTCCAGGGGGGAGGAGTGGAGGGACACCGAGGGGAAATACTCACCCAGTAAACAACAAAGGAGGGGGAAGGAATGCACCACACCAGTACCAGAACAGGGATCTGATACCATTCCAAAGAGAAGAAGGGGATGTAGAGCAGGGAGACGCAAACAATCAAGGCAAAAGAATGAGGGACACATAAATACAGGGATTTATAATCTGAGTAAGGTTGAACTCAATATATTGAACTTGGGTTTAAAATGTGCACCTAAGACCATGAACAAGTTTGAGGTGTATATTGATACACACAAATTTATGTTCCCTAAATATGAAAAAATATTTTTTGAGTCACCCTGCTGGTCCTAGCAATAGAACCACCAATGTCCTAGATAGAATTGATAGTGGTTTAAAAAAATAAATCGATATTTAATCCCCAGAATTCAAACAATCATTTTATTGAGGTTTTAAGATTATGGTCTTGAGGGATATAGAACAATTGACCCCGAAAAAAAGAGTCAACCCCGATTATATTAAAGAAGGCATTAAATCTTTGGAGGACAGAAACAGTATAATTATTCGCCCTGCGGATAAAGGAGGGGGGTGGTGGTCATGGATAAATCTTTTTATCATAATCAGCTTATGAAGTTAGTGGGGGACCAATCTACATATACGAGGCTTGTGTCTGATCCTACAGATGTTTATAAAACACAATTAAACTCACTAGTTGAGTGGGGTTATGGAATCAATGCCCTTAATCTTAAAGAGAAGAGATATTAGGTCCCTAGTGCGTGTAGAATCCCGGTGATCTATACGTTGCCGAAAAATCCATAAGGATGCACAACTCCCGCCAGCACGACCAATTGTTAATGGCATAGGGTCAGTAACAGCTAGATTGGGGGAATTTCTAGATAAGTTCCTCCAACCTAGTGTTAAGGTCACTAGGGCATATTTGAAGGATACGTCAGACCTATTACAGTTATTATACAGAATTTATCTAGCGCCGACAGTTTACGCAGAGCTGTTATTAGAGAGGGTTGAGTTAAATCCCTCCTCTGTGGCCTATTTGATGACTGCTGACGTGGCCTTGATATACACAATCATTTAGCGCAAGGATGCTGCAATGGCACTAAATTGGGCGCTTAGCAGAAGGGATGACATTCCACATATGCAGAAATGTTTTTTTGGGACAGGCATTGGACTTCTGCTTGTCACATAATTACTTCTGGTTCAATGGCTAATTTTTATCACAGCAGGTTGGCGTGTCGATGGGAGCTAAATATGCTCCCGGCCTAGCCAACCTGTCTATGGGAGGACAGACACGTGTTTAGTAAACAGATGCCCCAATTAAGATTCTACCGCAGTTTCATAGACGACCTCCTGTTTTTTTGGGAGGGGTCTGAGGAATCTGTGGTGGAATTTGTGGGGTATCTGAATAAAAACAAAAATAACATCAGATTGGATTATCAGCTTTTCTGGATGTGACCATTGAAAGGAGTGGGAATGTGTTAAGCAAAGTGTACTTTAAACCGACAGATCGGAACAGTTACTTGTCCATCAGGAGTGCACACCACCCTGCCTGGATTAAAAATATCCCTAAGGGACAGATGCTCAGGGTCCTTTGGCAACTGTACAGAGCAGGATGATTATCTTTTACAAGCAAATGTACTTAGAGAAATTTTTACAAAAGGGATATAAAGAAAGTACTCTGAATGAAATAATTCAGGAGGTAGCTAAAACTCCAAGAGATCAATGCCTAAAGAAAAAAGATGTAATACTAAATAACCAACACAAATAGGGATTTATATCAGGCTTTCATTGCCAATACAGGGAAATTGAAACCATTTTTAAAAAGTATCGGCATATTTTATGTAGAGATAGACATTTGGGGGAGGTTTTACCAGATCAACCAAGATTTATTTACAGACGGGCACCTAATTTTGGTGAATGGGTGGTGAGAAGGATTTTGGATCCACCTGATCAACAAACGATTAAAATTGATCTAAAATTGTTTTATTTGTGTAGGGAGTGCATTTGTTGATGAACAGTGAAGGTGAGCAACAGAGGCATGACCAAAATCACTAATATTGATAATGAAACCTTTGAAATGTAGTGTACCTCTTATGGTGCCCATGTGGATTATTTTATGTGGGATGTACCAAAAGACTTTTAAAGGTTCGGATTGCAGAACATTTAGCAAATATAAAAAAGGCTTTTCCTTGTCAAAAGAAGTTTATTGAGTATACAATATTATAAAGATACATAAAGTAAGTTTACAAGGATCTATAAAGTAAGCTCATTGTTTTACAGTAGGGTTTATATAGGTAAATATCATGAAATTTAAATTTTAAACATTGGGTTCACGTAAACCTAAATTAAAGATATATATCATTTCCTTAGTTACTTTTGTAGGTATTTAAATGATTTATACCTACTATACATATTGTTTACAAGTAGAGTGTATATAGGTCAAATAAATTCTGATAATGAGCTTTAATCGTAAGGTGGAGAAAAGGAAAGAAAAAGAAGAAAAAGGGTTGAAAGGTAGAGGTATGGTCCACAAGGTTGTCCCGCTCGTCAGTTTATTATTCTTTTTAGTTCTCTTTGAAGCCTTAGAATGGGTGTCTCTGTAAGTCATTTAATCTGTCACCATGGCAACAGGAAAGAGTCATTGAAGTTTGACAGGAACTGTTGTTTTATCCAAGGGTGCCAAAGTTTTTCAAATTTTGGAATTTGATTTTGATCGATGGCTACCATCTTAGCATGGGACATTGTATTATTCATTCTGTGAATTGTTTCTGCTAGTACCAATGTAGGAGATTTCCATGCCTTGGCCACTGTTTGTTTTGCAGCCGTTATTAGTTGGATCATAAGTTTGAATTGAGAGAGTGTTAACCATTCCGGTTTTAGATTAAGTAAAGTTAAATATGGATCTGGTTGTATTATTTTTTAAAATATTTTAGATGCAATCATGAAGACTTCCTTCCAGAAGGTTTGGATTACTGGGCACGTCCACCATATGTGTAAATATGTGCCTATTTCTGGGCATCCTCGAAAACAAAGAGCTGAGGTATTAGGTGAATATTTTGCCACTCTAGCGGGTACAAGGTACCAGCGAGTTAGGACTTTATAATTTGTCTCCAGTGCTAAGATGTTGGGTGAAGATGACTTAGATGTGAGCCATATGTTAGACCAGTCCGTGTCTTCTAAAGTTCGTCCCAGGTCCTCCTCCCACCTCTGAACGTAAGAGGGTCTATTAAGATTTGCTACTCCATATAATTGATTATAAAGTGATGAAATTGTACCTTTAGCAAATGGATCTTTTGTACAGATTGATTAAAAAATGGATAATTGGGATAATGGTGTATCCCCCTTTAGGAATGGTGTATAGAAATTTTTGATTTGGAGATATCTAAATATCTCAGAGTTTGGTAGATCATATTTTTCTCTAAGCGATGGGAATGAAAGGAATGATTTAGATGCTATGAAGTCATTTAGTGTCTGAATGCCTGATGTTGTCCAAGCTTTAAAAGAATTTGGGTAGATCCATGCCGGATAAAAGGCCGGATTTCTGATAAAAGAAAGGAGAGGATTGTGTGGAGATTGTAACTGATATTTGGTTTTTAGTTTGTCCCAGAGAGATAAGAAGTGTTTAGTTATGGGATTATGAATTTTAAAGCTGTCTTTAGGATCAAGCCATAATAAATTTGAAATTAATAGAGGGTCATTTTCTGAAGCCTCTATAAATACCCATAATGGGATTTCCTGTTTTGCATGGTATTTGGACAGACTGGCCAAATGTGCTGCTCTGTAGTAGTTAGTAAAATTAGGGTATCCCAGGCCTCCTTTATTTTTGGGAAGATGTAGTGTGTGTATAGGTATACGTGGTTTAGAAGAGCCCCATATAAACGAAGTTGCTCTTTTTTGTACTATTCTCAAAAAATAGGAAGGAATTGGAATAGGGAGGACTCTGAATAGATAAAGCAATTTGGGTAGAATAGTCATTTTGATTGCATTAATCTTCCCTATCCAGGATAAAGGAAGTTGCGACCATTGTTTTATTAGATTTGTGATCTGTCTTAATACAGGAGGATAATTGGTTGAGAATAAGTCAGAATAAGATGCTGTTAAATGAATTCCAAGATATGGGATTGATTTTTCTGCCCATGTGAATGGGAGTGCAGCCCTAGCCGGGATCAATTCCATGTTTGTGAGTGAAATATTAAGCACTAGGCATTTCTTAGGATTAATCATAAGGCCGGATAGGGCTGCAAATCCATCAAGAGCTGGTATTAAGTTAGGACCAGAGACCTGTGGTGATGATAGAAAAAGTAATATATCGTCTGCAAATATACATAATTTGTGTGTAATACCTCCTACTTCAATGCCAGTTATAGTTTGGTTTGTTCTGATGTATTGGGCCATGGGTTCGAGTATAAGGGCAAATAATAAGGGAGATAATGGGCAACCCTGTCGGGTACCTCTTTCGATATTAAAGGCATCAGATTTGTATCCAGCATATTTTATATAGGCTTTGGGTTTATTATATAATGCTTTGATCCATGTTAAAAAGTGGGGTCCAAAACCCCATTTTTGTAATGAATATTGCATGTATTGCCAGGATACTGTGTCAAATGCCCTCTTAATATCGAGAGATAGAAAACATAAAGGGATTTTCCGTTTTTTAGCAATATGTGCCAATAACACTGCCCTGCGTATATTATCGCCTGCCTGTCTATTTGGCATGAAGCCTACTTGATCTCTATGTATTCATTTTTCTATAATGCTATTGAGGCGTTTTGCTATTATTTTTGCTAATAATTTAATATCGAGGTTTAACAGAGCGATAGGCCGATAATTCACACAGGAAGTATCATCAGAAAGGGGTTTTGGGATCATACAAACAATTGCCATTAGTGTTTCTTGCCGAAAAGAATGTCCATCTAGAAGTTTGTTAAAAGTTTCAGTGAGAATGGGAGAGAGTATTTCTGAGAATGTTTTATAGTATAAAGCCGAGTAGCCGTCTGGGCCTGGTCTTTTGTTAAGTTTTAGGTCTTTTATGGCGTTAGCAACTTCATCTATAGTTATAGGCTCATCCAAACTGCTTTTTTGATTCTGAGATAACTCAGGTAAGGTTATTTTTGAGAAGAAGGATTCAGCCTCTGTAGGATTAAATTCATTGTTTGTCTTGTATAAATTTGCGAGATGTGAGTGAAATTTATGGACTATTTTAACTGGATTACAAGTGTAAACATTTTTTGATAATTTCAAACGTATTGGTTTGAAAGATTTGTTAGTTGAATTTAATGCCCAAGCCAATTATGTACCTGGTTTGTTTGTATTCATGTAGAAATTGTGTTTGGAGCGTTTGAGGGATTTATCAACTGACTCAGTGAGAAATAGATCGTATTCCAATCTAGATTTTTCCAGATGAGATTTTGTACTCTGAGATGGATTATCTTGAAATGATATGTAGGCTGCATCAGTGTTATTGGGGAGATGTCGGTTGTATTATTAATTGATATGTATTCCTTTAAAGCTTGTTCAATGGCCATCTGATGTAGTGGGTGTTTGAGCATTATGTCCGGTAAGTACCATGTTGGGTCATGCGCTTTTGGTATGGCTGAGGCTATAGTAGTGTATACTGCATTATGGTCAGACCACGGAATCGGAATTATATCTGATGCAATAATTTCTGGTATCATTCCTATTGTTAGAAAAATATGATCTATTCTGGTGAAGGTTTGATGAGGGTGCGAGAAATAAGTGAATTTCTTTTTCATTGGGTTACTTTCTCTCCACGAATCTACCAGATTGTATTTGGAAAGAAGTTGATAAAAAGGTAATCTAGAGGTTATTTTGGATGGTGTAAAAGGTGATTTATCTAGAAATGGGAGGAGGACCTGGTTCGAATCCCCACACATTGTCACTGTTCCTATTTTGTGTGTATTAATCACTTGTAATATATGTGAGAGGAATGGTGTAGGTTGTTTGTTAGGAGCGTAGTAGGAAATCACCATGATTGCTGTATCCATTATATAACCCATGAGTATCAGGTATCTACCTTCTGGGTCTTTAATTTCTGATAAGGTGAATGGTGTGGATCGGTGAAATGCAATTAGAGTTCCCCTTTGCTTGGTACAGGCAGAAGCCGTGTAAATTTGTTGATAAAAAGGAGAAATATATTTTGGAGTAGAATCTTTGGTGAAGTGTGTTTCTTGGAGGCATACTATGTGAGCCTTCTTGCTATGAAAAGTACGGAAGGCTTTGGTCCTTTTTTGAGGGACATTTATTCCCTGAACATTCAGGGAAAGTATATTCAGTGGTGCCATGGCAACAGATCAAATAGTTTTGACTTCCTTTTTGTTATGCAGAGCTGACTGCGCAGATCAACCTGTGTGGACTGAAGAGATGAATAGATAGAAAAGAAACCAGTGAATTCTGGAGTAAAGAGTAAACAAAAAACATATGAGATTAGATGATACATTGTATAAATTATTTTTTGCAAGTAATCACAATTTACCCGTGAAAGAGAGTAAATATCTCTCTCAGGGGAATAAGTGCCTTCGTCACACTCCCACATAATATGGTTGGGAGAATGAGGAGGGCTAATGGGGGTACACGGATCTTCCGCTTACAGGAGAGAAGTGCTATGTCAAAAGACATCAAAATGATGATTCATTAATTGGAGTGCAGAATATGGTTTTTGTTGAAATTATTTATTCCAGGGTGGTTGTATATGGTTAGTCTTGCCCTAGGCTAAATAATTCAGTTAGAAAGGTACTGTTAATAACTTTGGTATTGATGAAGATAGTTTAAATTATTTTGGGATTTTAACCCTTTTAGAGTAAACAATTACATATTTTATTCATATGTAACTGTTTAGATATGTTAACTCATAAAATTGAGGTTGTATTGCTTCAGATTAGAATAAACAAAAACATAATTCTAGGAACTAGTTAGGTAATAATATATTTGTTTTAAGAAAAGAAAGAAAAAGCTTCCATTACTTCTGGATTATTGAACATATTTGTCCTAAAAAGTAATACATCTATTGTTATTACCTGAAAATATATAACTGAACAAGAATTTCCTTATTTCACTTATATATTCTAAGGCTATATGAATCAGAAGTAATAAGAAATATAACTGGAATGTAACATGATCCCACACAGTGTGTGACTATTAGAATGCAGTCACATTCAGTTATAAATAAAGGTTTTTTATAGAGAACCATCTCTTAGTATAATAGATGAAGATATCAGGAATTAGGATGTCAGTCCATTGAATCTTCTTGGTCCATGGATGATGTGGCATAACGGCCTCTTTTGTGAGAATGATGATTCCCATTTTGTTCTGAAATTTTCTGAGTGCTGCCTGAAGGTGAAGATGATGTCATTCTTCTGTGTGTGGGAGAGTTGCTGCTTGTGGGTTCTGTCAGATTTAATTTTAAAAGGGTTTGTTGTAGTTCATCTGCTGATCTGCTTCTGTAAATTGTACCTTGGTAGTTAAATCTGACTGAAAAGGGGAAGCCCCATTGATACATAATGTTGTGGCGTTGCAGTTCCATTAGTTGGGGTTTCATGGATCGTCTTTTAGTAATAGTAAGTTGGGATAGGTCAGCAAAAATTTGATAATTGTGTCCTTGAAAATTAAGTTCCTTTTTTTCTCTTGCAGCAATTAGTATTTGTTCTTTCGTTCTGTAATAATGAAATTTTGTGATTATATCACGTGGGGGACCATCTTTCTTTTTGGCTGTGAGGGCTCTGTGTACTCTGTCCAGTTCTAAACGTTCAATAGGGATTTCTGGCTTTAGTTCTTGTAATAGAGCAGTAATAGTAGATTGCAGGTCTGTCACAGTTTCAGGTATTCCCCTTATGCGCAAGTTTGAACGTCTGGCTCTATTTTCGTAATCTTCGAGCTTAGTTTGAAGTATTAAATTCTCTTCTTTTAATTGTTCCAATTCTGTTATATTTACTTGGGTTGTAATTTCAATTTCATCCATTTTTATTTCTAAGGCTGCGGTGCGGTTTCCCAGCTCTCTTATTTCTTTGGTTAGGCTTTTTGCTATTTGGTCTGAGGTTTGTTTTAAAGCCTTATGAAGCATCTTTTCAAATTGTAATAATATTACTGGGGATGCTGAGGAGGCTTGTGGAGAAGTTTGTGAGAGGATTTGTTCTGTATCTGACTCAAATGGAGAGTCTTGCTGTGACATTTTCTGTCTGTGAGAGTGCCCTGATGCTGTATCTTGTGAGGTGACTGGAGCTGCTTTAGTTGCAGTGAGTGCCTGTGAGCTCTTTGTGAGGTGATTTTTATTTCTGCCACGGTTTCCTCCCAGTACCATATTTCCTGCCCAAACTTTCACAGTTTGTTCCCTGGGGCAAAAAGGTTCAAATGGATACCTTTTGAGCCTGCAGGCTCCGCTTTGTCCTTCTCTTCTCTCCTCAGCGGTGCAGAGCTCTAACAATGCATGTCTGCTCCGCTAGGCTCCGCCCATCTCCCCCATAAAAAAGGCTTTTAAATACCATAGTGTATCCCTGCATTTTAAAGAAAAACATGACCAAGACCCGAGTGTACTGCAATTTTGTGGAATAGATTGTGTGTACCCATCTTGGAGAGGGTCAAACCGGGTGAGGGACTTATCCTAGAGAGAAACCCAATGGATTTTTCTGCTCAAATGCCTCTTTCCCGGATAGTTGAATATTGAAGTAGACCTGAATTGTTTTATCAATAATTTTTGACTGCACATAACCTTTTGGAGGGTTATGGATCGGATCCAATTGACTCTGATAGTGTCAGGGCTGGGCTCAGCCCTTCCTTCTCTGAGCTGGCCGCTCAGCTGTCGGCTAATTGCCAGCTCCTTTCTCTCCACAGTGACTCAGCTGTTGATGATCTGCTCGTCAGTCCTGCCTACTTAAAGCCGTCCAGCTCACTTCATCTCTGCCTTCGCCTTTGGTCACATCTCAGAGACTTTCTCCAGCGTTCCTGTTGAAGGCATGCTCGGCTGACGTCCCTTCTGGCTCCTGATCCTGCTTGCTGTACTACTACGTTGATCTATGGCTCTCTGACATTGGCATTGGCTGACTACTGGATCTGGTTACTGAACTCTGGCTATGTATTGACTACACTTACTCTGTTAACCTTTTTATTAATATTAAACTAGTATGATTAACTGTACTTCTGTCTCAGTCTAATTCATGGCTTCTGACAAATAGATAGGACTATTGAATACTGTATTTTTTAATGTCTGAGTATATATGTAAGAGGATATGTAAGAGGTTTGTGGACATGCATTGGAGTTTTGTATGTCCCACAATTATTTTTGGTTTAATGGGCAGTTATTCTCTCAGCAGGTTGGCGTGGTGATGGGGGCAAAATATGCCCCCAGTCTCGCCAACCTATTTATGTCAGAGTGGGAAGACAGACAGGTGTTTAATATCAATAGACCCCAGTTAAGATTTTACCACAGGTTTAGCGATGATATCCTGTCCATTTGGGAGGGATCGAGAGAATCTGTTGAGGAATTTTTAGAATAACTAAATAAAAATACGAACAATATTAGATTAGAGTATCAAGTCAGTGAGAAAACCATCAGCTTCTTAGATGTTACTATAGAGAAAGAGTGCAATGTATTAAGAACTAAGGTATACTTTAAACCGACGGACCGCTATAGTTACCTGTCCATTAGAAGCGGCCATTATCCGGCTTGGATAAGGAACATTCCGAAAGGACAGATATTGCGGATCCGTCGGAATTGTACACAGATGGATGATTACTTAGCGCAAGAAAATGTCTTGAAGGAGAAATTCATGCAGAAGGGGTATAGCAATGAGAAACTTACGGAAATAATTCAGGAGGTGGCGAAAATCCCTAGGGAACAATGCCTGAAGAAAAAAGAACCTCAAACAGGTGATACTCAGCATCAACTTAGTTTTATTTCAGGGTTCCATTGCCAGTATAGGGAAATAGAAAGCATCTACAGGAAATACTGGTACATCCTCTGTAAACATAGACACTTAGGTGAAATATTACCAACACAACCTAAGTTCATCTATAGGAAAGCCCCAAATATAGGCGACCAGATAGTTAAGAAAATTTTGGACCCACCGGACCAAAGATCCCTGAGATTAGACTTTAGGGGCTTCTATTGCTGTAGGAAATGTGTATGCTGTAAAACCAATAATAGAGGCATAACAAGTGTCACCAATAGAGATGGAGAGACATTTAAAATCAAGGAGTGTAGCACATGTACCACTACGCATGTGGTATACTTGATGTGGTGCCCATGTGGTCTATTTTATGTGGGGAGAACTAAGAGACAATTGAAGATTCGTATAAGTGAACATCTGACTAATATCAAAAATTGATATAAATACCATAGTGTGTCATTGCACTTTAAGGAAAAACATCAACAGGACCCTTCCTTGCTACAGTTTTGTGGCATTGATGTGGTGCATCCTTCCTGGAGAGGATCCAATAGGATCAGGGATCTGTCACGTAGGGAAACGGAATGGATTTTTCTTTTTAAGAGTTTGACCCCTAGAGGACTCAATATCGAACTAGATTTGAACTGTTTTATTAATGATTTTTAATTAGACAAGTGATTTAATAGCAATTTTTTTTATTGTTGTAGCTCCTACCTACAGATGAGATAGTTTAGAGGATATTGGTATAGCATTGTCACTTTATTTGGGGGCACTATATATGCTACTGGAGAAGATCTAGTTAACACACCTGTGTGGAGTCTGAGCCCCTGTGAGGTGTAATTGTATACTGGTATTCTTATATCTCTGTATTCCACTACTTGGCATGCATATGTTAATGGAAAGGTGAGCACCCACTCGGGTGTTGTTGGTATACGCAGTCGAGTGACGTGGCATCACCTGAGAAGAGTGTGCATTGTCACAAATTAGAGAGTGGAATATGTGAATATAGAGATTATAGGTTTGAATGATGTAGTTTTAAACCGAGGGGGAGATAATAGTATGGCTATGTCTGACATCTACCAGTGGTTGTTTGTGGTAAGCCTGAGTGGATTATGCACCCCAGAGTATATATAGCACCATACATCAACTGTAGGGTAGGGTGGACTTGATATACATGTCTAGACGAGATTATACCGCTTTTGGTACACGTATAAGCAATAACCTTCCCACAAAATAAATTGTCCATAGTTGTTAGGATCATTATATTCCAGCCACCCATATAAGTTTTTGTGGAGATAATTTGCTAATTTGTTTTAAATATTAATTTATTTTAAATATTGATTTTAATTTGCATATAAATATGTAAAATATTGTAATTTTAAAAATAAGGGTTTTAAAATAATCTTTTATGACTATTTGTTAGTGTGTGGTTGCTATGTGATATTTGACCACATTTGAGGAATAGTCTTGAAGCAACTAGCACGTAGGTTTTAACATTTAGGGTCCAGTAAATAAACTAAGAATTAGTGAAGTAAAATAAGACGCTGTTATTAATTTTAAGATAACCAATACATAGGAATTGTATAATACCATGTGTAAATTTGATAACCAAGCGTCACTTTCTTTGTACTTCATGCATTTACCAAGCAGCGTTCCCTAGTAATGGGGGTTTTGCGCTCACGGGGACATGAGTAGTGCGCAGGCGTGATGAGCGATCTTCTATCAGCTGTTGATAGGAGGCTATATAAGTAATGACGGACATTCCGGGCGGCCTATCCCATGAGTAAGTCACAGGTGTGACGAAACATGTTGGGGCGTGGCCGTGCAGTGGTGGACACCAGGAACAAGTGACGCCTAGAGAGACGAGCGTCGCGGTTTAGCCTACCAAGGCTGAAGAAGTCCCCGCCCACTGGGAGGCAATGCGTCCAGAATGAGACGTTGTGACGTCACCTGCGGCCACCGCGCATGCTCCATCCTGTTTGTGTGTATACACTGTCGTCCACTGCAGTTGTACTGGCACTTGAGAAGTGCTTGCTATGTAAGTGACATTTTATCTCTTTTTAATAAATTTTTGGCAAACGGAGAGCACTATTTTTTGTTCCTCTTCTGTGTTTTATATGCTATTGGGATTATCCTGAACCTTATCCATCTGGTATGTGACGGAGATCCTGACCACTGATTTGGATTGTTACCTATTTATATGACCCGTATGGGAATGCCTATGTGACCCTCTGTAAATAAAGGGTCCTGGTCGTCAGGTGAGAGGCCATTCTTTATATCGGTGAAGGGCACATCAGTCACTTATACTGGCATGACATCACGCTTGTTTGGTGGAACTTCACAGGAGTTTTTGGACTTTATTATGGATCTCTGAATTTTTCATATCATTGTTTTTAAGGACATTTCACATCATATTGTTATCCTCACATTCAGTTGCACTTTGTATAGTATCCCTTTATGATTAGGTCTTGTTTTACTTAGCGCTGCACCTTATTTTTTACATTTGACTTGAGGGATTTGATTGTTTGACCCTGGTGTCCAGCTGCTCATTTGCATACACGTGCTGATTTATTATTTTTCATTCACTACCAAGGAAAGGGACCTGTCAAAGCGACTGGGCGAGCGAGGAGCGGGTGAGATAACCGAGTAGACGCCTGCATACCTCGGGTCCGCCATGACCGCAAACCCTCACGAGTTTATTCAAGTTGGTTGTTGTGCTGTGCATTGTAATGCAGTGTGCTGTGGAAGTTTACTGTGCAAGTTTTTAATTTTAGAAGTGTGAGTTTAACGATTGAAGATTTGTTATAAGTGTGTGTTATTAAACTGGTTGTACGTATCACACTGTTGGAGCATTTTTTTCATTCACATATGGAACGGATTTTGCACTTACACTCGGATGGATGAATTGTTGGTTTAATCCTGGTTGTTTGGAATCATTAAGCTTTGCAGCCTTACACGCAAGGGGGGGCAATTGGAGCTGGTGAGTGAGTTTTTCATTGAGAGTGGGCTCACTGAACACTCGGGTGTGGTGGAAGTTGGAAAGAAGATATCACATTTTTTGGAAGACTTTGTCACTATAATCAAACAAACTTTTCTTTGCTATTGGATCATATCCTTGCATATTTATGTGCTATAGTACATACAATTTTTTTGTATGATTTGTTTCGTTGTATTTCGTTATAATTTGTTATTAGATTTTTTTTTACATAACACTTGGTGTTCACCATTTATATAATTTTTATATAATCACTTTTTAATTATTCATAATTGATGTACACTGTAGTAGGTGTATAATTAGTAGAGTTAATTAGTCACTGTAAGGGTGTATTTTTTAGTAAGCACCACTGTTTTATTTCACGTGTGATTCACATACATTATACACGTTATAGATAAAAACATTTTGGTAAACTTTCTTACAATGTGGCAGCTGTAGTTGGATACTTGCATCAATATTTTTCATTAAATAAATTGGTGTATACTCCGAGGCGCAGTGGTGGGGAACAAGGTATAGGTGGGTATTGTTACTTTGTAGACCAATTGGTGGCATATATATGTAAGGGCTGCATCGGACCCTTGGAGCTTTCAGATAGTAGACATGTATATATATTTTTATATATTTTTGAAATAAATTTTAGAAAGTCAGCATTCCATGTGAGATGCTGGTAGAGTGGAGTGAGAGTGATCACTGTTGGTGCCTACCAGTGGATACTTACCAGTGAGATTTCATCTTGTTTGCCCTATCAGCTTAGTCTAATGGGATGATAATTGTTAGCTTTATGTAGGTTCATTTTTTATTTTCAGCCATTCAATGTAATGTATTGTAGGAGTAGTGTATTCTAGCATGTTGTGGCATACTCAGTGATGTTTTGGAAATGTGCATCTATAAAGGGTAATATACGGCATTTCTCCCAATTTGCTGGGTTGTTGTAATGAGTATAGAACATTTATAGTGATATAAATGGTTTTGCACTTGTGCTGTTTCTCATATATTGTGCCTGTAACTGCTTGATAAAGATGTAATGTCGGTGTATTGCAGAAATCGGGACTTGTGGAATGCACATGCGCAGGGGGTATGCTTCTGCCTATAAATGGTATGAAGTGTATAAAAGGATCGATTGCCATGCCGTACAGCCAATCTCATGATTAAGTCTGTGTGACGAAGCATTTTGGGACGTGGCTGTACGGCAATCATCAACGTGTGACGCGATACACCCCACCAGGAAGATGATCTCAGGTCTGAGTAGTAGGTGAGATTAAATCAGCTACCGCACACCTTGGGTCCGCCCGTGACCACAATGCATCGTTTTAAACCTGCATGGAAGTTCTTTGCTGTGGCATTTTGTTGCTTGCTTTGAAGTTTATTTATGTGAGTGTAATGGTGGAAGATTACAAAGTGTTTTATTAAGACTATTGGAGCACTTTTTATCATTTACATGTGGAGAGATTCCTTATTTACATGGCTGGAGTTCGGAGATTACATTTAACCCTTTCTGTGTGGTTTAAGGCGTTTTAGCCAAACACGAGAGTGTGAGGCATATCAAACTGGTGAGTGCGTTGTCTGAGGGGAGTGGAATCACTTGCACAGAGGTGTGGTGGATGAATAGAAGAAACATTGCACTGGAATTACTTCATTGAATTCCCCTCTTCTTCATGGACTTTTATATAGAGTGTGTGTGTGTATATATAATATATATGTGTGTGTGTGTGTATATGTACTGTATGTATGTATGTATGTATGTATATATAAAGAAAACTTTTTCCACTTGTCACAGGGTGATAATTGCAGAATAAGCACATTATTCTTGCTTGCTCACTATTGTTTAATCACTTTTATTTTTAAAGTGCATAGGCTTCCACTTGTCATATGGTGTTAAACCTGCAACACTTTTGTTGTTTGTTTATACTGAGATAGATAGTCTCTGTTTCACTTAGTATTTTTAAAGTTTAGCGCCACTATTTTTCTCCACTATTTTTTTATTTAGTTTGAATAGAGGGTTAAAATACTACTTACGAAATGCTATATACCTGACACTGTTATTACTGTTACATCCTGGAGGGAGCGCCTTTGGGGGACTCCTCGATCGCAGGAATATTCCCTGACAAAATAATGGCTGACACGGGGCCTGGGAGATAGTCAAGAGGGGCGCGGTCTTCAGTTTTTTTGGGAGACTGTGACCATCTGATCTGTTTACAGGAAACGCATCTGAGATCTGATTCTGTCAACTTGCTCAGATCAAGAAAATACCTTCTTCAATTGAACTCGTGTCCTTTGGGATACCTTCAAAGCCTACCTACGTGGTCTTCTTATAAGAGAAATAACTCATGTTAAACATAGATCTATGGATTGGGAAGCCATGGTAAGAGGGGAGATGCAGCGCAGATAGGCTGAGTTAATGGCAAACCCAACTCCTTCTACCCAAAAAGCCTGGCAGGAAGCTCAAGCCCTTTATAACTCGGTGGTTATGTCTGCAGCAGAAAAAAAACAATACTTTCTCCAGCAATGTTACTTTGAGGAGGGAGAGAATACAGGCCATATGCTGACTATGGTGGCTAGGGCGCAGCAAGAAGTGGCCTCTATAGATGCTATTACTGCAGGTAATGGGGAAGTATGTACATCCCGTAACGGATATTGTCACTACCTTTCCATCAGATTTATGTTGATCTGTATACCTCTCAAACCTCCAGCACCCCAGATGAATTGTCTGCCTTCCTAGAAAATTGCCATTTTCCACAGCCATCAGTTTCTGAGCTTGTTGCCCTTAATCCTCTTATTACCATTGAGGTGCTCTTGGCTATGGCTCCTAGTAATCTCCTGGGGCGGATGGTCTGCCAGCTGAGGTTTACACCAGATATGGGTCGATTTTGCTACCCACTCTCCTGAAGGCTTTGCATGAGACTTGAGATGTTGGAGTTTTACTGGACTCTATGCAGGAAGCTATCATAATTGTCATTCCTAAACCAGGAAAAGATAAGTCCCTCCACCATCTTTATTAAACACGGATGTGAAACTTCTGCCCCGGGTGTTGGCTACTAGTTGTCTAAGGTTATTAGCAAACACATTCATCCTGATTAGTCAGGGTTTATTCTCTCTAGATCCACAGCCAATAATATCCGGCATCTTTTCCTAAACTTGCAGATACCGGTAGATAATCCAGGAGGTAGGGCCATTCTCACTTTTAGACGCGGCAAAAGCTTTTGACAGTGTGGAATGGTCCTACCTTTGGGAAATCCTAACACGATTTGTCCTGCCCAGATTTCTAAATTGGGTCTGAGTACTCTACTCGGCCCCTCATGCTCAGATTCAGGTAATTGATGATTTGTCTCCTTCCTTTTCCCTGCATATAGGTACACGGCAGGGGTGCCCCTATCCCCCCTCCTCTTCGCTCTGGTGATTGAGCCTTTAGCCATTCTTATCCGTAACTCAACTTCAGTCATTGGATTCCGTAGAGCTGGGTTGGAGGAGAAAATATCCCTTTATGCTGACGATGTCCTATTATACCTAGGAGACACTGAGGGCTCACTGCAGGCTTTGATGCAACTCATTACCTGATTTGGGGATTTCTTGGGATTTAGTATTAATTGGACTAAATCCATTCTCATGCCCCTAGATCCCTTAGTTGCCCCTCTACCAACTGTTGCGTTGTCAATTCCAATAGCCAACTCATTTAAGTATCTTGGAGTGGTGATAACCCCTGATCTGATACAATATCTAAATTTGAATCTGGCCCCTCTGCTGGATAAACAATGTCTAAATTGTCGCAGTTGGTGTAAACTGCCTCTGTCTGTATAAAGGTGACTGGGTGACCCTCAATGTAATATAGCACCTCATCTCAATAGGTTGAAAAATTGAACTGAGAGGAGGAAGTACAGGGATTATAGCGGTGCCAAGACATACACGTTACACGTGAATAAAAACAAAAAGTATTTTATTATCAAAAAATTCTAAAAAGTTGACAAACATTTCACAAAGACATGGTGTGCATCATAGTTAGTGTATTTAAAAACAATTATGTATCAAAAATACTATTTACGAAACTAGGCCAGAAGAGCGTGGCGGCCAGTTCCGCAGGTAGATATTTAGATGGCCGACATGTTTCGCCAGTGATGGCTTCCTCAGGGACAGATGTTTGATATGTATAACGCTACAGTTTAATCTGTAAGTCACCAAGGACAAACGCGAGGCACCCCCAGCAACGCCTCAAGCGTAGACTACCATAGATAGCTGTAGGGGGCAGATAGAAGGACCTGACAGAGAGTGTCTAGTAATTAAATAAAACAGGTAATAAACAGGACACCAGAGGGCGATTAGTTAAAGATGTTTATGGATACCAGAGATCATGGAGTAGGTATAACGCTCAAAGGGTATAGTGCAATAAATTAAGTTGGTAGCTGGTGCACAAGTAACAGCTGGTAGTGTCATCCAGTATCAGGCAGGCCAAAGAGGCAGGTACCGAAGGGGTGTCCTGTAGATCCCTGGCGAGTCCCACTCTCATCCCCTACCTCTGTTCTCCTGCATAGGGTCTGGAGTACCCTGAAAATTTCACTAAAAATTACCGGCTTTCTCAACTTTACCCCCTGTGGCATAACCCAGGATACCCAGAAGTAGCTAAGCTACAGACATTTTTAACTGGAAAAGCAAAGGCATATTATATGTAGATCAGGTATTCTTGGGTAACATACTTAAGTCTTATGATCAGCTGCGATCTGAATTTGCTTTATCACACAAGCAATTTTACCAATATCTACAGTTACACCACGCAATTCAGACACAACAGCGCAGCCGAGAAGTGCTTAAATCAGACTCTACTTTAGTTACAGAAGTGGTGTCTGCAGTGGAGAAAAGAGGATTGATTTTCCGTATATATCAGTGGCTACTTTCCTCTATACAGGACTCTGCTACACTTCGATGCAGGGCAGTGTGGTCGGAAGACATTGGGGACATAACAGGCGAACAGTGGGATATGGCCCTGGAATCGATCCCCTTTGTTTCCCTGTCTGCTTCCCACAAGCTTTCACAACTGCTTCTTTTACATAGGGCTCATAGAACGTCAGTCAACCTTCATGCCTGGGGTATGAGGGACTCTATGTCCTAAATATCATTCTCATGGGGTGATTTTATACATCTGATCTGGAGATGTCCAAAACGTAAGCGATACTGGACCCAGGTGATACACACTATTTCCTTAGTCGCCCTAGTTACTATACCTACTAATCCCCTAGTATGCCTACTGGGCACATTAGACCCTGAATTGTTTCAACCATGTACATATATCATGGTATCTCGTCTTTTGTATCTTGCTTGTAAACCAATTGCTAGATTCTGGATGGCTCCCAATATCCCGAGAGTGAAACAATAGATAGAATGTTAACTCCTTGCTACTACGAGAACAACTCGCTTATCGACATCGGAAAGCCTTATGCAAGTTTCAATTAGTATGGCAGGGATGGCTGCACATACCAGGCTTAGGCCCTCCTAAATTAGTGATGGACAGGCTATTCCAGCTGTGAGTACTACTCTTGGTGATAACAATGGTATATGTTCTGTTGAACCCACCTAACGGAAACTGTTTAAAGGCAGGATTTTTTGCTGGGACATGGTAGTAATCTCTGAGATGTTGATCGTTGTGTACCACTCACCTAATTTGCCTACTTAGTGAATTATTTTTGCACTGTTTTGTATACACGTTTTTCTACACTTCATGTTGGTTTGGATGTTCTGTCTATTTCTATGCAAAAATGTACATCCTATGCAATAAGAGTGATATGTAATGTAACAAAACAATTATTATTTTTTTAATTTATTTTTTCCCCTGTCCTGACTTTTATTATCAATAAAAAAGTTTGGATTTAAAAAAAGAGTGGTTGTGGGTGAGGATTTCAACTTCATCAGCTCTCTGTTCAAGTGTAGATGTGCGGTGTCCCAGGTCTCTGATCTCACACGTCAGTTTCTCTGTAATAGTGTCAGAGGTGTGTTTTAGGGCCTTGGTGAGGAGCTTCTCAATTTGTTTCAGCAGATCAGGCTGTGTGTGGAGTCAAATTGTAGGGCTAAAGGAGTTACCCCTAGTTCATTATCTGACTCACCTTCCTGTGATATCCCCAGTTTTGTGAGTTTGGCATGCGGCGTCCACGGTGTGTCTGGACAACACCTCAAGGGTCCCCCAAATGCCAGGGCCCATAATCTATAGGCAAGAGGCTGGCATTCAGTCCCCTCCAAAAGCCTCTGTCCCGGGTGAGTCTGTCAGAGGCGCCATCTTTGAGTAGGCCTTGAGGAGCACGTCCTTAATTGTTCATCATTGCGGTCGGTTCCTGGGTGTTCATGCTCGTGTGCGGAGGTGGCTGTGACCCAGCAGTGGGACGGACAGGGTGGCTAACAGGCTGTATGGTCCCTGGAGCCACAGAGTGTCAGACAGACATGTCTCGCCGGGACGACTCCACGCATGCGCCCCTGGATCTAGTGGTTTTTTGCTCTTCCTCGACCCTTTTCGGTCCAGGGAGAGAAGCGAGACACATAACACAGTGAGTAAAAGCAGCAAATTTTGCACACACGCATTAGAGAGGCACATTTAACCCTTTTGATCACCCTCATTAACCCTTTGATCACCCCAGTCACCCAGCCAGTGCCATTATTACAGTGTCAGTGTACAGTGTTTTTCACTGATTATCATATTGCTGCCACTAGCGACATCAGTTAGCGTCAGGGTCAGGTAGCGTTAGATTGCCCGCACACTATTGCACTCACAATATAGGTCTCTGATCACCGCCATTACTAGTATAGTGTTTGTACAGATCAATATATTGATCACGAACAGAACTATACTAGTGCCCCCAGGGCCGTCTTTGATATTGATTGGGCCCTGGGCAAACAAACCGGACCATCGATTCTGAGACATACAAAAAATAGCAGGAGGACTCGAAATCAGTTTACAGCAGCAGATCACACAGCGATTGCAATTGGTTGCCAGAGGTTACAGCCTTTTTTTACTGCTCACTGGCTGGTTGCCAAAGGTTACAACACATATTTCTGCTTGCCGATTGGTTGCTAGAGGCTACTGCACTTTATTAGCGCTCACTTCTTGGGTGCTAGGGGTTACAGCACATCATTACCACTCACTGACTGGTTGCTACAGGTTAATACACATCATTACCACTCGTGAGCACTTGAGGAATTCAAAATAATTGAGCAAGTAAAGCGGCACATTAATACACATACTACAAAAAAGGGTCAAAGACTGCAAATATGCTGCAGGAGAGCATCAGAGACTGCTGACATTATACAGGAGACAATCGGAGACTGTGGACATACTACAGGTAACAATTGGAGACTGTGGATACGCTACAGGAGACAGACTGCGGACATTATACAGGAGATGGTCAGAGAACTTTCAGCAATGCACAGCTTTACAGTTTAATAACACAGTTCAGTTTCAGCAGTCAGGCATTTTATGGGTGTAAGGACATATCTGGCCATCCGAGCAAACTGCATATAGCCAAAGGTTCGGGGGCGGGGCTTCCACTCTCTACACTCACTACAACTGCTCCCCCCTGAACATACAGGCATGGGGTGGGGATAGAGCATCAATGGAGCTCCTGGCCCCGCCTCCGGACCTCTGTATTCCCAGCTAGTATAGAGGGGCGAAGCCGGGAGCTCCACTGACGCTCCCACTCCGATCACTACTCTCACTACAGCCGCTCTGTTTGGAGCATAGAGGCTGCATGGGGCGGGGTCAGAGCGTCAGTGGAGCTTATGGCCCCACCTCCACTCTGCTAGTTAGCTTGGGAATACAGCCTCCCGTGTCCTCTGTGCGCTCTGCAAAGCCTTCATCGTGGCCCCAATTCGCGGGTAGCGTGGATTCAATGCTTTGGGCCACCCAACAAAGATTGTGCCCTGGGGAGGTGCCCGGTTGGCCCTGCATTAAAGAAGGCCCTGAGTGCCGCCATAGTATAGTGCAGCCCTCAAATTTTCCACTTGCCTACACCCATTTTGTGAGTGGAAAAGGGCTTGCGAGCTGGGCTGTCTGGAAGCGGGGGGAGGTAGGTGAGCACCGCCGGCGGGTGGGGTTGATTGGGAGCCGTTCTCCCATCAATCGTCCCGGGGGGAAGAGAGCATGGTGGAAGAAGAGAGCCGCGGGATCAGAGTGGATAGCACGCTGTTACAGCTTACATTACAATTGTCTCCGCTCTGCTCGACAGACTAGCTCTTTCTAGACAGAACGCCGGTCCAATGCTGGGATGCATTCTATCACAGGCGCGGGGTCAGGAGGAGGCCGGGCTGTGTCGAGCGGAGACAATTGTAATGTAAGCTGTAACAGCGTGCTATCCTGCTCTGTGATTCCGTGGCTCTCCTCTTCCTCCAGTCATGCATTCCTCTGCCCAGGCGAGGCTGCAATAGTGGGCACAGTGTGGCTGCAATAGTGGGCACAGTGAGGCTGTAATGGTGGGCACAGTTACATAGTTACATAGTTACATAGTAGGTGAGGTTGAAAAAAGACACAAGTCCATCAAGTCCAACCTATGTGTGTGATTATGTGTCAGTATTTCATTACATATCCCTGTATGTTGCGGTCATTCAGGTGATTATCTAATAGTTTCTTGAAGCTATCAATGCTCCCCGCTGAGACCACTGCCTGTGGAAGGGAATTCCACATCCTTGCCGCTCTTACAGTAAAGAACTCTCTACGTAGTTTAAGGTTAAACCTCTTTTTTTCTAATTGTAATGAGTGGCCATGAGTCTTATTAAACTCTTTTCTGCGAAAAAGTTTTATCCCTATTGTGGGGTCACCAGTACAGTATTTGTAAATTGAAATCATATCCCCTCTCAAGCGTCTCTTCTCCAGAGATACGTTCAGAGCTCGCAACCTTTCTTCATAACTAAGATCCTCCAGACCCTTTATTAGCTTTGTTGCTCTTCTTTGTACTCGCTCCATTTCCAGTACATCCCTCCTGAGGACTGGTGCCCAGAACTGGACAGCATACTCCAGGTGCGGCCGGACCAGAGTCTTGTAGAGCGGGAGAATTATCGTTTTATCTCTGGAGTTGATCCCCCTTTTAATGCATGCCAATATTCTGTTTGCTTTATTAGCAGCAGCTTGGCATTGCATGCCATTGCTGAGCCTATCATCTACTAGGACCCCCAGGTTCTTTTCCATCCTAGATTCCCCCAGAGGTTCTCCCCCCAGTGTATAGATTGCATTCATATTTTTGCCACCCAAATGCATTATTTTAAATTTTTCTACATTGAACCTCATTTGCCATGTAGTCGCCCACCCCATTAATTTGTTCAGGTCTTTTTGCAAGATTTCCACATCCTGTGGAGAAGTTATTGCCCTGCTTAGCTTAGTATCGTCTGCAAATACAGAGATTGAACTGTTTATCCCATCCTCCAGATCGTTTATGAACAAATTAAATAGGATTGGTCCCAGCACAGAACCCTGGGGAACCCCACTACCCACCCCTGACCATTCTGAGTACTCCCCATTTATCACCACCCTCTGAACACGCCCTTGTAGCCAGTTTTCAATCCATGTACTCACCCTATGGTCCATGCCAACACACCTTATTTTGTACAGTAAACGTTTATGGGGAACTGTGTCAAATGCTTTTGCAAAATCCAGATACACCACGTCTACGGGCCTTCCTTTATCTAGATGGCAACTCACCTCCTCATAGAAGGTTAATAGATTGGTTTGGCAAGAATGATTCTTCATGAATCCATGCTGATTACTGCTAATGATATCATTCTTATTACTAAAATCTTGTATATAGTCCCTTATCATCCCCTCCAAGAGTTTACATACTATTGATGTTAGGCTAACTGGTCTGTAATTCCCAGGGATATTTTTTGGGCCCTTTTTAAATATTTGTGCTACATTGGCTTTTCTCCAATCAGCTGGTACCATTCCAGTCAATAGACTGTCTGTAAAAATTAGGAACAACGGTCTGGCAATCACCTGACTGAGTTCCCTAAGTACCCTCGGATGCAAGCCATCTGGTCCCGGTGATTTATTAATGTTAAGTTTCTCAAGTCTAATTTTAATTCCGTCCTCTGTTAACCATGTAGGTGCTTCCTGTGTTGTGTCATGAGGATAAACACTGCAGTTTTGGTTACTGAAGCCCCCCGATTCACTCGTGAATACTGAGGAGAAGAATAAATTCAATACCTTTGCCATCTCCCCATCCTTTGTAACCAGATGTCCTTCCTCATTCTTTATGGGGCCAATATGGTCTATCCTCCCTTTTTTACTGTTTACGTACTTAAAGAATTTCTTGGGATTTTTTTTGCTCTCCTCCGCTATGTGTCTTTCATGTTCTATCTTAGCCGTCCTAATTGCACCCTTACATTTCTTATTGCATTCTTTATAAAGTCTGAATGCTGAGGATGATCCCTCAACCATGTATTTTTTGAAGGCCTTCTCCTTTGCTTTTATATGCATTTTTACATTGGAGTTAAGCCATCCAGGATTTTTGTTCGCTCTTTTAAATTTATTACCCAATGGGATACATTGGCTAATGCCCTTATTTAATATGCTCTTAAAGCAAACCCATTTCTCCTCCGTATTCTTTGTTCCTAATATTTTATCCCAATTTATGCCTTTTAGCAAGGTTTGTAGTTTAGGGAAGTTGGCTCTTTTGAAATTCAGTGTCTTTGTGTTCCCTTCATGTTTCCTATTTGTGTGATTTATACTGAAACTAATTGACCTGTGATCGCTGTTACCTAAATTGCCCCGTATTTCCACATCTGTGAACAGGTCTGTATTGTTGGTAATCAGTAGATCCAGTAATGTTTTATTTCTAGTTGGTGCGTCTACCATCTGACCCATAAAATTGTCCTGCAAGACATTAAGGAACTGGCAAGCCTTAAACGAATGCGCGGTTCCCTCCGCCCAGTCTATGTCTGGATAATTAAAATCCCCCATTATGATAACACTTCCCATCCTTGCTGCTAATCCAATTTGTGATAGGAGATCCGTCTCCACTTCCTCCCTCAGGTTAGGGGGCCTATAGCATACTCCCAGTATTATTTTCCCCTTAGCTTCATCCCTTTGGAGCTCTACCCATAAGGATTGCACCTCCTCCCTAGCTCCCTCAGTGATGTCATCTCTCACATTCACTTGTACATTATTCTTGATATATAGGCACACCCCTCCCCCTTTTTTACCCTCTCTATCCTTGCGGTATAGGGTATACCCTTGAATGTTTGCCAGCCAATCATGAGAGCTGTTGAACCAGGTCTCTGAAATTCCCACAAAATCCAAATCCTCCTTGTACAACAGTATCTCTAGTTCACCCATCTTGTCCGCCATGCTCCTGGCATTGGTGAACATGCCACATAGTTTAGACCGGTCGCATATTGTCCTCGTATTGGGTGTTTCAAGATTGCAACTAGGACTTGCTACTATACTCACCTTGTGTTTTTGTGCTTTGGTTAACCTACCACTAATGCCCCCAATACTACCCTCTGGAATATCTTCCGCGCTGGCTATCACTGTCTCTGGACCCTCCCCCCCATCGCCTAGTTTAAAAACCCCTCTAACTTTTTGGCCATCTTCATTCCCAGCAGATCTGCACCCTCCTCATTTAGGTGCAGTCCGTCCCTTCTATAGTACCGGTTACCGACTGAGAAGTCGGCCCAGTCCTCCAGGAACCCAAACCCCTCCTTACTACACCAGCTCTTCAGCCACTTGTTTACTTCCCTAATCTCCCTCTGCCTTTCTGGTGTGGCTCGATGTACCGGTAGTATTCCTGAGAACACTACCTTGGAGGTCCTTTTCCTCAATTTAGCACCTAAGTCCCTAAAATCGTTCTTTAGGACACTCCATCTGCCTCTGACTTTGTCATTGGTGCCAACGTGCACCATGACAGCCGGGTCTTCCCCAGCCCCTCCCAGTAATCTGTCCACAAGATCCGTGATGTGCCGAACCCGAGTGCCCGGTAGACAACATACTGTTGTATGTGCAGTGAGGCTGCAATGGTGGGCACTGGTGAGGCTGCACTGATAAAGTGGTTGTTACTATTTATTTTTGTAACTTAATTCTGAATAAAACATTTAAGTGTCATTTCATGAGATAATTTATGAGGGCGTGTTTAGGGGCAGGGTAGGGGTTGGGTGGGGCACTGGTGGCGAGTAACCATGGAGGCCTGGCTAGTAGCTCAGGACTTGAAATTTTGAGCCCTGGTATATTGTACACAAAAACATTGTTAGGAATAGCCCAGTTTGCTGCCAGCACTTACGTTTAGCACCTCCATCCCCCCCTTCCCCAACATGTGCAGTGTCAGTAGATTACTGTCACCTGTGATACATTACACACAAAATCGCATTGTTAGTAAGAACAGGCCTAATCTCTGCTAGCACTAGCAGGTGAATTTTTTTTGTAGTGGCTCAAACAATCCCTGACAGTAATCTTAGTGGGCAAAATGTCCAAAGAAAGGTACACTAGTGAAGAGGCCTACAAGATTCTGAGCATGTAAGATGAGAGCAAAGGGGAAGCCTCTCTGACAGAATCCACCTCCGAACCTGTAGAGAGCAAGAGAGCAGCGGCACCCTGACAGGTAGCTCAGACGATAGGGAAGAGGTCCCTGTTAAAATCAGGCGTACCTGACCCCAGGTAGCTGAAGTACTAGGAACGCATGACTTGTCTTATATGCAGCATGGATCAGGCAAGCACCAGTGGCCTAGTACATAATGGCATTTTACACACCAGCACTACAGTATGACTTGGTAACGTGGCGAGTGCCATAAGTGCTGTCCAAGCTGGTGCGGTGGCTAGTACTAGTAGCATCCCGCAGCTACCAAGAATTCGAACACAGGCCCATAGTGTCCTTCTAGATGTGCTTGCAAATCCTGATTGGCAGCCCACAAATTTAGCAGCACCTGTACCTCCCCCATTCACTGCCCAACCTAGAATTCAGGTGGAAACAGCAAATTTAACAATTCCCCTTGAGTTTTTTTTTTGTAATTCCTTTATTTTTCAAAAGAAAGTTATAATCAACAGTCAGTATGCAATGATAACAATATCACAGTCAGCTATTACAGAAAGGGTCTCATATACAGAGAACAAACATGTCCACAGCTGCACAATATAGTTGGTCATATAAAACTATTAAGGTTTTAAAGATAGTGGTCAGTGCGTCATGCTGGATAAACCCACAGGCAATCATATAAAGGACCCAAGACATATATGCAAGTGCAAAAACAGTATAGTAAGATATAGTAAAGTGGAGTAACCTAAATAAGAACCCTTTTTAACATAGCGGGAGATAATACTGCCCTATGGCCTGCCTAGCCCAGAAATGGGACATTATAAAAAGTGAAATGCATACAGAGATATACACCATATCTGAACAACAGATCCCATCACTGAGTCAGAGAGAGCCAGAGAGGAAAGGGATTTGGGGATTAGATGTCCCCAAGGCAAAGAAGAGAAAGGATAAGGAGGAGGGTGGGAAAAGAAGAGGTGCAGAGAGGGCCTCTCGCCCAGGGAGTGGAGTTAAATACAGGAGGTCAGGTTGGTTACGCCACCTCCTGAAGATAATCATCACTGTATACAAAATGGTTCCAAGGTTGCCAGGTCTCTTAGGTCTCCTCCCGGTTGTGCAGTGTAGCGGTGAGATCCTCAATGTCTCTCAATTCATTCACTTTAGAGAACCACAGAGATTTTGAAGGAGGATTTTGAGATCTCCAACAGAGGGGGGTGCACGCCTTGGCCACATACAGCAGCTGGATTGTAATAGAAGCCTTATACTTCTTGATCGGTCTCTCTGAAAGGTGAAACAGACAGGCCTCAGGGTTCCCCTCCAGGCTGACAATTGTCAGGTGTTTGAGCATGCAGATCACCTCACGCCAAAAGGGTCCAAGTTTAGGACAGTTCCAGAAAATATGCAGCATTGTTCCCTCCAGCGTTACCGCATCGCCAGCATACACTGGGGACCTGTGGGAAGAAACAAAACGATGCAAAGTGGTAGGTACTCTTTATCATTGTGTCAAAATCTTGTAACATGTCTCCTGAATCCTAGTAGCTATAGAGGACATTTGGGCAAAATGGAAGATCTTCTCCTTCTGAGTCAGTGAACTGGGTGCCTAAGAGGGCGCACCAGCCTTGTGTATTATCCTTTGACATGTTTATTAAAAGAAGGGATAAAAACTACTTACAAGCATATAAAAGGAACCGTAATATGAAAGCCTTTAATCCGTCTAGTGATAGCAGTCTTCAGATGACAGAAGAGAGGACGTACGAACCACTGCTGGCTGACGCGTTTCAAATGGATACCTTTTTCCTCAGCCTACGCATTTCAAAGGTATCCCTTCGAAACGCGTCAGACAGCAGTGGTTCATACGTCCTCTCTTCTGTCATCTGGAGACTATCACTATATGGATTGCCACAAGTTAAAGGATAATGGTAGTAAGAAGAGCCGGCAAAACTGTAGTCCTTGAAATGTCCTTTATTGGTGCATCGGAGTGACAATAAAACCATAAATCTGACACGTTTCGGCAATAGCCTTAGTCGTAGCTAGTTTGAAACAGATATGGCAAAATCTATATATACACATATGCAAACTCCATCTCTACTAATCAGGTTAGTGTCACAGAAAATTAACATATTTATTTAATTGATACCACCAATTATTCAAGTGGTTAGTGACTACACCTGTTTTTAGCCAGCATGAGAAGGGGGAAAGGAAAAAAAGGCAATATAAAAAGTTATTTTGTTGAGCTAAAAAGAAGTGTGTAGAAAAAATGTTACATGAGATATTAGGACCTTATTACTCCAAGGGAGAAATGTATTCCTTAGAAGAAGGAGAAAATGCAAACTCATGTTCAAGTAAAATACTTTTTGGTAGCAACACAATGTAAAATCAAGATTAATGGCAGGATCAAAAAAAAAAAAGATTCAATTTATGGCAGGATCAAAAAAGAAAAAGGGGAATGAAATTTATGGCAGGATCAAAAGAGGAGGGATGCAATTCATGGCAGGATCAAAAGAAAAATGGGGGGATGATACACAAGGCTGGTGTGCCCTCTATTTTCTATTTTCTTTCTGACTACTGGAATACCCCTATCCTGGAGGGCAGTAAGGCCTGAGACAATTTTCACCCTGAACTTTAGATCACCCGATCGACACAGTTGTGCGCAAGAGTATTTATTTTGCTGCTAACTGGGTGCCTAAGTCTGACTCACATTTGGAAAAGATGAGTGGAGCATACCCTTCCGCCGGTCGAGTCATACAGGCATATATTATTGAGATGCAGTGGCGGACCGGTGTTCTGCCGAGAAAGTTCCCCTCCGCGGATAATGACCCCCCCTGTACTGCGCAGGCGCAGTGCTTGCGCAGTACGAACAACAAGTGAGCCGCTGAAGATCTCCGAAGCTGAACAGCTGTGAGTTAGCTGTAGACGGCGCCTGTGCAATGAGCAGGACTTTGTGGCTTGACGCTGCTGCACGCTCCCGTTGCTCGTGCTACTCTGCAAGGGGTGGGTGTATTACTGTCATATCGTGGTAAGGGGCAGATGCTACAGAAGAGGTCAAATATTAAATTAAATGGCAGAGCTGTTTGCACGGGCATTGGGCGTGTGCGGCATTGTCTGGTAGCATCGGGAGAATGTGGTGTTCATTGCGCAGGTGCGGTGCACAGCTGACTCTCAGCTGTGTATGTTCAGCTATTTTCGGCTGCTCTCCGCCGGGGGAACTTTTTCGGCAAGCTTCGTACTGCGCAAGCGCTGCGCATGCGCAGTACAGGGGGGTCCTTATCCGCCGGGGGGAACTTTTTTGGCTAGACAGCGGCCCCCCTTGATGACAAATGTGTTCCAGTTCCGTGAGCTGGCAGGAATTCAGGGTTTCCAAGAACCGGTACCATAGGGAAGGGTAGAGGAATGTCTAAAAGCATCCCTGACCACCAGAGGTCTGTATAATTTGACTGTGGGCCAAAGCAATTTATACGCCAACTAGTACATCGCCACCCACCCAAACTCAACTCTTGCCAAACCATTTGCATGGAAACCTATCACGGTTTCTGAATTTAGTACTTTTTTGGGACTAACCCTCAACATGAGCATTACAAAAAAGAATTAATTTCAGTCATATTGGTCCACAGACACGATTCGTCATATGCCCATGTTCACTGATGCAATGGCCAGGCATAAATATATAACTATCATGCATTTCAGGCATTTTAGTTATAACACACTCTGTCGTCCTCAAGGTGATCCTGAATATGCTTGGCTCTACAAAATTAGGCCCCTCATAAACTTCCTTACTGAGGAATTTGCAGCTGTGTACACGCCCCAATAAAACATCTGCATAGATGAGTCCCTCATACATTTTATTGACCGCCTTGCATTCAAACATTATCTCCCCAGCAAGCGTGCCAGATTTGGGGTCAAAATGTATAAACTCTGTGAGATGGCAACAGGCTATATTTGTAATTTTAGAGTTTGAGGGAAGGGACAGAGAGGTAGAGCCCAGACTATATGGGGAGCAGTGGCAAGATAGTATGGGACTTGGTGTCGTCTTTGTTCCACAAGGGGTACCACTTGTACGTGGGCAATTTCTATACATGCATGCCACAAGGAGTAACAGACACAGAATGATTGGTAAGGTGAATGGGTCTGGCAGCAGCATTCATGATGGATTGAAGAGGGGATAGACTATGTAGAGGCAAGCCAATGCGGAGGGAGTTGCAGCAGTCGAGACGAAAGATGAGCAGGGAGTGAATATGGAGCTTTGTTGTGTCATTGGTTAGAAAGGGGCGTATTTTGTATTAGGGCTGCAACTAACGATTATTTTCATAATTGACTAGTTGGCCGATTTATTGTTTCGATTAATAACCTTAAAAAAGGTGTGGTGTATAATTTAGTTAATATGTAAAGTTTAAAAAAAAGGCAATTTATTCTTAAATATCTCTATGCAGTGGTAAATATAAATAACCAACTATATGGTTAGGGAGTAAAATATCTAATCCACTCTGTTATGGAAATTTTATTATGTGTGTTTTATAGATTATCACCTGTCTCCCTGTGTCTGATTTAACCAAGGAGCGCTCTAGCAGAGTGCACTTGGGTTGAATCGGGACCAGCGTTAAAAACGTCAGTATGAAAACCTTCTAATGGGCTTGGGGATGTGTTCTCTATGTGTGTGGGCGTTTGCCGGTTTGTAAGTATCAAGCGCAATGCGTTGGGCTTCTTGCCTTCAAATGTCTATGCACATTAGAGAAGCAAAGTCCGCATAACGAGAGAAACATATTATATCTCTGTTGTGGCTACGCTATCCCTTTTGGATACATATCTGCTTTAATAAGAGGACATTGATATCTGCCTTGTTAATGTACCTGTACCGTATATTGACAACAGCAGTAGCAATGTCCCCGCAGATCTTCTCAAGCCTGTAAGAACAAGTAGAATGATCTTACTAGATACTGGTTACTCTGAGCAGTATTGAGTGGGCTCCATGCTGACCAAGATGGTAGATGCCATCCCCTTTAGTGTAGTCATTTCCTGTGTAGTCATTTTGCATGGAGGAAGCGATTGGCTGTTGGGGCCATGACTTCCTGTTTGTCATTTCCTTTTGCTGCCGATGAATAAAAGGTGCCTGCGCTCATGAGGAGAGGTAGTCGAGCGATGGAGCTAAGAACATGAGGACGGTGACTATGTCTGTTTACTTGGGGGAATGCGGGAGACACGGGTTTATTAAGATGCATTATACCAAAAGGCTGAAAGGGCGCTTAATAGCGCAAGATACATGGATTACGCATAGCGTATAGCGAAATCTCCACGTCAACTCTGAGGATAACAGACAGAAGAGATATACTGTATATACAGTATCTCACAAAAGTGAGTACACCCCTCACATTTTTGTAATTAATTTACTATATCTTTTCATGTGACAACACTGAAGAAATGACATTTTGCTACAATGTGCAAATTTGCTGTCCCCTCAAAATAACTCAAAACACAGCCATTAATTTCTAAACCGCTTGCAACAAAAGTGAGTACGCCCCTAAGTGAAAATGTCCAAATTGGGCCCAAAGTGTTAATATTTTGTGTGGCCACCAATATTTTCCAGCACAGCCTTAACCCTCTTGGGCATGGAGTTCACCAGAGCTTAACAGATTGCCACTGGAGTCCTCTTCCACTCCTCCATGATGACATCACGGAGCTGGTGGATGTTAGAGACCTTGCACTCCTCCACCTTCTGTTTGAGGATGCCCCACAGATGCTCAATAGGGTTTAGATCTGGATACATGCTTGGCCAGTCCATCACCTTTACCCATAGCTTCTTTAGCAACTCAGTGGTCGTCTTAGAGGTGTGTTTGTGGTCATTATCATGTAGGAATACTGCCCTGCGGCCCAGTCTTCGAGGGGAGGGGATCATGCTCTGCTTCAGTATGTCACAGTATATGTTGGCATTCATGGTTCCCTCAGTGAACTGTAGCTCCCCACTGCTGGCAGCACTCATGCAGCCCCAGACCATGACACTCCCACCACCATGCTTGACTGGTTGCCACGCCTAGTTGCCGCCACGCTTGACACCATCTGAACCAAGTAAGTTTATCTTGGTCTCATCAGACCACAGGACATGGTTCCAATAATCCATTGTCTTTAGTCTGCTTGTCTTCAGCAAACTGTTTGCGGGTTTTCTTGTTAGAAGAGGCTTCCTTCTGGGATGACAGCCATGCAGACCAATTTGATGCAGTGTGTGGCGTATGGTCTGAGCACTGACAGGCTGACCCCTCCAACCTCTGCAGCAATGCTGGCAGCACTCTTACGTCTATTTCCCAAAGACAACCTCTGGATATGATACTGACCACATGCTCTCAACGTCTTTGGTCGACCATGGCGAGGCCTGTTCTGAGTGGAACCTGTCCTGTTAAACGGCTGTGTGGTCTTGGCTACCATGCTGCAGCTCAGTTTCAGAGTCTTAGCAATCATCTTATAGCCTAGGCCATCTTTATGTAGAGCAACAATTCTTTTTTCAGATCCTCAGTTCTTTGCCAACTTCCAGTGACCAGTATGAGAGATCGATCGATAACACCAAATGTAACACACTTGCTCCCCATTCACACCTGAGACCTTGTAACACTAATGAGTCACATGACACTGGGGAGGGAAAATGACTAATTGGGCCCAATTTGGACATTTTCACCTAGGGGTGTACTCACTTTTGTTGCCAGCATTTTGGGGCATTAATGGCTGTGTGTTGAGTTGTTTTGAGAGGACAGCAAATTTACACTGTTATACAAGCTGTACACTCACTACTTTACATTCTAGCAAAGTGTCATTTCTTCAGTGTTGTCACATGAAAAGATATAATAAAATATTTACAAAAATGTGAGGGGTGTACTCACTTTTTTAAGATACTGTACTATAAGAGGAGATATACTGTATATACTATTAGAGGAGAGATGTACTGTATATACTATTAGAGGAGAGATATGCTGTATATGCTATTAGAGGAGAGATGTACTGTATATACTATTAGAGGAGAGATTTACTGTATATACTCTTAGAGGAGAGATGTACTGTATATGTTATTAGAGCAGGGGTGCCCAACCGCTGGCCTGCGGGCAACATGTGGCCCGTGGCATCCTACGATGTTGTCCGCCATGTCTTGCTCTGAGATGGCGGGTCGGCAAGCCCAGATCGCGGGTTCCCGACCCGCCTTCTCCAAGCATTAGTATAAAGAACGGAGCCGCCGCTAGAGCAAGCAGAGCCGATGCTTTCTGTATAGCGCCGGCTCCTTCACAGGCGGAGTGATACCAAATGTACTCTGCCTGTGACAGGAAGCATCGGCTCTGCTCTCTACTGCAGCTGCATGCTTCTCTCACAATTATGCGCGGGAATGGCGGGTCGGGACACAGGAACCCGTGATCTGGGACAGCAGCCACCAGTACCAGCCACCAGTATCAGTACCTATACCAACCAACAGTACCGGTACCAACCAGCAGTACCAGTACTAACAGTACCAGCCAGTAGTACCAGTCATCAGTACCAGTACCCGCCAGCAGTACCAGTACCCACCATCCGTACCAGTCATCAGTACCAGCCAGCAGTATAAACCAGCAGTACCATTACCAGCCAGAAGTACCCACCAGCAGTATCAGTACCCACCACCTGTACCAGCCAGCAGTATAAACCAGCAGTACCAGTACCAGCCACCCGTACCAGTACCAAACAGCAGTAGCAGTACCAGTACCCACCAGCAGTACCAGCCAGCAGTACCAGTACCCACCAGCAGTACTAGCCAGCAGTACCAGTCAGCAGTACCAGTACCCGCCATCAGTACTAAGCAGCAGTACCAGTACCAGCCAACAGTACCCGCCAGCAGTACCTGCACCTGTCAGCAGTACCAGCCATCTGCAGGAATTCTGAGGAAGAAGTGAAGATTGAGGTCAGTTGAGGAGCAGGTAAACCTCTGTGCATCAGTGTGAAAGCAGCCTTAGGCCCCTTTCACATGATCGGGTCCGCCTGTCTGTTTTTCAGGTGGACTCCCCATTCACTTATATAGAGCGGCAAATGTAAACGGACTCGTGTCCGTTTACACCCGCCTATCTGCAATCCGATCGCCTTAAAAAAAAACAGAAGGGGATCTGTCCCCTTCTGTCTGGGCGGATCGGAGGGCCCTTAGGGTAGAGCGGGTTGCATCCGTGTCTGCTCTACATATTCAGGGTGGACACAGACCTGCCATCCCCCTTTACGCTCATTGTGGCCCGCGACCGGTTACCAATTTGCTCCTCAAAAGGTTGGGCATCCCTGTATTGGAGGATATATGCTGTATATACTATTAAAGGGAGAATCTGGTAAATATCAGACTCAGAGATCACTTTTTTTTAATTTAACCACTTGACGACCGCCTCACGCCGATATACGTCGGCAAAGTGGCACGGACAGGCAAAATCACGTACATGGTACGTGATTTGCCTTCCGCGGGTGGGGGGTCCGATCGGACCCCCCCGGTGCCCGAGGCGGTCGTCTTTTGTCCAGCGGCGATCGGTGGTGAGGGGGAGACCATCCGTTCGTGGCCCCCCCCTCGCGATCGCCGCCGGCCAATCGAATCATTCCTTTGCTGCTGTATGCTAAACAGCAGCAAAGGAAATGATGTCATCTCTCCTCGGCTCGGTAATTTCCGTTCTGGCCCGAGGAGAGAAGACATCAATGTGAGTGCACCAACACACACACACACAGTAGAACATGCCAGGCACACAAAACACCCCGATCCCCCCCCGATCGCCCCCCGATCCCCCCCCAATCACCCCCCCCCTGTCACAAACTGACACCAGCAGTTTTTTTTTTTTATTTATTTTTTTTTCTGATTACTGCATGGTGTCAGTTTGTGACAGTTACAGTGTTGGGACAGTTACTGTTACCCCCCTTTAGGTCTAGGGTACCCCCCTAACCCCCCCTAAAAAAGTTTTAACCCCTTGATCACCCCCTGTCACCAGTGTTGCTAAGCGATCATTTTTCTGATCGCTGTATTAGTGTCGCTGGTGACGCTAGTTAGGGACATAAATATTTAGGTTCGCCGTCAGCGTTTTATAGCGTCAGGGACCCCCATATACTATCTAATAAATGTTTTAACCCCTTGATTGCCCCCTAGTTAACCCTTTCACCACTGATCACCGTATAACCGTTACGGTTGACGCTGGTTAGTTTGTTTATTTTTTATAGTGTCAGGGCACCCGCCGTTTATTACCGAATAAAGGTTTAGCCCCCTGATCGCCCGGCGGTGATATGCGTCGCCCCAGGCAGCGTCAGATTAGCGCCAGTACCGCTAACACCCATGCACGCAGCATACACCTCCCTTAGTGGTATAGTATCTGATCGCATCAATATCTGATCCGATCAGATCTATACTAGCGTCCCCAGCAGTTTAGGGTTCCCAAAAACGCAGTGTTAGCGGGATCAGCCCAGATACCTGCTAGCACCTGCGTTTTGCCCCTCCGCCCAGCCCACCCAAGAGCAGTATCGATCGACCACTGTCACTTACAAAAGACTAAACGCATAACTGCAGCGTTTGCAGAGTCAGGCCTGATCCCTGCGATCGCCAACAGATTTTTTGGTAGCGTTTTGGTGAACTGGCAAGCGCCAGCGGCCTAGTACACCCCGGTCGTAGTCAAACCAGCACTGCAGTAACACTTGGTGACGTGGCGAGTCCCATAAGTGCAGTTCAAGCTGGTGAGGTGGCAAGCACAAGTAGTGTCCCGCTGCCACCAAGAAGACAAACACAGGCCTGTCGTGCCCATAGTGCCCTTCCTGCTGCATTTGCCAATCCCAATTGGGAGCCCACCACTTCTGCAGCGCCCGTACTTCCCCCATTCACGTCCCCAACCAAATGCAGTCGGCTGCATGAGAGGCATTTTCTTTATGTCCTCCCGAGTACCCCTACCCAGCGAACGCCCCCAAAAAAGATATTGTGTCTGCAGCTAGCGCGGATATAGGCGTGACACCCGCTATTATTGTCCCTCCTGTCCTGACAATCCTGGTCTTTGCATTGGTGAATGTTTTGAACGCTACCATGCACTAGTTGAGTATTAGCGTAGGGTACAGCATTGCACATACTAGGCACACTTTCACAGGGTCTCCCAAGATGCCATCGCATTTTGAGAGACCCGAACCTGGAACCGGTTACAGTTATAAAAGTTAGTTACAAAAAAAGTGTAAAAAAAAAAAAAAAAAATATATATAAAATAAAAAAAAATAGTTGTCGTTTTATTGTTCTCTCTCTCTCTATTCTCTCTATTGTTCTGCTCTTTTTTACTGTATTCTATTCTGCAATGTTTTATTGTTATTATGTTTTATCATGTTTGCTTTTCAGGTATGCATTTTTTTATACTTTACCGTTTACTGTGCTTTATTGTTAACCATTTTTTTGTCTTCAGGTACGCCATTCACAACTTTGAGTGGTTATACCAGAATGATGCCTGCAGGTTTAGGTATCATCTTGGTATCATTCTTTTCAGCCAGCGGTCGGCTTTCATGTAAAAGCAATCCTAGCGGCTAATTAGCCTCTAGACTGCTTATACAAGCCGTGGGAGGGAATGCCCCCCCCCCCCACCGTCTTCCGTGTTTTTCTCTGGCTCTCCTGTCTCAACAGGGAACCTGAAAATGCAGCCGGTGATTCAGCCAGCTGACCATAGAGCTGACCAGAGACCAGAGTGGCTCCAAACATCTCTATGGCCTAAGAAACCGGAAGCTACGAGCATTTTATGACTTAAATTTCGCTGGATGTAAATAGCGCCATTGGGAAATTGGGGAAGCATTTTATCACACCGATCTTGTTGTGGTCAGATGCTTTGAGGGCAGAGGAGAGATCTAGGGTCTAATAGACCCCAATTTTTTCAAAAAAGAGTACCTGTCACTACCTATTGCTATCATAGGGGATATTTACATTCCCCGAGATAACAATAAAAATGATTAAAAAAAAATAAAAATGAAAGGAACAGTTTAAAAATAAGATAAAAAAGCAAAAAAATAATAAAGAAAAAAAAAAAAGAAAAAAAAAGCACCCCTGTCGCCCCCTGCTCTCGCACTAAGGCGAACACAAGCGGCGGTCTGTCGTCAAACGTAAACAGCAATTGCACCATGCATGTGAGGTATCACCGCGAAGGTTAGATCGAGGGCAGTAATTTTTGCAGTAGACCTCCTCTGTAAATCTAAAGTGGTAACCTGTAAAGGCTTTTAAAGGCTTTTAAAAATGTATTTATTTTGTTGCCACTGCACGTTTGTGCGCAATTGTAAAGCATGTCATGTTTGGTATCCATGTACTCGGCCTAAGATCATCTTTTTTATTTTATCAAACATTTGGGCAATATAGTGTGTTTTAGTGCATTAAAATTTAAAAAAGTGTGTTTTTTCCCCAAAAAATGCGTTTGAAAAATCGCTGCGCAAATACTGTATGAAAAAAAAAAATGAAACACCCATCATTTTAATCTGTAGGGCATTTGCTTTAAAAAAATATATAATGTTTGGGGGTTCAAAGTAATTTTCTTGCAAAAAAAAAAATGTAAACAATAAGTGTCAGAAAGGGCTTTGTCTTCAAGTGGTTAGAAGAGTGGGTGATGTGTGACATAAGCTTCTAAATGTTGTGCATAAAATGCCAGGACAGTTCAAAACCCCCCCAAATTACCCCATTTTGGAAAGTAGACACCCCAAGCTATTTGCTGAGAGGCATGTCGAGTCCATGGAATATTTTATATTGCGACACAAGTTGCGGGAAAGAGACAATTTTTTTTTTTTTTTGCACAAAATTGTCACTAAATGATATATTGCTCAAACATGCCATGGGAATATGTGAAATTACACCCCAAAATACATTCTGCTGCTTCTCACTATATATCATTTAGTGACAACTTTTTGTAAATATTTTTTTTTTTTTTTTTTTTTGTCATTATTCAATCACTTGGGACAAAAAAAATAAATACTCAATGGGTTCAACATGCCTCTCAGCAATTTCCTTGGGGTGTCTACTTTCCAAAATGGGGTCATTTGGGGGGGGTTTTGTACTGCCCTGCCATTTTAGCACCTCGAGAAATGACATAGGCAGTCATAAACTAAAAGCTGTGTAAATTACAGAAAATGTACCCTAGTTTGTAGACGCTATAACTTTTGCGCAAACCAATAAATATACGCTTATTGACATTTTTTTTACCAAAAACATGTGGCCGAATACATTTTGGCCTAAATGTATGACTAAAATTGAGTTTATTGGATTTTTTTTATAACAAAAAGTAGAAAATATCATTTTTTTTCAAAATTTTCGGTCTTTTTCCATTTATAGCGCAAAAAATAAAAACCGCAGAGGTGATCAAATACCATCAAAAGAAAGCTCTATTTGTGGGAAGAAAAGGACGCAAATTTCTTTTGGGTACAGCATTGCATGACCGCGCAATTAGCAGTTAAAGCGACGCAGTGCCAAATTGGAAAAAGACCTCTGGTCCTTAGGCAGCATAATGGTCCGGGGCTCAAGTGGTTAAAAAACAATTTCTTCGTTCAAAAAAAAAAAAAGTCATTTTAAGAACGTTCACTCAATTTTTCTAATTGTTAGTGGGGTTAAATCGACGTTCATTTTTAACCACAGTGATGGGAAAATTTGAAAATACTAGAAAACTTCTTGGTCAAAGGAATTTTCAGGCAGTGTATGTGGTTTTCGTTCAGAAATTACATTAATTTTAAAAACAATATGTTAAAACAAGTGAAAATTTCAAACATTCTTTCAGCGAATGTAGAAAGATCTTTCGTCTGAATATTCTCGTCTGAAACTTGATCCGTGTGGCCAGCATAAGGCTCGGTACACACCTAATGCAGTTTGCTTTGGATCTTTTTCTGCAGTGCTTTTTGCTGTGCGTTTTGATTTTTGCGCACGTGATTTTGCTGCGACTGCGTTTTTGCATTTTTTTTTGGCCAATTTGTTGTTGGGCAGATTAGAAAACACAAACAAATAGATCCTGGTAGTCTCCCCAGTCTGGCCACTGAGCACATGCAGACCTGAGCTCCGCACTGGGTCGGCCGCGACAAGCCCCGCTCTGCACTGGGGCGGCCGGCAGGCTAAGATGCCTTGCAGGGACACATATGACCAGGCACCTGATGTCTGGGTCACAGTGTTGCCACGCCCGACAGTCACTCCGTCTAGGTGGGAAGTGGATCTGTCCGGGGAGTGAGTCCTGCAATCCCTGCTGGACACGCAAGTATGAGCTCCACCAGCCCCGTCCAGGCACGGTGGAGCAGCAGAGTACCACCCTGGGGTGCTTGGTTTTGGGGCTTTTCCTCCCCCTCTCCCTTTCCCCCGCCCCTTGGCTACACCGCTGGGTTACCTGGCTTGGGGGTCCCCTCCAGGCGGTCTCTGTATGTGGTGCTGGGAGCGGTGGCTGGCGTCTGACTCCTTATGTAATAGCAGCATTTCTGGGGGGACGGGTGCCGCGGCCATCTTTTCATAGTCGGTGGCCATTTTCCTGTGGTCTCAGGGCACTCGGGCACTATTTGCAGAAGCAGGGCCGGTGGCCATTTTTTTGTGGTCGGTGACTGTGACAAACCTAGCCGGAAAAGAGGCTTTGGAGGGGACTGAATGCCAGCCTCCTGCAAACCAATGTTCTATTATGTTTGTCTGCCTTGGATCACAGGATGTGTATTGCATTGGAGGGTTTGTGTTTGTCTGCCTTGGATCACAGGATGTGTATTGCATTGGAGGGAAGGGGGATTCTTCCAACAGCTCTCCCTGCTAACACTGTGTACTGATGAGACGTTAAACACACCTGACCTGTGTGTCCATTGTCATTGGACAGTTTAACCCGCCCTCTTTTCCAAGGGTGGGGGGGAAAGAGTCTCTGAGTTATTTTATCTGTTGTGTCCATGTGTTATAAAAAAAGAAGTTGATTCCTGCTTGGAACCTGAAGACAGAGCCGTTTCTCGTTTTTGGGGTGGATTATTTGTATGGGTTCCTTGTTCGGCTGATTGGAGTGTTCGGTAGCTGCCTTTGTGTTTGGGTATGGAATGTCCTAAACGACTTTAACCCCTTTCATACTCAGGGTGTCGTTACAGTGACCATTTTCCTGTGGTCTCAGGGCACTCGGGCTCTATTTGCTGAAGCTCGGCCGGCGACCATTTTTTCGTGGTCAGCGGCCATTTTATTGTGGTCTCAGGGCACTCAGGCTCTATTTGCAGTAGCACGGCCAGCGCCCATTTTCTCGTAGCCGCAGCGGCCATTTTTTTGTGGTCTCGGGGCATTCTGCCTCTATCTGTGGAAGCGTGGGCGGTGGCCATTTTCTTGTAGCCTCATGGGGAGTTCTCGGCTGGTCCTCTAGCGCTAGTCCCTGTATTTGAAGCCAGAAGACAGAGCGCAGATTTCCTCATGGTTGTCCCATCTGCGGAGGACAGACAGTAAAGCACTGCTCCTCAGAGGTCAGAGTGGTGAGTCCTTCTGGGGGTCCCCCAGTCTGTGGCAGCTAGGAGGGTGGTCTGCCTTTCTCTCTCCCTAGTGGGCGTTCGGTCCCCGGTAGTGTCCGGTCAAGTGTGGGACGCTATGGCATCTGAAGCAGGAGCCCCCCTCCTGACACCCCTGTGACAGCAGCTGGCCCCTCTGGGTGTGCGGTGCCCTTGGACGCTTTGTCGGCAGTCCTGGAATCCTTCCACTCCCGGGTTGAGGTGGCATGCAGGCGTAAGGCGGGTAAGTAACGTCCCCTTTCCCCTCCATCTTTTGGGGAGGACTCTGATCTGGACTCGGGCTCCGCCTCGGCAGACGGCCCCTGCCTGGAGGGTTCGGATAATGCGGCCCCTGATGCTTCAGACAGTGAGGAGGAGTCCTACACTGGTGAGTGCTCTCATTACGGTGGTGCGCGATACTTTGAAAATTGAGGATCCCGTAGGTAGATGACATTATTAAGGACATTACTTGGGGGAAAAGTACTTTTCTCCCACAGTCTAAAAAAGGCAAGGAACCACGTCGTAGGCAGGGTCCCTCCTTTTCCGCTCACAAGCGTCTTTTCCGGCCACCCAGTTCTGCGGGCAAGCGTTCCCAGCCCACCAAGACTCCCACTGATGGGCAAAAGCTCCCTTGGCATCGCAAGCCAAACAAGCCCAAGGGCAAGTCCACTTCCGCATGAAGATTTACCTTTGGTGGTCACCTTCGGTGGTTTGCAGACCGGTGGACTTCTCTTCTTTCCGACCAGTGGGTCTGTGAACTAATTTTGCCCGGTTACAAGATAGAGTTTCTTTCCTGTCCGCCTGACAGGTTTTTTCCCTCCAATCTTCATCTTCTCTCGTTGGAAAGGCCGTGTTTGGGGCGGTACAGGACTTGCTTCTTTGGGGGGTAATAGTCCTGTACCAGTTTCAGAACGGTTTCGGGGGTTCTACTCCAATCTATTGGTAGTACCAAAGAAGGAGGGTGTTCATCCGATCCTGGACCTCAAGGCCCTCGATTGTTTTGTGAGGGTACGGAGGTTCAGGATGGAGTCCGTTCGTTCAGTGGTGGCCGCGCTTCATCAGGGAATTTCATGGCCTCCCTGGATGCGTACTTGCATGTCCCCATCTGCATCAGGCACCAGGGGTTCCTGCGCTTTACGGTCAGGTACGTGCACTATCAATTTGTGGCACTTCCCTTTGGGCTGGCGTCAGCGCCACGGGTCTTTACCAAGGTGCTGGCACCAGTTCTGGCGTTACTAAGACAGTGGGGGATCTCGGTCGTGAGTTACCTGGACAATCTCCTCCTGAGAGCGGCGTTAGCCTCAGAACTGAGAGACGACGTGGCAATCACCATGCAGACCTTACAAGAGTTCGGCTGGGTGTTGAATCTCCAGAAGTCTATGTTGCTCCCGACTCAACACCTGAAGTACTTGGGGTTGATTCTGGACTCTGCACGGGCAAAGGTTTTTCTTCCACCGATCAAACTGCAGACCCTTCGCTCCGCAGTGCGGTCGCTGCTGTCCCGCAGGTGGTCGTCACTGCGTGTTTGCGTGCGGGTTCTGAGACTCATGGTATCAACCTTCGAGACAGTTCAGTATGTGCAGTTTCACACTCGGGGCTTGCAGAGGGAGATCTTGTCCAAATGCCTCTCTGGATTGTCAGATCCGGGTGGGCTATCTGGCCAGGACCTCGCTTTTTTGGTTGCTTCGGTCCCTGGTTCTACGATCCGGGAAGTCGTTTCTTCCTCTCCATTGGACGGTGATTACAACAGATGCCAGCCTGACCGACTGGGGGGGGGGTTTTGGGCCGTTGGACGCTGGAGGAATGCCGTTTATCGATCAACGTGCTGGAGTTGCGGGCGATCAGGTTATGCCTCTCCTTTTGGACGCAATGGCTGCACAGTCGTCCAGTCGGACAATGCCACAGCGGTGGCTTATGTCAACCACCAAGGGGGGACAAGGAGCTCAGCAGCGGCGCTGGAGGTATCTCACATTCTGCAGTGGGCAGAACTTCACGTGTAAACGGCTCTGTCAGCCGTTTACATTCCGGGCGTAGAAAACTGACAAGCGGATTACCTCAGCCGTCAGTTGCTGGATCAGGGGGAATGGTCACTGCATCCGGAAATTTTTCGTCTCATTTGCCTGCGGTGGGGTACGCCGGACGTGGATCTTCTGGCTTCTCGTCTCAATCGGAAGGTGCAGACATTTGTGGCCAGAACAAGAGATCCCTTGGCAGAGGCATCGGACATACTGGTGGCGCCATGGGGGCACTATCAGCTCATGTATGCCTTCCCTCCTCTCAAACTCCTTCCTCGTTCGCTACGCAGGGTAGAGGCCGAGGGAATTCCGGTAATTCTGATTGCTCCGGATTGGCCTCGGCGTCCGTGGTACACCAACGTGGTATAGATGGTGGCGGATGTTCCCTGGTGGCTACCGGTGCAGGAGGACCTCCTGTCCCAGGGTCCCATATGGCACCCTGCTTTACCGTCATTGGCTTTAACGGCCTGGCTATTGAAAGCCAGGTGCTGGAAGACCGGGGGTTGTCAGCTTCTGTGATTCCCACTATGTTGAGGGCACGTAAGTACACTTCACTGAAAATGTTTTATTGCACCTGGAAGGCTTACATCTCGTTGTGTGAGGCTTTGGGGTGGCATCCGCGTTCCTATTCAGTGTCTAGGATCCTGGTGTTTCTGCAGCGTGGCATTGATCTGCTTTAAACACTATCAAGGGGCAAATATCGGCTCTGGCTGGCTTTTTTCAGCAGCCTTTGGCCGCCCACTAGGTGTGTACTTTTATTCAGGGGGTTCGACATGTAGCTCTCCCGGTATGTCCACCGCTGCCTCTGTGGAATCTACACCTGGTACTTTTGGTACTTTAGAAGCCGCCATTTAAGGACATTAGGGAGATCCGTTTACTCACGCTCTCTCAGAAGGTTGTCTTTTTGGTGGCTATTTCGTCCGCTCGGCGAGTTTCTGAGCTAGCGGCCTTGTCGTGTAATGCCGCGTACACACGATCGGACTTTACGGCATACTTGGTCCGGCATACTGGAATTTGACGGACAATTCGATTGTGTGTGGGTTCCAGCGGACTTTTTTTGCTCAAAAGTTGGACGGACTTAGATTGAAACATGTTTTAAATCTATCCGACGGACTCTTCTTTCTAGCGGACAAACCGGTCGTCTGTGTGCTAGTCCGACGAACTCAAACTGACGCATGCTCTGAAGCAATTACAAGACGGAAGCGCTCGGTCTGGTAAAACTAGCCTTCGTATTGAAGCTAGCACATTCCTCTTCTGTGATCTTTTAATACAGCGCTTTTTTTTTCTTTATAATGCGAGAGGAATGAAGTTGTTTTGGTGCTTTTTATTCACACAGAGTTCTCACAAAGTACTTTCTTCATGATTTATCCTCATGCCATGACTAATATGATATTTTTAAAAAGCCAGATCACCATAAATAAAGTATTAAATTAGATTTTGGTCTCATCTTTTTTTTTTTTTTTTTTTTTAGATTTAAACACTATCTATTTTACAATGTGTGCTAAATTATACAAAAAGTTTTTTTTTTTAAATTTTATTTTTGTAGTTTCAAGTTACCACAATAACCTTAATATTTTGTGTTGTTTTAATGAACCTTAATGAGGTTGGTGTCCCTTGTTAATTAGACATAGGGGGGTTTATTTTCCAAAGGCAAATTCATTTTTCACTACAAGTGCAAATTGTACTTGGAATTGCACAGAAAGGAACGTTTTGAAGTGCCTTCGCTGTGGATCTGAGGGGCACATGCAAGGAACCACAAAAAAAAATAAAACCTTTTTCTTGCACATGATTGTATGATAAAATCAGCAGAGCTTCCCCTCATTTCAGCTCTTCCCCTCTGATTTACAGCGACTGCACTTCCAACAAGTGCACTTGCAGTGCAATTTCTAAAGTGCACTTTTCACTAGTACTTTGCACTTGATTTTCTAAATGATTTAGCCTTTTGGAACAAACACACATAGGGGTTGAAAAAGACTGTGCACTTTGCAAAGTGCATTTGCCCTCTGCAAGAGCAGTTGCTCCAGAGCTTAGTAAATGAGCAGAAGCTCTGCTGACTTCCATCATCCAATCATGTGCAAGCAAAAATGCTGATTTTTGAATTTTCCTTGCACAGGATTGGGTACTCTTTGCAAAGTCAAGCTTTACCTCATTTCCTAAGCTCTGGGGCAATTGCACTTGCAGAGGGCAACTGCCCTCTGCAAAGTGCACAGTCTATTTGCTTTTATTAAATCAACCCCATAGTCTTTTTGACCTGTACCTGCTTACTCCCAAACAAAATGTCGTTTTGGAATCAAAACACATAGTCAATAATGTAAGGTAACTAAAAAATCCATTTATTTTGATTAACAAAAAATTAGGAAGGCAACACTGGAGACACTTTTGGAAACTGTGAAGCCTTTCGTCCCCCAGGACACACATAAAGTTTTAGGACAAGAAAATTGGTATCTAACGACTAGGGAGCACAGGTAGCACAGTCAGACCAGACAGAAACCAGGCAATCACTTTCGAGTCTCCCATGGAGCCTTCCCTGCATGCTTCTCTGCAGCCTTCCTTGGAGGCTGTGCCTCTGGTGGTGTACTTGGGGCAGGAGGAAGAGGAGGAGTGGCTTCATCTGCTAGATAGGTTGTAGCAATAAGCTCCCCTCTCAAGCCCTTCTGATAGGCCTGAAAAATCAAACCCTCACAGAGGAGACGTTGCCCCTTTTCCAGTTACAGCAATCTGGTGGCCATATATGTCCCATACGCCTCCTCTGCATTGGGTGGTGTGCTGAGGATTTGGCTGGCTTCACGAATGAGGGCTAGGGATTCCTCTTCAGTTTGTGTCATTCTTCTGGGCCTTTTGGTAATAATGCGGAGGGGAGGCACCTGACACTCCGTGCGGCCTCTACTGGGCCCAGCCACAGCCTCCTTCTCTCTCCTACTAGGCAAGGCCTCTTCCTCTCTCCCACTGGTCAAGGCCTCCTCCTGGCTGAGGTAATCCTGTGTCAAAAAAAGGGACATAGTTGTAATTTTGTGTTACGCAATCACACACAATTTTCAGCTCATGACTTGCAAATATAATTCTAAACAAATAGTAAAGGCTATCTATTTGACCCCACCATTATTCCAGCTGATCAACAATATCTGAAGTACATAGGCGTGCGCACAGGGTGTGCCAGGTGTGCCTGGGCACACCCTAATCGCCTTGTGTGGTGCATATTCCCCCCTGTCTAGACCACTGATATTTCATCCCCCAAAAAAATGTTACAAAATAAAATAATTTATTTAAAAATAAAATAAAACTAATGACACTGTCCACTGCCCTACTGACACCATCAGTACATTTAAACATGCATATGTATTTGAGCTTTGGGGTGCACACCCTAATGCAAGAGGCTGCGCACACCTATGCAGAAGTATATTTTTGGCCACTACTGTCTAGTGATATGTCTACATATTAATATTTGTGATGAAGTCATTTTTTATGAAGCACTTAAAAATTTGAGACGTTAACATCATTAATAACATTTACACAATCACAAATTCCACAAAAAAGGATACCTGGCTGAAGCTGGGTGCATCCACTTCATCAAGGATGAAAAGGCCCAGTTCTTCCTGGGACTCCTCAGCTGGGGTGGGGGTGGATGGAAGGCTAGAGGGAAGAGTGGGGGGGAAGGCTGGAGGGAAGGGTGGGGGGAAGGGTCGAAAGTGATTGCCTGGCTTCTGTTTGGTCATCCAGGAATCGCATTTTGTGGTATTACCACAACTTGGGTACATAAACTTGGTCGGCTGCTGCTCCGCATCTGAGCGACTCCTGGATTTTATTGTGTTCCCGCTTATACATGTTTCGCAAGATACCAATTTTCTTGTCCACAAACTTGAGGTCTGCCTGGGGGACTTGAGTCTTCACAAATTCTAAAAGTGTGCCCAGTGTTGCCTTCCTTACAGCTCGATTGAAATATAGTGGGTGTTTGATCTCCCACGGGTTTTTGTTTTCCTGATATAAATCTATAAATCTGGACAAAAAATCAGCCTCTTTAAAGGGATTCATTTTTGCTGAAAGACAAGACACAAGATCAAAACTGTAATGTCAGTCAGAACTCCCAGGATTATTTTGTGAAGAATCTAGGGGACAAATATACACACACACACACCCACGTTTAATCTTACCTTCGTTTCTGATGCTCGCTACTTCCGCATGGACATACGTAGGCCATCGTAATAGCTTTATATACACTGCGCATGTGTCATGCTCCACCTGCGTCGCCCGCCCCTGACGTTCTTTAGTACGATTTGTCCCCGCCCCTTCACTCTTCATTGCGCAGTGGGAGTAGATAGAGAAAGATGGCGGAGAGATTAACTGGAAGTAGCGCGGAGGAAAGCCCGGAGCCACAACCATCCACAGCCCGCAGGAGATATAAGGCCACCAACATGGCTTTTGAAGAGATGGTGGAGATGGCGTCCATATTGAGAAGGGAGGACTACGATGGGAAAAAAGGACCGTACACAAGACCAAATATGCGTAAGGACAAAATAATGTCCTCAGTTGTCACCGCTCTAGAAGCTAAGTTTGGCACTAAACGTTCTAAAGAACAATTGAGGAAGCGGTGGTCTGACATCAAAAGTAGGGAGCCAGAACAATATTGGCGAATAAAGAAGCTGCCTAAAAAAAGTAAGTACTTGTTGTGTTTTCCTATTGAGATACTTAACTTGCATGCTGATCCATATTTTTTTCGTTTATACAGCATCGTTCATAAAGACCGTTCTTTGTAAAATACATATGATACTAAAGAAAAAATACGTTATTTTTTCGCCAAATACGATGGTACAGGGTTGGACATACATTTAGGTCTTGATAATTTGTCGTATTCCCAAAATTTGTTGATGTGGTGTAGATGTGTTTGAAAATATAATGTTTCTTCAAAAATGATTCAGTGTAATGTAAGGACAGGACACAGCAGCTGGCTCCACATCTGGACTCACGAGCACTAGTGTACTATGTGACCATAACTAAATTTTTGAGGGGTAATACACATAGGAGATCATTGAGGTGTCTGCATCTGTGAAACTTGCATGAAAATGTGTATTGTTTAGAATTGTTGTTCAGAGGAAATGTTCATCCTGTCTTCTAAATTTTTGAGGACAAAAAAAGGCAATTGTCCACAACGCATAACCAACGTTTCATATTAATTAGAAAAGTATAAAATATCACTGTGTTTTAACTATAACTTTTGTTGAATTATCATAGGGGAGAAAAGACTCAGACAACAGTCCAAGGATCCCAGGACCCCCCCAAGTCACCAGCCTGAGGCTGAAGATACCCCAAGCCCAAGACCACGCCCACCCGACGAGCTGGAGGAAGGAGAGGTGGAGGAAGTGTGCGAGCTTTCAACCCCACCAAGTGAGTGACTGACACCCCAGCTTAAGGTAATGTATTTAGGCGTGCATATTTTAACCCATTTTTTTTACACACATTTTAGGTGAGCTTCTGGTTGTTGAAGGCCAAGTGGCAGAGCCATTCAGCACAGACAGTGCCCAAAGACTTATTGGCCAGATAATGTTGTGGAATGGCCAAATTGATCGAATGCGTGACCAAATTGACAGCATGAAATTTCGCCTGGACTCCATGCAACAGGAAATGAAGAACATGATTGATGTTTTGGGCAGAATATAATAACGTTTTGCCTAAAAACATCAATCATGTTCTTCATTTCTTTGCAAGTTTGTTTCTTCTTCCAATTTTGTAGTTTTTTCCTTAAAAACAATATTTTTGCTGATGCACACGGTGTGTCATCATGTGCTATCTTCCATCAGGGGATATCAATGTACTTGTTTTATGTTTGCAACCCCTTCATCCTCAAAATTTTTTGTGGTGAGAGGAACAAAGGGATTGCACACACAGAACACGTACATTGCTCCCCCATGATGGGAGATAGCACATGTTGACTTGACCCTTTTTTAATACACAATTTTGAGCATCTGAAAAATTTAGGATTTACAAGGGTGACATCACCAGCACCGTTATTAACATGTTGAACTTTGTAAGTTCTTTTATTTTTTTGTATGTTTTTAAAAACACTGTTGTTAATTGTAATTTTGTAAACAAGGTCTATTTTTGTTTAAATATGCCTTTAATAACCTTCAAAAAAAAAATTATTTTTTTAAACAAAAAAAAAAAAAAAGGTTCAAAAAAATGCACCTTTCAATGTGCACACAGTAAAATGTTTTTACTACTACAATGTGTGTGGCTGATTATTTATTAATAAGATGTTTTGCTAATTTTGGTGTGGTTACAGTGACAAAGGGCCTTATTAACTAAAGGTAAATGCACTTGCCACTACTACAAGTGCACTAGGAGACAGACAAAACTAGATGCAAACAAGAAGAAAAACAAGATATTTTAGCCAAAATTTATTTTCTTTTTTTTTAAATTATAGCTCTTGTTGAATAGCAAAGGCCCCCCGACCACTAAAATAATTCACATATCGGTCACGCACTTGACGTGCGGTTTGGGGGGCCAAGCCAATACGGCCAATTTCCAGGCCTGTCAGTGTTTGATCAAGTACAAGTCCGGCCTCAGGCCCAACAGAGGTCATATATGTAGCCGAATGTCTTCTTAAAAAATTATGGAGTATACAGCAAGCCAGGATGACATGATTAATTTTATAGTCCGCCAGATTTATGGCTAAGAGGAACAAACGGAACCGGCTGGCCAGAATCCCAAAGGCATTCTACACAACTCTTCTTGCTCTGGCCAGCCAGTAATTAAATACCCTCCTCTCAGGGGTGAGTGTCGTTTGGGGGAACGGCCTCATCAAGTGCTCGCCGAGAGCAAACGCTTCATCAGCGATAAAAACTGAGGGGAGTCCATCCACATTCTGGTCATCAGGTGGCAATCCCAGGCCACCAGTCTGGAGAAGCTGGCACAGCTCGGTCTGTGCAAAGACTCCTCCGTCAGACATCCGGCCGTTCTTCCCCACGTCCACAAACAGAAAGTCCAAACGTGCCGAGACCACCGCCATCAAAACTGCACTATGGAACCCCTTGTAGTTATAGAAATAAGACCCCGAATGGGGTGGTGGCACAATGCGGACATGCTTCCCATCAATCGCCCGACACAGTTGGAAAAGTCCCAACGGTCAGCGAACTGGGAGGCCACAGTCTGCCATTCCTGTGTACTGGAAGGAAACTGTGGAGTGAAAAAAAAATTAAGATAAGTACTTTTAAACATAACTTGGATATCAGATTACACAAAAACATTATTGAACAACAGCAGTGTGTTTGTAATTTTAATTCTAAAAAACATAAGGCCCACTTATAAGATTACTCACCCCCTCTGATGGCCCATTGATCAATTTGAGTGTCGGGGGAGGGGTACTAATTAGGTTAATAAACACACATGACAGTTTCAAACATTTGAGGGGGTGGGGGAGGGGTACTAATTAGGTTAATAAACACACCTGACAGTTTCAAACATTTGAGGGGGTGGGGGAGGGATACTAATTGGGTTAAAAAAACACACGAGACAGTTTCAAACATTTGAGGGGGTGGGGGAGGGGTACTAATTAGGGTCAAAAACACACCTGACAGTTTCAAACATTTGAGGGGGTGGGGAAGGGGTACTAATTAGGGTCAAAAACACACCTGACAGTTTCAAACATTTGAGGGGGTGGGGGAGGGGTACTAATTAGGTTAATAAACACACCTGACAGTTTCAAACATTTGAGGGGGTGGGAGAGGGGTACTAATTAGGGTCAAAAACACACCTGACAGTTTGAAACATTTGAGGGGGTGGGGGAGGGGTACTAATTAGGGTCAAAAACACACCTGACAGTTTGAAACATTTGAGGGGGTGGGGGAGGGGTACTAATTAGGTTAATAAACACACATGACAGTTTCAAACATTTTTTGGGGGGTGGGGGAGGGTCAAACAGTACAATGGAGTTGACAATATACATTGTTCAAGGGACTATAGGCTAGAGATATAAATGGACCCAGGATTGCATGGTGAGGAGGTTATTGAAGGTAAATATGCATGTAGGGCAAAAAATGATTAATGTCAAAAAACAGGCATGCATGAAGATAAAGGGGACATTCACAGCATATTCCAAGCATGGTAATTAGGTAACGAGGACATTTAGACTATACATTAGCAAACATTTAATACATATCATGTAATGTTAAAGGATAAAACTTACCTTCATATAGTCCTTCTGCAGGACCTGAATGATGGCAGAACAAGTCTCTGGGATTATTATCCCCAGAGCCTGGGGGGAGATGCCTGTCGAGAACTTCAAGTCCTGAAGACTTCTCCTAGTCGCCAAGTAACGTAAAGTGGCAACTAGCCTCTGCTCCGCACTGATGGCTTGCCTCATGCAGGTATCCTGCCTGCTGATATATGGGGTCAGCATAGCCAGCAGACGCTCAAAAATGGGGTCCGTCATCCGGAGATAATTCCTGAAATCCTCAGGATTATTCTCACGGAGCAAAGGCATATGCGAGAATTGGTCACGCTGGCGCAACCAATTCTTCATCCATGAACTCCTCCTCGCCCTGTTCATGGACTGGACTCGGGTCAAAGTATTAACCCCAACACCAAGTCCCCATGCAGCACGAACTCGAGAACGAGTACGTTCACACGACATGGCTTCAAAGCGGTCCGCTGGTCAAACAAACAAACTTATAACAAACGCACTGAAGAACAGCAAAGCCTATGAAGAACGACCTAAAAATCAGGAACGAGCGAACCAGAACGGCCTGCTAGGCAGGTTACGAACTGACCAACACGCACTGAAAAGCAGATACAAACCTCACAAGCACAAACTGAACCGCAGAAAACGATCGAAATAAGCTGAAGTGTGAAAAGCGCAAATCGTCTCTAACCAAACTTCTACTAACACGAGATAAACACGAGATTAGCAGAAGGAGCCCAAAGGGTACCGTAGTGGGGCTTGAACTTCTTTTTTATAGTCCCGTCGTACATGCTGTACGTCACTGCATTCAAAACCAGTGGACTTTTGGAGTGATCGTGTGTGTCCAAGTCCGTCCGTTTTTAAGTCCGGCGCACCTAGCCGACAAAGTCCGGCGTAAAGTCCGCCGAGCAAAGTCTGCCGTAAAGTCCGCTCGTGTGTACGCGGCATAAGTCACCTCATTTGGTTCTTCACAAGGATAAGGCGGTGCTGCGCCTGCATCCCTCGCTTCTCCCTAAGGTGGTATCTGCCTTTCATCTGAACGAGGACATTGTGCTTCCTTTGTGTCCTTGACCGTCTCACCCCAAGGAAAACAAGTAAAGAAGGCGCAATACAATATACATTATATACCATTGCCTATGCACACAAGGGCAGAGTCCATACAAGCATATATAAAATATATATATGGGTGTAGTAAAAGTCATTCAAGGCAGCCACCGGAAGGAACCAAAGCCAGGTCCAATGTGCTAAAGAAAAAACAAGGAAGAGGGGCGCCACTGAATATATATCAAATTAAATTTATTATTAAAAACAACATCCACTCACATGTGAAACTGAAGTGTAGATCTCAGATACATCTCGTGACACAAAACGGAGCAGAGGACTACAAGTGGCAGCAAGTCCAAATGCACTGGCATCACCTCTCATGGGCTGAAGATGAGCTGCACTGAGCCAATGTGGTAGTCTGTGAGCACACCACAAACAGGAGAGCAGAAGAGCCGTCTGGGGTGGTGTGGGTTCCAAGGAGGGAGGATGTGAGGGCGTCTAGGCTGGTGCTCTAGTGTGAAGCGGAATTTCCCAGCATATCGTCCGGCATCCGTGATGGAGGTAAGAGCACGGCCGTGTGATCAGAGCCAGAACGAGGCTTGGATCGCAAACACTGTGGCGCCGAGCTGTGACGTCACTCCTGTGCGACGCGTTTCCGAGATAGCTCGCTATCGATGGAGGAGATAGCGGCACTCCTTTGGATGTAGTTCAGTCTCTCCGTGTGTATCTGTCGGTTACGGCTCCTTTTCGTAAGTCGGATTCACTGTTTGTAACTGTGGATGGTCCGAGGAAGAGCCTGCCGGTTTCATCGGCCACTATTTCTCGGTGGGTCAGACAGATTATTGTCCAGACATATGCCATTAAGGGGTGGGTACCCCCTTTCCCATCACGGCACATTCTACCAGGGCGGTTAGTGCTTCCTGGGCCTTCTAGCATCAAGCGTCTCTCCATTTCTCAAGTATGTGAGGTGGCTACCTGGTCGTCAGTACACACTTTCACCAAATTTTACAAGGTGGATGTTGTCGCATCTTTAGATGCGTGTTTCGGCCGCAAAGTTTTGCAGGCGGACATCTGAGGTGTTTTGGCTCCCCTTACGGGGGACTCTGGGTGGAGGTTATTTTATTTTTCCTTTGGTTTATGGCACTGCTTTGGGATGTCCCTAAGGTCAAGATTAGCAGTGCTGTGATTTTTTCTACTCAACGTAAAATCCCTTTCTCTGCGTTCATTGACGGACACAGCACCCACCCCTCCTATTTATGTTTGTACTGCTTGTTACGAACTGAGCTGCCTTTAGCAGAGTGGGGGGTTACTACCAATAGGGACCGCCCCTAGGCGGATCTGTGCTTGTTTTGTTATTTCTGCCTAGTCCTACTCCTAATAGTGGTGATATAACCCTAAGGTCAAGATTAGAAGTGCTGTGTCTGTCAATGAACTCAGAGAAAGGGATTTTACGGTGAGTAGAAAAAAATCCAGTTTTTCTGCAGCTTCTCCATTGAAGTATATTGAACCAAAAAAAGCACAGTTTTGCATTTAAAAAAAAGTCCCTAACCCTTTTCAAATACGCAGCAGCTGAAAAAAGCATAGATGTGAACGTGTCCTATAGGAAACCATGTAAATTAACTGTAGTGTGTTTCTGTAAAAAGCACCAAACACATAGAGGTGAACCAGGTCTAATGCCCTATACACACGGTCGGATTTTCCGACGGAAAATGTGCGATCGGAGCTTGTTGACGGAAATTCCGACTGTGTGTGGGCTCCATCGGACTTTTTCCATCGGATTTTCCGACACACAAAGTTTGAGAGCAGGCTATAAAATTTTCTGACAACAAAATCCGATCGCTTCAAATCCGACCATGTGTGGATAATTCCGACGCACAAAGTGCCACGCCTGCTCAGAATAAATTCCGAGACTGAACTGCTCGGTCTGGTAAAATTAGCGTTCGGAATGGATATAGCACTTTCGTCACACTGCAATGTTTTAAATTGTTTAATGTAGCACACTCTGTTCTTCTTTATAATGCTAGAAGAATGAAGTCGTTTTGCTGCTCATATTCACACAGAGTTCTCACAAACGTCTTTCTTTATTATTTATCGTGATTTCATCAATATAATATTTTTTTTTGTCACATCTACCGAAAAAAAAAAAAAGTGATGTTTTTAGGTTAAATAATTTTTGTTTTGATATTTTTAAAGCCTGATCTTGTTTTTTTTTTTTTTTTTTTTAACTCCTGAATATTTTTGTGTGTGTTTTGTGTGTCAAGTTACCACAACACCATTATTATCTTGTATTATATAATCTCAAGGAGGTTGCTTGGTGGTGTCTCTTGTTAATTTCACATTGTATTTTTGAAATGTACCTGCCACCTCACAAACAAACTGTCCTTTTTGAAGGAAAACACACATAGGCGAGTATAATAAATCAAACCAAATATTTATTAAGGGCTCATAACCAAACAAAGAGGGAGGCAACACTGGAGAAACAGCAGAAATTGGCGAAGCCTTTGGCCCCCAGGGCACACATCAATTATTTGAATGCAAAATTGGTGGCCTGAGGAGTCCATATATAAGGGAGTACAATCTGGTCCAGAAGTCCAAGAGATCATGAACAGCAGCAGATGACATGTATGTCTCCAGGCTGTGGTCATACAAGAGCCTGCATCTTTTGTCAGACCAGACTGCACCCAGGGTCATCACTCTCTTGTCTTCCTTCCACGCTGTGTCTGTGGTGGTGGAGTTGTGGCAGGAGGAGGATGGTTGAACTCACACAGGTGGGTTTTGGGTGTGATTTCGCCCTTCACCCCCTTAGTTAATGTTTTATAAAGGATGTCCTCGCACATGAGGCATTACCTCTCCTGCATGTCCTGCAGTTTTGTGGCAGCCATGGAGGCAAAGGCCTCTTCACGAGTGGGGGTGGCTCTGAGGGACGCAGAAGACTCCTGAAACAGCCTGAGTGTCAGGCTCCTACTTACCAGACCGGCGAGTCCTGTCGGGCAGAGGGTAGGCTCCCTTACCCTCCGACTATCGGCCCCCTGGTAGAGTAAACAGAGGGTACGAAAGTATGGAGTGGTATGAAGGCCTGTATGGCTGTCCTGGTATTGCAGTCCGGGTGTCGCAGGGTTAATAGCTGGAAAGACTGGAGTAGGCTGGAGCACCGTCACTGAGCTGAGCAGGCTAGTGTGGACAACAGGCAGGAAGTCTGCAGACAGGCTGATGGGATCCCAGGGAGCAGGCAAATGGATGGTCAGGAGGCAGGCCGGGTTTGGCAACAGGCAGACGGCAGAGGTACAGTGGAACAGGCAAGCGGATGGTCAGACAGGCAGAGGTCGGTGCAGGCAGAGTTCAGAGAGAGGTCGGGGGACAAGGCCGGGTCAACAGGTATAGCTGGAACAGACAAGGTACACGGTCAGGCTCAGGAACGACTAGCTGTTGATTAGGCAGCACTGGTCACAAGAACTCACTGGCTTAAATGGGGCTTTTGGCGCCAAATGACGTGCACGCGCGCGCCCCGGCACACACAGGCACGCACGCCCGCCAACGCCCGCGCGCGCGCCCCCGCACACCGGCGTGCACAGTGGAACGATCCTGGACACACACACCGGCGCCGCGAGGAGCCCGCACGGCGAGGTCCGCAGGAACGCGCGCCGACGCACCCTGACGCACACCACCGCGGGCGCCCCGCCTGCCGAGGTAAGGCCCCTGACACTGAGTGCTGAATCCTCCACATTACTCCCACTCCTAGGTCTTTTGTTTGGAAGGTGGGGAGGAGGGACCTGGGATTCTGTGAGGCTCCTACTGGGCCCGGCCTTCTCCTGGCTGCCACTTTCCCTCGCCTCCTCCTGGCTGCCACTAACCCCCGCCTCATCCTGGCTGCCACATTCCACAGCCTCCTCCTGTGTGCCACATTCCACAGCCTCCTCCTGGCTGAGGTCTTCCTGTGTATGAAAAAGGGACATAGCTTAAGTTTTTTCTTCATCAATCACACACAATTTTCATCTCATGACTGTTGCAAATTGAATGTTAACAAATATAACAGACTATCATTCTGAGCCCAGCATTTTTCATTATTGTCCCAATTATTTTTTCCCACTACTGTCTATTGATATGTAAAACACTTTTTTAAATTAGCAATTAGTGATCAATAATAACATCTAGTAAACATCATTTATTTATTGACCAGAAATCTGTAGAACAATGCTATACCTGACTCCAGCTGGACTCCTCCACTTCTTCCTGGCTGGAAGTCCCAGGTTGGACATCGGAAGCCTCAGCTGGGGTGGAAGATAGGGTGGAAGGAAGAGTGGAAGGAAGAGTTGAGAGGGATTCCCTGACTTCAGTCTGGTCTGACAGAAATCGCAGTCTCTCATAGTACCACAGCCTGGGGACATAAATGTCATCTGCTGCAGCTCCGGATCTCTGGGAATCCTGGACCTTCTTGCGCTCCCTAAGATAAGTGCTCCTCAGGCCACCAATTTTTGCTTTTGAATAGGGGATGGTTGCCGTGGGGACCACCAGCTTCACCAACTCCAGCAGTTTCTCCAGCGCTGCCTGCCTCTTTTGTTTATGATTATATTGCGGGTGTTTGACCTGCCACAGACAGGGCAGCTCCCTGTATTTGTCTATGAACAGGGGGAGGAAATTGTGGTCATTGAAGCCATCCATTTTATCTGCAATACACAAGACAAACCCTAATGTCAGGCTAAAGTCTCCTAATCTTGTCCCAATATAGGCCTCAATCTCTAAGCAGTATAGGCCCAAGTTTAAATGTTACCTTCCTTATCACGATCGACGCTTCCGATACTCCTTCCTCCGCTCACTGATTGTATGTACTACACACGCGTGTTACGCTTTAGTTACACTGCACATGCGTGAAACTCTGCCCGCCCCTGATGTTCTTTCTAGTCTATTCCCCGCCCCTTCTCGTTCGGTGCAGTGGGGAAGAGCACATGGTGGAGACACAACAGGTGCGTGCTAATTACAGCAACGAGGAGGAGGAAAGGCCGGAGCCAGAAACGTCACGATCCCGGAGGAGACGATTTAAGGCATCAAATATGTCCTTTGTGGAGATGGTGGAGATGGTCGACATACTGAAGAGGGCCGCCTATGATGGGAAGTACGGCGATCCAAGGATCAACTCAGGAAATGGTGGTTGGACCTCAAATTAACCGAGCACAATCAGTATAGAAGGATCAGGAGAGTGCTATAAAAAAGTAAGTAGTTGTCCTGTGTTCCTATTCTTTCTTTTTATTACGTTCGTGCTGCTCCATGTGCTTTTCTTTACTGTTGTACAGTTTAAAATGGCAACTTTCATGTTCATGGACACATTATTCGTTCGTAGGAAACATTGTTCGTTCGGCCAATAAAACACCATGTTTTGTCCAGATGCATTTCAATACATTTTTTCTGGCCTATTTCTCTTAAAATAATTTTGGTGTCTAGATAGGTTTGTGACTAGAATGAAATGCAAAATAGATTCTGTGTAAGGAGAGGACACTCAGCAACTGTTTACACATCTGGACGCTGGAGCACTAGTGTGGGACACCAGAACACCCTTTTTTATTAGGGGGCCCACACAGGTGCTCCAGTGTATACTATAGGGGTGACTCCATCTGTGAAGCTTGTAAAAAACAGGTAAGTATTCAAACTTGACAAAAGACAAAAATATTTATTCATTTTGGAACTCTGCCAAAACAGACAATTGTACCCCACTTCCAAGCAATGTTTCATATTCCTATTTCTGTCATAAAATATCTGTGTGCTAAGTATACCTATTTTTTTTTTACATAGAGGAGAAAAGACTCAGAGGAAACCACTCATCAGAGGAGACAACAGACCCCCACCTCAGGAAGAAGGGGAAATCCCACAAACACAACAGGAGGAGGAGGAGGTAGACGTGGTGGAAATTATATATATGCCAGCATCCATCTCTTACCTGAACCTGTGGTCGCGGACACTCACAACAGGTGAGTGTCCGCGACCACAGGTTCAGGTAAGAGATGGATGCTGGCATATATATAATACATGGTGTTTTTTTCTATATTTTTAGGTGATCGTGATGTTGTTGATGAAGGTCATTTCACCAGTGAAAGTGTCCAGATCCTGATCGGGGAGATCATGGGGTCTTGGAAAACATCAAGCAAAACATCAATGATGTTCAAAACAAAATGAAGAACATCATTGATGTTTTAGGGAGAGTTTAAAACTCCTCGAAATCCCTAATTATTTCTGCTTTTTTTGCCTGAAAATTTTTTGCACATTTTTTGACATATTCTCGAAAAGCCAAATTTTGAAGATGCACACAGTGTGTCAACATGTGCTATCTGCCATCACGGGAGATCAATGTATGGGTTTAGGGGGTGCAACCCCTTTCTCAATAATAAAGGAGCTGAGAGGAAGGGGTTGCACCCACAAAACACGTCCATTGATCCCCCATGATGGCAGCTAGCACATGTTGACATTCGACAATTTGTGTGCATCTTCAAAATTCGGCTTTTCCAGGGGTGACATCACCCCATCTGCTGAACGCAATATTAAACACAGTTTATAAATACTCATGTCTGATATTGCCTTCAATTTCTATAAAAGTTGAACTTTGTAAGTTCCAGATTTGTGTATTTCTTCTTGGTTTTAAACATGCCTGTTTTACCTTAAAAGGAACTTTCTACTTTTAATGTGACCTAAAAATGTGGGTTTGTTTTAAAAACCTTTTATAAATGCACATGTGATTGTACTTTGATTAAAAAGATTGAGAATCAACAATGTGTGGCTTCTTCTTTCAATGTTCAAAAGCATTTTTTGTTGTAAAATTGATGTTTTCAGTGACAATGGGGGTTATTTACTAAACGCAAATCCACTTTGCACTACTAGTGCAGCTTCAGTGCAGTCTCAAGTGCACTTGTAGTGCAAAGTGTATTTGCCTTTAGTAAATAACACCCAACAGTGCTTTCTAATTTTACACAATCACGCCATTTTCACGACTCCCCAAATTTCAGTCAGGGTCAGCTAAAAGAAAGACAAGCAGTAAATCTAAGCAAATATTTGTTCAGTTAAAATTTTTTTTTTATTTAAAAAATTTCTCAGACATTGTCTGACATATTGATGACCCCCTACCCGCAAAGTATTCAATGTATCTTAGATGGACCTCGCGGGCACTCTGGGGGTGCAAGCCAGGATGGCCAGCTTCAAGCGCCGTCAGGGTTGGTTCATTGAGATTAATGCCGGCTTCAGGCCCAACTGAGCCAGCATAGTTCACAGAATTTCTCCTTAAAAAGTTGTGGAGAACACAGCAAGCCAGGATGGTGTGATTGAGTTTATATTCCGCCATGTGTATCTGTGTAACAAATAGGCGGAACCGGCTGGCCATTATTCCAAACGTGTTCTCCACCACTCTTCATGCTCTGGCCAACCGGTAATTAAAAACCCTATGGTCCGGGGTGAGGGTCCTCATAGGGAATGGCTGCATAAGATGGTCCCCCAGCGCAAACGCTTCATCCGCAACAAAGACGAATGGGAGTCCTTCCGCTTTGTCTTCTGGAGGTGGCAAGTCCAAGCTGCCATTCTGGAGATGCCTGTAGAACTCCGTGTGGGCGATGACTCCACCATCTGACATCCGGCCATTCTTCCCCACGTCCACATACAGGAACTCGTAAGTAGCCGACACCACCGCCAACATCACAATACTATTGAACCCTTTGTAGTTGTAATAGTATGACCCCGCGTTGGGTGGTGGGACGATGTGGATGTGTTTCCCATCAATTGCCCCTCCGCAGTTAGGAAAGTCCCACCGCTGGGCAAAGTGTGATGCCACAGTCTGCCATTCCTGTGGGTTGGAAGGAAACTGTGAAGTCAAACAAGAAAAATAAATTAATCATTTTGCACATAAATATGGAAAGCAAATTAGACACAAACATTCTTGGCCAACATTATTATAACATTTATTTTAGGGAGTATTTAAAGACAAAGGTATAAGGTCCACCTATCAGATTCCTCCCCCCTCTCATGGGCCATTTTAAAAAATTTATGGGGGGGAGATGTTTTGGCCAGGTAACCCTCTCCACTTTATTGAGAGATGAATGCCTAAATAATGTATATTACTTTGGCCAGCCCCTCCTTACTTACACTATTGGCAGCCCACTGGACAGGTAAGAAGTGTCATAATACAAACATATAAATACACACTGTACACATTTTAGCACATTTTTACATTCTGATATTACCTATCAAGATAATAATAGGATACAAAAACTTTAAACAGTACCTTTTGAAAGTATTCAGACAGGCCCTTGCACTACATGCTTTGGGAAATTCATCCATAAATATGACCACAAAAGAGGTGGGTATAGTGTGTATGGGTTTGGCAACGTCAGCAGATAGAGGATTGAGGATAGATAGAGGATTGGTATCAGCTGAGTTAGCAGTTGGGGGGAGGGAGGGTTCCAAATGATTTTGGGACCCCCAAAAAAAGCCTCTGGCACTCTGACAGAATTTCAAGCACAAATCACATTTTTACACATTTTAGGGGGTGTTTTGGTAAAGCACTACTATGGAGCTGACAAAATACATTGTTAAGTGACTACACGAGGTGAATATAGGCCCAGGAGGGCATGCTGGGGAGGTTAGTGAAGGCAAATATGTATGAAGGACAAAAAAAAATTACATAAAAATCCAGCATGCATGAGAACAAAGGGGACATTCATAGCATATTACAATCATGGTAATTAGGGAATGAGGAAAGAAATACAATATATTATCAAACATTAAATACAATAAAATGTGATGTTAAAGGATAAAATCTTACCTTCATATACTCCTTCTGCAGGACCTGGATGATGGCAGAACAGGTCTCTGGGATAATGATCCCCAGAGCCTGGGGGGGAGATGCCTGTCGAGAACTTAAGGTCCTGCAGGCTTCTCCCCGTCGCCAAGTACCGCAGGGTGGCAACGAGCCTCTGCTCCGGAGTGATGGCTTGCCTCATGCAGGTATCCTGCCTGCTGATATAAGGGGTCAGCAAAGCCAACAAATGGTGAAAAAGGGGGTCCGTCATCTGGAGAAAGTTCCTGAAATCATCAGGATTATTCTCACGGAGCAAAGGCATGTGACAGAACTGGTCACGCTAGAGCAACCAATTCTTGGTCCATGAACTCCTCCTCGCCCTGTTCATGGACTGGGCTTGTGTCAAAGTAGGGACCCCAACACCAAGCCCCCACACAGCACGAACTCTACGATGAGTACGTACACGCAACATGGCTAGAAAACAGTCGGCTGCTCAGAACGAAGTAAAAGAACGCACTGAAGATTAGCAAGGCCTGTGAAGAGCGACCTGAAAATCAGTAACGAACGAACAAGAACACAATGACAAAGTCAATGATAACTCGCTGCACGCACTGAAGACCAGATACAAACCCACAAGCACAAACTGAACACCAGAAATACCATCTGAAAACCACAAGTCTGAAAACCGCGAATCGTCTCCCGCCAAACTTTTACTAACACGAGATTAGCAAAAGGAGCCCAAAGGGTGCTGCGCTTGGTACTGAACTGCCCTTTTATAGTCTCGTCATATGTGGTGTACGTCACCGCGTTCTTGGCGTTCGAAAATTCCGACAACTATGTGTGACCGTGTGTATGCAAAACAAGTTTGAGCCAACATCCGTCAGAAAAAATCCACGGATTTTGTTGTCGGAATGTCCGATCAATGTCCGACCGTGTGTACGAGGCATAAGACGTTTAGTAACATAATGGGGTTAAAAAAAACGAAAATTGGCCCTTTATAGTACAAAAAAAGCAGATAATCACTACTGTAAGGGGTTAATTTTTTTTACTGTAGAACTGTGAAAGTAATATTTACAGTAGCGATTATTTGCGCTTTTTGTACTATAAAGAGCTCATTTTAGGTTTTTTAACCCCATTATGTTACTGGCCGATTAATCGATTATGAAAATAGTAATCGATTAATTTCATAATTGTTGATTAATCGATTAGTTGTTTAGCCCTAGTTTGGAGATGTTGCGGAGGTTGAGGCGGCAAGATTTGGAAAGTGATTGGACGTGGGGCTTAAAGTAGGTTCAGAGTCCAGGATTACACCTGGGACCTTAGCATGTGGGGATGGCCTTATAGTTGCCATTGATTTTGACAGAGAAATCAGGGGAAGAGGCACACGGGGGAGGAAAAATTATAAGTTCAATTTTGGATAGATTAAGTTTGAGGAAGTGGTATAACATCCAGACTGATATATCCAATAGTAAATTAGTGATACGTGAGGAGACTGAAGGAGTGAGCTGAGGGGTAGAGAAATAGATTTGAGTTTCGTCCGCATAGAGATGGTATTGAAAGCCATGGGAGGCTATCAGCTGACCCAAGGAGGAGGTGTAGATTGAAAATAGTAGAGGTCCAAGAACAGAACCTTGGGGGATCCCAACAGAGAAAGGAAGAGGAGTAGGTAGAATTGTAAGTAACGCTAAAGATGCGATTGGATAAGTAGGAAAAGAACCAGAGAAGAGTACAGTCACGGAGACCAAAAGGCGTGGAGTTTTTTGAGAGGAGGAGGGGGTGGTCAACCGTATCAAAGGCATCAGAGAGGTCCAGGAGTAGGAGTACAGATTAGTGTTCATTGGTTTTGGCCATTAGTAGATCGTTTGTTAGTTTTAGCAGAGCAGTTTCTGTGGAGTGTTGAGGACGAAATCCAGACTGAAGGAGATCAAGAAGGCTATTATCAGCAAGGTGGTCACTCAGTCGGTTGTAGACCAGACATTCAAGGAGTTTGGATAAAAAGGGGAGCAAGGAGATGGGGCATAAGTTGTTAAGATGGGATGGGTTCAGTGAGGGCTTTTTAAGTATGGGGCTGACAAGTGCTTGTTTTAGAGAGTTGGGGAAGATGCCAGAAGAGACGGACAGATTGAAAATGTGGGTTAGGGAGTGTAGAATAGAGCTAGAGGGTGAACGTTGCATTTGTGAGGGAACAGGATCCAGAGGGCAGGTCGTAAGATGGACGTTAGCAAGTAGTTTAGCAACCTTGTCTATAGTGGTGGGGTTGAAAGAGGGAAGTAATCATTGTACCTGTGGGCATGAAGTGTAAAACGTGGAGGTTATCTGAACAGTAGAGATCTCATGAATTGTATCAATCTTCTGTTTGAAGTGATTGGCAATCTCCTGGGCAGTGAGTGAGTTGGTGGGTGGAGGCAGTGGAGGACGAAGTAGAGAGTTGAAGGTAGAGAAGAGTTAACAGGATTGAATGATAAGATGTTAATGAGAGAGATGAAGTAGGACTGCTTGACAGTGAGGAGGCTGGAATTGTATTTTTGGAGGGCTGATTTATACTGGCTGGGACTTTCTTATGCCACAGGCGCTCAAGATCACAGCTGTTACATAGTTACATAGTAGGGGAGGTTGAAAAAAGACACATGTCCATCAAGTGCAACCCATGTGTGTGATTATATGTCAGTATTTATTTATTTATTTTTATTTATTTATTTCAGGTACTTATATAGCGCCGTCAATTTACGCAGCGCTTTACATATACATTGTACATTCACATCAGTCCCTACCCTCAAGGAGCTTACAATCTAAGGTACTTAGATTGTACTGTATGTTGCGGTCGTTCAGGTGCTTATATAATAGTTTTCTGAAACCATCAATGCTCCCTAGTGAGACCACCGCTTGTGGAAGGGAATTCCACATCCTTGCCGCTCTTACATTAAAGAACCCTCTACGTAGTTTAGGGTTAAACCTCTTTTCTTCTAATTTTAATGAGTGGCCATGAGTCTTGTTAAACTCCCCTCTGCGAAAAAGTTTTATCCCTATTTTGGGGTCACCAGTATGGTATTTGTAAATCGAAATCATATCCCCTCTCAAGCGTCTCTTCTCCAGAGAGAATAAGTTCAGTGCTCGCAACCTTTCCTCGTATCTAATATCCTCCAGAACCTTTATTAGCTTTGTTGCCCTTCTTTGTACTCGCTCCATTTCCAGTGCATCCTTCCTGAGGACTGGTGCCCAGAACTGGACAGCATACTCTAGGTGCGGCCGGACCAGAGTCTTGTAGAGCGGGAGAATTATCGCTTTATCTCTGGAGTTGATCCCCTTTTTAATGCATGACAATATTCTGTTTGCTTTGTTAGCAGCAGCTTGGCATTGCATGCCATTGCTGAGCCTATCATCTACTAGGACCCCCAGGTCCTTTTCCATCCTAGATTCCCCAGAGGTTCCCTCCCCCCCAGTGTATAGATTGCATTCATATTTTTTCCACCCAAATGCATTATTTTACATTTTTCTACATTTAACCTCATTTGCCATGTAGTTGCCCACCCCATTAATTTGTTCAGATCTTTTTGCAAGGTTTCCACATCCTGCAGAGAAGTTATTGCCCTGCTTAGCTTAGTATCGTCTGCAAATACAGTGAGTTTGAACTGTTTACCCCATCCTCCGGGTTGTTTATAAACAAATTAAATAGGATTGGTCCTAGCACAGAACCCTGGGGGACCCCACTACCCACCCCTGACCATTCTGAGTACTCCCCATTTATCACCACCCTCTGAACTCGCCCTTGTAGCGAGTTTTCAATCCATGTACTCACCCTATGGTCCATGCCAACGCACCTTATTTTGTACAGTAAACGTTTATAGGGAACTGTGTCAAATGCTTTTGCAAAATCCAGATACACCACATCTACAGAAAATAAAGTTAAAGGAATACTGCGCTGTAAACCTGCAACCTAGCAGCCAGCACTGCTTGTAGACAAAAAGCAAAAACTGTGAATAAATAAGTGCAGCTCTAAGGTTGCAAAAAGCAAATTTCCATAAATAAACAATATAAATGTGACCTAAACATAAATGTATCATATAAACAGAGATTCATACATGGTGAAATGTGAATCAAACAAAGAAAAAGTGACATTTCTGAAAAAATACAGGTATGGTGAAAAATGTGGTAGTATGGGGACTATACCATAAATCAGGTGAGAGATAGAAATTAGGGTGTTAATATTGAACAGAAACACATCAAATAAACAAGGATTAACACATAATGAATATGAGTCCAAACTCAGAAAAAATGAGAATAATTTCTGAAAAAATGTGCTAGTACAATAATGTGCTAGTATAATAACTGCACAATAAACAACGTTCAAAAAACTAAAATGGTGAATTATAAAGTCCAAAGAAATCCAATTAGATGTGCAGTCCCGTTAGACATATGGGGGATTCCAATCACCGGTATGAACTGTGAAGGAAAAAAACAGAAGTACCACCACCATAAACAGGGGGAGGCTTACCAGATCTTATTGACTTGGCGGGGCTTACACAACCCAAGTCTGCAGAGCTTATTAGGTTGAACACATCTGTTGGAAACAACTGGTCCTAGATCTGTATCAATCAATCGACCATGGACTGTCACTGAATAGTGACTTGAAGGCTCCAATCATCGTGAGGAGGGCGGAAGGTAAATGCCAGGAGGGATATATCATGCAATTAAAAGATGAGCTAACATAGCATGATACCATATAAAAAGGCAATTTATTAAAATAGAATAAAACACTCACTTTTGGGAGAGTAGAAAAAAGCATGTATATAACAAAGAGCGATGTAAATAGGAGATCCATCCAACGCGTTTCGACTCCACTGTCGTCATCTGGGGTGTGGACCCCCTGCAACATCATCGCTTATAAAGTGAAAATGACCCCAGAACCTGCTAAACGCCGGAAATGGCTCCACATGACATCACTTCTGGTTCCTGTGTCGTGATCCCGGAAGGAAATGGATACCTAGATATTTCAGGTCAACATTATGTGCGTGTCTCCATAGTATATGATGTACATGACATAAAATGACAAAAGGCGGATAAAGTACAGTGCACAGCCCTGCAATTACAAAATGTCCTTATGTCGAACCAACACTTCCTTGTTTCTTGAAAACGAGGCTTCTTTTGGTGATGTCTGTCATAAAATATGACCAAGCCTCATTATGAAAACGAGGTTTGGAGTTAAGAATATGTGTAATGACCGTCGAATAGGCTAGACAAGCCTCGCTATAAAAACAAGGCTTGGTTAGCTGGTGTCCATTTAATATGGGAAACCAAGCCTCGTCATGAAAACGAGGCTTGCTATAGTAACCTCCATGTGACTCGGTGAGATAAACATAATAGCATAGTAACCAAGCCTCACCGTGTACACAGAGGCGCTGATCACATGCCGTCCCGAGCCAATCAGCAGAGAGTAAATAACAATAGCAGAAAAAATGTCCACCCGCCCCACAGAATGAAAGTGCACATGATTAAGTTATTGATACTAAAGCCAGCTTAAAAGATCAAGGTGTTCTATTGGATGTAAGTCCAACAGCGGCTGCAGCAAGGCCTGAGGTCAGCGGTCACAAATCAAATAAAATAAATACCAATAACTAAATATAAACCAAATATAGACAAAAAAGACCCTACTCCAAGAGTTAAATGAAAAACTTAAAAATAACATTGACAACAATAGAGAGTGGGTTAGAAATAGCCCATATACACAAATAAATAATAAAATAAATGTATATGTTGAAAATTTTTTAAAAAAGGAGCCTGGGGGGGCTTCCAGGTGATCTCAGAGCAAAAGTAGGCAATTAAGCTCTATTTAAAAAAGAGTTAATTTTCCACTCTACGTCATTCCCTGTGGATGGTGGGTCTGTAATTCATAGATCCAGAAGGTTTCTAGTCTGGATACCCCTCTTGTCCTAGCTCCACCCCTCCATGGGGCAATGTATCTGTCAATAATAAGAAATTGAGTCCCTGTAGGGTCACGTGCATGGTGTTGTCGGTAGTGGCGAGGAACTGTATGTTTAGTGCTACCGAGTTTTATTAGATTGATATGTTCAGTAACTCTAGCCGTAAATGTTCGTATAGTTCTACCGACATATTGCTTCCCACAGGGGCAAGTAAATTTACCACATGGGTTGTGGCACAAGTACAGAAATGCTTGATGGTATAAGATCGACCAGTTACCTTAGAGCTAAATTCCTTGGTTGCTCTACGACCACAGGAGTTGTGATGGCACACCAGACACTTTTTGTAGGGGTAATAACCTGTCCAGTTGTGAAAAAAATGTGGGCCTAACTGGGGGATTGATGATAGATGGTGCAATCTTGCTTTTAAGTGAGGGTGCACCCCGGTAAACGACCTTGGGTCTCTCAGGAAGAATAGGACCAAGTATTTTGTCATTCCTCAAAATTCCCCAGTGCCGTTCAAAAATGTCTTTAATCTGTTTATATTGGGTTGAGAACCCAGTCAGGAATGACCATTTAAAGTTGTCATCACCTTCTCGCTGAGGTTTGTCTGCCAGCAATGAAACTCGATTGGTAACCTTTGTCCAGGAATCTCTCCCTCAAGATGTTAGCTTGGGACTTGAAGGTGGCAGTGTCAGTGCAGTTTCTGCGAAGCAGCAGAAACTGGCTTTTAGGAACTGAGCTCAACCACAATTTGTGGTGGCAACTGTCTGTGGGTATAAATCCATTCCTATCAGTAGGTTTAAAGTGGGTACTCAATATGAAATGTTGTTCCGATCTTTCAATCGCAAGATCCAAACAGTTGATTCTGGAAGAACTGGATTGGTAAGTTAAAACAACATCTTGATCATTATCATTAAGAGTCAGAAAGAATTCTTCCAAACATTCTGAGGTGCCAGCCCACAGGAGGAGGACATCGTCAATGTACCTGGCCCACAAAACCAAATGTGGGTGGGTCAGGGCATAGACGACATCCTCCTCCCACTTGGCCATAAAAAGGTTGTCCAGACTGGGAGCGAATTTTGCTCCCATCGCCACACCCTTGAGCTTTAAATAGAAACAGCCATCAAACCAAAAATAATTGTGGTGGGTGGCAAAATCTAACTCCAAAATAAAATCAACCTGGGGGGCGGCGAGAGTGATGTCTCTTTTCAAAAATTCCTGTGCAGCCTCCATTCCTCTCTGATGGGGAATGCAGGTGTACAAGGAAGCGACGTCAGCTGTAGCCATAATGAGGTCACCTTCAATATTAGATTGGGATAGAAGAATAATCACATCCTTGGTGTCCTTAAGGTAGGATGGTGTTTTTCTAACTAGTGGTTGCAGAAAATAGTCGATGTATTTTCCAATTTGGGACGTAATGGAATCTATCCCACTAATTATGGGGCGTCCAGGGGGATGGAGGGGGTCTTTATGGATCTTGGGCAAATAATAAATGATAGGGATTTGTGGGGCCAACGGAACAAGAAATTATTTTTCTTTATGATTTAAAATCAAAGAGTCAAACCCTTTGCAGATAAGACTGGTCATTCCTTTTTATATTTGGATGTAAGGTCATTAGGTAGTTCAATATAAGTGGAGTGGTCACTTAAAATATTATACATTTCCCCCATGTAGTTGACTTTGTTTAAAATAACTATACCCCCACCTTTGTCGGCGGGGATAATAACCAAATCCTTGTTATCACACAAGGATTTGAGACCTGACTCTGGTAAGGGGTTAAAAGTCAGTTTAGGTGGTAATTTAGCTACCCTGTTTCCCCGAAAATAAGACCTAGCGTGATTGTCGGTGATGTCTGCAATATAAGCCCTACCCCCCAAAAAAGGCCTTCCCTGTTTCAGCGAAAATAAGCCTTACCCTCAAAATTAGACCTACAAGGACTTTAAATAGGGCTTATTTGGGGGGTAGGGCTTATATTGCAGCAATCACTGCCAATCATGCTAGGTCTTATTTTCGGGGAAACAGGGTAGATCTTTCAGTACAAGGTCTTTAAACATGTTTAAAGCCGGGGCCAACTGAGTCGGGGGGGTTAAAAAGAGAAGGGTTAGATAACCCTGAAAGGACAGTTCCTGACGTAACTGCCCTTGCAACGTTCCTAGTAGGGTTGGAGGTGATATAACGTTGTGTGTTGACTGTTCTAATATATTGTGAACATCCACAAAAGTATCAAACTTATTTAACTTCTGTGGAGGGGCGATTTAAGGCCCTTATCTAAAACAATTTTTTTTCCTGTGTTAATACTGTACTACTTAAGTTAAAAATGCCTTGGCAGCTTATGTTCGTCTTCTTTTTTCGCTTCTGGGTCCTCCTCCCTCCTCTGGACCCTCTTTTGGTCCAGGGCCTCTTTTTTTGCCCTGGGGGTCCTCGTGAAAACCCTGATTATAATTAGGGTTAGAGTTAGGTTGTTGGTAACCATAACGGGTCTGATTTTGCTCAGCCCTAGGGAATGGATACACTCCTTCTCTATGTTGATTACGAAGTGGAGAGTATCGATTGTAAGTGGATATAGTTGCATAATTATAGTGGGAGGGTGTAGGGTAATTAGTGTATTGATTATAAGATCTAACAGGGGACCCCCTATGATATGAAGTGTCCCTCTCATAATAATCATAATTATCCCGATGGGAATTGTTTCCTCTGCGTCCTGCCCCTGTATTAGAATTATGTCCCCTCCCCCTTTGTGTGTTCCTGGGGGTGTGGACATTTTGAGGTCGGCCCCTCTGGGGTTAGGAAGTCTCACCAGATGGTAGATAGAATATGATAGAAAAATGATAGAAAATGAAAACTGATAGAAGTTGAGTTGAGGGTGATAAGGCTATTGTCAGGAGATTAGTAGACCAGACTATGTGGACTGCACAGAGATAACCCAAACGCATGTAAATGAATAAATAATATTTATTAAAAATAAGTGATAACTCAGAAAATACAAACAGTGCAAAACCAACACAACAAACCCACAGCAAACAATAGTATATACAGCAAGGGGCAATACCGGAATCACAGATGTCAGCCAGGCCAGGGTCATACACAGCAGGTAAGCAGGAACAAGGGATAAACCAGAAACATAAACGTTAGCCAAGCCAGGGTCATACACAGGAGATCAGCAACTGAACAAGGGCAGGTTGGGAAAGGGAGATAATGGATGGGATAGGATACAGGCTCAGGAAGAGGTTCAGGGTCCGATACAGGTTTACGGGATAACAGGTTCAGGATACAGGTTCAGGATACAGGTTGAGGGCGCAAGGAAGAAAGATACCAAGGCGAGCATGTGAGGGCTTGCCGGGTATTTATAGGGCTGACTATAATTGGCTTCAAGTCACACCTGAGCGCAGGGAGTGTTGTCTGCTCCATACTGCCAGGATCCATCCGCTGGTGGACATCAGTACTGCGGCCAAAAGATGAAATGACACCAGCAGGGAAATATTCTCCTGACAGTTCAACACTGCCAGGAGACACCTGCTGGTGGACCCCAGTACTGCGTGCCAAACGATATATCTTACTAGCGGATGGACCCTTTCCTGACAGTACCCCTCCCTAAAGGAGCGGCCTCCGGACGCTCCAACTGGTCTTAATTGTCCATGGTCTATGGCATCAGGCAGAATGGTGGAAGAAGGCATTTCAGGCTGGTCATCAGGCACATCCGGGCAGACGGCTGGCATGTCAGAGTCATTGAGCTGGGCAGCGGACAGGAACAAGCCGAGCTGGGCAGCAGACAAGAACAAGCCGAGCCGGGCAGCAGACAGGAACAAGCCGAGCTGGGCAGCAGACAGGAACAAGCCGAGCTGGGCAGCAGACAGGAACAAGCCGAGCTGGGCAGCAGACAGGAACAAGCTGAGCTGGGCAGCAGACAGGAACAAGCCGAGCTGGGCAGCAGACAGGAACAAGCCGGGCTGAGCAGCAGACAGGAACAAGCCCAGCTGGGCAGCAGACAGGAACAAGCCCAGCTGGGCAGCAGACAGGAACAAGCCGAGCTTGGCAGCAGACAAGAACAAGCCGAGCTGGGCAGCAGACAGGAACAAGCCAAGCTGGGCAGCAGACAGGAACAAGCCGAGCTGGGCAGCAGACAGGAACAAGCCGAGCTGGGCAGCAGACAGGAACAAGCCGAGCTGGGCCGCAGACAGGAACAAGCCGAGCTGGGCAGCAGACAGGAACAAGCCGAGCTGGGCAGCAGACAGGAACAAGCCGAGCTGGGCAGCAGACAGGAACAAGCCGAGCTGAGCAGCAGACAGGAACAAGCCGAGCTGGGCAGCAGACAGGAACAAGCCGAGCTGGGCAGCAGACAGGAACAAGCCGAGCTGGGCAGCAGACAGGAACAAGCCGAGCTGGGAAGCAGACAGGAACAAGCCGAGCTGGGCAGCAGACAGGAACAAGCCGAGCTGGGCAGCAGGCTCCGGGTCATCGAGCTGGGCAGCAGGCTCCGGGTCATCGAGCTGGGCAGCAGGCTCCGGGTCATCGAGCTGGGCAGCAGGCTCCGGGTCATCGAGATGGACAGCAGGCTCTGGAACATTGGGCCGAACAGCGAGCACCGTAAGGGCAGGCCGGATTACAGGCACCGGCTCAGCAAGCTGGGTAACGGACCCCGGCCCAGTGGGCTGGGTAACAGGCCCCGACTCAGCGAGCTGGACACCGGGCACTGGTTCGGCAAGCCGGATAATGGATACTGGCTTGACAGGCAAAGTGACGGACTTCGGTTTAGCAGACTGGGTAACGGGCACCAGTTCAGCAGACTGGGTAACGGGCACCGATTCAGCAGGCTGAAACACGGGCACCGAAACTCCAGGCTGAAACATGGGCACCGAAACTTCAGGCTGAGACACGGGCACCGAAACCTCAGGCTGGGATACCAACATCACGACATCAGGCTGGAAGACAGGTACCAGGATATCAGGCTGGAGGATGGACACATCAAACCGGAAAGCAGGCTCATCAGGCTGAACAGTGGGCACATCAGGCAGAACAGCAGGTACTGGCACAACAGGCTGAACAGGTACATCGGACTGGTCAGTAGTCGCTGGAGAGTCAGACTGGAACATGGACACTAGGATTTCGGGCTGAGCAGCAGGCACTGGGACCTCAAACTGGGCAGCGGACACAGGCATTGGCACAACTGGCTGAGTAGCAGACACTGGCACATCAGGCTGAAAAGCGGACTGGAAAGCCGGCACCGAGACATCAGACCAGGCAGCGGGTACTGGAATTTTAGACTGGGCAGCAGACACAGGCGCTGGCACATCGGGCAGAACAGCAGGTGCTGGCATACCAGGCTGAACAATAGGTACATCGGACTGGACAGTAGTCACTGAAGCGTCAGACTGGAACATGGGCACTGAGATGTCAGGCTGAGCCGCAGGCACTGGGACCTCAAACTGGACAGCGGGCACAGGCATTGGCACAACAGGTTGAGTAGAAGACACTGGCGCATCAGGCTCGGTAGCAGGCACTGGACTGTCAGGCTGGGTAGCAGGCAGAGGTTTGACAGAATCAGGTGGGTTAGTTGGTGTGGAAGCAAGTTGGGTTACTGGCAGGATCGTGTGGGTAGGAATGAATTTTTGTTTCTTTTTTGGTTTAGCCCGTGCAGTTTTGTATGTAGGTGCAGGGCTGAAAGAAAAGAAAGTAGCTGGATCGAAGGAAGACCAAGGAACTGTAGCTAGAGAGGGGTTTTGTGGGACTGTTACAGGTGGAGGAGAAGAGACAGGTGGATTGAAGGCGGGATAGGTGCTACACTTGAAGACTGGGTAGTAGTGTTTGGTAGGGGGTTGAGTAAACTGGGCTGTAGCTGAGGTTGCCATAGGCGATGGGGAGATACATTTTTGGGGAGACAGATGATTAATGGCAGGGCTGGAATATTGTGGCTTAGCTAAAGACAGGAGATCTGACCATGCCTGCAGCACAGGTTGAACAAACGCTGATTCACACACAGCCTGACTAATCAAGGATTGCACCGACTGGATGCAATTAGACAACACTTGCTGTGAACAGGAGGAATAATGTTCCATAAAATAGGCTGGATCATCCTCTAACAACCAAACCAGGGATTCAACTTGGCCATAATTGAAGCAGGGCGAAAAATCATCACTTCCCTCGGGAATGCATGACAGGGCTGGTTTTGCACATAACTGGATCAGGGGCTGAACATCCTCAAAAGACATATACCCCTGATCCACTAGGGAATGAGCTGATCGAATAGTTTCCATCAGCTGGTCACTAGTCCACCCTTTTAAAATCTGGCGACAATATTCACCATCCTCTTCTGCTAGCAGAGAATAATAAATGATTTCATCGAAATCCATATTAGCAGACCCGATAAACCAGGATGGTTTCCTCAATGCAGCCACGTCTGGTCAGGGATGGCCTTGGTATACTGTCAGGAGATTAGTAGACCAGACTATGTGGACTGCACAGAGATAACCCAAACGCATGTAAATGAATAAATAATATTTATTAAAAATAAGTGATAACTCAGAAAATACAAACAGTGCAAAACCAACACAACAAACCCACAGCAAACAATAGTATATACAGCAAGGGGCAATACCGGAATCACAGATGTCAGCCAGGCCAGGGTCATACACAGCAGGTAAACAGGAACAAGGGATAAACCAGAAACATAAACGTTAGCCAAGCCAGGGTCATACACAGGAGATCAGCAACTGAACAAGGGCAGGTTGGGAAACGGAGATAATGGATGGGATAGGATACAGGCTCAGGGAGAGGTTCAGGGTCCGATACAGGTTTACGGGATAACAGGTTCAGGATACAGGTTCAGGATACAGGTTGAGGGCGCAAGGAAGAAAGATACCAAGGCGAGCATGTGAGGGCTTGCCGGGTATTTATAGGGCTGACTATAATTGGCTTCAAGTCACACCTGAGCGCAGGGAGTGTTGTCTGCTCCATACTGCCAGGATCCATCCGCTGGTGGACATCAGTACTGCGGCCAAAAGATGAAATGACACCAGCAGGGAAATATTCTCCTGACAGTTCAACACTGCCAGGAGACACCTGCTGGTGGACCCCAGTACTGCGTGCCAAACGATATATCTTACCAGCGGATGGACCCTTTCCTGACAGCTATGGTGCCACCACATCTATGGGCCTTCCTTTATGGCAACTCACCTCCTCATAGAAGGTTAATAGATTGGTTTGGCAAGAACGATTTTTCATGAATCCATGCTGATTATTGCTAATGATACTGTTCTCATTACTAAAATCTTGTATATAGTCCCTTATCCCCTCCAAGACTTTACATACTATTGATGTTAGACTAACTGGTCTGTAATTCCCAGGGATGTATTTTTGGCCCTTTTTAAATATTGGTGCTACAGTGGCTTTTCTCCAATCAGCTGGTACCATTCCAGTCAGTAGACTGTCAGTAAAAATTAGGAACAATGGTCTGGCAATTACTTGACTGAGTTCCCTAAGTATCCTCGGGTGCAAGCCTTCTGGTCCCGGTGATTTATTAATGTTAAGTTTCTCAAGTCTAATTTTAATTCTGTCTTCTGTTAACCATGGAGGTGCTTCCTGTGATGTGTCATGAGGATAAACACTGCAGTTTTGGTTACTAAAGCCCCCCGTTTCCCTCATGAAGACTGAGGAGAGGAATAAATTCAATACCCTCGCCATCTCCCCATCCTTTGTAACCAGATGTCCTTCCTCATTCTTTATGGGGCCAATATGGTCTGTCCTCCTTTTTTACTGTTTACATACTTAAATAATTTCTTGGGATTTTTTTTGCTCTCCTCCGCTATGTGTCTTTCTTGTTCTATCTTAGCCGTCCTTATTGCACTCTTACATTTCTTGTTGCATTCTTTATAAAGTCTGAATGCTGATAATGATCCCTCAACCTTGTATTTTTTGAAGGCCTTCTCCTTTGCTTTTATATGTATTTTTACATTGGAGTTAAGCCATCCAGGACTTTTCTTTCCTCTTTTAAATTTATTACCCAATGGGATGCTTTGGCTAATGCCCTTATTTAATATGCTCTTAAAGCAAACCCATCTCTCCTCCGTGTTCTTTGTTCCTAAGATTTTATCCCAATTTATGCCTTCTAGCAAGGCTCGTAGTTTAGGGAAGTTGGCTCTTTTGAAATTCAGTGTCTTTGTATTCCCCTTATGTTTCCTATTTGTGTGATTTATACTGAAGCCAATTGACCTGTGATCGCTGTTACCTAAATTGCACCGTATTTCCACATGCGTGATCAGGTCTGTATTGTTGGTAATCAGTAGGTCCGGTAATCCTTTATTTCTAGTTGGTGCGTCTACCATCTGACCCATAAAATTGTCCTGCAAGACATTTAGGAGCCTTAGATGAATGCGTGGTTCCCTCCGTCCAGTCTATGTCTGGATAGGTAAAATCCCCCGTTATGATAACACTTCCCATCCTTGCTGCTAATCCAGATTGTGATAGGAGATCTGTCTCCCCTTCCTCTCTCAGGTTAAGGGGCCTATAGCATACTCCCAGTATTATTTTTCCCTTAGCTTCATCCCTTTGGAGCTCTACCCATAAGGATTCCACCTCCTCCCTAGCTCCCTTTTTTACCCTCTCTATCCTTGCGATAAAGGGTATACCCTTGAATGTTTGCCAGCCAATCATGAGAGCTGTTGAACCAGGTCTCTGAAATTCCCACAAAATCCAAATCCTCCTCGTACAACAGTATCTCTAGTTTGCCCATCTTGTCTGCCAAGCTCCTGGCATTGGTGAACATGCCATGTAGTTTAGACCGGTCGCATATTATCCTCTTATTGGGTGTTCCGAGTTTGCAACTAGGACTTGCTACTATACTTATCTTGGGTTTATGTGCTTTGGTCAACCTACCACTAATGCCCCCAATACCCTCTGAAATATGTTGTGCGCTGACTATCTCTACCTCTGGACCCTTCCCCCATCGCCTAGTTTAAAAACCTCTCTAACTTTTTGGCCATCTTCATTCCCAGCAGATCCGCACCCTCCTCATTTAGGGGCAGTCCGCCCCTTCTATAGTACCGGTTATCGACTGAGAAGTTGGCCCAGTCCTCCAGGAACCCAAACCCCTCCTTACAACACCAGCTCTTCAGCCACTTGTTTACTTCCCTAATCTCCCTCTGCCTTTCTGGCGTGGCTCGATGTACCGGTAGTATTTCTGAGAATACTACCTTGGAGGTCCTTTTCCTCAATTTAGCTCCTAAGTTCCTAAAATCATTCTTTAGGACACTCCATCTGCCTCTGACTTTATCATGGGTGCCAACGTGCACCATGACGGCTGGGACTTCCGCAGCCCCTCCCAGTAATCTGTCCACCAGATCCGTGATGTGCCGAACCCGAGCGCCCGGTAGACAACCTACTGTTCGGTGCTTCAGGTCTTTGTTACCGACTGGCCTCTCTGTCCTTCTAAGAATTGAGTCCCCTACCACCAGAATCTGTCTTTTCTTCCCCTTAACTTCCCCCCCACTCTCACTGGAGGAGTTCTTCCCCCGGCAGCTAGGAGAGTCCCTCAGCTCCAGCAGTGCTGGTCCCTTAGGGTCCTTTCACACTGGGGCGGTTTGCAGGCGCTATTGCGCTAATAATAGCGCCTGCAAACCGTCCCGAAAGTACCGCTGCTTTGATTCCAGTGTGAAAGCCCCGAGGGCTTTCACACTGGAGCGGTGCGCTAGCAGGACAGTAAAAAGTCCTGCTAGCAGCATCTTCGGAGCGGTGAAGGAGCGGAGTGTATACCGCTCTTTTACCGCTCCTGCCCATTGAAATCAATGGGACGGCGCGGCTATACTCCGCTCTGCAGAGGCGCTTTACGTTCTTTATTTAACCCTTTCTCGGCCGCTAGCGGGGGGCAAAACCGCCCCGCTAGCGGCCGAATACCGACGGTAAAGCGCCGCTTACAATAGCGGCGCTTTACTGCTGATGCCGCCCCCGCCTCAGTGTGAAAGGGCCCTTACTGGTTACACCAATGTCACTTAATGGAGTGTACTCATTGGGATGCTCCAGCCCTGGATCGGCCTCCCTGGCATTTCCCCCTCTATCCTCCCTGACTGTCACCCATCTACTCGTTGCTAGTGCCTGCACCTCTTTGTCTCCACCTGCCTCTGTGCTGGCCCCAGCTGGCACCTGCCATGTACGTACCTGGCTCTCCTTTAGTATGGAGGGATTTCTCAGTGCTGACAGTTGCTTCCCAAGATTCAGAATCTGAGCTTCCAGGTAAACAATGCACTTAGATTTTTGCACAGCAGTATTCACCCTCAATCGGATGATCAAGGAACGCATACATGCCGCAAGATGTACAATGAGTTGCCTCTCCACACCCGCCGGGCATCGTACCTATTAAATTTAATGAGGATTGGGGATTATACCCTGTCCAAATTACCTAACAACTAGCTTCCTGACACTAATGCTCAACAAGACAATACACAGGTAATCAACAAGATAATACACAGTTACTCAACAAGAAAATACACAGGTACTCGCAGACCTATGTACACTCGCAGAAATTCATAATTCTGTGTCTTTTCAGACTTATAGCGTCATCTGTTTGCCAAGGTTGAAGGGGGCAGGCCTGATTCTGTGTGTAGTGAGGGGGGCCAGTGTGTCCAGTGAGGCTAGAAGTGATGTGTTGGTTGGTGCAGGACAGGGGTGCGATTTTGTCATAGAGGTGGTCAGTAACAGAGTAGAGAAGAGTTAAGATGGTGTAGGATTGTACGGGTAACCATTAGGTGGTTGGAGGGAGATGAGGTGGAGGAGAGGGAGAGACTGAAACTAATAAGGTAGTGATCAGAGAGAGGGTAAGGATAGTTGGAGAGGTTGCACGGAGTGCATAGGTGGGAGAAAACAAGGTCAAGGGTATTGCCTTCAGAGTGAGTAGAAGCATTGCTTCAGGTCAAAGGAGGAGGTTAGACTGAGAAGTTTAGAAGTAGCAGGAGTGTTTAGTAGTAGTAGGGATGTTGAAGTCCTTGAGAATGATAGTAGGGATTTCAGAAGAGAGAAAGTAGGGTAGCCAAGCAGAGAAGTCATCAATAAAGGTTGATACCGGTCCAGGGGGCTGGTGTATCACCGCTATGCTTAGAGAAACTGGGGAGAAGAGATGAATGCAGCGTGCCTCAAATGAGGTGAGTGACAGAGAGGGAGGTGGATGAAGTACCTGAAAGGTGCTATGTGGCGCTAAAAGGATTCCAACACCCCCTCTTTTGCGTTCGTTGGGTCTGGGGAAGTGAGTCCAAAGAAGACCACCATGGGATAGGGCAGCAGAAGACGCAGTGTCAGATTCATGAAGCCAGGTTTCGGTAATGGCGAGTAGATTAAATGGTCTTGGGAAGAAGAGAAATGGGAACTAGATTATGTGCATTGCGGCTTCAGCCAGAGGGTGTAGGGTAATGGGTGCGTTGAATACAGTTAAAGGAAGGAGGCCCAGGGTTTGGGGATACATCACTAGAGGTTAGGAGAAGCAGAAGGGTGAGGGAGGTAATGTGGGAATGCGATTTATATAAAGGGACATGCCCCAGTGTCCTAGAGATTTTTTGTGCATGTGGATTTAGAATTAGCAGGAGTTGGTGAGTGCAGTAATAGGGAGAAGACAGAAGTGAGGGTGATATATATAAGATGTGGGGTGGAGGAGAGGTGTGCAGGAGAGTTAGTTTAAGAATAGAGGACACAGCAGTCAGAAGGAGTGGTGAACAGTGCATTTTAAAAGGGGGAGGAAAGGCCAAGGGTGTAAACCAGGTCACCTGTAGTCTGTGTGGTATTTTTCAAGGGGTTTCCTTGTGTTCCTTTGCTTTGTGCATTTGAAGTACAAAGTCAGACATGCTCCCACTTTTAGAAATACCCCCACTTGTAGAATAACCCCCATGTGCAAACGTGCCTTTCCCAAGAGATGCTTAGTTATATACTGCTAGGGGGGGTGGGTGCTTCTAATTACTAATCAGGGAGTTAATAAAAGATGGCTGGCTATGCAAAGCAAAATTCTAACTTCAGAAACAGACAGCTAATAAAGATAAGAAAAGGCCATCATCCATGGCGAATCTCTACATGGGTTGGTGGGAGGAACAATTTTTGTTCTCTCCCAGCAACCTCTTTGCCAGGCAGATTTATGGTATGTTCGCTATATTGATGACCTCGTGATGGTGTGGGATGGTGACACTATAGGATTGCATACATTTTGGAAATGCCTTAATGACAATCAATCAGTTGTGCATATCCCAGATGGGTATATCCCTGTGGACAGCTGCCATCACCACCAATGGCTTAAGTCTGTCCCCAAAGGTCAGTTTCTTTGCCTGCGACGAAACTGTACGAAAAACGGGTGACGGGTGAATCCTAGACTCTCAAATTGAGATTCGTGGTGAAGGGGTATAAGCCTTTAGAGCTCGATGCTGATATCCAAGCGGTCAGTGGTATAGATAGGAACGCCTTACTGGCTGATTTTCCTAAGGTACAAAGGGAGAATCATTTTATTTATTTTTTTAATTGTTTATTTATCCAAAGAACACGGCCCGCATGGACCCACATATTACAGAGTTTCACATATATCGTGTAACATTACAAAGTAAAAAGGAAACATAGCATATGTTACAATCTCATAGCTCCATCAACAATACTGTTGAAAACAATGCATAACAAGGCAGTAACAGTTAATATGTTGAGTATGGACTATTTGTTGATCGAAAGGCGTTGTGGAGTGTTACAGTCCTATGGGTCAGACCTCTTTTTCTTATAAAATATTAGGGGGTAGAGTAAAGGTAAGAACTAGAAAGTAGCAGAAAGGATAGGGGGGGTACAGGAATGGGGGAGGGTGTGTCCCACGAACATGGAGTGTCGGGCGATCTGTAATTGTGAGGTTTTGTGCCGCTACCTGTAAGGCTACAATGGCATATTGCTGTTTTGTGTGTGATCATGTCACAACTTCAGCTCTTCTTAGAGCCTGGCCTTCAGCCGAGTATATAAACATAGTCCACATCTGCCAGGTTTTGGAAAATGTCTCTTCTCTATGTTGTGCCGTAAGGATGAGGTCCTCTATTTTTCTTATTTCCTCCACTTTCCCGAGCCACATGTCAATGGTCAGCGGGAGGGCAGATTTCCAACAAAGTGGTATGCATTAAGTAGGAGGCGTATCACTGATTTCCTATATATTCTGTCGGGAATGTCTGTAGCATGTAAAATAAAGAATGCTGGGTCGGCTGTAATTGTCTTGTCATTGAATTGTTGTACAGTCTCACGTACTACCGTCCAGAAGTGTGCTAGTTTGGGACATGACCAAAAGATGTGTAACATGGTCCCCTTGTCCGACTGACACCGCCAGCACAGATTTAAATTTATAAAAAAATGTATGTAGTAATGTTGGGGTTCTGTACCATCTGGAGAGTATTTTGTAATTTGTTTCTTGGATCTTGGCACAAATGGAAGATTTGTGCGTAAATCTAAGTATGTGTTGTCTCTTTGTGGTGTTGAAACGGCAATCTAATTCTGTTTCCCACTTGAGCAATCCCGGGGGCACGAAGTCCGCGGGGGGTGTATTTAAAAGATTGTAGGTCAGTGAGAGTGTGTGTGGTAAAACACCCGTGGCAGTACAAAGTTCTTCCAAAGTCGTGAGTATTTGGTTACTGTCTGTGGGGGGTGGGATGGAGCTAAGAAAATGACTTAGTTGAAGTGTTCTCAAGAAGTCTGGATGGAACGTGCCTGTGGGGTCAGAAAGTTCTGTGTTCGTTCTCCAGCGCCCCCCCAGAGCTAAAGTGGGAGGCCTGGTGTAGGCCAGCTTCCCCTAATCTCCGAAAGGTCCCATCATATAAACCTGGTGTAAACAGGGGGTTTCCGATTATGGGGTATAGGGGTGAATTCTGGGAGGAAAGGGATGTCATAGAAATGAGCCGTGCACAGATTCGTGTCGTGTTACCGATCAATGGGTAGCGTTTAAGCTCTGTTGGTAGGTCCTGGTAACAACATGGGGTGCCACCTAGTGAGATTATGCTTTGAGCTTGCTCCAATTGGGACCACAGCTTGGTCTCCTGGTGGCGACACCAGTCTATGAGCCTTCCCAGGTGCACAGCCTGGTAGTAAGCACGAATGTTTGGTAGTGCTAGACCACCAAATATTTTGTGAAGGACAAGTAGTTTGTTGGTAAGTCTGGGTCTTTTCTTGGCCCAGACAAATTCAGCAAATGCTGATTGTACGTGTTTAAAAAAGTGGATGGGATATGTATCGGTAAGGCCTGCATTAGGTATAAGAGTTTCGGGAGGATAGACATTTTCAAGATATTGCAACGGCCTAACCAAGAGTGTAGACCAGATTGCAATTGATTTAGTAGCGTTTTGATTTTTTTTATTAGTGGTGGGAAATAAATTTCGTACAATTTCGAAAATTTTTGGGGGATGTATGTGCCTAGGTATTTTAAAGCCTTATTTGTCCATTTCAGTTTAAAACTGGATTGGAGGTGTGTGAGTTGTATTAGTGGAATCCCCACGCCCATTGCCTCTGACTTGGAGAAATTAATTTTCAGGTAGGAGAGTGGACCATACGTTGTAACTCTTGCAGCAGGTTCGGGAGGGAGACTGTCGGGTTTGAGAGTGAAAACATCAAGTCGTCAGCGTAGGCTGACACCTTGTATTGAGTATGGTCGCTCGATACTCCCATTATATTCGGATTTAGTCGGATGTGGCATAGGAAAGGCTCTAATGAAAGCGCAAAGAGGAGTGGTGAGAGTGGGCAACCCTGTCGCGTTCCTTTCGTGATTTGAAAAGCATCTGATGTTACGCCATTGGCCCTGACCCTGGCTGTCGGCGTAGTGTATATTGCCGAAATCTATTTCAGCATATTACTTCCTAGGCCTATGTGTCTCAGTTTTACAAACATGAAGGACCAGTTGACCCGGTCAAAGGCCTTTTCAGCATCCGTGCTGAGAAAGACAGTTGGTGTGTTTGCTAAGTTGGCTTTATAGAGCAAGTTCAGGACTTTGGTAGTATTGTCCCTCGCTTCTCTAGTTGGGACGAAGCCTACTTGGTCCAGGTGGATCAAGCTGGTTATGTGTAGTTGCAATCTAGTGGCTAATATTTTAGTGAAAAATTTTAGGTCCATATTCAGTAAGGATATTGGGCGGTAACTCCCACATTGAGTCGGGTCTTTATCTTCCTTGGGGATCACCGCTATTTGGGCCTGTAGCGTGGTGAGGTGTAGCATGCTTCCCTTGCCCAGGTCATTGAGAATCATTTTAAATGGTCCTTTTTTACCTCTTACTCTATACAACACAGGGAAATCAAAAAGATATTAAACAAACACTGGAAAGTTTTATTGAATGACCGAGTGTTGGGGCCGGTCTTGCCGGATCGGGCAGGCATAATTTTTTGGGGTGCTCGCTCTATCCAGGGTGAGGTCGCCTCCAACACCTTGGATCCTCCCTGGGTTGTTTCCTTTTTCCAAGAATGCAAGGGGTATTTCCCTTGCAGTAAGTGTAATGTGTGCCTGCATAATGTTTGCGGCAGATGCAAATCTGACACCTTTTTTTCAACTGTAACACTGCAGAGCTATAGTATGAAACACTTCACCACGTGTGCCACCAAGTATATTGTTTATTTGATTACATGCCCCTGCAAGAAGCAATATGTTTGACGCACAATTAGGACCTTTTCAATTAGGGTGAACAAGCATATTGCTAAGATTAAAAAGGGCTGCATCAAGCACAGTGTCCCTCGCCACTACCTGCAATTTCATGATAAAGACCCTACGGGTACTTCTTTCCAGGTTATCAACAAGTTTGTTCCACATTGGAGGGGTGATTCCTGCCTTAGAGGTGTGTCGCGGCTTGAGACCTATTGGATCCATGAGCTAGTGTGCTACTCACCCTATGGTATAAACGTAGATTGGGATATCAATTGCTTCATTAACCGGGCGTGAGTGGCACCCTCTCTCCTGGTGTCCTGTCTGCGACACACCCTTATTTATATGTTCTGAGGGTCCCTTTTTGCGTTCACGCTGTGATCATTTTTTATACATATTGTTTCTTTTATTTATTTTTTTACTTTTATTATTTTTTATTTTTTCCATGGGTATGATCCTTGTTATCAAATATGTTTTTCATATTTGTTTGGGATGTCTATTTGACCTAAGGGCATTGCTCTTCTCACACTCTGATATTTTTGATGAGTGGCATCCCAGGCATTTCCGTAAGTGACATTACCTACGTGTCTGTGAGGAATTTATTGGCTCCCTCTGGTGGACACTGACGAGTTACCTCGCACCCGTTATGGGAGAGGAGGCATTCTTAATGTGTTCCCCCTGTTGGTCTATATTTTCTCCACATGATGGAGTTGTGGCTTGACCATGCACCCTTTAAGGGGTGTGTGCACGTATTACTCGCCCACCCATTCGGTCCTGCCTGAGGAGTATTGTCCCTTTTTAACTTTCTCCAATATCGTTCTTATTTGTAGATTGGCCTGTGTTTTTATTTTTTATTTTCCACTTTTCGTTTGCCCCGGCATTTGTGCGGTCACGTGCCCTTACCTGGCATGTCCACCTCCCGCCACGTTGCCATCGTGATACTAGATGGTGACGTGGGACGTTGTTTGTGGGTGGTTACTAGATCTGACGGCCCCGGAGTCGCATGCTGGGTTCAGGATGTGCGCCTGACGTGGTCTAGCGGAAGTGATGTTATGGCCGCTTCCCTTGTCCACTATGAGGCTTAAGACGCACCGTCTCCTATGTTCTGGCTGAAGTGACGTTATCGTCACTTCCTACATTCACTACGAGGCTTGGGATGCAAACAGTGGGAGATTCTTGTTTGCCTCCGGCGCTCCTGCTGGATTATAGAGGATACCAATATTTAGATCTAGCGGTAATGATTATTTACCAGGCAATGACCATTACAATGTCATTTTTAATTTATTTAGGTGAGGTTTGGGACGCATGTTGTCGAATCCACTTCCGGTTCTGCCATGATGGGGCGGACCCATACAATTTTGTAATTGATGTATAGCCTATATATTTGGTAGCAATGTGGGGAGGTAAGGATATGCCCCAGATGAAGACTAGTTAGTCGAAACACTTGGGGCCAGCACTTTCTGCTTCCCACATTGCTGTTTTTTACATTTATATTATTGTGATCACTTTTATCCATTACTGTTTGGTATTTTTATCTCCAATAAACCAACACTGGTTGACCTGCGCCTTCCTTTTTTCTTCTTCCCCCATGCTTGAACGCTGATGACCACCTTCTGATTATCACTATTTTGGACTGGTTCGGCTGCTGATCGTTTTGGAAACCTCGCTTTGGAACCATCACCCAACCTCGAGCATCAGAGTTCGTGGTCGTTACATTACAATCCAGCCTGGCATCATTTCACCACTGGGGATCCAGTACTATAATAGGGCGTACACACGGTCGGACTTTGTTCGGACATTCCGACAACAAAATCCTAGGATTTTTTCCGACGGATGTTGGCTCAAACTTTTTTTGTCTACACACAGTCGCACAAAGTTGTCGGAATTTCCGATCGCCAACCACGCGGTCACGTACACCACGTACGACGAGACTAGAAAAGGCCGGTTCAGAACCAAGCGCGGCACCCTTTGGGCTCCTTTTGCTAATCTTGTGTTAGTAAAAGTTTGGTGAGAGACGATTCGCGCTTTTTCAGACTCGTGGCTTTCAGATCGTTTTCTGCCGTTCAGTTTGTGCTTGTGGGTTTGTATCTGCTCTTCAGTGAGTGCAAGCAAGTTCCGCGTGACTTTAGGTAGTCATTGTATTCTTGCTCGTTCGTTACTGTTTTTCAGGTCGCTCTTCACAGGCCTTGCTGTTCTTTAGTGCTTTCTGTTACTTCGTTCTGAGCAGCCGACCATTTTCTAGCCATGTTTCGTATGTGTACTCCTCGTAGAGTTCGTGCTGTGCGGGGGCTTGGTGTTGGGGTCCTGACCTTGACACAAGTCCAGTCCATGAACAGGGTGGGGAGGAGTTCATGGACCAAGAATTGGTTGCTTCAGCATGACCAGTTCTCTCATATGCCTTTGCTCCGTGAGATCCGTGAGAATAATCCTGATGATTTCAGGAACTTTCTCAGGATGACGGACCCCGTGTTTCACCGTCTGTTGGCTTCGCTGACCCCCTATATCAGCAGGCAGGATACCTGCATGAGGCAAGCCATCACTCCGGAGCAGAGGTTGGTCGCTACCCTGTGGTATTTGGCCACAGGGAGAAGCCTGCAGGATCTCAAGTTCTCGACAGGCATCTCCCCCCAGGCTCTGGGGATCATTATCCCAGAGACCTGTTCTGCCATCATACAGGTCCTGCAGAAGGAGTATATGAAGGTAAGATTTTTATCCTTTTATATCACATTTTATTGTATTGAATGTTTGCTAATATCTTGTATTTCTTTCCTCATTCCCTAATTACCATGATTGTAGTATGCTGTGAATGTCCCCTTTGTCCTCATTCATGCTGGATTTGTATGTAATTATTATTTTATGTCCTTCATACATATTTGCCCTTCAATAACCTCCCCAGCATGGTGTCTCCTGCCCTATATTCACCTCATGTAGTCACTTAACAATGTATTTTATCAGCTCTATAGTAGTGCTTTACCCCAAACACCCCCTAAAATGTTTGGAAATGTTATTTTTGATTTAAATTCAGGCAGAGTGCCAGAGGCTTTTTTTTGTGGTGTCCCCAAATAATTTTTAGTAACCCTCACTCCCCCAACTGCTAAGTCAGCTGATCCCAATTCTTTATCTATCCTCAATCATCTATCTGCTGACTTTGCCAAACCCACACTATACCCATCTCTTTTGTGGTCAGATTTATGGAGGAATTCCCCAAAGCATGTAGTGCAAGGGCCTGCCTGTATACTTACCAATGGTACTGTTTAAAGTTTTTGTGTCCTGAATGTCCAAATGTCCTCAAATGTGTACAATGTGTATTTATATCTTTGTATTATGACACTTCTTACCTGTCCAGTGGGCTGCCAATAGTGTAACTAAGGAGGGGCTGTTCCAAGTAATACCCATTATTTAGGCATTCATCTCTCAATGAAGTGAAGAGGGTTACCTGTCCAAGATTTCCACACACCCCCTATAATGTTAGAAATGGCCCATGAGAGGGGGGGAGGGGGAATATGATAGGTGTACCTTATACTTTGGCCTTGTTAAATTCCCCTTACTAAATGCTATCTGGAGGTTGCCCCATAATGTTTGTGTCTAATCTGCTTGCCATGTTTCTGTGAAAAAATAGTAATGTTTATTGTTTTTTCCTCAACAGTTTCCTTCCACGCCACAGGAATGGCAGACTGTGGCCTCCCACTTTGCCCAGCGGTGGGACTTTCCTAACTGCGGAGGGGCAATTGATGGGAAACAGGTCCACATTGTCCCACCACCCAACTCGGGGTCGTACTATTATAATTACAAGGGGTTCAATAGTATAGTGATGTTGGCGGTGGTGTCGGCTAATTACGACTTCTTGTATGTGGACGTGGGGAACAATGGCCGGATGTCCGATGGTGGAGTCATCACCCAGATGGAGTTCTACAGGCGTCTCCAGAATGGCAGCTTGGACTTGCCAGCTCCAGAGGACAATGTTGAAGGACTCCCATCTGTGTTCGTTGCTGATGAAGCGTTTGCGCTGGGGGACCACCTGATGCGGCCATTCCCAACGAGGACCCTCACCCCAGAACAGAGGGTTTTTAATTACCGGCTGGCCAGAGCCCGAAGAGTGGTGGAGGACACATTTGGAATCCTGGCCAGCTGGTTCCGCCTATTTATGACACCCATCCATATGGCGGAGTATAAACTGAACCATATTATACTTGCGTGCTGTGTTCTCCATAACTTTTTAAGGAAACATTCGGCCAACTATTCTGGCTCAGTTGGGCCTGAGGCCGGAATCATACATCAAACCACACTGACGGCGCTTGAAAGTGGCCGTCCTGGCTTGCCCTCCCTGAGTGCCCGTGATGTACGGTTACGCTACCTGGAGTTATTTGCGGGTAAGGGGGGCTATCAATATGCCCGCAAATATGTGAAGCCTTTTTATAATAAAAAACAAAAAGAAAGTCTTTGTGGACATTTACTGCTTGTGTTTGTTTTAGCTGACCCTGACAGAAATGTTTTGAGTGCAGAAAATGGCGTGATTGTGTAACCTTATACAAAGCACTGTTGGCTGTTATTTACTAAATGCAAAAACACATTTCACTACAAGTGCACTTGCAACTGCACTGAAACTGCACTTGTAGTGCAAAGTGGATTTGCTCTTAGGAAATAACCCCCATTTTCTCAGAAAACAACAATTACATCACCCCAAAAGTGTTGTAGCGTTGAGACAATAATCCACACATTCTTGATTAACAATCTTTTTAATACCTGCACAATCACATGTGCATTTACCAAAGGTTTTTCAAACAAACCAACATGTTTGTTGTATAACAATTTTTGTGGTGGCATTATCCAAAATCAAAATGTCCATTTTATAGAAAACAGGCCTGTGTAAAACCAACAAGAAAGACACAAATCTTGAACTTACAAACGTCACATTTGGTCGAATTTGAAGGCAATATCAGACATGAGTATTTAGAACTGTGTTTGATATTGCATTCAGATGGGGGGAAATCACCCCAGGAAAAGCCAAATTTGGAAGATGCACTCAAATTTCCCAATGTCAACATGTGCGACCTGCCATCACGGGGGATCAAGGGAGGTGTTTTGGGGGAGAAACCCCTTCCTCACCGCTACTTTATTATTGAGGAAGGGGTTGCACCCCCAAAACGCCTCCATTGATCTCCCGTGATGGCAGATAGCACATGTTGCACACTGTGTGCATCCTCCAAATTTGGCTTTGGGAAAAATCACAAAAACATTTAGCACATTGTAGCACACAAAAGAAGAAAGTGATTTGGAGGGGTTTTAAACTCGCCCCAAAACATCAATGATGTTTTTATATTTTGGAATAACATCATTGATGTTTTTCTTGATGATTTCCAATTGTAAATTACACCCCATGATCTCCCCGATCGGGATCTGGGCACTTTCGGATGTGAAAGGATCTGGATCCACAACATCACGATCACCTAAAAAGAGAAGAACCCCAAAATAAATTTGGTTTCAAAAAAATGCCGCCATCCATCTCTTATCTGAGCCTGTGGTTGCAGACACTCACCTGTTTTGATGACTAGTTCCACCACGTCTTCCTCCTCCTGCTCAGCTTGTGTTGGGGGGATTTCCCCTTCTTCCAGAGGGGGGGGCTCTTGTCTCCTCGGATGAGGGGTGTCCTCCGAGTCTTTTCTCCCCTATGTAAAACAAAAAAGGTATACTTAGCACACAGATATTTAATGTCAGAACTATAAAGATGAAACATTGCTTGGAAGTGGGGTACAATTGTCAATTTTAGCAGAGTTCCAAGATGTCGCTTTTTTAGTGTCCTTTGTCAAGCTGCAATACTTTACCTGTTTAGTACAAGCTTCACAGATGGAGACCCCCCTATAGTATACACTGGAGCACCTGTGTGGCCCCCCTAATAAAAATGGTGTTCTTTTGTCCCACACTATAGTGCTCCAGTGTCCAGATGTGTAAACAGCTGCTCAGTGTCCTCTCCTTACACAGAATCTAGTTTGCATTTCATTCTAGTAACAAAGCCATCTACACAACCCAATTCTTTGAAGACAAGTATAGGGCGTCAAAATGGTGGCCAAATGCATATGGGCTAAACAATGGTATTTTATAGTTGGAACGAAAAATGTTTGATCCGAACGAATAATGTGCCCATGAACATGAAAGTTGTCATTTTAAACTGTACAACAGTTCCTAAAAGCACATGGAGCAGCACGTAATAAACATAAAGAATAGGAACACAGCACAACTACTTACTTTTCTGCAGCACTCTCCGGATCTTTCTGTACTGCTCATGTTCTCTTAATTTCAGGTCCGACCACCGGTTCCTGAGCTGATCTTTCGATCGTCCTTCCCCCGAAATTCCGGTGCAGACTCCTGACCACTTTCGCCATAATCTTGGCCTTTCGGATATTGGGGTTGGGGTAAGGCCCATACTTTCCATCATAGTCGGACTTCTTCAGGATGTCCACCATTTCCAACATCTCCCCAAAGGACATATTTGAGTCCTTAAATCTCCTTCTGGATCGGGACGTTTCAGGCTCCGGCCTTTCCTCCTCCTCCTCCTCCTAGTTGCTACAATTAGCACGCACCTGCTGTCTATCTGCCATGTGCTTATCCCCCACTGCGCCGAACGAAAAGGGGTGGGGAATAGACTAGAAAGAACGTCAGGGGCGGGCGGAGTTATACGCATGCGCAGTGTGTATAAAGCGTAACACACGTGCGTATTACGTACGATCTGTGAGCGGAGGAAGGAGCATCGGAGACGCCGATCGTGATAACGAAGGTAAGATCTAAACTTGCGCCTAGACTGCTTCGAAATGGAAACCTATATTGTAACAAGATTAGGGGAGTTTTGCCTGACATTAGGGTTTGTCTTGTGTTGTGTCTTGCAGAGAAAATGGATGGGTTCAACGACTACAATTTCCTGCCCCTGTTCATTGACAAATACAGGGAGCTGCCCTGTCTGTGGCAGGTCACACACCCCCACTATAATCACAAACAGAAGAGGCAGGCAGCGCTGGAGAAACTGCTGGAGTTGGTGAAGCCGGTGGTCCCCACAGCAACCATCCCTTTTATAAAAGCCAAAATTGGTGGCCTGAGGAGCACATATCTTAGGGAGCGCAAGAAGGTCACAGATTCCCAGAGATCCGAAACTGCAGCAGATGACGTTTATGTCCCCAGGCTGTGGTACTACGAGAGACTGCGATTTCTGTCAGACCACACTGAAGTCAGGGAATCCCTCTCCACTCTTCCTTCCACGCTTCCTTCCATCCCAGCTGAGGCTTCCGATGTCCAACCTGGGCCTTCCAGCCAGGAAGAAGTGGAGGAGCCCAGCTGGAGTCAGGTATAGCATTCTTCTACAGATTTCTGGGCAATAAATAAATTATGTTTACTAGATGTTATTATTGATCACTAATTGCTGATTGAAAAAAGTGTTTTACATATCAATAGACAGTAGTGGGCACCCAAAATTGGGACAAGAATGAAAAATGCTGGGCTCAGAAGGATAGTCTGTTATATTTGTTAACATTCAATTTGCAGCAGTCAGGAGGTGAAAATTGTGTGTGATTGATGAAGAAAAAACTAAAACTATGTCCCTTTTTCATACACAGGAAGACCTCAGCCAGGAGGAGGTTGTGGAACGTGGCAGTCAGGAGGAGGCGGGGATTAGTGGCAGCCAGGAGGAGGCGGGGATTAGTGGCAGCCAGGAGGAGTTGGGGCTAAGTGTCAGCCAAGAGAAGTCTGGGACCAGTCGCAGCCTGACATTCTCAGGTCCCTCCCCTCCGCCTGCCATATAAACGAGCCAGGAAGGCCACTCCGAGTCCCGTGCAGGATTCAGCGTTCAGGCTGATCCAGGAGGCTTCGACATCCCTCAGAGCCTTACCAACTCCTGAAGAGGCCTTTGCCTGCATGGCTGCCACCAAATTGCAGGGCATGCAGGAGGGTCAATGCAGGCTCTGTGAGGACCTGCTTTATAAAGTCCTACATAAGGGGGTGAGTGGGGAACTAACACCCAAGACCGACGTTGTTGAGTTGGACCATCCTCCTCCTCCTGCTGCCACAACTCCACCACCACAGCCACCGCGTGGAAGGAGGCGTGGAAAGAAGTGATGGCCCTGGGTTCAGTCTGGTCTGACAGAAGATGCAGTCTCTCGTATGACCACAGCCTTGGGACACAGATGTCATCTGCTGCTTTCCGGATCTCTGGCACTTCTGGACCAGACTGCCCTCCCTTAGATAAGGACTCCTCAGGCCACCAGTTTTGCTTAAAAATAGTTGATGTCTGCCCTGGGGGTACAAGGCTTCACCCACTTCTGCAGTTTCTCCAGCGTTGCCTCCCTCTTTGTTTAGTTGTGAGCCGTTAATAACATTTTTTAGGTAAATTATACTCTCCTGTGTGTGTTTTCATCCAAAAAGGACAGTTTGTTGGTGGGTGACGATTCAGGTACATTTCTGAAGTACAATGTGAAATTAACAAGAGACAACAACACCAAACAATCTCCTACAGATTAAATAGAACAACATATCAATGGTGTTGTGGGAACTTGTCACAAAAAACACACACAAACATTTTCGGGAGTACAAATCAAAATCGCAAACAAAATAAAAATAAAATACAAACACAAAAAAAGGACCTAACCTGGAGTAGGACCTTCCAGGAGCAGAGCGGCGTGGGAGAGAGACATGGGGGCAATGACTACGGAACAATGGGATAGAATCTTAGAACGAGGAAACTTAGTCTCGATTTCTCCCTCCCATTTGTTCCTAATTCATAGAGTCTACTATACTCCCAAAAAAATGTTTCAATTTGGAAGGAGACAAAATGATGAGTGCCCCAGATGTAAGGCATCAGGAGATCTGATCCATATGGTGTGGAAGTGTCCCAAGCTATTTATATACTGGATGGAGATAGTAGATAGGATAAATAAAATTTTTGGGATCACACTAGAACCGGAGGTTAAGACTTGCCTATTAGCAAGCTTGGAGGATGGTAGAGTCCCAACCGGCGCCATCGAAGTAGTGTTGAGATGCCTGTTTCAGGCGAGAAACTTAATAGCACAGAAATGGCAGGCACAGACTCCCCCGACAGTGGAGAACTGGGTTGAGACCATTAATTCAATGGTTTAGAGCGAGAGAGCGACATGTATTAGGCAGGGTAATCACAGCAAGTGTGAAAGAATGTGGAGGCCCCCCTATAAGGGGATGGTGAGGAGCGGATGAGAGTTTCTCTCTCGCTCCTTGCCACCCACTCGTTTTTGCTTTTCTTCCCTACGAGGCCCTGGATGCTTTTCTATTTTACAATTCTCCTACCCAGGGAGATGGCTCCCCCCTTCTCCTTTGGCTATACAACTGGCAGAAGTACATGCACAACTAGGAGCTATGCTATTCAACAACAGCTGGGAACTACAGGTGTACAATCTATTGGTCACATCCCATTTACCAGGAATCAAAGGAATACGGCTGGAGATCTACAGAGCACATACCCTGGTGGATGGGTGATTCAGAACGCAACAACGATACGCATTACCCCTGTAGGGGTGATGGGATGCGGTGAGTGGGGACTCTTGAGGGGGAGCACTTAGGTCACCTGGATACCTCTGCAAGCACTGAAGTCACTTATGAGGATCTCTGTCATCCCCACTACATTATTTGATCAATATATAAGTGGACTGTTTTTTAGTTTTTACCCATATACACAACCATATATACCTGGAGTCTGGACTTTATTCAATTATTATTATATTTTTTATTTTTGTTTTATCTTATTGAATGTAACACTTGTGGGCACTTATATTTATATGGGTTACAAGCACATCATATGCACCTGTATTAATATATACTTTCTAAAAGGTCATACCCATAGGTCTTATATATATTTATTTTTATCCTTTTGGTGATCTTTATGCAATTTATGCACATAGTATTATGTGTCCTTAAAGGTACTCCTGCTATACCACCAAAGGAATAATCATTTTTTATTTCACTTATCTGGATGCACCTAGCACATGTACTTTTTGAGTAGATTGTGTTTTTTTGCAAATATCAGGATTAACTTATATATACAACTCTATTTCATTATATATCCTTTATTTTTATCTATATGTTTTTTTAGGCTTGGTGTCTATCACTAATCATACTCACTTGTGTTCACTTGTTTTCTTGTTCACACCTGTCACTGGGTATATAATACCAGGCTGGTGGTTGCAGTACATGTAGGTCAGTTCCTAGTACACGTTCAACATAAGCTCTGTTTTTTATATAGGTAGTGCTTTAGCTTATAGGTAAGCGCCACAACCCCATGCTCTTTTAAAATTGGTTATGGTCTAGAGCTCTCCTTTTCGGTGGAGCCCTATGAGGGGAGGCAGCTATCCTTTATTATTATTTATCATATATTATTTTCCTAAGCGCGGCTGTCTCTTTAATATATTAACATGCACAACTAATGATTGGGTGGTGAGAGGGAGGGAGAGGGAAGGTAATGTAATAATAGTTTTATTTTTTTTGTACTATGAGATATTACATGATATTTTATGACGTTGTATGTTCTCTTTTTGATATTTGAAAAACAATAAAAATAACATTAAAAAAAAAAGGGCCACATTAAAATAAAAATAAAAAGCCTGACCTGTCCTGTGGACAATGCTCATGGGTTCAAGGATCCAACTGATAAGAAGCTGGAAACTTTATTTAAAGCCTCCTTTTCTGTGACTGGAGCTGTGGTCCAGCCCGCTGTGGCAGCAATCGGCATGTGCCAGTTCCTCAAGAAACAAATGAAGCAAGTACCTAACCTCCTCCCCACTGAGGAGGGTGAGGTTTATGCAGACCTTCTGTCAGTTATAGTACTCACTGAGGCCGAGATGCCGAGAGCGGTTCACCCTTGCGACTAAGCGCAGTCCGCCCCCTGGAGGTGATACAGGGAGTGAATGGCACAAAGAGGCACAGGCTACCCCGATGGACCGTAGGTATCTTGCGTGAAGGTCCTTGCAGAGAAGAGCCGCTATGCAGATACTGGTGGGCAGGAGTACAGGCTTGAACAAAAGGGAAGACAGTCCAGAACCAGGCTGGGGGTCAAACACAGGAACAATAACTTTATACTGCAGGTTTTGAAGAAGAGTGTCTAGGAGACACGGATAGTCCAGGTACAGGCAGGAGGTCAGGCAAGGAGACAGGAGACAGTCCAAGTAACAGGCCGAGGGTCAAACACAGGAGACTGGTGGAAATCCGTTTAAACAAGCCGAGGTCAGGTTCAGGAGAAGAGCAGAGGAATCCAATAACAATCCGGGTCACAACAGGTAATCAGGCAAAAATACAGGAAACAGGATCAGATCACACAGGAAGCTGAGACAAACCAGCAATTTGTTTGATCCTCTGAGCGCCTTTTTTAGGCCGCCCAAAGGATCTCGTTGGGTGTGCGCTAGTGCGCATGTGCGAGCGCCGGACCGTGAACGTGCATGCGCCGGAGCGCCGTTCCTCCGCACATGCGAGCAAGAATACGGCCAGAATGGCAGGAAGGAATATTCTTCTGACAGTGCCCCCCCCCCGAGGGGTGGCCTCTGGACACACAAGGTAGACATCAACTCCGGGTGTTCACCGTGAAATGCCTGAATCAAACGTGGGGCATGTAGATTTCCGGATGGTTCCCAAGAATTATCTTCAGGGGGATACCCCTTCCATTTGATTAGGTATTGGAGCTGCCTACCTTTCTTCCTGCAACTTAGAATTTTTTCCACCTCAAATTAATTTTCTCCGTCAATCATGCCTGGTGGAGGTGGTGGTTCCTCTCGGTCAGAAAAAGGGCTGGGAACAACAGGTTTTAAGAGAGATGCATGGAAGACTGGATGCACTTTGTAAGAGTCAGGTAGAGCTAATTCAAAGGCCACAGGATTGATTACCCTCTTGATCTTGAAGGGACCCATAAATTTTGGCCCTAATTTTCGTGAGGGGATTGGCAGTCTGAGGTTGATGGCTGATAGCCACACTTCTTCGCCTACTTTAAAGGCTGGATTCTCCTTCCTTCTTTTATTATAGTGTTTCTTATAATCTTCCTGGGCTTTTTGCATAGCCTCTTGGATCTTTTGAAAATTCAGCTGGATGGCAGCTACCCTATCCTGTACAGCAGGGACAGATAACTCCGGAATGGAAACTGGGAGGAAAGAGGGGTGAAATCCAAAATTCGACCAAAAGGGTGTTTGATTGGTGGCGGAATGGATGGAGTTATTATATGCGAATTCAGCATACGGCAGGAGAGTGGACCACTCGTCGAGTCAGAACAGAAAAATCGGAGGTATTGTTCCAGGGTTTGATTCGTTCTCTCCGTCTTGCAGTTGCTTTGAGGGTGATAAGCAGAAAAGGCAGATCTTTATTTCCAAGGATTTACGTAATTCTCTCCAAAACTTGGAAGTGAATTGGACACCCCTATCTGAGGTGATGCTCACAGGGGTACCATGAATCCTGATGATTTCCTTGAAAAATACACTAGCTGTAGCAGAGGCAGAGGGAGTACCCATCATGGGCAGGAAATGCGCCATTTTGGAAAGCCGGTCAATGATGGCAAGGATAGAAGTGAATCCCCCTGAAGGAGGCAAGTCCACAATAAAATCCATAGAGATTTCTGCCCATGGCCGTTCAGGAATGGATAAGGTTTAAGTAGGCCCCAAGATTTTGTATTTGGACCCTTACTGCGCTGGCATGGGATGCAGGAAGAAACGTAGTTCTTGCAGTCCTGTCTCCAGCCCGGCCACCAAAAAGAACGTGAGATAAGTTCCATGGTCTCTTGTGACCCAAAATGACCTGCCAGTTTGTGGTCATGGAAAGTCTGTAATGTTAGGAGCCTTGATTCTAGCGGGACAAAGATTTTTCCGTGGGACCAGAATAGGTCATTGTGTTTCTCCAATGAACATATGTCAGGTTCGGAGCATTGACTGGATGCTGATTTCCATTTTCTAGAACCAGGTCTATAAGAAATATGAAAATTGAATCTGGAAAAGAAGAGGGCCCATCGAGCTTGCCTGGGTTTTAGACGTTTTGCTGTTCTAAGATATTCCAGATTTTTGTGGTCAGTGAATATCATGAGAGGATGAGATGCCCCTTCAAGCAAATATCTCCACTCCTCCAAGGCAAACTTGATGGCCAGTAACTCCCTATCACCCACGTCGTAATTCTTTTCAGGTAAACTTAATTTCCAGGATGCGAAATCTACAGGGTGCAGGAGGGCTTTGGGACCCTGTCTTTGAGAGAGGATGGCCCCAGTAACAGCTTCCGAAGCATCAACCTCCAGTATGAAAGGTAGGGCTGGGTCCGGATGTCGTAAGACTGGTGCAGATGAAAATAGTGCCTTTAATTTTAAGAAAGCTTCCTGGGCTTCTGAGGACCATTGAAAATGATTATGCTGGCGTGTAAGTTGGGTGATGGGAGTTATGATAGCTGAAAACCCGTCAATGAACCTTCGGTAAAAATTTGAAAATCCTAAAAATCATTGTACCCCTTTTCTATCCACAGGAGCCGGCCACTCCTGAATTGCCTTGACCTTCTGTGGATCCATTGCAACACCGTTAGTGGAAATAATGAACCCCAAGAATTGTACAGTTGTTTTTTCGAATTCACACTTTTCAGCTTTAAGGTATAATTTGTGTCTCCTGAGAATTGACAGGACCAGTTTGACGTGTACCCGGTGAAGTTCCATGGTGGCTGAAAAAATGAGAATGTCATCTAGGTAAACAACTAGAAAGTTGTCGAGGTATTCACGAAAAATGTCGTTCACTAGATGTTGGAAAATGGCCGGGGCGTTACAGAGCCCGAACGGCATTACCAGGTACTCGTAATGCCCAAACCTGGATCTGAAAGCGGTCTTCCATTCATCGCCAGCTCGAATCCGGATAAGATTGTAGGCCCCGCGAAGGTCTAGCTTGGAAAAGATTCGGGCGGATCGGAAATGTTGGAACAGTTCCGGGATGAGAGTAAGTGGGTACCGGTTTTTAATGGTGATTTTGTTTTATTCCCTGTAATCAATGCAAGGTCTGAGGGATCCATCCTTTTTCTCTACAAAGAAAATACCGGCTGCAGCCGGTGACGAGGAGGAACAGATAAACCCTTTCTCAAGATTTTCGTCAATATATGACTTGAGGGCCTTCAATTCTGTTTCGGACAAGGGAAAGATGTGGCCAAAAGGGATTTCAGAGCCAGGCAAAAGGTCTATAGGTCAGTCATAAGACCGATGGGGTGGTAGACGGTCGGCCTGTTGTTTGTCAAAAACATCTTTAAACTCTAGGTAAACTGAGGGCACATGTTGAAGATTATCAGATATTGATGTATTGGTTGAGCAGGAGGCTGGAGCTGGAAGAAGGCAGTGTTGGGAACAGTATTGGGATGAAAAAAGGACTTCTTTCTTGTTCCAATCAATTTGAGGTTCATGAGCCTGCAGCTAAGGGAGCCCCAGGATGATGGGGAACATAGGAGAAGAGATTATGTCAAAACGTAGGTACTCCTGATGGCCAGAATCCGTGGTGGTAAAGGATAGGTCTGGTTTCCTGAGTAATCAGTCTAGAACGGGGAAGAGACCAAGGTGTACCTGAAGGCTTTGACTTTTAATTGTCAGAGGGATGTGTAAACTGGCAGCTAGTGAGGCATCCATGAAGCAGCTACATGCTCCGGAATCAACTATAGCGGGTAGGCGAGCTTCCTTTTCCGGTAGCTGTAAGGAGACAAAGAGAGTAACATAAGTCTGTGAAAAACTGAGACTTGGTAGTTAATGGCAGGTTGAGGGTAGGACTTACTAGGTCTCACAGGGCAGGAACGGAGGAAATGTCCTGAACCCCCACAGTAGAGGCACAGATGGCCCTGACGCCTACGTAGTCTTTCTTCCGGGGTGAGAGGAGCACGAACCAGCCCTAGTTGCATTGGTTCAACCTCAGGAGTGGTAGAGACTGGAGGAGCCGAGTAGGATGGATGGATGGGAGTCGGTTTTGGAAGCATCCAACTAGGACGAAGGGCCTGAAAGCGTTCTAAACGCGGCTCACGCATGCGACGGTCCAGTTTGGTTGTGACTTGGATTAGGTCTTCCAGAGTATCAGGGGTCTCAATCCAGGCCAGCTCATCCTTTAGAGCTTCAGACAGCCCCTGATGGAACTGGTACTTGAGGGCAGGTTCATTCCAGCCGGTATCAGCCGAGCACTTCCGGAACTTAACAATATAGTCCTCTACCGGCCTCCGCCCTTGGCACAAGTTATGCAATGTAGCCTCGGCTGTGGCTGTGCGCTGGGGGTCATCATATAACTGTCATACCCTCGAAAAAGGTATCTACTGCATTCAGCATGGGGTTCCTCTGTTCCATTAAACTATGAGCCCAAGCTTGGGGTTCATCGGCCAGGAGGGAGATGATGAAGCCGACCTTTACCACTTCGGTAGAAAAAGTCCTGCTTTGCAGAGCTAAATACAAGGAACAAGCATTTTTAAAAGCTGTGAACTTTTTACGGTTGCCGGAAAATCGCTCTGGTGTGGGAACCCTAGGCTCCGGGGAGGCCATAATCACTGTAGGGTTGGCTGATATCTGAGGAGAGGAGACCCCACTGGGAGGTGCAGAGACAGCAGCCGCTGAAGGAGATGGTCCGGAGAGTTGCTGAAGGTGACCATCAATTTGTGCATAGCCATCCTGCAACTTTTGGACTGCTTCGGTAAGTGCAGAGACTTGCTGACACAGAATTTCCAATTGGGAACGCGCTCTGTCGGCCTCTAACATGGCTGGTTTGTACTGTCAGTTATAGTACTCACCGAGGCCGAGATGCCGAGAGCGGTTCACCCTTGCGACTAAGCGCAGTCCGCCCCCTGGAGGTGATACAGGGAGTAAATGGCACAAAGAGGCACAGGCTACCCCGATGGACCGTAGGTATCTTGCGTGAAGGTCCTTGCAGAGAAGAGCCGCTGTGCAGATACTGGTGGGCAGGAGTACAGGCTGGAACAAAAGGGAAGACAGTCCAGAACCAGGCTGGGGGTCAAACACAGGAACAATAACTTTATACTGCAGGTTTTGAAGAAGAGTGTCTAGGTGACACGGATAGTCCATATACAGGCAGGAGGTCAGGCAAGGAGACAGGAGACAGTCCAAGTAACAGGCTGAGGGTCAAACACAGGAGACTGGTGGAAATCCGTTTAAAGAAGCCGAGGTCAGGTTCAGGAGAAGAGCAGAGGAATCCAATTGTCAGGGGAATGTCAGAATCAGAGCCTGTCAGTATAGGCGTTTCCCCATGCGCCTGCATGGTAGAATTGCACATCAGCGCGTACCATTACACAATCAGCGGGTACGAGCGCGTGTCCTGAACGGATCAGCTCACGTGGGTGCACGACGCAGCGCATCAGTACGAACGCGTGCGCGCACAATGGGACGTTCCCCTGGCGGCCTATATAAAGACAGCTATGTCCTGTGTTTGTTGCTGGTTTGTCTTTTCAGCTCCTGTTATCTGTTCCTGAACCTGTGTACCTGTGCCTGCCCGTTGTGACCCGGATCGACCTTGACCTTGCTTGAACCTCTCTTGTGCTTGACCCTCGGCTACCTTCTGGACTTCTCTACCTGCCTGATCTACCCGTGTTTGAACCTCGGCCTGCTCCTGGACTTGCCTCTGCCTCACCCTAATGTGGATCATCTGCCTGCTTGACTACCTGTGTTTGACCCCCGGCCTGCTCTTGGACTTTGTCTCTGCTTTACCCCAGTGTTGGATTATCTGCCTGCTTGACTACCCGTGTTTGACCCCTGGCCTGTTCCTGGACTTCTGCCTTGTGTTTGACCCTCTGCATCTGACTTCAGCCTTCATCTCCAGATTCCTGCTCAGTCGGCTCCGGTGAGGTGTCAGCCACCCTGCACGGATCTCTTCTCTACCTGAAGAACCTCCTAGCTACTCTACTACCTGCTGGCGACCCATGCTTCTTCGTGCCCAATACCCGCTGTGCCACTCTCAGAGGGTATCGTGCGCCCAGCTGCAAGGGGAGCCTCTCTCAGCAACTCGGCCTTGGTGAGTACCTGACAGTACAAACCAGCCATGAGTGAGGCCGACAGAGCTGGCTCTCCCCTTGAGGCACTCTGCCAGCAGGTTACAGCCCTCACTTCTTTTACTATTTTTATTTAATAAATGTTTTAAAAGTTAATGCACAAGGCTGGTGCGCCCTTGTCTTCTTTTTGTTTTGGTTTCTACTAGGATCCCCATCCTTGAGGGCAGCAAGGCCTGTGGTCATGTACTACATTTGGTGATCCACCTATGCGCAGGAGTTACTTTTTTCTCTTTTGCTATTGTATTACAGCCCTCACCCAGGCTGTCCAGAGACTCCAAGACGGCTATTTCCAGATTGAGGGTGGTCTCTAACATCTAACTACGTTTTCTAGCCCCTCGGACACCGTGTTAGCATCTGCCAGTGGGACATCTTCCTCTCGGGATCAAGCTAACCCAGCTCCTGCAGCAGTAATGGTCTTACCTGAACCCAGGGTTTCCATTCCGGAACGGTTCTCTGGGAACCGGAAGAAGTACAGGGCATTTATAAATGCTTGTTTACTACACTTTGCCCTTCAACCCAGGACTTTTTTATTCTGAAACTGTGAAAGTGGGGTTTATCATCTCTTTGCTTTCTGACGAACCGCAATCCTGGGCTCACAACCTTCTCGAGCAGAAGAGCCCCCTCCTTGACTCAGCAGATACATTTTTTGACTCCATGGCCCAGCTATATGACGATCCACAGCGCACCGCCATGGCCGAGTCCATCCTGCATACCCTGACCCAGGGAAAAAGACCGGTGGAAGATTACACTGTGGAATTTCGAAAATGGTCAGGGGACACCAAATGGAATGAGGCTGCCCTAAAATATCAGTATCGCCAAGGACTCTCAGAGTCTCTAAAGGATGAACTGGCTCGAGTAGATACCCCGGTCTCCCTGGAAGACCTGATCCAGCTCGCTATTAAACTGGACAGATGCTTACGGGAGCGTCACAACGAGCGTTTCCAGTCCCCAAGACCCACTTGGATGATGCCGCGGGTACCATCTGTTCCTGCACCTTATACAGCCTCTTCTTCATCCTCCCATGGTGAGCCCATGCAACTGGGTTTAGTTCGATCCCCACTCTCTCCTGACGAAAAAATTCCGCCGGCGCCAGGCTAACCTTTGTCTATATTGTGGAGGGTCCGTTTACTTCTTAAACAACTGTTCTGTTAGACCCAGTAAGTGCCACCCACGGTCTGCCACGAACTTTCAAGTTGCTAGTTCAAGCCAGTCTCACCTTGTCCTCGTGATCTCATTACAGGTGGCGAAAGAGAAGGTCCGGTTGCCAGCCATCGTTGACTCAGGAGCCTGCAGTTGCTTGCTGGATGCATCTTTAGCCCAAAGTCTGCACATTCCTCTACAAGTCAAGAAGCAACACCTACAAATCCATCTGGCAGATGGGTCCCTACCCTGCTCTGGGCCTGTCACGCAGGAAACTAAGCCTATCCTCACCTGCACGGATTTTGACCATTCAGAATTTCTTCGCTTTGACATTATAAGTTCACCTATGTTTCCCATCATTCTGGGGTTCGCGTGGTTGCAGGCCCATGATCCTCAGATAAGTTGGAGCAAGAAAGAAGTCCTTTTCTCTTCTACCTACTGCTCTCAGCATTGCCTTTCACCAAGATACGACAGAACGACTCCTTGTCTAACTTTACAACCAGCACCGGATAATCTTCAACATGTCCCCGCAGCATACCATGAATTCCTGGACATCTTTGACAAGAAGAAAGCTGACAGTCTACCACCTCATCGACCTTATGATTGTCCTATTGACATCCTACCCGGATCCGAGATCCCTTTCGGCCGCATTTTTCCTCTATCAGAGATCAAGCTAGAAGCCCTTCACTCCTACATCGACGAAAATCTTGAAAAGGGATTCATCCGTTCTTCTTCTTCCCCAGCTGGAGCAGGAATCTTTTTCATCGAGAAGGATGGATCCTTGAGGCCTTATGTGGACTATAGGGAGCTTAACCTCCCTGGCGGTATGATTATTTCGGAATTTAGGTGCTGAAAGCGGTACAATTATTTTGTATGGAAATTTGGCGTTTTATATTGTAGGTCTGTAATTCTTAACAATAACACACTTAAATCTGTCCAAACAAGAGTCTAGTAGATATCCCAGGTATGATAAAGTTTGACACAAAAACATAAATTATAATATAATAAATAAAAATAAATAATTAAAAAAAATAAAATAAATAATAATAAAATAAATTTCCCCATGATTCACTATCGTCCAATTCTGCAAGTGTTCTAATTTACTATCGCTGTTTTCTAGCTGGTCTAAAGCCACTTTTGACGTAAAGGGACACTTTTTGGTTGGTATGGACAATCTCCAGTTTCCAGGCAGAAAGAACAGTATATATAACATAAAACTGCATGCAGGGCATGGGCCAAAGCACTAGGGACAAATGGGATGTGAAATCACTTCATACAGTACTGTAATCTGTAAGATTACAGTACTGTATGTGTTATGATTTTTACAATTTTTTGAATTTGCCACCAGGCTCCGCCCCCGTGCATCGCGACGCTCGCAGGGAACGGAGCCTGGCAAGGAGAAGCTTCGGAGGAGGACGGAGCCCACGGACACAGCGGGGGACATCGCAGGATCCTGGGGACAAGGTAAGTAAAGCCACACCAGGATCCTGCAAAGTAATCCCGAGTGTGGCTCGGGGTTAGCGCTAATGGTCCTGAATTTTAACCCTGAGCCACACTCGGTAAAACCGCCAGGGAGGCTACCAAAATACCATCAAGAACAGGTATCCGCTTCCCCTTATTCCTGAACTTTTCCAGCGTCTCCGGGCCGCTCAAGTCTTCACCAAATTAGATCTCCGGGGAGCATACAATCTGGTTCGGATACGTGAAGGAGATGAATGGATGACAGCTTTCCGGTCCAGATTCGGGCACTTCGAATATTTGGTGATGCCCTTTGGCCTCTGCAATGCCCCGGCTACTTTTCAACATTTAGTCAACAACATCTTCCGTGAGTATCTTGATAACTTTGTAATTGTTTATCTCGATGACATCCTGATCTTTTCCACCACTTTAGAAATACATCGCACCCATGTGAAGAAAGTACTCTCGATCCTCAGAAAACATGGTCTATATTTAAAGGGGGAAAAATGTGACTTCGAGAAAGACACCATCCAGTTCCTTGGGTTCATTATCTCAGTAGGAGGGGTCGCAATAGATCCACAGAAAGTTAGGGCCATCCAGGAATGGCCAGCTCCCGTAAATAAGAAGGGAATTCAGCGATTCGTTGGCTTCGCCAATTTTTATCGCAGATTTATTAAAGGTTTCTCCTCTATCATCTCCCCTATTACTCAACTAACTCGCCAGCAGACTAGATTCCAATGATCCCCAGAAGCTCAGGAAGCCTTCGATGAACTAAAGAGACTTTTTATATCGGCTCCTATTCTCCAACATCCCAATCCAGTCTTACCCTATGTGCTTGAAGTGGATGCTTCCGAGTCAGCAATAGGGGCAATCCTGTCTCAGAAAAGTGGCCAAAAAGCCCTGCTCCATCCGGTGGCCTTTGCCTCTCGTAAACTCAACCCTCCGGAGAAGAATTATGATGTTGGGGACCGAGAGTTACTAGCTATAAAATTTGCCTTAGAAGAGTGGAGATATCTGCTGGAAGGGGCATCTCAACCCATCATGATCTTCACTGACCACCGTAACCTAGAGTATCTTCGAACAGCTAAACGCCTCAGACCTCGTCAGGCCCGTTGGGCCTTGTTCTTCTCCAGGTTCAACTTTCATATTACCTACCGACCTGGCTCTAAGAACGGGAAAGCGGACGCGCTTTCCCGTATGTTCCCAGAAACCAGTGAATCAGAAGAACCTGGAACCATTCTATCTCCTCACAACTTTCTTAGCCTCGTTCAGCCCAATCTTAGGTCAGTTATTATACAAGCCTCCAGTCAATGTACAGAACCTGAAGTATTCTCCCTAGAAAAGAAAGACGGTCTGTTGTGGGCCCAGGACAAGGTATTCGTTCCACCCCCGGTAAGACTTCAGATTCTACAAACTTTTCACGATCACAAGTTGGCAGGACACTTTGGTATACAGAAGACCTCCGAACTAATTAATCGCTCTTTCAGGTGGCCGGGTTGGAGACAAGACTGCAAAAGATATATACAATCTTGCATTACTTGCCAACGTAATAAGGAATCCAATGCCAAGTCGTGGAGACTTTTTAAAATCTTTATCTGTACCTGAACGTCCCTGGACGGAGGTCTCCATGGACTTTATTGTTGATCTGCCCCCTTCCGAGAAGTTTACTACTATCTTAGTGGTTGTCGACCGCCTTTCGAAGATGGCCCACTTCCTGCCCTTAGTAGGCACTCCTTCTGCTTCTACAACTGCAGAAGTCTTTATAAAAGAAGTAGTAAGACTCCATGGCGTTCAACACAACATTGTATCCGATAGAGGGATTCAGTTCACGTCAAGATTCTGGAAGGATATGTGTAAGTCCTTAGAAATCAAGACATCCCTCTCTTCCGCATATCATCCACAAAGCAATGGCCAGACAGAAAGAGCGAATCAATCTCTAGAGCAATACCTTTGGTGTTTCTGCTCCTGTTCCCAAAACAACTGGTCTTCTCTCTTATCGTGCGCAGAGTTCGCCTACAACAATTTAGTGCGAGAGTTTCACAGAAGATATCCTGAGATCCGGGCTAGGTTGGGCACCCGGAGGTTGCCCCTTGGGGGGGGGGCACTGTTAGGGGAATATCAGAATCAGAGCCTGCATGGTAGAATTGCACATCAGCGCGTACCGTTACACAATCAGCGGGTACGAGCACGTGTCCTGAACGGATCAGCTCACGTGGGTGCACGATGCAGCGCATCAGTACAAACACGTGCGCACACAATGGGACGTTCCCCTGGCGGGCCTATATAAAGACAGTTATGTCCTGTGTTTGTTGCTGGTTTGTCTTTTCAGCTCCTGTGATCTGTTCCTGAACCTGTGTACCTGTGCCTGCCCGTTGTGACCCGGATCGACCTTGACCTTGCTTGAACCTCTCTTGTGCTTGACCCTCAGCTACCTTCTGGACTTCTCTACCTGCCTGATCTACCTGTGTTTGACCTTCGGCCTGCTCCTGGACTTGCCTCTGCCTCGCCCTAGTGTGGATCATCTGCCTGCTTGACTACCTGTGTTTGACCCCCGGCCTCCTCTTGGACTTTGTCTCTGCTTTACCCCAGGGTTGGATTATCTGCCTGCTTAACTACCCGTGTTTGACCCCTGGCCTGTTCCTGGACTTCTGCCTTGTGTTTGACCCTCTACATCCGGCTTCAGCCTTCATCTCCAGATTCCTGCTCAGTCGGCTCCGGTGAGGTGTCAGCCACCCTGCATGGATCGCTTCTCTACCTGAAGAACCTCCCAGCTACTCTACTACCTGCTGGCGGCCCATGCTTCTTCGTGCTTAATACCCGCTGTGCCACTCCCAGAGGGTATCGTGTGCCCAACTGCAAGGGGAGCCTCTCTCAGCAACTCGGCCTTGGTGAGTACCTGACACCAATAACAATTCGGATCACAACAGGTAGTCAGGCAAAAGTACAGGAAACAGGATCAGATCACACAGGAAGCTGAGACAAACCAGCAATTTGTTTGATCCTCTGAGCACCTTTTATAGGCCGTCCAAAGGATCACGTTGGGTGTGCCCTAGTGCGCATGTGCAAGCGCCGGACCGCAAACGCGCATGCGCCGGAGCGCCGTTCCGCCGCACATGTGCGCAAGAATATGGCCAGAATGGCAGGAAGGAATATTCTTCTGACACCTTCCTAAGGCCTTATATTTTGCAGTTGATGCCATTATGGATTCTCTTCAGCAAGCATCCCGCCTTTCCCTTCTGCTCATACACATGCGCAGGGCCCTTTGGCTTAAGCATTGGGCAGCTGAAGCTTCGTGCAAAAGATATTTGACTGCATTCCCGTTTTTATGGGGAACGCCTGTTTGGGGATGACCTGGACAAATACATCCAGTAGATTACCGGGGGTAAAACCACGTTGTTACTGGTCAAAAGAAAGAGTTGATGTCCTACACTTAGATGTTCTCTGTCCCCAGCCCCTGGAGCCTCGTCCTCCAGGTAGTGGCGATGGCCTCCCCAATCCAATATTAGAGGAAAGGTCCAAGCCCAAGGGCAAAATAAGTCTTGGGGTTGAAGATCTGTTAAGCAGAACCCCAAAACCTCCCTATAAAGGATCCTCCCCCCTCGGCCGAGTGGGGGGAACACTGCTGCAGTTTGCAGGTGCCTGGCGGGAAGAGATTCTGGACAGATGGGTAACCTCCACGGTGTCTCTGGGCTTTAAGTTGGAGTTCCCGTCTTCTCGTTTCCTAAGGTCAAGAGTCTCCAAGGATCCATAAAAAAGAAGACCCTTGTTTCTGGCCTTAGAACGTCTGCTATCCCAAGGGGGGATTATAGAGGTGACCCTAGAGGGCTCGGTAGTTTCCACCCTTCAGGGGGGAGAATTCTTCGCATCAATAGACATCAAAGATGCATATTTACATGTGCCAATATTTCCCGCTCACTAAAGATTCCTGAGATTTGTGGTGGATCAGCGGCACTTCCAATTTGTGGCCCTACCTTTCGGTCTTGCTACAGCACCTCGAGTGTTCACAAAAATTCTAGCCCCACCCTTGGCAAAAATAAGGGCTCGGGGCATAACAGTGACAGCTTACCTGGACAATTTGCTTCTTGTAGAACAGTCCGTAGCACGCTTAGACCGCAGTGTGCTCAGCACAGTAGAATACTTACAGTACCTAGGCTGGATCCTCAATCTAGAAAAATCTTCCTTAAAGCCCCTAAAAAGGCTGGAGTATCTGGGTATGGTCATAGACACAGTCCAAAGCAGAATATTTTTACCCGGGTCAAAGGCCAAATCCATAAAACCTTTGGTCTGGGGAGTCATGGCAAGGAAGAATCCCTCCATTCGGCTATGTATGAGACTATTAGGCAAGATGGTGGCCTTTTTCGAGGCTGTCCCTTACGCTCAGTTTCACTCAAGGCCTTTGCAGAGCAGCATCCTCTCTGCCTGGAGCAAAAGGGTACAAGCCTTGGATCTCCCAATGTGCCTGTCTCCTTGGGTACGCCAGAGCCTCAATTGATGACTGCTGACCAAGAATCTGCTAAAAGGAAAATCTTTTGTTCCAGTTACTTGGAAAGTGGTAACCACAGATGCCAGCCTAATAGGTTGGGGAGCGGTTCTGGAAGAAGCTTCCACCTAAGAAAGATGGTCCAGAGCCGAAAGGCTCTTGCCCATCAACATTCTGGAGATTCGGGCAATTCAGCTAGCCCTCAAGGTCTGGACTTGCAGGTTACAGGGTTGTAGAAAAAAACACAGAGTAATAACCCACCGCCAGTGATGGACCACCCTGAGAGTTTAAAACAACACATGTGCTGTATAACACATATAATATGTATGTTCCACACAGCACATACACAATGTAGAAAGGGGAAACCATAAAAAATAACCCGTGCAGCCAGACAAACCGTAACTGGTAGAAACAGATCATAACAAGAACAACACATACAGTCCAGCGCTCAGGATATTTGTTTAGAAAACAAAATACAATATGCAACAGGCATAAAAATTGTATGTTTTAATAAACCAGTAATAACCCAGTCATAGATAATACTCTTAAGGTAACAGTAGTAACTACTAGTGAAACCAAGTTGAGAAGCACTGTATTGAAAAGACACATAATTGTAGAGGAAAACATACACACAATAACACAGTATTAAAATGTAAAACAAATTTTCACAATGATAAAATAAATGTCTATTGCACTGAACATCAGCATATGCTTGAATGGGGGGACAATCAGCCTGCCTGAGCCAGCGAGCCCCCCCACATGACACCAGCCTCCCCAAGGAATGAGGTAGTCTCGTGCACTTCTTTTTGGCTGTGAGTACTTTTGTTTACCCCCAATATCTCGCCCATTGTCATCTGCTTTGAGCCTGCTTTTGGCTCCCATCACTCTACCCAGAAGTTTCTGTGGGATGTATTTGGATGGATCTCCAGTGTTAGTCTCCTGCTGTTTAAGGCTGATTGTCCCCCCATTCAAGCATATGCTGATGATCAGTGCAATAGACATTAATTTTATCATTGTGAAAATTTGTTTTACATTTTAATACTGTGTTATTGTGTGTATGTTTTCCTCTACAATTATGTGTCTTTTTAATACAGTGCTTCTCAACTTGGTTTCACTAGTAGTTACTACTGTTACCTTAAGAGTATTATCTATGACTGGGTTATCACTGGGTTATTAAAACATACAATTTTTATGCCTGTTGCATATTGTATTTTGTTTTCTAAACAAATATCCTGAGCGCTGGACTGTATGTGTTGTTCAGGTTACAGGGTTGTCCTGTCCGGATACAGTCCAACAATGCTACGGCTGTGGCATATGTCAATGACCAAGGGGGCACCAAGAGTCTGGATGCAAAAAAAGAGGTGAATCACATTTTTTCATGGGCAGAGAGAACCTTGGGTTCTTCTGCTCCGCCCAGATCTACTCTCACAGCGTCCAATATTCCATCCTGCCTTACAAAGTCTAAATTTGACGGTTTGGTGGTTGAGACCCACATTTTAAAGGGTCGTGGCCAGTCCTGTCCACCCTGGTTAATGCTGGGAACCCGGCTCATCTACTACAGAATATGGAAGGCATATATTTCCTAGTGTGAATCCAGAGGGTGGCATCCCATAAAGTATGTCATTAGCAGAATTCTTGCCTTTCTCCAATTAGGCATAGAAATTAAGCTGGCCTTGAATACTATCAAGGGCCAGATCTCGGCCTTGTCAGTATTCTTTCAAAGACTGCTTGCTTCTCATTCTCTCGTACGGGCCTTTGGTCAGGGAGCACTACGCTTGAATCCGCAGGTTAAACCTCCTGTGTGCCCATGGGATCTGAATTTGGTTTTGTCTGTTTTACAGGAACAACCTTTTAAACCATTGCACCAAGCTTCTTTAAATCTTTTAACAAAGACGTTGGTGTTTCTGGTATCCTCGGCTAAAAGGGTATCGGAATTAGCAGCTCTTTCTTGTAAAGAGCCATATTTGATTATTCACAAAGACAGGGTGGTGTTGCGCCCTCACCCCAATTTTTCTGCCTAAAGTGGTTTCAGGATTCCATCTGAATCAAGAGGTGGTCCTACTGTCCTTTTTTCCAGATCCGCAGTCTGCGGAAGAAGAGTTGTTACACTCTTTAGATGTTGAGAGAGCAGTCAGTATCTATCTGCAGGCAACCGTTCAGATACGAAAGACTGATTGTCTCTTTATTCTGCCAGAGGGCCCCAGAAAGGACCAGGCAGCATCGAAATCCACTATCTCTAGTTGGATTCGACAGGTTATTATTCAGGCTTACGGTGTATAGAAGAAAGTTCCTCCTTTTCAGGTTAAAGCGCACTCTACTAGAGCAGTTAGTGCTTCATGGGCAGTGCATCACCAGGCCTCCACGGCTCAGATCTGCAAGGCTGCAACTTGGTCTTCAGTCCATACATTCACTAGATTCTATCAGGTGGATATAAGAGGGCATGAGGATGCCGCCTTCGGGCGCAGTGTGCTGTAGGCAACAGTATAGTTCCTCTAGTCCGTTGGCTCTCTGTTTTTTTCTGATCTGTGTCTCCCTCCCCTCAATTTGGGCATTGCTGTAAGACATCCCACTAAGTAATTATCAAGTCTCTATGTCCTGTGATGTATGAACAAGAAAATAGGATTTTTTAAATACAGCTTACATGTAAAATCTTTTTTTTTGGGAATACATCACAGGACACAGAGCTCCCGCCCCTCTTCGGGATTATACGTTGGGACACTTATTGCTTTGCTACAAAACTCAGGTACTCTTCATATGGGAGGGGTTATACAGGGGAGGAACTCGCCTTGTAATTAGGCTTGCCAGTGTCCAATCACTTGATGGTGACTATCTAACCCACTAAGTAATTATCAAGGTCTCTGTGTCCCGTGATGTATTCCCAAGTAAAGGATTTTACAAGTAAGCTGTATTTAACCACTTGCCGCCCGCCATATAGCAGAATGACGGCCGCAAAGTGGTTTCAATATCCTGACTGGGCATCATATGACGTCCTCAGGATATTGAGCCGCTGCACGCTCCCCGGGGGCGCGCATCATGGCGATCGTTGTTGCGGGGTGTCAGTCTGACACCCCGCAGCACCGATCCAAATAAAGAGTCTCTGACGGAGACTCTTTACCACGTGATCAGCCGTGTCCAATCCCGGCTGATCACGATGTAAATAGGAAGAGCCGGTGATCGGCTTTTCCTCACTCGCGTCTGATAGACGCGAGTAGAGGAGAGCCGATCGACTGCTCTCCTGACAGGAAGTCTGTGCTGATTGTTTATCAGCACAGCCTCCCCTCGGATCCTACCCAGGACCACCAGGGAAGCCGCCCAGGACCACCAGGGAAGCCGCCCAGGACAACCAGGGAAACCAGCCACACTGGACCACCAGGTATGCCCCCTAGACCCCCAGGGAAATACTAATCAGTGCAAAGGCAGCTGCTAATCAGTGCCCGCTCCAATGCCTACCACTGCCAGTGCCACCAGTGATGCCTATCAGTGCCGCGTATCAGTGCCGTGTATCAGTGCCCATCAGTGCCATGTATCAGTGCCCATCAGTGCCGCCTATCAGTGTCCATCAGTGCCCAGTAGTGCCGCCTATCAGTGCCACCCATAAGAACCCATCTTTGCAGCCTTTCAGTGCCCATCAGTGTCGCCTATCAGTGCCACCCAGTGCCACCCATGAGTGCCCATCAGTGCCGCCTATCAATGCCCATCAGTGCTGCATATCAGTGCCACCCATCAGTGCCGCCTACCAGTGCCCATCAGTGCCGCATATCAGTGCCCATCGTCAGTGCCCGTCAGTGCCCGCTCATTGGTGCCACCTCATCGCTGCCGCCTTATCAGTGCCTGTCAGTGCCGTCTTATCAGTGCCCATCAGTGAAAGAGAAATTTCGCTTATTTACAAAATTTTTAAACAGGAACAAAAGCAAAACTTTTATTTTTTTCAAAATTTTCGGTCTTTTTTTTAATTTGTTTTGCAAAAAATAAAAACCCCAGAGGTGATCAAATACCACCAAAAGAAAGCTCTATTTGTGGGAACAAAATGATAAAAATTTAGTTTGGGTACAGTGTAGCATGACCGCGCAATTGTCATTCAAACTGCGACAGCACTGAAAGCTAAAAATTGGTCTGGGCAGGAAGGTGTCTAATGCCTCTTTTCCACTGAGCGGATCGGTTCGGGTCGGTACAGTTTGAATGGCCTAGAATGGTCCGGTCTATTCTGGTGAGCGTTTCCACTGCAAGGGGCCATACAGGGTTTAGAAAAAATGCCTCAGCATAGCACAGCAGAGGGTTTTCTATCAGCCAATCAGTGGAATGTATCATAGCTCCGCCCTAACCAAACCGTTCCATTTTTTTTGGCCCCACATCTGAAGCAGGACCCTGAATGGAGCGGTACGGATCGGTTGTATGGGCCGCTTTCATAATGGAAACACCCAAAATAGCATACCGTACCGAATCAAACCGATCCGCTCAGTGGAAACGAGGCATAAGTGCCCTGTACTGAAGTGGTTAAAAAATCCTATTTTTAGACATCACCCTAATGGGCGATCCAACTACGGGTGATGTTTCAACATGCACCTATAGGAAACCATGCTCTGGTAACACTACACTTTTTACAGCCAGTTGTCACTCATCCCACACCATCAATGCCATCCCTTATGGGGAGTTTAATCAGGCCAAAACTAAACTGTTCAACAGACTCAGCCTTTGAGCTGGAATGCAAGGTCATTCATCAGCTCTTATTGGACCGAGGTTATAACAAATCTGTTATATACCAAGGACTGGAAAGGGTTTTGATAATGGACAGAATTACGGTCAGATAAGCCTAAAACCAAGAGAGAGTATAAAAATAAGAATAAATCTTGTAAACCTTACATCTCTAGAAATAGAAGAACGGGCAAACCTATTATGTTTGTAACTACATTTTCCCAAGAATATCACCAAATAGTCAGAATAATAAAAAAGAATCTACCAATACTGTATACAGATAAAGATTTAAATGGGACATTGCAAGCAGGTTGCCACTTTTCTAGCTGACGTGCGCCCGCATTAGGGACTGCACTATCACCTAGTCTTTTCTCATCTGAACAATGCCAACCCACCTGGCTTTCCTATCCTGGAAGTTATCCTTGTAATACAAAAACCTGTAGGTACTGTAATTTGTGTCTTTTGGGTAAAACGTTTGTTGCCACAGCCATAGATGAAGAGTTTATTATACAGCAATACATCAACTGTGGCACAAACTATATAATTTACCTGATCACAGGTATTTCATGCAGCCTCCAATATGTAGGCTGTACCACAGGTCCTTTGAGAGGCTGTATAGGGGAACATTACTGTGACACAAATAACCCAAATGCTAGAAATATTTTGAAGGCAACACGTCACTTTAGAGAATGTCATCTGGGCAATTTCTTCTCATTTCGCTTCAGAGGAATAGAACCGTTGTCTCACTCACCCAGAGGAGGTGACAGGGAGAGAAGGCAATATACTGCGGAGAGGAGCATGGTGGATTTTTAGATTAAAAACCAGATCGCCTCAGGGGTTAAACCTGAGGTGGGATCTGGACTTGCACTTACATTAAGAATGCCTCTCCCCAGAGCCTCCTTTCTCTTTTGCTTTTTCTCTTCTGTTTTTTTTACATACCTGGATTATTATTGTAATCTTTTTTTTTTTTAACCACTTGAGCCCCGGACCATTATGCTGCCTAAGGACCAGAGGTCTTTTTCCAATTTGGCACTGCGTCGCTTTAACTGCTAATTGCGCGGTCATGCAATGCTGTACCCAAACGAAATTTGCGTCCTTTTCTTCCCACAAATAGAGCTTTCTTTTGATGGTATTTGATCACCTCTGCGGTTTTTATTTTTTGCGCTATAAACGGAAAAAGACCAAAAATTTTGAAAAAAAATGATATTTTCTACTTTTTGTTATAAAAAAAATCCAATAAACTAAATTTTAGTCATACATTAAGGCCAAAATGTATTCGGCCACATGTCTTTGGTAAAAAAAATGTCAATAAGCGTATATTTATTGGTTTGCGCAAAAGTTATAGCGTCTACAAACTAGGGTACATTTTCTGGAATTTACACAGCTTTTAGTTTATGACTGCCTATGTCATTTCTTGAGGTGCTAAAATGGCAGGGCAGTACAAAACCCCCCCAAATGACCCCATTTTGGAAAGTAGACACCCCAAGGAAATTGCTGAGAGGCATGTTGAACCCATTGAATATTTATTTTTTTTGTCCCAAGTGATTGAAAAATGACAAAAAAAAAAAAAATATTTACAAAAAGTCGTCACTAAATGATATATTGCTCACACAGGCCATGGGCCTATGTGGAATTGCACCCCAAAATACATTTAGCTGCTTCTCCTGAGTATGGGGATACCACATGTGTGGGACTTTTTGGGAGCCTAGCCGCGTACGGGGCCCCGAAAACCAATCACCGCCTTCAGGATTTCTAAGGGTGTAAATTTTTGCTTTCACTCTTCACTGCCTATCACAGTTTCGGAGGCCATGGAATGCCCAGGTGGCACAAAACCCCCCAAAATGACCCCATTTTGGAAAGTAGACACCCCAAGCTATTTGCTGAGAGGCATATTGAGTCCATGGAATATTTTATATTTTGACACAAGTTGCGGGAAAGTGACACTTTTTTTTTTTTTCATAAAGTTGTCACTAAATGATATATTGCTCACACAGGCCATGGGCATATGTGGAATTGCACCCCAAAATACATTTAGCTGCTTCTCCTGAGTATGGGGATACCACATGTGTGGGACTTTTTGGGAGCCTAGCCGCGTACTGGACCCCGAAAACCAATCACTGCCTTCAGGATTTCTAAGGGTGAAAATTTTTGATTTCACTCTTTACTGCCTATCACAGTTTCGGAGGCCATGGAATGCCCAGGTGGCACAAAACCCCCCCAAATGACCCCATTTTGGAAAGTAGACACCCCAAGCTATTTGCTGAAAGGCATGGTGAGTATTTTGCAGCTCTCATTTGTTTTTGAAAATGAAGAAAGACAAGAAAAAACATTTTTTTTTTCTTTTTTCAATTTTCAAAACTTTGTGACAAAAAGTGAGGTCTGCAAAATACTCACTATACCTCTCAGCAAATAGCTTGGGGTGTCTACTTTCCAAAATGGGGTCATTTGGGGGGGTTTTGTGCCACCTGGGCATTCCATGGCCTCCGAAACTGTGATAGGCAGTGAAGAGTGAAATCAAAAATTCACGCCCTTAGAAAGCCTGAAGGCGGTGCTTGGTTTTCGGGGTCCCGTACGCGGCTAGGCTCCCAAAAAGTCTCACACATGTGGTATCCCCGTACTCAGGAGAAGCAGCAGAATGTATTTTGGGGTGTAATTTCACATATTTCCATGGCATGTTTGAGCAATATATCATTTAGTGACAACTTTGTGCAAAAAAAAAAAAAAAAAAAAAAATTTGTCTCTTTCCCGCAACTTGTGTCGCAATATAAAATATTCCATGGACTCGACATGCCTCTCAGCAAATAGCTTGGGGTGTCTACTTTCCAAAATGGGGTCATTTGGGGGGGTTTTGAACTGTCCTGGCATTTTATGCACAACATTTAGAAGCTTATGTCACACATCACCCACTCTTCTAACCACTTGAAGACAAAGCCCTTTCTGACACTTATTGTTTACATGAAAAAGTTTTTTTTTTTTGCAAAAAAATTACTTTGAACCCCCAAACATTATATATTTTTTTAAAGCAAATGCCCTACAGATTAAAATGGTGGGTGTTTCATTTTTTTTTTTCACACAGTAATTGCGCAGCGATTTTTCAAACGCATTTTTTGGGGAAAAACACACTTTTTTTAATTTTAATGCACTAAAACACGCTATATTGCCCAAATGTTTGATGAAATAAAAAAGATGATCTTAGGCCGAGTACATGGATACCAAACATGACATGCTTTAAAATTGCGCACAAACGTGCAGTGGCAACAAAATAAATACATGTTTAAAAGCCTTCAAAAGCCTTTACAGGTTACCACTTTAGATTTACAGAGGAGGTCTACTGGAAAAATTACTGCACTCGATCTGGCCTTCGCGGTGATACCTCACATGCATGGTGCAATTGCTGTTTACGTTTGACGACAGACCGCCGCTTGCATTCGCCTTAGCGCAAGAGCAGGGGGCGACAGGGGTGTTTTTTTTTTTTTTTTTTTTTTTTCTTTATTATTTTTTTGCTTTTTTAATCTTACTTTTAAACTGTTCCTTTCATATTTTTTTTTTTAATCATTTTTATTGTTATCTCGGGGAATGTAAATATCCCCTATGATAGCAATAGGTAGTGACAGGTACTCTTTTTTGAAAAAATTGGGGTCTATTAGACCCTAGATCTCTCCTCTGCCCTCAAAGCATCTGACCACACCAAGATCGGTGTGATAAAATGCTTCCCCAATTTCCCAATGGCGCTATTTACATCCGGCGAAATCTAAGTCATGAAATACTCGTAGCTTCCGGTTTCTTAGGCCATAGAGATGTTTGGAGCCACTCTGGTCTCTGATCAGCTCTATGGTCAGCTGGCTGAATCACCGGCTGCATTCTCAGGTTCCCTGTTGAGACAGGAGAGACAGAGAAAAACACGGAAAACGGTGGGGGGGGGGCATTCCCTCCCACGGCTTGTAAAAGCAGTCTAGAGGCTAATTAGCCGCTAGGATTGCTTTTACATGAAAGCCGACCGCTGGCTGAAAAGAATGATACCAAGATGATACCTAAACCTGCAGGCATCATTCTGGTATAACCACTCAAAGTCGTGAATGGCGTACCTGAAGACAAAAAAATGGTTAACAATGGTTAACAATAAAGCACAGTAAAGTGTAAATAATTACACACCTGAAAAACAAACATGATAAAACATAATAACAATAACAATAACAATAAAACATTGCAGAATAGAATACAGTAAAAAAGAGCAGAACAATAGAGAGAGAGAATAGAGAGAGAGAGAACAATAAAACAACAACTATTTTTTTTTATTTCATATTTTTTTTTTTTTTTACACTTTTTTTGTAACTAACTTTTATAACGGAAACCGGTTCGAGGTTCGGGTCTCTCAAAATGCGATGGCATCTTGGGAGACCCTGTGAAATGGCGCCTAGTCTGTGCAATGCTGTACCCTACGCTAATACTCAACTAGTGAATGGTAGCGTTCAAAACATTCACCAATGCAAAGACCAGGATTGTCAGGACAGGAGGGACAATAATAGCGGGTGTCACGCCTATATCCGCGCTTGCTGCAGACACGACATCTTTTTTGGGGGGTTCGTTGGGTAGGGGTACTCGGGAGGACATAAAAATGCCTCTCATGCAGCCGACTGCATTTGGTTGGGGATGTGAATGGGGGAAGTACGGGCGCTGCAGAAGCGGTGGGTTCCCAATTAGGATTGGCGAATGCAGCAGGAAGGGCACTATGGGCACGACAGGCCTGTGTATGTCTTTTTGGTGGCAGCGGGACACTACTTGTGCTTGCCACCTCACCAGCTTCAACTGCACTTATGGGACTCGCCACGTCACCACGTGTTACTGCAGTGCTGGTTTGACTACGACCGGGGTGTACTAGGCCGCTGGCGCTTGCCAGTTCACCAAAACGCTACCAAAAAACTGTTAGTGATCGCAGGGATCAGGCCTGACTCTGCGAACGCTGCAGTTATGCGTTTAGTGTTTTGTAAGTGACAGTGATCGATCGATACTGCACTTGGGTGGGCTGGGCCGGGCGGAGGGGCAAAACGCAGGTGCTAGCAGGTATCTGGGCTGATCCCGCTAACACTGCGTTTTTGGGAACCCTAAACTGCTGGTGACGCTAGTATAGATCTGATCGGATCAGATATTGATGCGATCAGATACTATACCACTAAGGGAGGTGTACGGTGCGTGCGTGGGTGTTAGCGGTACTGGCGCTAACCTGACGCTGCCTGGGGCTGGTGCTTGCCAGTTCACCAAAACGCTACAAAAAAAACTGTTAGCGATCGCAGGGATCAGGCCTGACTCTGCGAACGCTGCAGTTATGCATTTAGTGTTTTGTAAGTGTCAGTGATCAATCGATACTGCACTTGGGTGGGCTGGGCTGGGCCGGGCGGAGGGGCAAAACGCAGGTGCTAGCAGGTATCTGGGCTGATTCCGCTAACACTGCGTTTTTGGGAACCCTAAACTGCTGGGGACGCTAGTATAGATCTGATCGGATCAGATATTGATCCGTTCAGATACTATACCACTAAGGGAGGCGTATGCTGCGTGCGTGGGTGTTAGCGGTACTGGCGCTAACCTGACGCCTGGGGCTGGTGCTTGCCAGTTCACCAAAATGCTACCAAAAAAACTGTTAGCGATCGCAGGGATCAGGCCTGACTCTGCGAACGCTGCAGCTATGCGTTTAGTGTTTTGTAAGTGACAGTGATCGATCGATACTGCACTTGGGTGGGCTGGGCTGGGCCGGGCGGAGGCACAAAACGCAGGTGCTAGCGGGTATCTGGGCTGATCCCGCTAACACTGCGTTTTTGGGAACCCTAAACTGCTGGGGACGCTAGTATAGATCTGATCGGATCAGATATTGATCCGATCAGATACTATACCACTAAGGGAGGCGCATGCTGCGTGCGTGGGTGTTAGCGGTACTGGCGCTAATCTGACGCTGCCTGGGGCGACGCATATCACCGCCGGGCGATCGGGGGGCTAAACCTTTATTCGGTAATAAACGGCGGGTGCCCTGACACTATAAAAAATAAACGAACTAACCAGCGTCAACCGTAACGGTTATACGGTGATCAGTGGTGAAAGGGTTAACTAGGGGGCAATCAAGGGGTTAAAACATTTATTAGGTAGTATATGGGGGTCCCTGACGCTATAAAACTCTGACGGCGAACCTAAATATTTACCTCACTAACTAGCGTCACCAGCGACACTAATACAGCGATCAGAAAAATGATCGCTTAGTGACACTGGTGACAGGGGGTGATCAAGGGGTTAAAACTTTATTAGGGGGGGTTAGGGGGGTACCCTAGACCTAAAGGGGGGTAATACTCACTGCCCTAACACTGTAACTGTCACAAACTGACACTATGCAGTAATCAGAAAATAAAAAAAAAAACTGCTGGTGTCAGTTTGTGACAGGGGGGGGGGGGGGTGATTGGGGGGGGATCGGGGGGCGATCGGGGGGGGGGGGATCGGGGTGTTTTGTGTGCCTGGCATGTTTTACTGTGTGTGTGTAGTGTTGTGCACTCACATTGATGTCTTCTCTCCTCGGGCCGGAACGGAAATTACCGAGCCGAGGAGAGATGACATCATTTCCTTTGCTGCTGTTTAGCATACAGCAGCAAAGGAATGATTCGATTGGCCGGCGGCGATCGCGAGGGGGGGGCCACGAACGGATGATCTCCCCCTCACCACCGATCGCCGCTGGACAAAAGACGACCGCCTCGGGCACCGGGGGGGGGGTCCGATCGGACCCCCCACCCGCGGATGGCAAATCACGTACCCTGTACGTGATTTTGCCTGTCCGTGCCACTTTGCCGACGTACATCGGCGTGAGGCGGTCGTCAAGTGGTTAATGTTTTTTGAATTTTATGGTGTGCTTTCTTATGCATATGTCTATACATGTATGAGTGTATGCACGTGTGTGTGTACATGCGTATGTGTACATGGAGATTTTAGAAGATTTTAGTAAAGCACTGTCACTTTATTTTGGGGTATCATGCACTCCACTTGAGATGATACAGCTAATACACTGAAGTGGAGTCGCTCTAGTTTAGCCGCAGCAGACTATGCACCCCAGGATATACAATTTGCCACACATGAGGTGTGGGGCAGGGTGATCTCTGTGCATGTGTCTAGGCAGGAATGGACTGCTTTGGACACATGGATCAATTACCACTTTCATATGGAACTAATTATTATTATTCATTTTTAGTTGTTAGGATAATACATTCCAACCATTCATATAAGTTTTTTGGAGATAATTTTAAACTGATTTTAATATATTAAACATTGAAATATATGGTAATTTGTTATTATGTTTTATAATTTTTTATGATTATTATTAATTTTTTAATCATAGTGAAGAAACACTCCCAAAGTAAAAAGCAGTTTATAGGCTTCAGCATTCAGGGTCCAGAGAACATATGGAGAATGAAGAATAGAGGACGCTGTTATTAGCTGCTAGATAGCCGATGCATATAAATTGTATGAGGTTATATCTAGTCCGATAAGTAAAAGTCACCTAAATTGCACTTTACGTGTCTATTGAGCAACGAATCCTAGTAACAGGGGTGTATTGCGCTCACGGGGACATGAGTAATACGCAGGCGCGACGTACGTACATTGCGCATGCGCGGTGAGCGATCTACGTTCTTTAACTGAGAGGAGGGTATATAAGAGATGACTGACATCCCGGGCGGCCTATCCCATGAATAAGTCACAGGCGTGACGAAACATGTCGGGGCGTGGCCGAGTGATTGTGGACACCAGGAACGAGTGACGCGAAGTGAGACGAGCGTCGCGGTTGAGCCTATCAGGAGAGGGACCTGTCTAAGTGGTGGGGCGAACGGGGAGTGGGTGAGATAAGCGAGCAGACGCCTGCATACCTCGGGTCCGCCGTGACCGCAACCCCTAGAGAGTGTTATACAAGTTGCTGTCCTGTGCTGTGCAGTTGAATGCAGTGTGCTGTGGAAGTTTCACGTTGCTTTTTTTGAATTTTAAAAGTGTGAGTTTATACCATTGAAGATTTGGCTTGTGTGTTGTTCAATAAACTGGTTGTACAAATTACACTATTGGAGCTTTTCTTTTATTCACATGTGGAACGAATCGTACATATATATTTGGAATCCTTCCTGTTTGGAAACATTAAGCACTATAGCCTTACACGCAATTGGAGCTGGTGAGTGAGTTTTATCATTGGGAGTGGGTCCACTCAACACCTGGGTGTGGTGGAAGTTGGAAGGAAGACATCATCACTTTTTTGAAGGACTTTATCACCAATATTTAATGAACATTTTTGTGTTAAATGGTTTGTGCCTTGGATCAGATTCTTGCAAATGAATGATTCACATTGGTATAATAATTTTTTGTATGTGGAATTTTTTTAATTTAACTCGTTATATGATCTTCACTTATCACCTGGTGTTCACTTTATACATATATGAAGATATATGTGTATGCATATAGTTCACTTTATACTTTTATGAAGGTATATGTGTATTTATATAATTTGTGTTTAGATTTTATTTACACTTTATTTTGTGCTTAATTAGTCACGGTAAGAGTGTAGCACCTTGTTTGAATTGAGCACCACTGTTTTAGTCGACGTGTGGTTTAACACTGTTTTTACACGTTATAGAAGAAAACACTATACAGTAAATTTTCATATAAAGTGGCAGCTATAGTTAGGTATTTGTATCAACACATATCACATAATATTAATAACTATTGTGTGTATACTTCGAGGCGCAGTGGTGGTAAACAAGGTATAGGTGGGCAGTAATACTTTGCGGACCAATTGACGATGTGCATATTATCACTACAAGGTGTGTGAAAATTAGTGGCATACACATGGATATCACCCTATATGTGTTGTAGCTGATTCTCTTTTTTTGGATAATTGCCTTCAGTCAATTAAGACAATCAATGGTGGAGCCTGTGATCTTTAGAGCTACTATTTGTGTCAAAATTTTATGTCTGTAATGTGGTTATGACTAAGGTCTGAAAAGCGTCAACTGACTTAATCTGCGTTTGTTCACTGTGGCTATTCAATAAAATGAAGACATTTTAAGAGCAACAACCGGAGTGTGGATCATTTTTTCTACAGTTAATAAAAGATGGCTGGCTATGCAAAGCAAAATTCTCACTTCAGAAGCAGACAGCTAATAAAGATAAGAAAATGCCATAATTTAGGTAAGGCATATGGAGGAAACAAAAATAGTAAAGCAATGTGGACAGTCTAAAGGTGGTTAAGCAAAGGACCATACCAGAGTTAAAGAAACATAGGAAAACAGTTTTCAATGTTGTGATCATGGCTGGAGTTGCAGCATTGAGAGCATACCCGTGGGAGGGACAAAGAAGATATTTTCAGATGAGACATTCAGATGATGAGCGCAGAGTGAGAAGTGCTCCCACTTATAGAGATACCCCCACTTTGAGAAAGAACCCCATATGCAAATGTGCCACCCCTTGGCAAACATGGTCTGTTTATTCTGACAGCAGCAGAGTGTGCTTTCAGAATACATACGTCAGTGCTTGCAGGAGGAGATTTCTCATTTGCAGTTAAAAAAAGAACGTATATGCCCAAGCATTAGGGGCCTGGGGTGGTCAGTGGGTGGATCGCTCCTATGCTTCAGCATACAGTGAGTATAGAAAAGAAAACAATGGTTTATTGTAAATGCAGTGGATATAAAAAGTTTACACACCCCTGTTAACATGTCAGGTTTCTGTGATGTAAAAAAAATAGACAAAGATAAATCACTTCAGAACTTTTTCCACCTTTTTTAATGTGACCTATAAACCGTACAACTCAGTTGAACAATGAACTTAAATATTTTAGGGGGAGGGAAGTAAAAATAAAAAAATAAAATAATATGGTTGCATAAGTGTGCACACCCTTAAACTAATACTTAGTTGAAGCACCTTTTGATTTTATTACAGCACTCAGTCTTTTTGGGTAAGAGTCTATCAGCATGGCACATCTTGACTTGGCAATATTTGCCCACTCTTCTTTGCAAAAAACACTCCAAATCTGTCAGATTGCGAGGGCATCTGCTGTGCTCAACCCTCTTCAGATCACCCCACAGATTTTCAGATTCAGGTCTGGGCTCTGGCTGGGCCATTCCAAAACTTTAATCTTCTTCTGGTGAATCCATTCCTTTGTTGATTCGGATGTATGCTTTGGATCATGTTCATGCTGAAAGATGAACTTCCTCTTCATGTTCAGCTTTCTAGCAGAAGCCTGAAGGTTTTGTGCCAATATTGACTGGTATTTGGAGCTGTTCATAACTCCCTCTACCTTGACTAAGGCCCCTGTTCCAGCTGAAGAAAAACAGCCCAAAGCATGATGCTGACACCACAATGCTTCACTGTGGGTATGGTGTTCTTTTGATGATGCGCAGTGTTGTTTTTGCGCCAAACCGTTTTTTGGAATTATGGCCAAAAAGTTCAACCTTGGTTTCATCAGTCCAGAACACATTTTCCCACATGCTTTTGGGAGACTTCAGATGTGTTTTTGCAACATTTAGCCAGGCTTGGATGTTTTTCTTCGTAAGAAAAGGCTGCCGACTTGCCACCCTACCCCATAGCCCAGACATATGAAGAATACGGGAGATTGTGGTCACATTTACCACACAGCCAGTACTTACCAGATTATTCCTGCAGCTCCTTTTAATGTTGCTGTAGGCCTCTTGGCAGCCTCCCTGACTAGTTTTCTTCTCATCTTTTCATCAATTTTGGAGGAATGTCCAGTTCTTGTTAATGTCACTGTTGTGCAATATTTACTCCACTTGATGTCTGTCTTCACTGTGTTCCATGATATATCTAATGCCTTGGAAATTCTTTTGTACCCTTCTTCTGACTGATACCTTTTAACAATGAGATCACTCTGATGCGCTGGAAGCTCTCTGCGGATCATGGCTTTTGCTGTAGGATTTGACTAAGAAAATGTCAGGAAAGACCTACTAGAAAAGCTGAACTTTATTTGGGGTTAATCAAAGGCAATTTAAATGATGGCAGGGGTGTACTGACTCCTATTTAACGTGAGTTTAAATGTGATTGCCTGTTGTTGTCAGTTGTCAGTTTGTTGTTCAATTGAGTTGTACAGTTTATAGGTCACATTAATGCCCTGTACACACGGTCGGACATTGATCAGACATTCCGACAACAAAATCCATGGATTTTTTCCGACGGATGTTGGCTTAAACTTGTCTTGCATACACACGGTCACACAAAGTTGTCGGAAAATCCGATCGTTCTAAACACGGTGACGTAAAACACATACGTCGGGACTATAAACGGGGCAGTAGCCAATAGCTTTCGTCTCTTAATTTATTCTGAGCATGCGTGGCACTTTGTGCGTCGGATTTGTGTACACACGATCGGAATTTCCGACAATGGATTTTGTTGTCGGAAAATGTTATAGCAAGCTCTCAAACTTTGTGTGTCGGAAATTCCGATGGAAAATGTGTGATGGAGCCCACACACGGTCGGAATTTGCGACAACAAGATCCTATCACACATTTTCCATCGGAAAATCCGACCGTGTGTACAGGGCATAAAGGTGGAAAAAGTTCTGAAATTATTTATCTTTGTCTAATTTTTTTACATCACAGAAACCAGACATTTTAATAGGGGTGTGAAGACTTTTTATACCCACTTAATATACAGTGGGTATAGAAAAGAATCTGACCCCTTTTTTATAAAAACTAACATTTTGTTGATTTGCAGCCTAAAATGAAGATAGACACTGTTTATGTTTTATCCAGCTGTATTTACTCAGTGCAACTTATAACATCCATTTTTATGACCAACATGCCAGAAAAAAATAGTTCAAAAACAGAATCACAGAGTTGGAAAAAAGATCACTTCCCCTCCTAAAAATGAATTGTAAACTCAATCAGGTGTAGCTAATCGCCCTCTCAATGGCACACAAAGCCATTTGACTATAAACTGTGATCAGCTGTGGTCATTTCGATTAGCTCAGCATGAAAAGAGCTTTCAGTCCCTGATAGTGCAACTGAATCAAACAATCAACTATGGTTGACAAGGCACTGTCAAAAGATCTCCGGAATAAAGTCAGTATATGGATACAAAAACATGTCAAAGGCTTTATCAATGCTTAGAAGCACAGTGAAGTCTATTATAAAGAAGTGAAAGGTATTTGGTACAACACAAACCTTCTCTGGATCTGAATGAAGGAGCCAGAAGCAAACTGGTCAGAGAGGCTACCAAAAGGCCTACAGTAACTCTCAGCTGCAAGAATTTATGACAGAGTGGTCATATGTGTATGTGACAACAATATCACAAATTCTCCACAAATGTGGCTTGTATGGGAGGGTTGAAAGAAAAGCCACTCCTTTAACCACTTAAGGACCGCCTCACGCCGATGTACGTCGGCAAGGCGGCACGGGCAGGCAAACTCACGTACATATACGTGATTTGCCTCCCGCGGGTGGGGGGTCCGATCGGACCCCCCCGGTGCCCGAGGCGGTCCTATTTTGTCCCCCGGCAATCGGAGGTGAGGGGGAGGCCATCCGTTCGTGGCCCCCCCCCCCTCGCGATCGCCGCCGGCCAATGGGAACATTCCTTTGCTGCTGTGTGCTAAACAGCAGCAAAGGAAATGATGTCATCTCTCCTCGGCTCGGTATTTTCCGTTCCGGCGCCGAGGAGAGAAGACTGAAATGTGAGTGCACAAACACTACACACACAGTAGAACATGCCAGGCACACAAAACACTCCGATCCCCCCCCCGATCGCCCCCCGATCACCCCCCAATCACCCCCCCCCTGTCACAAACTGACACCAAGCAGTTTTTTTTTTTTTGATTACTGCATGGTGTCAGTTTGTGGCAGTAACAGTGTTAGGACAGTTAGGGTTAGCCCCCTTTAGGTCTAGGGTACCCCCCTAACCCCCCCTAATAAAGTTTTAACCCCTTGATCACCCCCTGTCACAAGTGTCGCTAAGCGATCATTTTTCTGATCGCTGTATTAGTGTCGCTGATGACGCTAGTTAGGGAGGTAAATATTTAGGTTCGCCGTCAGTGTTTTATAGCGTCAGGGACCCCCATATACTACCTAATAAATGTTTTAACCCCTTGATTGCCCCCTAGTTAACCCTTTCACCACTGATAACCGTATAAGTGTTACGGGTGACGCTGGTTAGTTTGTTTATTTTTTATAGTGTCAGGGCACCCGCCGTTTATTACCGAATAAAGGTTTAGCCCCCTGATCGCCCGGCGGTGATATGCGTCGCCCCAGGCAGCGTCAGATTAGCGCCAGTACCGCCAACACCCACGCACGCAGCATACGCCTCCCTTAGTGGTATAGTATCTGAACGGATCAATATCTGATCCGATCAGATCTATACTAGCGTCCCCAGCAGTTTAAGGTTCCCAAAAATGCAGTGTTAGCGGGATCAGCCCAGATACCTGCTAGCACCTGCGTTTTGCCCCTCCGCCCGACCCGGCCCAGCCCACCCAAGTGCAGTATCGATCGATCACTGTCACTTGCAAAACAGTAAACGCATAACTGCAGCGTTCGCAGAGTCAGGCCTGATCCCTGCGATCGCTAACAGTTTTTTTGGTAGCATTTTGGTGAACTGGCAAGCACCAGCCCCAGGCAGCGTTAGGTTAGCGCCAGTACCGCTAACACCCACGCACGCACCGTACACCTCCCTTAGTGGTATAGTATCTGAACGGATCAAAATCTGATCCGATCAGATCTATACTAGCGTCCCCAGCAGTTTAGGGTTCCCAAAAACGCAGTGTTAGTGGGATCAGCCCAGATACCTGCTAGCACCTGCGTTTTGCCCCTCCGCCTAGCCCAGCCCAGCCCAGCCCAGCCCAGCCCACCCAAGTGCAGTATCAATCGATCACTGTCACTTACAAAACACTAAATGCATAACTGCAGCGTTCGTAGAGTCAGGCCTGATCCCTGCGATCGCTAACAGTTTTTTTGGTAGCATTTTGGTGAACTGGCAAGCACCAGGCCCAAGCAGCGTCAGGTTAGCGCCAGTACCACTAACACCCACGCACGCAGCATACACCTCCCTTAGTGGTATAGTATCTGAACGGATCAATATCTGATCCGATCAGATCTATACTAGCGTCCCCAGCAGTTTAGGGTTCCCAAAAACGCAGTGTTAGTGGGATCAGCCCAGATACCTGCTAGCACCTGCGTTTTGCCCCTCCGCCCGGCCCAGCCCAGCCCACCCAAGTGCATTATCGATCGATCACTGTCACTTACAAAAAACTAAACGCATAACTGCAGCGTTCGCAGAGTCAGGCCTGATCCCTGCGATCGCTAACAGTTTTTTTGGTAGCGTTTTGGTGAACTGGCAAGCACCAGTGGCCTAGTACACCCCGGTCATAGTCAAACCCGCACTGCAGTAACACTTGGTGACGTGGCGAGTCCCATAAGTGCAGTTCAAGCTGGTGAGGTGGCAAGCACAAGTAGTTTCCCCCTGCCACCAAAAAGACAAACACAGGCCCTTCGTGCCCATAATGCCCTTCCTGCTGCATTCGCCAATCCTAATTGGGAACCCACCACTTCTGCAGCGCCCGTACTTCCCCCATTCACATCCCCAAGCAAATGCGATCGGCTGCATGAAAGGCATTTTCTTTATGTCCTCCCGAGTACCCCTACCCAAGGAACCCCCCCAAAAAAGATGTTGTGTCTGCAGCAAGCGCGGATATAGACGTGACACCCGCTATTATTGTCCCTCCTGTCCTGACAATCCTGGTCTTTGCATTGGTGAATGTTTTGAACGCTACCATTCACTAGTTGAGTATTAAGGTAGGGTACAGCATTGCACAGACTAGGCACACTTTCACAGGGTCTCCCAAGATGCCATCGCATTTTGAGAGACCTGAACCTGGAACTGGTTACAGTTATAAAAGTTAGTTACAAAAAAAGTGTAAAAAAAAAAATATATAAAATAAAAAAAAATAGTTGACGTTTTATTGTTCTCTCTCTCTATTCTCTCTCTCTATTGTTCTGCTCTTTTTTACTGTATTCTATACTGCAATGTTTTATTGTTATTATGTTTTATCATGTTTGTTTTTCAGGTATGCAATTTTTTATACTTTACCGTTTACTGTGCTTTATTGTTAACCATTTTTTTGTCTTCAGGTACCCCATTCACGACTTTGAGTGGTTATACCAGAATGAAGCCTGCAGGTTTAGGTATCATCTTGATATCATTCTTTTCAGCCAGCGGTCGGCTTTCATGTAAAAGCAATCCTAGCGGCTAATTAGCCTCTAGACTCCTTTTACAAGCCGTGGGAGGGAATGCCCCCCCCACCGTCTTCCGTGTTTTTCTCTGGCTCTCCTGTCTCAACAGGGAACCTGAGAATGCAGCCAGTGATTCAGCCAGCTGACCATAGAACTGATCAAAGACCAGAGTGGCTCCAAACATCTCTATGGCCTAAGAAACCGGAAGCTACGAGCATTTTATGACTTAGATTTTGCCGGAAGTAAATAGCGCCATTGGGTAATTGGGGAAGCATTTTATCACACCGATCTTGGTGTGGTCAGATGCTTTGAGGGCAGAGGAGAGATCTAGGGTCTAATAGACCCCAATTTTTTCCAAAAAGAGTACCTGTCACTACCTATTGCTATCATAGGGGATATTTACATTCCCCAATAAAAATGATTAAAAAAAAAAAAATGAAAGGAACAGTTTAAAAAAAGGATAAAAAAGCAAAAAAATAATAAAGAAAAAAAAAAGCACCCCTGTCGCCCCCCTGCTCTCGCGCTAAGGCGAACGCAAGCAGTGGTCTGTCGTCAAATGTAAACAGCAATTGCACCATGCATGTGAGGTATCACCGCGAAGGTCAGATCGAGGGCAGTAATTTTAGCAGTAGACCTCCTCTGTAAATCTTAAGTGGTAACCTGTAAAGGCTTTTAAAGGCTTTTAAAAATGTATTTATTTTGTTGCCACTGCACGTTTGTGCACAATTGTAAAGAATGTCATGTTTGGTATCCATGTACTCGGCCTAAGATCATATTTTTTATTTCATCAAACATTTGGGCAATATAGTGTGTTTTAGTGCATTAAAATTTAAAAAAGTGTGTTTTTTCCCCAAAAAATGTGTTTGAAAAATCGCTGCGCAAATACTGTGTGAAAAAAAAAAATGAAACACCCACCATTTTATTCTGTAGGGCATTTGCTTTAAAAAAATATATAATGTTTGGGGGTTCAAAGTAATTTTCTTGCAAAAAAATAACTTTTTCATGTAAACAAAAAGTGTCAGAAAGGGCTTTGTCTTCAAGTGGTTAGAAGAGTGGGTGATGTGTGACATAAGCTTCTAAATGTTGTGCATAAAATGCCAGGACAGTTCAAAACCTCCCCAAATTACCCCATTTTGGAAAGTAGACACCCCAAGCTATTTGCTGAGATGCATGTCGAGTCCATGGAATATTTTATATTGCGACACATGTTGCGGGAAAGAGACAAATTTTTTTTTTTTTTGCACAAAGTTGTCACTAAATGATATATTGCTCAAACATGCCATGGGAATATGTGAAATTACACCCCAAAATACATTCTGCTGCTTCTCCTGAGTACGGGGATACCACATGTGTGAGACTTTTTGGGAGCCTAGCCGCGTACGGGACCCGGAAAACCAAGCACCGCCTTCAGGCTTTCTAAGGGCGTGAATTTTTGATTTCACTCTTTACTGCCTATCACAGTTTCGGAGGCCATGGAATGCCCAGGTGGCACAAAACCCCCCCAAATGACCCCATTTTGGAAAGTAGACACCCAAAGCTATTTGCTGAGAGGTATAGTGAGTATTTTGCAGACCTCACTTTTTGTCACAACGTTTTGAAAATTGAAAAAAGAAAAAAAAAAAAGTTTTTTCTTGTCTTTCTTCGTTTTCAAAAACAAATGAGAGCTGCAAAATACTCACCATGCCTCTCAGCAAATAGCTTGGGGTGTCTACTTTCCAAAATGGGGTCATTTGGGGGGGTTTTGTGCCACCTGGGCATTCCATGGCCTCCGAAACTGTGATAGGCAGTGAAGAGTGAAATCAAAAATTCACGCCCTTAGAAATCCTGAAGGCGGTGATTGGTTTTCGGGGGCCCCGTATGCGGCTAGGCTCCTAAAAAGTCCCACACATGTGGTATCCCCATACTCAGGAGAAGCAGCTAAATGTATTTTGGGGTGCAATTCCACATATGCCCATGGCCTGTGTGAGCAATTTATCATTTAGTGACAACTTTGTGCAAAAAAAAAAAAAAAAGTGTCACTTTCCCGCAACTTGTGTCAAAATATAAAATATTCCATGGACTCAATATGCCTCTCAGCAAATAGCTTGGGGTGTCTACTTTCCAAAATGGGGTCATTTGGAGGGGGGGGGGTTTGTGCCACCTGGGCATTCCATGGCCTCCGAAACTGTGATAGGCAGTGAAGAGTGAAATCAAAAATTTACACCCTTAGAAATCCTGAAGGCGGTGATTGGTTTTCGGGGCCCCGTAAGCGGCTAGGCTCCCAAAAAGTCCCACACATGTGGTATCCCCATACTCAGGAGAAGCAGCTGAATGTATTTTCGGGTGCAATTCCACATAGGCCCATGGCCTGTGTGAGCAATATATTATTTAGTGACAACTTTTTGTAATTTTTTTTTTTTGTCATTATTCAATCACTTGGGACAAAAAAAATAAATATTCAATGAGTTCAACATGCCTCTCAGCAATTTCCTTGGGGTGTCTACTTTCCAAAATGGGGGGGGGGGGTTTGTACTGCCCTGCCATTTTAGCACCTCAAGAAATGACATAGGCAGTCATAAACTAAAAGCTGTGTAAATTCCAGAAAATGTACCCTAGTTTGTAGACGCTATAACTTTTGCGCAAACCAATAAATATACGCTTATTGACATTTTTTTTACCAAAGACATGTGGCCGAATACATTTTGGCCTAAATGTATGACTAAAATTGAGTTTATTGGATTTTTTTAATAACAAAAAGTAGAAAATATCATTTTTTTTCAGAATTTTCGGTCTTTTTCCGTTTATAGCGCAAATAATAAAAACCGCAGAGGTGATCAAATACCATCAAAAGAAAGCTCTATTTGTGGGAAGAAAAGGACGCAAATTTCGTTTGGGTACAGCATTGCATGACTGCGCAATTAGTAGTTAAAGCGACGCAGTGCCAATTTGGAAAAAGACCTCTGGTCCTTAGGCAGCATAATGGTCCGGGGCTCAAGTGGTTAAGAAAGGCCACATGCAGTCACAGCTAGACATGTGCATTTTGTTTAGTTCCGAATCGAAATTCGGACGAAATTTTCATTATTCGGACATTCGGATGCATCCGAAATACCGAATTACAATACTAACGAATTTAAACGAATCCTAAATGTTTCGAGTCGAAAACCCACGGACGAAATTTGAATCGAATTCGAAAACAAATTCGAAATCTATTCTATTCGAAAACAAATTCGAAATCTATTCGATTCGAAAACAAATTCGAAATCTATTCGATTCGAAAACAAATTCGAAATCTATTCGACTCGAATTTGAAAACAAATTTGAATCGAATTAGAAAAAAATATAAATTGATTTCTAAAAAAGAATACAATAAAATAGAATATAAAATAATAAAACAATAGAATAAAAATAAAAGAATAGTAAAGAATAGAATAGAATTTAATAGAATGTAATAAAATACAACAGAATATGACCATCTTCTGAAATTCGAATTTCGAATAGTATAAATTCGAATTCAAAAATAGATTGGAAAATAACAAATATCAAAACAATGGAAACTAAAATAATATATATTATATATTATATTTTTTTTTTATTATTTTACATTCTATTCTAATATGAAATCATTCTATACTAAATTTCAATTTCGGAAGATGGTTATATATATATATATAATTCTATTCTTTTCTACTCTATTCTAATCTTATCTAATGGAATTTGAATTCATTCTATATGAATTTCGAATTTCAGAAGATGGTTATATATATAAATGTAAAACCATTTTCCGAAATTCAAATTTCATATAGAATGAAATAGAATTTGAATAGAAAAGATTAGAATAGAAATAGAAAATATACAAGAAAAACAATAGAACAGAATAGAATAAAATATAATATATATATTTTATTCTATTCTGTTCTATTTTTTTTCTATTCTATTCTATTCTATTCTATTCTAAACTTTTCTATTCTAATTTTAATTTATTCTATATGAATTTAAAATTTTGGAAGATGGCTATATATATAAACTATATATATATATATATATATATATACATATATATATATATGTATATTATATATATAATATCTATATATATATATATATATAGCCCTCTTCTGAAATTTGAAATTCATATAGAATTAATTCAAATTTTAATAGAAAAAAATAGAATAGAATAGAGTAACAATAGAACAGAATAGAATAAAATATAATATATTATTCTATTCTGTGCTATTGTTTTTCTAGTCTATATATATATATATATTTTTTTTTTCTGATCTGATCTATTGTTTTTCTAAGATATTATTTTCTATTCTATCCAAATTCAATTTCATTCTATAAGAAATTCGAATTTCAGAAAATGGTTATATATATATATATATATATATATATATATATATATATATATATATATATATATATATATATATATATATATCTCGTATTTATATATATAAAACCATATTTTGGAATTCAAATTTCATATAGAATGAATTCGAATAGAAAAGATTAGACTAGAAATAGAAAATAGACTAGAAAAACAATAGAACAGAATTGAGTAAAATATAATGTGTATATATATTATATTTTATTCTATTCTGTTCTATTTTTTTTCTATTCTAATCTTTTCTATTCGAATTTGAATTCATTCTATATGAATTTCGAATTTCAATAGATGGTTATATATGATTAATATCTAATATATATATATATATATATATATATATATATATATATATATATATATATATAAAACCATTTTCCGAAATTCGAATTTCATATAGAATGAATTCGAATTCGAATAGAAAAGAAAATAGACCATTTTCCGAAATTCGAATTTCATATAGAATGAATTTGAATTCGAATAGAAAAGAAAATAGACTAGAAAAACAATAGAACAGAATAGAATAAAATCTAATATATATATTAGATTCTTTTCTGTTCTATTGTTTTTCTATTCTAATCTTTTCTATTCGAATTTGAATTCATTCTATATGAATTTCGAATTTCAAAAGATGATTATATATATATATAAATATTATATATATATATATATATATATATATATATATATATATATATATAAAACCATTTTCCGAAATTTGAATTTCATATAGAATGAATTTGAATTCGAATAGAAAAGAAAATAGACTAGAAAAAACAATAGAACAGATTAGAATAAAATATAACATATATCCGTATATTCTTAAGTATAAGTCGTTCCGAGTATAAGTCGAGGCCCTAATTTACCACAAAAAAATGGGAAAAACGTATTGACCCGAGTATAAGACGAGGGTGAGAAATGCACAGCTACTGTAAGTGGAAAAGAGGGTCAACAATGCCCATTTGCAGCATCACTGTGCCCACTTGCATGCCTCACTGTGCCCATTTGAGGCCATAGGTCCCCTGAACTTCAAACTCGGTAGTTAAGGGTTCCTAGATGTCCCCTAGCTGCAGCCAAAATTTGGGGTCTCTGAACCCAAAGGTTCCCGAAATGACATTGCTGCAGATGGACACAGTTGACCGAATTTGGGGCCCCGTATCTCGGGGCCACTTAGTGCTAAGAACCCCAAATTTGGTGTGCAAACCCAGTGGAACTAGCACCATAAAATCTCCAAAGCTGGGGTTACTAGCACTAAGTGGCCCCGAGATACAGGGCCCCAAAAATCAGTTCAGAAAATGTCAAGCACTTTTCTGCAGCAGAGAATGACATTTTCTGAACCGGATTTGGGGCCCGGTATCTCAGGACCACTTAGTGCTAGGAACCCCAGCTTCGGATATGTCATAAAACCAGTTCCACTGGGTTTGCACACCAAATGTGGGGTTGCTAGCACAAAGTGGCCCTGAGATATGGAGCCCCAAATTCGGTTCAGAAAATGTCAAGCACTTTTCTGCAGCAGAGAATGACATTTTCTGAACCGAATTTGGGGCCCCGTATCTCGGGGCCACTTAGTGCTAGGAACTTTAGCTTTGGATATGTTATGTTACCAGTTCCACTGGGTTTGCACACCAAATTTGGGGTTCCTAGCACCAAGCGTCCCTGAGATATGGGGCCCCAAAGTGGGTTCGGAAAATGAATTTTTTTGCTGCAGAAAATTGCTTGACTCCAGTATAAGTCGAGGGGGGCACTTTCAGCACAAAAAAGTGCTGAAAAATTCGACTTATACTCGAGTATATACAGTATATTAGATTATTTTATGTTCTATTGTTTTTCTATTCCAATCTTTTCTATTCGAATTTGAATTAATTCTATATGAATTTCAAATTTCAAAAGATGGTTATTTATATAAATATTTTATATATATATATATATATATATATATATATATATATATATATATATATAATAACCATTTTCCGAAATTCGAATTTCATATAGAATGAATTCGAATAGAAAAGATTAGACTAGAAATAGAAAATAGACTAGAAAAACAATAGAACAGAATTGAGTAAAATATAATGTGTATATATATTATATTTTATATATATATATATATATATATATATATATATATATATATATATATATATATATATATATATATATATATATATATATAAAACCATTTTCTGAAATTCGAATTTCATATAGAATGAAATCGAATTTGAATATAAAAGATTAGAATAGATTAGAAAGTAATAGAAAAGAATATCATAGAAAAACAATAGAACAGATCAGGAAAAAAAAAGTATATACACACACACATATATATATATATAAAACCATGTCCCGACATTCGAATTTCATATAGAATGAATTTTTAAAAGAAAAGAAAATAGACTAGAAAAACAATAGAACAGAATAGAATAAAATATAATATTTATATTAGATTCTTTACTGTTCTATTGTTTTTCTATTCTAATCTTTTCTATTCGAATTTGAATTCATTCTATATGAATTTCGAATTTCAAAAGATGGTTATATATATAAATATTTTATATATATATATATATATATATATATATATATATATATATATATATATATATATACCGTATTTATCGGCGTATAACACGCACTTTTTTCCCCTTAAAATCAGGGGAAAGTCGCAGGTGCGTGTTATACGCCGATCCCCGCAGATGCCGAGCTGTCAAAATGTCAAAATCGCGGACCGCGATTTGAAAATGGCGCCGCCGGCGCCGAAGTACACAGAGCCGGTCCTCGGCTCTTTCCGGCGGCTCTCGTTTACTTTCGGCTCCACTCGTAGTCCCGAGCGGAGCTATCCGAACCTACTCGGATAGCTCCGCTCGGGACTACGAGTGGAGCCGAAATTAAACGAGAGCCGCCGGAAAGAGCCGAGGACTGGCTCTTTCCAGCGGCTCTCGTTTACTTTCGGCTCCACTCGTAGTCCCGAGCGGAGCTATCCGAACCTACTCGGATAGCTCCGCTCGGGACTACGAGTGGAGCTGAAAGTAAACGAGAGCCGCCGGAAAGAGCCGAGGACCGGCTCTGTGTACTTCGGCGCCGGCGGCGCCATTTTCAAATCGCGGACCGCGATTTTGACATTTGGACAGCTCGGGATCGGCCTTGAAGCCCTGGAAGCAGGGACAGGGGATCCCAGGCTGCACTGGGGCAAGGCTGCACTGGGGCAAGGCTGCACAGGGGAAGGCTGCACAGGGGAAGGCTGCACAGGGGAAGGCTGCACTGGGGCAAGGCTGCACAGGGGAAGGCTGCACAGGGGAAGGCTGCACTGGGGAAGGCTGCACTGGGGAAGGCTGCACAGGGGAAGGCTGCACTGGGGAAGGCTGCACTGACAAGGCTGCACTGACAAGGCTGCACTGGGGAAGGCTGCACTGACAAGGCTGCACTGACAAGGCTGCACTGGGGAAGGCTGCACTGACAAGGCTGCACTGACAAGGCTGCAATGAAGAGCATTTAAATGTAAGTTTTTTTCCCTTCAACTTCCCTCCTAAAAGTTTTTTTTCCTTAAAATTCCCTCCTAAATTGGGGTGCGTGTTATACGCCGGTGCGTGTTATACGCCGATAAATACGGTATATAAAACCATTTTCAGAAATTCGAATTTCATATAGAATGAATTCGAATTCGAATAGAAAAGAAAATAGACTAGAAAAACAATAGAACAGAATAGAATAAAATATAATATATATATTAGATTCTTTTCTGTTTTATTGTTTTTCTATTCTAATCTTTTCTATTCGAATTTGAATTCATTCTATATGAATTTCAAATTTCAAAAGATTGTTATATATATATATATTATATATATATATATATATATATATATATATATATATATATAACCATTTTCTGAAATTCGAATTTCATATAGAATGAATTTGAATTTGAATAGAAAAGATTAGACTAGAAATAAAAAATAGACTAGAAAAACAATAGAACAGAATTGAGTAAAATAGATATAGATAGATATAGATAGATAGATAGATAGATAGATAGATAGATAGATAGATAGATTTTCCAAAATTCAAATTTCATATAGAATGTATTGTAGAATTTGAATAGAAAAGATTAGAATAAAATAGAATATTATAAAAAAGAATTGCATAGAAAAACAGTAGAACAGAACAGAAAACATATTATATATAATAGAACCATTTTTCAAAATTCGAATTTCATATAGAATGAATTTGAATAGAAAAGAAAATAGACTAGAAAAACAATAGAACAGAATAGAATAAAATCTAATATATATATTAGATTCTTTTCTGTTCTATTGTTTTTCTATTCTAATCTTTTCTATTCGAATTTGAATTCATTCTATATGAATTTCGAATTTCAAAAGATGGTTATATATATATATAAATATTATATATATATATATATATATATATATATATATATATATATATATATATATATATAACCATTTTCCGAAATTTGAATTTCATATAGAATGAATTTGAATTCGAATAGAAAAGAAAATAGACTAGAAAAAACAATAGAACAGATTAGAATAAAATATAACATATATCCGTATATTCTTAAGTATAAGTCGTTCCGAGTATAAGTCGAGGCCCTAATTTACCACAAAAAAATGGGAAAAACGTATTGACCCGAGTATAAGACGAGGGTGAGAAATGCACAGCTACTGTAAGTGGAAAAGAGGGTCAACAATGCCCATTTGCAGCATCACTGTGCCCACTTGCATGCCTCACTGTGCCCATTTGCAGCCATAGGTCCCCTGAACTTCAAAATCAGTAGTTAAGGGTTCCTAGATGTCCCCTAGCTGCAGCCAAAATTTGGGGTCTCTGAACCCAAAGGTTCCCGAAATGACATTGCTGCAGATGGACACAGTTGACCGAATTTGGGGCCCCGTATCTCGGGGCCACTTAGTGCTAAGAACCCCAAATTTGGTGTGCAAACCCAGTGGAACTAGCACCATAAAATCTCCAAAGCTGGGGTTACTAGCACTAAGTGGCCCTGAGATACAGGGCCCCAAACATCAGTTCAGAAAATGTCAAGCACTTTTCTGCAGCAGAGAATGACATTTTCTGAACCGGTTTTGGGGTTTTCCTAGCACCAAGCGTCCCTGAGATATGGGGCCCCAAAGTGGGTTCGGAAAATGAATTTTTTTGCTGCAGAAAATTGCTTGACTCCAGTATAAGTCGAGGGGGGCACTTTCAGCACAAAAAAGTGCTGAAAAATTCGACTTATACTCGAGTATATACAGTATATTAGATTATTTTATGTTCTATTGTTTTTCTATTCCAATCTTTTCTATTCGAATTTGAATTAATTCTATATGAATTTCAAATTTCAAAAGATGGTTATTTATATAAATATTTTATATATATATATATATATATATATATATATATATATATATATATATATATATATATATATATATAATAACCATTTTCCGAAATTCGAATTTCATATAGAATGAATTCGAATAGAAAAGATTAGACTAGAAATAGAAAATAGACTAGAAAAACAATAGAACAGAATTGAGTAAAATATAATGTGTATATATATTATATTTTATATATATATATATATATATATATATATATATATATATATATATATATATATATATATATATATAAAACCATTTTCTGAAATTCGAATTTCATATAGAATGAAATCGAATTTGAATATAAAAGATTAGAATAGATTAGAAAGTAATAGAAAAGAATATCATAGAAAAACAATAGAACAGATCAGGAAAAAAAAAGTATATACACACACACATATATATATATATAAAACCATGTCCCGACATTCGAATTTCATATAGAATGAATTTTTAAAAGAAAAGAAAATAGACTAGAAAAACAATAGAACAGAATAGAATAAAATATAATATTTATATTAGATTCTTTACTGTTCTATTGTTTTTCTATTCTAATCTTTTCTATTCGAATTTGAATTCATTCTATATGAATTTCGAATTTCAAAAGATGGTTATATATATAAATATTTTATATATATATATATATATATATATATATATATATATATATATATATATATATATATATATATATATATAAAAACCATTTTCAGAAATTCGAATTTCATATAGAATGAATTCGAATTCGAATAGAAAAGAAAATAGACTAGAAAAACAATAGAACAGAATAGAATAAAATATAATATATATATTAGATTCTTTCCTGTTTTATTGTTTTTCTATTCTAATCTTTTCTATTCGAATTTGAATTCATTCTATATGAATTTCAAATTTCAAAAGATGGTTATATATATATATATTATATATATATATATATATATATATATATATATATATATATATAACCATTTTCTGAAATTCGAATTTCATATAGAATGAATTTGAATTCGAATAGAAAAGATTAGACTAGAAATAAAAAATAGACTAGAAAAACAATAGAACAGAATTGAGTAAAATAGATATAGATAGATATAGATAGATAGATAGATAGATAGATAGATAGATAGATAGATAGATAGATAGATAGATAGATTTTCCAAAATTCGAATTTCATATAGAATGTATTGTAGAATTTGAATAGAAAAGATTAGAATAAAATAGAATATTATAAAAAAGAATTGCATAGAAAAACAGTAGAACAGAACAGAAAACATATTATATATAATAGAACCATTTTTCAAAATTCGAATTTCATATAGAATGAATTCGAATAGAAAAGAAAATAGACTAGAAAAACAATAGAACAGAATAGAATAAAATCTAATATATATATATTAGATTCTTTTCTGTTCTATTGTTTTTCTATTCTAATCTTTTCTATTCGAATTTGAATTCATTCTATATGAATTTCGAATTTCAAAAGATGGTTATATATATATATAAATATTATATATATATATATATATATATATATATATATATATATATAAAACCATTTTCCGAAATTTGAATTTCATATAGAATGAATTTGAATTCGAATAGAAAAGAAAATAGACTAGAAAAAACAATAGAACAGATTAGAATAAAATATAACATATATCTGTATATTCTTAAGTATAAGTCGTTCCGAGTATAAGTCGAGGCCCTAATTTACCACAAAAAAATGGGAAAAACGTATTGACCCGAGTATAAGACGAGGGTGAGAAATGCACAGCTACTGTAAGTGGAAAAGAGGGTCAACAATGCCCATTTGCAGCATCACTGTGCCCACTTGCATGCCTCACTGTTCCCATTTGCAGCCATAGGTCCCCTGAACTTCAAACTCGGTAGTTAAGGGTTCCTAGATGTCCCCTAGCTGCAGCCAAAATTTGGGGTCTTTGAACCCAAAGGTTCCCGAAATGACATTGCTGCAGATGGACACAGTTGACCGAATTTGGGGCCCCGTATCTCGGGGCCACTTAGTGCTAAGACCCCCAAATTTGGTGTGCAAACCCAGTGGAACTAGCACCATAAAATCTCCAAAGCTGGGGTTACTAGCTCTAAGTGGCCCCGAGATACAGGGCCCCAAACATCAGTTCAGAAAATGTCAAGCACTTTTCTGCAGCAGAGAATGACATTTTCTGAACCGGTTTTGGGGCCCAGTATCTCAGGACCACTTAGTGCTAGGAACCCCAGCTTCGGATATGTCATAAAACCAGTTCCACTGGGTTTGCACACCAAATTTGGGGTTGCTAGCACAAAGTGGCCCTGAGATATGGAGCCCCAAATTCGGTTCAGAAAATGTCAAGCACTTTTCTGCAGCAGAGAATGACATTTTCTGAACCGAATTTGGGGCCCCGTATCTCGGGGCCACTTAGTGCTAGGAACTTTAGCTTTGGATATGTTGTGTTACCAGTTCCACTGGGTTTGCACACCAAATTTGGGGTTCCTAGCACCAAGCGTCCCTGAGATATGGGGCCCCAAATTGGGTTCGGAAAATGAATTTTTTTGCTGCAGAAAATTGCTTGACTCCAGTATAAGTCGAGGGGGGCACTTTCAGCACAAAAAAGTGCTGAAAAATTCGACTTATACTCGAGTATATACAGTATATTAGATTATTTTATGTTCTATTGTTTTTCTATTCCAATCTTTTCTATTCGAATTTGAATTAATTCTATATGAATTTCAAATTTCAAAAGATGGTTATTTATATAAATATTTTATATATATATATATATATATATATATATATATATATATATATATATATATATATATATATATATATATATATATATAATAACCATTTTCCGAAATTCGAATTTCATATAGAATGAATTCGAATAGAAAAGATTAGACTAGAAATAGAAAATAGACTAGAAAAACAATAGAACAGAATTGAGTAAAATATAATGTGTATATATATTATATTTTATATATATATATATATATATATATATATATATAATTATATAAAACCATTTTCTGAAATTCGAATTTCATATAGAATGAAATCGAATTTGAATATAAAAGATTAGAATAGATTAGAAAGTAATAGAAAAGAATATCATAGAAAAACAATAGAACAGATCAGGAAAAAAAAATTATATACACACACACACATATATATATATATATATATATAAAACCATGTCCCGACATTCGAATTTCATATAGAATGAATTTTTAAAAGAAAAGAAAATAGACTAGAAAAACAATAGAACAGAATAGAATAAAATATAATATTTATATTAGATTCTCTACTGTTCTATTGTTTTTCTATTCTAATCTTTTCTATTCGAATTTGAATTCATTCTATATGAATTTCGAATTTCAAAAGATGGTTATATATATAAATATTTTATATATATATATATATATATATATATATATATATATATATATATATATATATATATATATATATAGATATATATATATATAGATATATATATATATATATATATAACCATTTTCAGAAATTCGAATTTCATATAGAATGAATTCGAATTCGAATAGAAAAGAAAATAGACTAGAAAAACAATAGAACAGAATAGAATAAAATCTAATATATATATTAGATTCTTTTCTGTTTTATTGTTTTTCTATTCTAATCTTTTCTATTCGAATTTGAATTCATTCTATATGAATTTCAAATTTCAAAAGATTGTTATATATATATATATTATGAATATATATATATATATATATATATATATATATATATATATATATATATATATATATATATATATATATATATATATATATATATATAACCATTTTCTGAAATTCGAATTTCATATAGAATGAATTTGAATTCGAATAGAAAAGATTAGACTAGAAATAAAAAATAGACTAGAAAAACAATAGAACAGAATTGAGTAAAATAGATATAGATAGATATAGATAGATAGATAGATAGATAGATAGATAGATAGATAGATAGATAGATAGATAGATAGATAGATAGATAGATAGATAGATAGATAGATAGATAGATAGATAGATAGATTTTCCAAAATTCGAATTTCATATAGAATGTATTGTAGAATTTGAATAGAAAAGATTAGAATAAAATAGAATATTATGAAAAAGAATTGCATAGAAAAACAGTAGAACAGAACAGAAAACATATTATATATAATAGAACCATTTTTCAAAATTCGAATTTCATATAGAATGAATTCGAATAGAAAAGAAAATAGACTAGAAAAACAATAGAACATAATAGAATAAAATATAATATATATTATATTTTATTCTATTCTTTTCTATTGTTTTTTTAGTCTATTCATTTCTATTATTTTCTATTCCAATCTTTCCTATTCAAATTAATTCCTTATGACATTCGAATTTCCGAATATTTTATATATAATAAATGTAAATTCGAATTTATTCTATTCAAAATTCGAATGTCAGAATATGGTTGTATATTCTTTCTATTTTATTCTATTAAATTCTATTGTTTTTCTATTATATTTTAATCTTTTCTATTCGAATTTGAATTTTTGGAAGATGGTTATATACATCTGTCTGTCACATCAACTTCTCAGACTTGCAGTGTACCAGTGCAAAAACCAGTGCAAAAACACACACATCTTATTTAATTTATAGTTATCGCAACAAGGAAGTTGTCAGCATGCCTGATTGAAGAATTCATAATTGTATAAATTGCTTAATTGCATGAACATTTCAGAAATTTGCTCCAAATTTGATTCGAATCGATTTCGAATCGTATTCGAATCGAATTCGAATCGAATTCGAAACTAATTCGAATCGAATTCGAAACGAAACATATTCGAAACAAAACGTCCAATCGGAATTGTCCAATCAGCTTTTTTCATTTCTCATTGGGGGTGGGGCTATGATCTATATAAAGCTAATCCTCCTGGCAGGGTTTACCACAGATAGAGAGAGTGTCTTGTGGTGTGGAGAGGTGCACCTTTCTATTTGCCTTGAATAGACTCTCTGTCTTAATCAAGTAGTCAATACTAGTTGTCAATTATTATTATTATTGATGTTTTGGAGGGAGATAGTGGGAGGATTGTTTTTTTTCCATTACATCTTTGTCTTGTATACACTTATTGCAGTCATAAAGGTAGTAGGGTGGGGCTAGGTAGTCAGTCAAGCACTTCACCTATCATCAGACAGCTGTGTGTGAAGTGGAGTAACTGTTTCAGAGTGTCACAGTTGTTTGATTGAGGAGGACAGGCTCTGGCTGTGTTTTTATGATGGAGCCTTCTCAGAGTCAAACTGCTCACACATTGAGCAAAAGCGCTCTTGGTACCAGCACAAGCAGCAGCAGCACCACCACCAGTCCAGCAGTAGATATGACACGTATTGTTATTTCTTCTGACCATGGACAGATGTCCAGCAGAGCTGTTAACAGGAGGAGAGAAAGCAGTGCGAGTAGTCAGTTGAGCAGCCCACCTATTAAACTAAAAAGAACAAGCAGTGTAATTGGAGAAGCTGCTAATACTGCCAGTGTGCAGAATAAGAAGAGTAAGCCACCTACTAAGCGCCGGCTGTTTAGCAACCCCATATCCATAAACACAACCACCAGTGTTCCAACTACTTCCACCATAACTGTAACAACATCTAAGTTCTACAGCAAAGGCCGTGCAATGACTGCACAGGGTTTTTGTGGTTTTAATGCACACAAACAGCCAAAAATGGAGGTGTTAGATTTGGAGAATTATGCTGACATTGCCACAACAAGCAACACTAATACTTCCACTTCTATTGCCACCAACACGACATTTGCTATGAGCGCTGCTTTTTCTGAGGGTAGATTTCATAATGTGGGAACTCTGCATGTGCCCCCAACATCAGGGGAAGTAGACATTCAGCAGCCTGACTACGAACATGAGTGTAATAGACGTCCACTTGCAGATTTCACCAGTAAATCACCCCTGCGGTATTCATCACCGCCACCACAAATGTCACCTCTAATGGACTCTCCATCCTCTACGCTTTCAATATTGGAGTCTCCTGCCCTTGTAAGTAAAAGTTCTGCCACCAGTGCCACCATTCTGGGTAGGCCTCCAAAGCCTGACATTGCCACCATTCCCTCTATCTTTAGGCCCCCTCCTGTCAAGACCACAGCAGGGAACATAGGGGTGGATATTATGAAGCAACCAGTTGTCCCAGCACAGCAGGCTGCTGAAACCTCAGCAGAGAAATCTTCAGCACCTGCGTCCAGTGGCTCTTCTAGTCGCCGTTCTAAGATATGGAACTACTTTCTAGCAATTGGTGATGGTCGCATAGCCAAATGTAAACTATGCTGTCGGGAGGTGAGCCGCGGGCAAGTGATAGGACATCTTACAAATGCAGGCATGAACCAGCATATGCGCACTCACCACAAACCTGTGCTACTAAGGGAGGAACATGGTGTGGCTTCTCCTCCATGCACCACTAGGGGAAGTTCAGCTTTGACTATTGCTATTAGTAATACCCAGGCAAAGGCACAGATTTATCATACCACTTCTGTCACAGCATCATCAAGTCAAATGTCACATACCCGCCATTCTACATACACACAGGCGACCCTTGAACAAGTTGGTGCCTTTCATGCAAAAGTCATGTCCCGCCAGCAGTCCCGTAAAGTAACACGGTTAATAGCGCAGCTCATAGCAGTTGGAGGGGCTCCTTTTAATTTAGTTGAAGGGGAGCCCTTTAAACAACTCATGGAAGCTCTGGCCCCTGGGTACAAAGTACCTTCTCGTACAACTTTTAGCCGCACTATAGTGCCATCCCTTTACAGCTCATGTGTTGGAGTGTTGAAGGAGGAGCTGGCAAAGGCTGCTGGGCAGTCAGTGCACTTCATTACAGATTTATGGAGTGCTCCAAGTGGCCAGCATGCCTTTTTGTCCCTGACAGCACATTGGTGGCAACCTAAGGTGCCGCAAGACATAGTATGTTCTGGGGCAAGAGGCTCAGCCACCTTAGCCAAGCAAGGGCACCTGTTAGGTACCTGGTAGATGAGCCCGACTGGTGGAAGGAGACCTCTCTTAAGCGCTGGTTCAGGAGCCACTGGAGTGGGAACCATTGTCTCCTGAGCACAGTGGGTAGGAGTGTCTGATGCGATTCCTGGCGACAACCAACACAGGAGCTGAGGAGACTTCTCCGGAATGACTGTATAGCGGATGCAGGTAAGCAGAAGCGGATCCGTTAGCAGACAGGTGGATGGTATGCAGCAGCAGAACCTGGATCTTGGAAGAGCAGGTGGTGACAGGGTCACAGGGCACAAGCAAAGCAGCGTCAGACAGTCCGAGTTGGCAGGAGATCAGGCAGGTATAAGGCAGAAGGAATGATCACAGAATAGTCAGGCAGGCAGGTATTCGGTAACAGGTAGCAGGATATCAACAAGGTCAGGCAAGCCGGGTCGGGTTGGAGATAGCAGAGTAGTCAGACGGAGCCGGGTCAATAGTAACGATAACAACAAGCAGGATACAGGTTTTCAGGTGCAGAGCTGAAGACGAACAGCACCTAAAGGGAGTAACTGACACCCTTTTAAAGGGGCTTTGGCGCCAAACAGCGCTAGCGCGAACGGGCGCGCGCGCGCGCACCCGCGAATGCGCGAACGCGCGCGCGGGAGCGCGCCAGCGCCCCCCAGTGGGGGATTAAGCCCAGCAACTCTAGGAATACTCCTTGTGCACCTACGTGCACGCAAGTTAGCCAGATTGCCACCGACATGTCCCTGACAGCACCGTTCCTTCCTTCTTCATGCTGAGGTCATGGATGAGCAACACACTGCCCACAACATTCTGCAATCACTGAAGAGGATGGTGGCACAGTGGTTGGGAGAGCAGGAAGGTACTCAGGCAGAGATGGGCTTTGTCGTTACAGATGGAGGTGCAAATATGCTTAAAGCTGTGCGGGATGGTAAATATGTGGGTTTACGCTGTTCAGCCCATTTGCTTAACCTCATTGTGAAAGATGCGCTTTCTGAGGAAAACACAACTGGAAAGCTGGCCACACTACTTGACTCGTGTCGCAAGATTGCGGCACACTTTCATCGTAGTGTAAAAGATAGCCATATCCTCAGAAGGGAGCAAAAAAAAAGCAGGGCTGAACGAGCACCGCCTCAAAATTGATGTTGTCACGAGATGGAATTCAACTTTGGATATGTTGGAATGCATACTAGAACAGCAGAAGGCCCTTCATGCCATGTCAAATGAACATTACATTGGTATTAGCAGACCACTTGCTAGGGAGGATTGGGCAATGATTGCTCAGCTTGTGGCAGTACTCAAGCTTTTAAGGCTGTCACGGAACAACTGAGCCAAGAAAGTGCCAGCTTATCTGAAGTAGTACCACTCATGTCATATCTGGTTAATAACATAGATGCTTTTCTGTCATATAAGGAGGTGTTGCCTGGGGGACATGTACCAGAAGTAATGGCCCTGCTCAGGAGGTGTAAGGTTGAACTAAGTAGGCGGCTGAAAGAGCTTACAGACTCATGCCCCGAAGTAACGTTGGCCACTCTTTGTGACCCACGGATAAAGGGCAAGATGGCCCTGAGATCCAATTCCCTGACCTTCTGGAGAGATAAACTGTTAGACAGGGTCAGAGAGAAACATCACAAAATCTCAAGGCTTCGACGCGGGGAAGAGGATGAAGAAGCAGAGCTGGAGGAACATGAATCTGTGTCTCTGTCCAGCACACGTAGCAATAGTGCAACCACTCCTCAGTCCACCATAGCAACCTCTGTTTTGGTTCAGGCAATAGACAGCTTAGTGGGACCCAGCAGACTTCCCGCCCGAAAAAAAAGTGTGCAGGACATGGTAAATACATACCTTGCAGAGCCCATTTTGCCCCCCACCGCAAATCCTTTAGAATTCTGGGATGACAAAAGAGACATTTGGCCAGCTCTCTCCCAAGTAGCCCAGAAACTCCTGTCATGCCCACCTACCACTGTTCAAAGTGAAAGGGTTTTTTCTGTGACTGGGCACATATTGTGCCCCCAACGTTCACAACTGGCCCCCCAGCTAATGGAAAAACTTGCGTTCCTAAAAGTCAATTTGCCCAAGCTGGAATACCCAGTTCTCAGCTATGATACTGAATGAAAGTCCAAAAAAAGTTTTTGTTATTTTTGTTCCATGTGTTATGTTATATTTTTCATATTATGTTTCCTTACATGTTTTTGAACGATTAACATAAAGCGTTATAACACATCTACTGTCTGAACAATGCAGTGTTGTGACACAAAAAAAAATAAAATTTTTTAGTTTTAAATAGTTACATAGTAGGCTGAATAAAGACAATAGTCCATCTAGTTCAACCTTTGTGGGTGTACGTTTGTTTATAATTATTTCCCATATCCCTGTATGTTGTGTTCTTTAAGATATATACCCAAGAGTCTTTTAAAAGTATCCATCCCAACTGCAACCACCACTGTTTTTGGAAGTGTTCCACATCCTTACTGCCCTGATAGTGAAAAAACCCCTGCGCAGTTTAAGGTTAAACCGCTTCTCCTCGAGTCTCATTGTATGACCCTGTGTCCTCTTAGTCTCTGAGACTTTTTTTTTCCTATGCTGGGATCCCCATTAAGGTATTTGTAGATCGTTATCATGTCCCCTCTCAAGCGTTGCTTCTCCAATGGGAATAAATCTAGCGTTTGCAGTCGTTCTGTGTAGTTGAGGTCCTCCAGTCCCCTTATTAGTTTCTTTGCCCTTCTTTGGACTTTCTCAAGCTCCAGCACAACTCTTCCATATATACTGTTTACGATGCTGAGGATTTGTTAAGGACTGAAGTTTATTGGACAGCAAAGTGGTTCCCATAGGGTAAAAGTTCATTGCAGTTTGGTTATTCAGGGGTCTCACCCATGTAGTGTCAGAAGGTTCCAGGATAGTGAATGATAAAAAGGAGAAGACTGATGTACAGTTTTCTCTGATTTAACAGTTGTCTATTTGGGACCTGGAATTTTGGAGGTTCGGAGAGATTTTAGGGTGGGAAAGAACCTCCACCCCTGAATACGGGGACTCTGGACCTAAAACACAAACTCCAGGAAGCAGCACTGAAGGCAATTAATAGGAGCTGTAGGAGACACCTGTCTGTGTGCTGCATGCCTGCAGGACAATGTGGAATACTTACCAAAATTTAATTAAAGCCCTGTGAATTGAACCTATTTGTTATGCTTCTATTGTACTGAATCAAAGTGTGCTTTTGATCAGTATTTCAGAGTTGAAAGCATTTGCCATTGTAAGCTTATTTTCATATGCATGAAAATGTAAAGATGTACTTCTGTTTGTTAGTTATGTGTTCCGTATGTGATTCCAAACAATAATTAACCAATGCAGCTACACCCCTGAACTTTACAGTAGACACAAATGGTTTATATTTTAGTTCAAGTTTAAACTGAATGGGTTGTTGAAGAAGGTGAGGGTTCTCACATATGCTATTAAACCTGCAGTACTATTACTCTGGTGCACCTGCACAGATATTGTTTTAAGAGGTGTGGGGTCTCACTTATAATTTTAGATTTGCATGACAATTTTGCGGTGGTGGTGCTGCTGCTCAATAATTATTTTTTAAACATAAATTTAAAATAACACGGACATAAGGAGTCCAGGCATGGGCTGTTAAATCCTGTCTCCCACTGCTCCCACTACATCAGCGAAAAAATTCTTTGTGTCGCCTTCAACTGGACCTATGGCGTTGTGATGACAGCATGCTGCTACGTGCTGCCATAATATCGAAACCAACCATATTACATTAGCTGGCCACAGATTCGGGCACTCCTGAAGACCACACTACATGGCAAGACTGGAAATGCTTACCCCTGGGGATTCCCCTAAAAAAAGTGATTGTCTTTTTAATTGCCCATTTACTGTCTTGTTAATCATTGATATATATATATATATATATATATATATATATATATATATATATATATATAACACTTTTTGTTTCTTACCATTTTCTTATTTTATCTCTTTCTGTATACCATTTCCTCTTGTGTATCCAGCTCTTTCCCTCCCTATACACCGTGTCCACCATGTATGTAACACTCTCTTTTCTTATTCTCGCTTTCTCTCAACCATATCCCTTGATGTAGCTAACAAACTACCGCTCTCTCTTTCCCAATATAGTGAAAGTAATGCTACAGTTTGAACTTGAAAGAGGATATAGAAGAAGAAGAATAACTCATATAGGAGGATTTCTAGACTTTGGTAAGTATTAAATGAATACACATTTTATCATATATCTAATGAGAAACTGCGTGAATTTTTTTTTTCTTCTGGGGAATTTCTGTTAAATTTATTTTTTAATCCATTTTTGAGCATAGAATAGACAAAGATTGATAGAAAGTAATACAAGCAATAGCAAAAAATAGTGGGTGTTGTCAAACTTTAACCACTTCAGCCCCGGAAGGATTTACCCCCTTCCTGACCAGAGCACTTTTTACAATTTGGCACTGCGTCGCTTTAACTGCTAATTGCGCGGTCATGCAATGCTGTACCCAAACGAAATTTGCGTCCTTTTCTTCCCACAAATAGAGCTTTATTTTGATGGTATTTGATCACCTCTGCCGCTTTTATTTTTTGCGCTATAAACGGAAAAAGACCGAAAATTTTGAAAAAAAATGATATTTTCTACTTTTTGTTATAAAAAAAATCCATTACAATCAATTTTAGTCATACATTTAGGCCAAAATGTATTCGGCCACATGTCTTTGGTAAAAAAAATGTCAATAAGCGTATATTTATTGGTTTGCACAAAAGTTATAGCGCCTACAAACTAGGGTACATTTTCTGGAATTTACACAGCTTTTAGTTTATGACTGTCCATGTCATTTCATGAGGTGCTAAAATGGCAGGGCAGTACAAAACCCCCACAAATGACCCCATTTTGGAAAGTAGACACCCCAAGGAAATTGCTGAGAGGCATGTTGAACCCATTGAATATTTTTTTTTTTTGTCCCAAGTGATTGAATAATGACAAAAAAAAAAAAAATTACAAAAAGTTGTCACTAAATGATATATTGCTCACACAGGCCATGGGCATATGTGGAATTGCACCCCAAAATACATTCAGCTGCTTCTCCTGAGTACGGGGATACCAAATGTGTGGGACTTTTTGGGAGCCTAGCCGCGTACGGGGCCCCGAAAACCAAGCACCGCCTTCAGGATTTCAAAGGGCATACATTTTTGATTTTACTCCTCACTACCTATCACAGTTTTGAAGGCCATAAAATGCCAGGATGGCACAAACCCCCCCCAAATTACCCAATTTTGGAAAGTAGACACCCCAAGCTATTTGCTGAGAGGCATGTTGAGTCCATGGAATATTTTATATTTGGACACAAGTTGCGGGAAAGTGACAATTTTTTTTTTTTTTGCACAAAGTTGTCACTAAATGATATATTGCTCACACAGGCTATGGGCTTATGTGGAATTGCACCCCAAAATACATTCTGCTGCTTCTCCTGAGTACGGGGATACCACATGTGTGGGACTTTTTGGGAGCCTAGCCACGTACGGGGCCCCAAAAACCAAGCACCGCCTTCAGGATTTCTAAGGGCATAAATTTTTGATTTTACTCCTCACTACCTATCACAGTTTTGAAGGCCATAAAATGCCAAGATGGCACAAACCCCCCCCAAATGACCCCATTTTGCAAAGTAGACACCCCAAGCTATTTGCTGAGAGGCATGTTGAGTCCATGGAATATTTTATTTTTTGACACAAGTTGCGGGAAAGTGACAATTTTTTTTTTTTTTTGCACAAAGTTGTCACTAAATGATATATTGCTCACACAGGCTATGGGCTTATGTGGAATTGCACCCCAAAATACATTCTGCTGATTCTCCTGAGTATGGGGATACCACATGTGTGGGACTTTTTGGGAGCCTAGCCGCGTACGGGGCCCCGAAAACCCAGCACCGCCTTCAGGATTTCTAAGGGCGTAAAGTTGTGATTTCACTCCTCACTACCTATCACATTTTTGAAGGCCATAAAATGCCCAGATGGCACAAAACCCCCCCAAATGACCCCATTTTGGAAAGAAGACACCCCAAGCTATTTGCTGAGAGGCATGATGAGTACATGGAATATTTTATATTTTGACACAAGTTGCGGGAAAGTGACAATTTTTTTTTTTTTTTTTTGCACAAAGTTGTCACTAAATGATATATTGCTCAAACATGCCATGGGCATATGTGGAATTACACCCCAAAATACATTCTGCTGCTTCTCCTGAGTACGGGGATACCACATGTGTGGGACTTTTTGGGAGCCTAGCCGCGTACGGGGCCCCGAAAACCAAGCACCGCCTTCAGGATTTCAAAGGGCATAAATTTTTGATTTTACTCCCCACTACCTATCACAGTTTTGAAGGCCATAAAATGCCAAGATGGCACAAAACCCCCCCAAATGACCCCATTTTGGAAAGTAGACACCCCAAGCTATTTGCTGAGAGGCATGATGAGTATTTTGCAGCTCTCATTTGTTTTTGAAAATGAAGAAAAACAAGAAAATCGTATTTTTTTTTTCTTTTTTCAATTTTCAAAAGTTTGTGACAAAAAGTGAGGTCTGCAAAATACTCACTATACCTCTCAGCAAATAGCTTTGGGTGTCTATTTTCCAAAATGGGGTCATTTGGGGGGGGTTTGTGCCATCTGGGCATTACATGGCCTCCGAAACTGTGATAGGCAGTGAAGAGTGAAATTAAAAATTTACGCCCTTAGAAAGCCTGAAGGCGGTGCTTGGTTTTTCGGGGTCCCCTATGCTGTTAGGCTCCCAAAAAGTCTCACACATGTGGTATCCCCGTACTCAGGAGAGGCAACAGAATGTATTTTGGGGTGTAATTTCACATATTCCCATGGCATGTTTGAGCAATATATCATTTAGTGACAACTTTGTGCAAAAAAAAAAAAAAAAAAATAATAATTTGTCTTTTTCCCGCAACTTGTGTCACAATATAAAATATTCCATGGACTCGACATGCCTCTCAGCAAATAGCTTGGGGTGTCTACTTTCCAAAATGGGGTCATTTGGGGGGGTTTTGAACTGTCCTGGCATTTTATGCACAACATTTAGAAGCTTATGTCACACATCACCCACTCTTCTAACCACTGGAAGACAAAGCCCTTTCTGACACTTTTTGTTTATATGAAAAAATTATTTTTTTTTGCAAGAAAATTACTTTGAACCCCCAAACATTATATATTTTTTTAAAGCAAATGCCCTACAGATTAAAATGGTGGGTATTTGATTTTTTTTTTCACACAGTATTTGCGCAGCGATTTTTCAAACGCATTTTTTGGGGAAAAAACACACTTTTTAAAATTTTAATGCACTAAAACACACTATATTGCCCAAATGTTTGATGAAATAAAAAAGATGATCTTAGGCCGAGTACATGGATACCAAACATGACATGTTTTAAAATTGCGCACAAACGTGCAGTGGCGACAAACTAAATACATTTTTAAAAGCCTTTAAAAGCCTTTACAGGTTACCACTTTAGATTTACAGAGGAGGTCTACTGCTAAAATTACTGCCCTCGATCTAACCTTCGCGGTGATACCTCACATGCATGGTGCAATTGCTGTTTACATTTGACGCCAGACCAACGCTTGCGTTCGCCTTTGCGCGAGAGCAGGGGGGGACGGGGGTGCTTTTTTTTTTTTTTTTTTTTAATTATTTTTTTGATTTTTTATCTTATTTTTAAACTGTTCCTTTCATTTTTATTTTTTTTAAATCATTTTTATTGTTATCTCAGGGAATGTAAATATCCCCTATGATAGCAATAGGTAGTGACAGGTACTCTTTTTTGAAAAAATTGGGGTCTATTAGACCCTAGATCTCTCCTCTGCCCTCAAAGCATCTGACCACACCAAGATCGGTGTGATAAAATGCTTTCCCAATTTTCCAATGGCGCTGTTTACATCCGGCGAAATCTAAGTCTTGAAATGCTCGTAGCTTCCGGATTCTTAGGCCATAGAGATATTTGGAGCCATTCTGGTCTCCGATCAGCTCTATGGTCAGCTGGCCGAATCACTGGCTGCATTCTCAGGTTCCCTGTTGGGACAGGAGAGCCAGAGAAAAACATGGAAGACGGTGGGGGGGGGCATTTCCTCCCACTGCTTGTAAAAGCAGTCTAGAGGCTAATTAGCCGCTAGGATTGCTTTTACATGAAAGCCGACCGCTGGCTGAAAAGAATGATACCAAGATGATACCTAAACCTGCAGGCATCATTCTGGTATAACCACTCAAAGTCCAGCAACATACCAGTACGTTGCTGGTCCTTGTTGGGCATATATTGTAAACTTTTTTTTCATGCAGCCTGTGGGCTGAACGAAAAAAAGATATTGATCGGTGGGTATGCCCACCATTAGAATACCTCCCTTCATCCACCCACTTCTAATGATGGGCATACATGCACCATTTATATATGCCGAAGCATGGGGGCATCCTCCCGCAAAAGGCAGGAGCAAATTGCTCCTCCACCCACTGCCCCCACGCTTCGGCATATATGCTGAAGTATGTAACTGTGGTGGTGAAATCACCTCCGACAGCGTTGGAGTCACGGCTTTATGTATCGTGGGAGCAAACGCTGTTGCTGTCAAGATAAATAAATCCGCGCTGCAACTGAATGGCGTACCTGCTAAGCAAATGATGGTTAACAAAAAACAAAGTAACATTACAGTATAACAGTAATACTTACCATACCTGCAAAGCAAATACAAAAAAAAACCATAGTAAAAAATTAAACATTTAACGCAACCTGTGCCTACCTAAAATATATATATGCCGAACCATGGGGGCATCCTCCCGCAAAAGGCAGGAGCAAATCGCTCCTCCACCCACTTCTGCCCCCACGCTTCGGCATATATGCTGAAGTATGTAACTGTGGTGGTGAAATCACCTCCGACAGCGCTGGAGTCACGGCTTTATATATCGTGGGAGCAAACGCTGTTGCTGTCAAGATAAATAAATCCGCGCTGCAACTGAATGGCGTACCTGCTAAGCAAATGATGGTTAACAAAAAACAAAGTAACATTACAGTATAACAGTAATACTTACCATACCTGCAAAGCAAATACAAAAAAAAACCATAGTAAAAAATAAAACATTTAACGCAACCTGTGCCTACCTAAAATATATATATGCCGAAGCATGGGGGCATCCTCCCGCAAAAGGCAGGAGCAAATCGTTCCTCCACCCACTTCTGCCCCCACGCTTCGGCATATATGCTGAAGTATGTACCTGTGGTGGTGAAATCACCTCCGACAGCGCTGGAGTCGCGGCTTTATGTATCGTGGGAGCAAACGCTGTTGCTGTCAAGATAAATAAATCCGCGCTGCAGCTGAATGGCGTACCTGAAAACAAAAAAATGTTGAAAAGCAAACATGATAAAACATAACAATAAAACAATGCAGAATAGAATACAGTAAAAAAGAGCAGAACAATAGAGAGAAAATAGAGAGAGAGAGAACAATAAAACGACAACTATTTTTGGTTTTTTTATTTTATATTTTTTTTGTGTATTTTTTTTTTTTTTTACTTTTTTTTTTTTATAACTGTAACTTTTAAAACTGTAACGGTTCCAGGTTTGGGTCTCTCAAAATGCGATGGCATCTTGGGAGACCCTGTGGAAGTGTGTCCTAGTCTGTGCAGTGCTGTACCCTACGCTAATACTCAACTAGTGTATGGTAGCGTTCAAAACATTCACCAATGCAAAGACCAGGATTGCCAGGACAGGAGGGACAATAATACCGGGTGTCACGCCTAAATCCGCGCTTTCTGCAGACACGACATTTTCTTTGGGGGGCTCGTTGGGTAGGGGTACTCTGGAGGACATAAGGAAAATGCCTCTCATGCAGCCGGCCTACTGCATTTGGATTGGGAAGGTGAGGTGGAGCACCGTCTGGAAACAGAAGGGCTCTGACGATCTCTTCCTGGAATTTAAGGAAGGATCCAGTCCGTCCTGAAGCTCTGTATAGCACATGAGCGTTCAGCAAAGCCAATTGAAATAAATAAACAGACACTTTTTTGTACCAGCGTCTGGCCTTACGGGCAATTAGGTACGGCGCCAACAACTGGTCGTTGAGGTCCACCCCTCCCATATTAAGGTTGTATTCGTGGACACAGAGGGGTTTCTCCACAACACCAGTCGCCGTAGTAATTTGGGTCATCGTGTCTGCATGAAGGGAGGTGAGAACGAAAACATTCTTCTTATCCCTCCACTTCATAGCGAGCAAATTATTATACTGCAAGCAGGCTCTCTCCCCCAGCCTAAGACGGGAATCTACAAGCCGCTGGGGAAAGCCCCGGCGATTAGGTCGCACGGTGCCACATGCTCCAATCTGATGATCAAACAAGTGACTAAAAAGTGGCACGCTCGTATAATAATTGTCCATGTACAAGTGGTACCCCTTTCCGAATAAGGGTGACACCAAGTCCCACACTATCTTGCCAGCGCTTCCTATGTAGTCAGGGCAGTTTATCGGCTCTACGTGACTATCTTTGCCCTCGTAAACCATAAATCTACATGTATAGCCTGTGGCCCTGTCACAGAGCTTATACATCTTGACCCCGTATCTGGCACGCTTGCTGGGAAGGTACTGTTTGAAGGACAAGCGGCCAGAAAACTTAATCAGGGACTCATCAACGCAGACAACTTGATGGGGGGTAAACAAGTCTGCAAAACGTTGGTTGAAGTGGTTTACGAGGGGCCGAATTTTGTAGAGCCGATCGTATGCAGGGTCTCCACGAGGACGACAGAGTTCATTGTCGTTGAAGTGCATGAACCGCAAAATCTGCTCGTATCGTGCCCTGGCCATTGAAGCAGAGAACACGGGCATATGGTGAATTGGGTCAGTGGACCAATATGACCGCAACTCACTCTTTTTGGTTATGCCCATGTTGAGGGAAAGGCCCAGAAAGATCTTAAATTCGGAGACCGTAATTGGTCTCCAATCTCTGGCAAGGGAGGACTGGGGATTAGCGGCGATGTGTTGACCAGCGTACAAATTGCTTTGGTCCACAATAGATCTATAGAGATCTTCGGTGAAAAACAGTGAATAAAAATCCAGTGGCATAAAGTCAACTGTTTCCACCTGAATTCCGGGTTGGCCAGTGAAAGGGGGAAGTACGGGTGCTGCAGAAGTGGTGGGTACCCAATTCGGATTGGCGAATGCAGCAGGAAGGGCACTATGGGCACGACGGGCCTGTCTTTGTCTTATTGGTGGCAGCGGGACACTAGTTGTGCTTGCCACCTCGCCAGCTTGAACTGCACTTATGGGACTCGCCACGTCACCACGTGATACTGCAGTGCTGGATGTACGACCAGGGTGTACTAGGCCGCTGGTGCTTGCCAGTTCACCAGAAGGAGTAGCGGCGCTAGTACCTCTCTGCTCCCTACGAGAGCCCTGCGGTTCTTGCACGTCAAGGACAGAAGAAGAAGATCGGGGTCTGGTACGCCTGACCCTAGCAGGGACCACAACTCCGTCGTCAGAGCTATCTGTCATGGAGCCGCTGTCCTCTACAGGTTCGTATTCTGAGCTTGAACTTGACAGATGAGTGACTTCCTCTTCACTATCTGTCATGCTCAGAATCCTGTAGGCCTCTTCACTAGTGTACCTTCTATTTGCCATTTTGGGCTCTAAATTTAGGGGTACACTAGTGAGACTCACAGGCAAAAAAGCTCCTGACTGTCAGCGACTGTATCAAAACGCTACCAAAAAACTGTTAGCGATCGCAGGGATCAGGCCTGACTCTGCGACCGCTGCAGTTATGTGTGCTTAGTGTTTTGTAAGTGTCAGTTATCGATCGATACTGCACTTGGGTGGGCTGGGCTGGGCTGGGCCGAGGAGCAAAACGCAGGTGCTAGCAGGTATCTGGGCTGATCCCGCTAACACTGCGTTTTTTTGGGGGACCCTAAACTGCTGGGGAGTATAGATCTGATCGGATCAGATATCGATCCGTTCAGATACTATAGCACTAAGGGAGGTGTATGCTGCGTGCGTGGGTTTTAGCGGTACTAGCGCTAACCTGACGCTGCCTGGGGCGACGCAGACCTTATCTGATCCTAAAAACTTAACTTCTATCACCGCCGGGCAATTAGGGGGTTAAACCTTTATAGGGTAATAAACGGCGGGTGCCCTAAAACTGTAATAAACTATAATAAACTGTAATAAACTACAAAAAACAAACCAACTAACCAGCGTCACCTGTAACAATTATATGGTGATCGCTGGTGAAAGGGTTAACTAGGGGGCAATCAAGGGGTTAAAACCTTTAGCAGGTAGTATATGGGGGTCCCTGTCGCTATAAAACACTGACAGCGAACCTATATACTTACCTCCCTAACTAGCGCCACCTGTGTCACTAATACAGCGATCAGAAAAACGATCGCTTAGTGACACTGGCGACGGGGGGTGATCACGGGGTTAAAACTTTATTAGGGGGGTTAGGGGGGTACCCTGGACCTAAAGGGGGGTACCCCTGACCTAAAGGGGCCTAACCTAACTGCCCTAACACTTGTTACTGTCACAAACTGACACCAATGCAATAAATCAGAAAAAAAAAAAACCTGCTATTGGTGTCAGAGTGACAGGGGGTACAGGGGGGTGATCAGGGGGTGATCGGGGGGTGACAGGGGGGTGACAAGTGTGCCTGCGTGTTCTACTGTATGTGTAGTGTTGGTGCACTTACTTGGATGTCTTCTCTCCTCGGCGCCGGACGAAAAGACCGGCTCGAGGAGAGATTACATCACTTCCTCTGCTTCTGTTTACATTCACAGAAGCCGAGGAAGCTTGTCATTGGCCAGGAGCGATCGCGAGGTGGGGGCCACGAATGAGTGGCCTCCCCCTCACCTTTGATCGACCCTGACCTCGATCCGACCGCCGCAGGCACCGGGGGGGGTCCGATCGGACCCCCCACCCGCGGGCAGGCAGGGACGTACAGGTAAGCCCTTTTGCCTGCCCGTGCCGCTCTGTCGACGTACATCGTCGTGCGGCGGTCGGCAAGTGGTTAATAACAGTGGAAGGGTCTTAAAGGTCATAAAGGGCCAGAGGCAGAGGTGGTGGAAATGAGTTCCACCAAGTTCCATTTAAAAAAAAAGTTTATTTTCTTTAACTATTTGCTGCCCACATTATAGCCAAAAGATGGCTACAGTGCAGGCTTACAGTGCCGGGAGGGAAAACATGGACATCCTCCCACACTCGCGCTGCCCACACACCACATGGTCAGCTGTGTCCAATGACAACTGATCATGGATGTAAGCACAAGCCAGTTATTGTGAGAAGAAGAGAACCGATAACCACCATGTGTTAAAGGGACATTGGCACTGATAAAGCACTGATTATCAGTGTCTTGATTATCAGTGCAGTCCCAACAGTGCTGCTATTCAGTGCCCATCAGTTTCTCCTCATCAGTGTCACTTATCAGTGCTGCTTATCAGTGCCCATCTGTGCCTTCTATCAGTGCTCATCAATGCCGCCTATCATTGCAGCCTTATCAGTGCTGCCCATCAGTGTTGCCTACCAGTACCTATCAGTACTGTCTCATGAGTGCTCACCAGTGCCACCTATCAGTGCTGTCTCATCAGTGCCACCAATCAGTGGCAATCAGTGCTACCTCATCAGTGCAGCCTATAAGCGCCCATCCCATCAGTGAAGAAGAAAAATTACTTGTTTTCAAAATTTCAACAAACTATGAAAAATGTTCTTTTCACAATTTTCTGTCTTTTTTCATTTGATTGCCAAAAAATACCACCAAAAGGAAGCTTTGTGTGAAAAAAATGATAAAAATCTCATATGTGTACAGTGTAGAATGACCGCGCAATTGTCATTCAAAGTATAAGAGCGCTGAAAGCTGAAAATGGGCCTGGTTCAGGAAGGGGGTGAAAGTTCGCTGGTAGTTCATAAGCAAAAGTTTATCCAGTTTGCATTTCCATTTTTTTTTAATAAAGTTTTCACAATACAAATGTAAAAAAATTACAAAAATAAAAAAAATACAAAAAAATACAAAAAATGTATAAAGAGTAAAAGCAACATGCTTAAAAACTTCAAAAGTTTAACATTGTAAACAATAAACTATAAATGAGGATAATTTTCTCAATGGCCACTTTATTAGGTACTCTTGTTCACCTGTGTGGCAACTCAATGCATTTAGGCATCTAGATGTGGTGAAGATTACTTTTTGCTGCAACATTCAGATGGTAGGGTCAGAATTTGGTGCACTTTCCTGCATACCTGGCGATTCTTCTGTGGTTTCATAAGGTGCATTATGACGCGAGATTGCCTGCAGCAAATCAAAGCGCATTTTGGCCAGTTCCCGGTGCCAGTCTTGCTCCAATCTCACAAACAACATTTGAAAGAAATTTGCCTGCTGACGGAGTAGGCCTTGCATATTTCTATTTAATTGCCTTACTTCACCCAGTACAGTCTGCAGCAAATATTCTGTTGGTGCTACATCCACACCCTGACTTGCTGCAGACTGTACTGGGGAAGATGGTGGCATGCAAGCCTGGGGACAGGCATCTGGTGAACTTGCAATTCTAGTATGCCCTTGCCCTTCATCACCTCCCAATACATTCTCCTCCCCAGGGGAAAAACTAGCTGCTGGACTGGGTACCAGCAATGCCTGCAGCAGTACATCTTCTCCCTCACAACCACTGCCTTCCGAAGATTGGAATAGGGGGGGTGTAAAACCAGGAGCATTGGGTCTGTTTTCATCATCTGGAAGAGAGGAATTAGGCATTGTAAATGATTACATAAATATAAATAAAATTGAATATATACTAAAAGCATTACATTTTATTCTTATGGTAACATACACTTATCAAATACTTAAACATTAAAAGCTTGATTAGTTTTATGTTTAACAGTATTCATACATATCTTTTGTGTTCATGTCAGTTACTCACCGCCAGAATGCTCATCTTCTCCTATTTGAAGGGGTATTTCTTGTGTGGATGCAACTGATGGATCTGGAAAACATGAATCGAAATAAAAAAGTAAGTATAATTAGAACAATGACATTTGATGCTTTTTCAACTTATTGAAATACCTCAGAAAATCTTTAAAAGAGAAGTATATTTTGTTTTTTCAGATTTATACTTACCTAGGTGGATGCTGCATCTCTGCCCCAGTGCCTCTAACACTGAGAACCAAGCGATTGAACACTGCCGATCGCTCGGTTTTCACAGCTCCCTGAGCAAAGAGCTGGTGACTGGCAGTCAGTGGCTCTCTGTTGTGCCCGCCCCCCCTGCGCTCATCCACCCATTAATACTTACATGAGATCCATTATGGTCCAGCGCTGTACCAGAAAGCAGTGGCTCTACACTCTGTCCCACTTCACAGGGATGGTCAATAGCTGGCTCCCGCTGCTATCAAACTCTATAACAACAGAAGGTGAGGTGAAAACGTGCACCGCTGTCTGCTTGTATGATTGCAGGCAGCGTGGCTCTGGACCAAGACCACACAGGCACCAACATAGGAGATAGCTTCCTATGGGGCACTCTCTGAAGTGTGTTACATGATTCATTTCCCCAGAATAAATAAATGTAAGATCTTTAGTCTCCATTTCATATTGAAAGCATATATTCCCCAAAGAGTGAATTTTAGATGACTCTGCAAGGAAAAAGAAAAATCTAGACCAGGGTGGCTTTTGACTACTGTGTTAAAAGTTGGAGTTGCAGAAATGAATGAAGATGTTAACATTTCCTTGAAAACATATAACCAAAGCACTTTTTTGTGAGTAGGCTGTGGAACATAGCAAGACACTTCCAGACTAAATCTGGATACTACAAACTATACAACTTTTGTTGTTTGATTTCCTTTGGATTTACTTTTAACTATGTAGTGCTAGTGCCTGCCAGATTGCATACACATTGAAAGTGTTTAGGTTGGACCTCATATTATATGGTTTCTAAAACTAAAGGAAAAAAATCTAAAGAATATTGTATAGTGTGTATCCAGCTTTAGTTGACCTTTGCAAAATCTGAACTACTTTCCATGCACAGTGAGCCATTCATTGTCTGAGAAGAGTCTGCATTGCTGACACTTTCAAGCACTGAATTGAGGGCAGGATAGTCATCAGGCGCCTAAAATGCAGATGAAGGCAGATGTAGGAATTCTACCTTCTGAGCAAGACAATAGCCTAGTGAGTTCAAGGTAAAAAAACATTTGTTTCAAAACTTTTTTTCATATTACATTGCAAAAAGGGTCTTCAGACTTTCATCATTCAGAATACTAATAAAACTGTTATTGTGGATTACATGTTGATTGAATGCTATCTATCATTTTTACTTTTTCATAGGTACCTACCAGAATAGGCTTCTGATGTCTTTGCTGGAGAGATTTTCTCTGCCGCTGACGCTGCTGTAGCATCTGAAAACCATTAACAAACAACAAGATGTAAGTGTACTGTGCATGGATAGTGACTTCAGATAATTTTCAATATGTTTTTGAAAAAAAATCACACAACATTCCTTAGACAAGTGATTGATAGGTATATGAGTGATGTGTGCATTCAAATAATGGAAGGGGTTATGTTTTTTTTTTTTGTTTTTTTAGGTAAATCCAGTGTGGAATGATGGGATGATAATGGCATTTCCTGCTAGTTTTTATTGCTAGCTGGAGTACTAACGTTCCAAAATAGTGGCCCGCTCTTTATCTGTGCTATCAAAATGAGGCATCCGGCTTTCTGTTAAAGACAGAACAATGGAGTCAAGGTAAGCTTGAAGAATACAGTGACACATTTTAATATCACATTAACATTTACATCTTGCTGTAATATTTTCTATAATTGCATTAATAGTGGTTCTGCAGCCTACATTTTTTGTTCACTGAATGCATCCTATGTATAGGGGCAAAAAACAATGTTAAAGTAGTGGTAAAGGCAGAAGGTGCATTCTTTGCATTAAGATAAAAACCTTCTGTGTGTAGCAACCCCCCTAATACTTATCTGAGCCCCATCTCTGTCCAGCGATGTCCACGTGTCCCTAGGCCATCCGGGACTCTCCCTACTGATTGGCTGAGACACATCAACAGCGCCATTGGCTCCCGTGGCTGTCAAAATCAGTTAGACAATCAGGTGAGAGAGTTGGCAGGGCCAAATGGCAGCTCCATGTCTGAATGGACACAGGGAGCCACAGCTCGGCTCGGGTGCACCCATAGCAAGTTGCTTACTGTGGGGGCACTCAACAGGAGGGAGGGATCAGGAGCACAGTAGAGGGACCTGAGAAGAGGAGGATTCAGACTGCCCTGTGCATATCCACTGCAATAGAGCAGGTAAGTATAACATGTTTGTTATTTTTTTTTTTTAACAGACTTTAGAATCACTTTAATGAAATCCCCCCCTTAACCACCACCCTGGTACTTTACTGATAGGACTTCACGTGCGCAATCCTGCGCTGGAACAGAGAGCAGTGGCACAGGCTCTCTCTGCTCAGTCCCTCTTCATGTAGAAGATTGATAGCACAAATAGTGAGCCATTGACTCACTCAACTGTCATTCCAACTCTGTGAGGGGGAAGCTTTTGGGGCAGAACCATGACACACTGTCTGCGTGTATGGATCCTTCTGACATTGCCTATGTGGAATGTGTAGAGGATGATGTGTGTGTCCTCTCTCTTTTTATCAGATTCAAATGGTTGTTTACTTACGCTGGGGAATGATGGTCTGCCTCTTTTCTGCACAGCTTTCTGAACTACTGATACGACTTTCTGTTAAAGAAAGATGAAAAGAGTCAAGGTAATGTTGGACACTAGATTTAAAGTCTTCTTCTTATGATAGTAATGTCATTTTTTTTTTTCAATGACATACGTTAGAAAACTATTTACAAGGGGTTATCCATTAAAAATGAATAATGAAACATGGGTATGGATGCAAGCAGCTAGGCCCACACCGATGTAGAAAATCTGCCTTCCCAAGTTCCCAGCAAAACAGGAGCTCGCTGAGTCCCAGGGGAAGGGGTAAATCCTTTCAACATGGGTTGGTCTTTTACTAGGGAACAGTGTCTACACACTATCAGCATTCAGCATACTAGAGCAGGAAAATTATGTAAATGTGTAATCCATGTTCTCTATTGCATACATTTTTTCTTTGAAGTAGGTACTCACTAGAAGATGCTTGTGAGGTTCTTTGGGCCAGGGATGATGCAGATGTTCTTGCTGCAGATGTTTTTTTTATAGCTGGAAAATAGACATACATTGGAACATAGCAAAGTTTAAGTATCATTTGGCTGGATGCTAATAACATCAGATGATTTAAAAAGTGTTACAGATATATAACAGATAATTCTCAATTACACAAAAAACAAAAAGAGTTCATAGGGACTTTTTATTCAATTGTGAGGTGAGGTATATGCATTAGGTGTGTCCAAATTTTGATAGTTGTTTATGGCCTTTTTTAATGTTTATTCTAGCGTAGAAGGTGTAGATGTTGATGATATGCAAATCCACAGCTTTATTACTTACTCTGAGGAGGAATGGGCCACTGCTTTATCCCTGCCAATGAATTCAAACGATAAAGGCTCTCTGTTAAGAAAAAATGAAAAGCTAATATTGTAGATAGAGTAAACTTTTTGGGATATACACCTAAAAATGTACTTTTTTGGTTTAATATTAATGAAGAAAAAAAAGAAACTGTACAGTGTTTTTTAAAGCTTAGCTTTTTTTTTATCTTACTTCATTCTACCTATCAAGTTTAACCCTTAAAATAAATAGGTTAATGAGATTCCTCCCTCTGCATACTCCAGTTTTAATTTCTTGAGCCCCATTGCAATCCAAGCAACCACCTAGTTATTGGGGGACAATCACTGAGAAGGATGACTTGGGAGCAACAGTGGTGGAAACCAGAGAGGAGGATTGGGGCCACTCCATGCACTTTTTTTCCATATCAGTTGAAGATTTATTCCATCCACTCACAAAAGACACGCTTAGTATTTTTTTACAGGAGAACAGTCTACTGACACTCTCAGCCACTAAATAGACAGCAGTATCATCAGGGTTGCAAACTTCAGAAGAACCCAAATGTAGTATATCTGCCTTCAAAGCTAACCAGCAGACTGTAGAGTACCAGGTAAGGGGGATAATAGTTCCTATTCTGAGTGGTTTGTCATTTCAGCAGAGAACTGGCCCTGAATAATATCAGCATAGTAGCATACCACGTTTTGTTGTACAACAAAAATTGTTAAATAAATATTCAACAGTGCAAAACATTTCTATTGGTTTTAGGTACTTACCAGAATGGGCAGGTGCTCGACTTGGGCCCGGGAGAGAGGAACCTTGACATGCAGACGATGGACCTGGGCAACAGGAAAACAAAGCAAAAAGTGAGACTTATGCCCCGTACACACGGTCGGATTTTCCGATGGACAATGTCCGATCGGAGCGTGTTGTCGGAAATTCCGACCGTGTGTGGGCTCCATCGGACATTTTCCATCGGATTTTCCGACACACAAAGTTGGACAGCAGGAGATAAAATTTTCCGACAACAAAATCTGATCGCGTCAATTCCGACCGTGTGTGGCCTGTTCCGACGCACAAAGTGCCACGCATGCTCAGAAGAAATTCCGACACGGGACAGCTCGTTCTGGTAAACTTAGCGTTCGCAATGGATACAGCACTTTCGTCACGCTGCAATGTTAAAAATGGTTTAATACAGCGCACTCTCTTCTTCTTTATAATGTGACAAGAATTAAGTCGTTTTGCTGCTCATATTCACACACACTTCTCACAAAGTTTGATTTGTGTTTTTTTAGTGGGATTCCCTCAATATATTGTTATTAGTTGTCACATCTGACAGTTTTATATATTTTATGGTTTTTTTTTTTCTTTTTAAGCCTTTTTTTTCTTTAATGTTTGGATTTTTTCCAAGGCTGATCTTTGTTCAATGTTATTTTTATTTTTACTCCAGAATATTTTTGTGTGTGTTTTGTGTGGCAAGTTACCCCAACACCATTGATATCTTTTATTATTTAATCTCCAGGAGATTGTTTGTTGTTGGTGTCCCTTGTTCATTTCACATTGTATATTTGAAATGTACCTGAATCCTCACAAACAAACCATCATTTTTGAAGTAAAACACATAGGAGAGTATAATTCAAAACAAAAATCCTTTATTAAGGGATAGGGATGAGCTTCGAGTTCGAGTCGAACTCATGTTCTACTCGAGCATTGGCTGTTCGAAACAATTTGGGGTGTTCGCGGCAAATTCGAATGCCGCGGAACACCCTTTAAAAGTCTATGGGAGAAATCAAAAGTGCTCATTTTAAAGGCTTATATGCAAGTTATTGTCATAAAAAGTGTTTGGGGACCAGGGTCCTGCCCCAGGGGACATGGATTAATGCAAAAAAAAGTTTTAAAAACGGACGTTTTTTCAGGAGCAGTGATTGTATTAATGCTTAAAGTCAAACAATAAAAGTGTAATATCCCTTTAAATTTAGTACCTGGGGGGTGTCTATAGTATGCCTGTAAAGGGGCGCATGTTTCCTGTGTTTAGAACAGTCTGACAGCAAAATGACATTTTGAAGAAAAAAACACATTTAAAACTACCCGCGGCTATTGCATTGCCGACAATACACATAGAAGTTCATTGATAAAAACGGCATGGGAATTCCCCACAGGGCAACCCCGAACCAAAAAAAAAAAAAAAAATGATGTGGGGGTCCCCCTAAATTCCATACAAGGCCCTTCAGGTCTGGTATGGATATTAAGGGGAACCCCAGCCAAAATTTAAAAAAAAAATTGACGTGGGGTTCCCCCTAAATTCCATACCAGACCTGAAGGGTCTGGTATGGATTTTAAGGGGAACCCCGCGCCAAAAAAAAAAAAAAAAATGCGTGGGGTCCCCCCAAAAATCCATACCAGACCCTTATCCGAGCACGCAACCTGGCAGGCCGCAGGAAAAGAGGGGGGGACGAGAGTGCGCCCCCCCCCCTCCTGAACCGTACCAGGCCACATGCCCTCAACATTGGGAGGGTGCTTTGGGGTAGCCCCCCAAAACACCTTGTCCCCATGTTGATGAAGACAAGGGCCTCATCCCCACAACCCTGGCCGGTGGTTGTGGGGGTCTGCGGGCGGGGGGCTTATCGGAATCTGGAAGCCCCCTTTAACAAGGGGACCCCCAGATCCCGGCCCCCCCCCTGTGTGAAATGGTAAGGGGGTACTTACCCCTACCATTTAACTAAAAAACTGTCAAAAATGTTAAAAATGACAAGAGACAGTTTTTGACAATTCCTTTACTTAAATACTTCTTCTTTCTTCTATCTTCCTTCATCTTCTGGTTCTTCTGGCCCTTCTGGTTCTTCCTCCGGCGTTCTCGTCCAGCATCTCCTCCGCGGCGTCTTCTATCTTCTTCTCCTCGGGCCGCTCCGCACCCATGGCATGAGGGGGGAGGCTCCCGCTCTTCTCTTCATCTTCTTCATCTTCTTCTTCTTCTTCTTCATCTCTTCTTCCTTCTTCTCTTCTTCATTTCTTCTCCGGGCCGCTCCGCAGCCATGCTGGCATGGTGGGAGGCTCCCGCTGTGTGACGGCGTCTCTTCGTCTGATGGTTCTTAAATAACGGGGGGCGGGGCCATCCGGTGACCCCGCCCCCCTCTGACGCACGGTGACTTGACGGGACTTCCCTGTGACGTCACGGGGAATGCCACAGGGAAGTCCCGTCATGTCCCGTGCGTCAGAGGGGGGCGGGGTCACCGGGTGGCCCCGCCCCCCGTTATTTAAGAACCGTCAGACGAAGAGACGCCGTCACACAGCGGGAGCCTCCCACCATGCCAGCATGGCTGCGGAGCGGCCCGGAGAAGAAATGAAGAAGAGAAGAAGGAAGAAGAGAAGAAGAAGAAGAAGATGAAGAAGAAGATGAAGAAGAGAAGAAGATGAAGAGAAGAGCGGGAGCCTCCCCTCATGCCATGGGTGCGGAGCGGCCCGAGGAGAAGAAGATAGAAGATGCCGCGGAGGAGATGCTGGACGAGAACGCCGGAGGAAGAACCAAAAGAGCCAGAAGAACCAGAAGAAGATGAAGGAAGAAAGAAGAAGCATTTAAATAAAGGAATTGTCAAAAACTGTCTCTTGTCATTTTTAACATTTTTGACAGTTTTTTAGTGAAATGGTAGGGGTAAGTACCCCCTTACCATTTCACACAGGGGGGGGGCCGGGATCTGGGGGTCCCCTTGTTAAAGGGGGCTTCCAGATTCCGATAAGCCCCCCGCCCGCAGACCCCCACAACCACCGGCCAGGGTTGTGGGGATGAGGCCCTTGTCTTCATCAACATGGGGACAAGGTGTTTTGGGGGGCTACCCCAAAGCACCCTCCCAATGTTGAGGGCATGTGGCCTGGTACGGTTCAGGATGGGGGGCCGCACTCTCGTCCCCCCCTCTTTTCCTGCGGCCTGCCAGGTTGCGTGCTCGGATAAGGGTCTGGTATGGATTTTTGGGGGGACCCCACGCATTTTTTTTTTTTTGGCGCGGGGTTCCCCTTAAAATCCATACCAGACCTGAAGGGTCTGGTATGGAATTTAGGGGGAACCCCACTTCAATTTTTTTTTTAAATTTTGGCTGGGGTTCCCCTTAATATCCATACCAGACCTGAAGGGCCTTGTATGGAATTTAGGGGGACTCCCACATCATTTTTTTTTTTAAATTTTGGTTCGGGGTTGCCCTGTGGGGAATTCCCATGCCGTTTTTATCAATGAACTTCTATGTGTATTGTCGGCAATGCAATAGCCGCGGTAGTTTTAAATGTGTTTTTTCCTTCAAAATGTCATTTTGCTGTCAGACTGTTCTAAACACGGGAAACATGCGCCCCTTTACAGGCATGCTATAGACACCCCCCAGGTATGAAATTTAAAGGGATATTACACTTTTATTGTTTGACTTTAAGCATTATTAAAATCACTGCTCCTGAAAAAACGGCCGTTTTTAAAACTTTTTTTTGCATTGATTCATGTCCCCTGGGGCAGGACCCAGGTCCCCAAACACTTTTAATGACAATAACTTGCATATTAGCCTTTAAAATTAGCACTTTTGATTATTCATGTTCGTGTCCCATAGACTTTAACTGTGTTCGCGTGTTCGAACGAATTTTTTTCCTGTTCGCATGTTCTGGTGCGAACCGAACAGGGGGGTGTTCGGCTCATCCCTATTAAGGGATCAGAACCAAACAAAGAGGAAGGCAACACTGGATCAACAGGAGAAATTACTGAAGCCTGGGACCCCCACGGCAGACATCAATTCTTAAACCTCAAAATTGGTGGCCTGAGGAGTCCATATGTAAGGGAGGGCAGTCTGGTCCGGGATTCACAGAGTCTTGGATAGCAGCAGATGACATCAGTGTCCCCAGGCTGTGGTACCACAAGAGGCTGCATCTTTTGGTCGACCAGACTGGATCCAGGGTCCTCACTGTCTTCCTTTCACACTTCCTTCCGGGCTGTGGCTGTGCAGTTGGAGATGTGGCAGGAGGAGGAGTAGGACCTGGAGGAGGAGTAGGACCTGCAGGAGGAGGAGGAGGACCATCCCAAAGCTGTGTGTGAGGTGTAAGTTGGCCCCTCACACCTTTCGCCAGAGCCTCTGATATGAGGGCCTCACACATGGCTTGTTGGCCCTCCTCCATCCTCTGCATTTTATAGGCAATGAATGCCGCAAGGTTCTCCTGCCTGGTGTGTGGTGCTCCCAGGACCTCTGTAGCCCTACAAAAAAATCTGATAGCCGCCTCCTCTAGGTCACTCCTCCTGCTGCCACTTTCTGTTTCCATGGGGGGTGGAGGGACCTTGATATCAGCCAGCCGGCTCGGCCCGGCCACCTCCTGGCTGAGACTTCCCTGTGTATGAAAAAGGGACATGGTTTTAGTTTTGGCATCATCAATCACAATCCTAAATTAGTACTCCCAACTAACATCTAGGTAACATCATTGATTGGACAAGCAGAAATATTTAGAGGAATGCTATACCTGGCTCAATCTGGGCTCCTCCACATGTGGCCTGGAAGGCCCAGGTTGGGCATCAGAAGTCTCAGCCGGGGGGAAGGAAGCGTGGAAGGAAGACTGGAGAGGGATGGCCTGGGTTTAGTCTGGCCTGCCAGAAAGTGCAGCCTGTATAGTACAACATCCTGGGGACATAGATGTCACCTGCTGCTCCGGATCTCTGTGAATCCAGGACTTTAGTGCGCTCCCTCAGATATGTGCTCCTCAGGCCACCAATTAAGATCTTTAAATAAGTGATGTCTGCCGTGGGGATCACCTGCTTCACATTTTCACACAATTGCTCCAGTGCTGCCTTCCTCTTTATTTGGTTCTTGTAATGGGGGTGTTTAATCTCCCACAGACAGGGCAGCTCCCTTAGCATCTCTATGAAGACTGAAATGAAGTCCTGATCTTCCAGTACCATATCCATGTTCACTGCAAGACACAACACAAGACAAAGCCTAATGTCACACCAAACTCTCCTAATCTTGTTACAATATAGGCCTCAATCTATAGAAGCAGTATAGGCCCAAGTTTGTCTCTTACCTTCGTTCTTACGATCGCCGCGTTCAATGCTCCTTCCTCCGCTCACAGATCAAACGTAATACGCACGCGTGTTACGCTTTATATACACTTTGCATGCGTGTAACTCCGCCCGCCCCTGACGTTCTTTCTAGTGTATTCCCCGCCCCTTTTCGTTCGGCGCAGTGGTGGAAGAGCATGATGACGGACATACAGCAGGTGCGGGCTAATTGTAGGAACGAGGAGGAGGAGGAAAGGGCGGATCCAGGCACGTCCCGATCCAGAAGGAGACGTTTTAAGGCCACAAATATGTCATTTGGGGAGATGTTGGAGATGGTCACAATCATGAGGAAGTCCGACTATGATGGAAAATATGGGCCTTACCCCCACCCCAACATCCGAAAGGCCAAAATCATGGCGAAAGTGGTCAGGAGTCTCGAGCGGAATTTCGGGGTACGAAGGTCTAAAGATCAGCTCAGGAAGCGGTGGTCGGACCTGAAGTTGAGAGAGCCGGAGCAGTACCGAAAGATCCGGAGAGTGCTGCAAAAAAGTAAGTAGTTGTGCTGTGTTCCTATTCTTTCTGGCTTTATTCCGTTCGTTCTGCTCCATATGATTTTAGTAATTGTAACGTTTAAAAAGGTCAACTTTAATGTTCATGGGCCCATTATTCGTTCGTATCAAACATTTTTCGTTCGGCCTCTAGAACACCATTGTTTAGGCCATATGCATTTTCCCACATTTTTTTGGGGCCTACTTGGATGCCAAATATTTGTTTAAGTAGATGGGTTTGTTACTAGAATGAAATGCAAACTAGATTGTGTGTAAGGAGAGGACACTGAGCAGCTGTTTTCACATCTGGACACTGGAGCACTAGTGTGGGACCCCAGAACACCATTTTTATTAGGGGGGGCACACAGGTGCTCCAGTGTATACTATAGGGGGGGTTACATGTGTGAAGCTTGTACCAAACAGGTAAAGTATTGCAGCTTGACAAAGGGCAATAAAAAAAAGACATCTTTGAACTCGGCTAAAATAGACAATTGTACCCCACTTCCAAGCAATGTTTACTATTTCTATAGTTCTGCCATCAAATATCTGTGTGCTAAGTATACCATTTTTGTTTTACATAGGGGAGAAAAGACTCGGACACTCCTCATCCCAGGAGAACACAGACCCCCCCCTCTGGAAGAAGGGGAACTACCCCAAACACAAGAAGAAGAGCAGGAGGAAGAAGAAGACGTGGTGGAGATTGGCACCACAACAGGTGAGTGTCTGCGACCACAGACTCAGGTAAAAGAGATGGCTGGTGGCAGATTTTTGAGACCTTTTTTTTTGTTCTTTATCTCTTTTTAGGTGATCGTAATGTGAGGGATCCAGAACGATTTACATCTGAAAGTGCCCAGATACTGATTGAGGAGATCATGGGATGTAATCTCCAATTGCAAAACATCCAGCAACAAATCACTGATGTTATTAAAAAAAATAATAACATCATTGATGTTTTGGGGCGAATTTAAACCCCACAAAATCACCTGTTTTATGGTACCAAACTTTTTTCAATGTTTAGAAAAGCCAAATTTGGAGGATGCACACAGTGTGCCAACATGTGCTATCTGCCATCACGGGAGATCAATGGACGCGTTTTGGGGGTGCAACCCCTTCCTCAATTATAAAGTAGCGTTGAGGAAGGGCTTGCTCCCCCAAAACACGTCCCTTGATCCCCCCTGATGGCAGATAGCACATGTTGACATTCGTAAATTGGTGTGCATCTTCCAAATTTGGCTTTTCCAGGGGTGAGTTCCCCCCATCTGAACGCTATATCAAACCCAGTTCCTAAATACTGATGTCTGATATAGCCTTCAGGTTTTACCTAATGTGAACTTTGTAAGTTCTAGTTTTTTGGCTTTCTTGTTGGTTTTACACAGGCCTGTTTTATCTGAAATGGATATTTTGATTTTTCATAATGCTACTGCAAACATTTTATACAACAAACATGTTGGTTTGTTTTAAAAACCTTTGGTAAATGCACATGTGATTGTGCAGGTATAAAAAAGTGCCTTACTCAAGAATGTGTGGATTATTGTCTCAACACTACAGCACTTTTGGGGTGATGTAATTGCTGTTTTATGCAAAAATGGGGGTTATTTCCTAAGGGCAAATACACTTTGCACTACAAGTGCAGGTTCAGTGCAGTTGCAAGTGCACTTGTAGTGAAATGTGTTTTTGCATTTAGGAAGTACCAGCCAACACTATTCTTTATAAGGTTACCCAATCACGACATTTTCTGCACTCAACACATTTCTGTCAGGGTCAGCTCAAACAAACACAAGCAGTAAATGTCCGCCAAGAATTGCTTTTGGTTGTTTTTTATTTGAAAAAGGTGTCACAGATTGTCTGGCATATTGATAGCCCCCCTACCCGCAAAGAACTCCAGGTATCGTAACCGGACATCACGGGCATTCAGGGAGGGCAAGCCAGGACGGCCGCTTTCAAGTGCCGTCATTGTTGAAGTATTTGGGATTCCGGCCTCAGGCCCAACTGAGCCAGCATAGTTGGCTGAATGTTTTCTTAAAAAATTATGGAGAACACAGCACGCCAGTATAATATGGTTCAGTTTATACTCCGCCATATGGATGGGTGTCAGAAATAGTCGGAACCGGCTGGCCAGGATTCCAAATGTGTTCTCAACCACTCTTCGGGCTCTGGCCAGCCGGTAATTAAAAACCCTCTGTTCCGGGGTGAGGGTCCTCATCTGGAATGGCCGCATCAGGTGGTCCCCCAGCGCAAATGCTTCATCAGCAACGAACACAAATGGGAGACCTTCAACATTGTCCTCTGAAGGTGGCAAGTCCAAGCTGCCATTCTGGAGACGCCTGTAGAACTCCGTCTGGGCGATCACTCCACCATCGGACATCCAGCCATTCTTCCCCACGTCCACATACAAGAAGTCGTAATTAGCCGACACCACCGCCAACATCACTATACTATTAAACCCCTTGTAATTATAATAGTACGACCCCGAGTTGGGTGGTGGGACGATGTGGACGTGTTTCCCATCAATTGCCCCTCCGCAGTTAGGAAAGTCCCACCGCTGGGCAAAGTGGGAGGCCACAGTCTGCCATTCCTGTGGCGTTGAAGGAAACTGTTGAGGAAAAAACAATAAACATTACTATTTTTTCACAGAAACCTGGCAAGCAGATTAGACACAAACATTATGGGTCAACCTCCAGATAGCATTTATTAAGGGGAATTTAACAACAACAAAGTATAAGGTACACCTATCATATTACCCCCCTCCCCTCTCATGGGCCATTTCTAACATTATAGGGGGGGGGGGAACTCTTGGACAGGTAACCCTCTTCACTTCATTGAGAGATGAATTCCTAAATACAGGGTATTACTTGGAACAGCCCCTCCTTAGTTACACTATTGGCAGCCCACTGGACAGGTAAGAAGTGTCATAATACAAAGATATAAATACACACTGTACACATTTGGACATTCTGCTATTACCTATCAAGATCATAATAGGATACAAGAACTTTAAACAGTACCATTGGAAAGTATACAGGCAGGCCCTTGCACTACATGCTTTGGGGAATTCATCCATAAATCTGACCAGTAAAGAGATGGGTATAGTGTGTATGGGTTTGGCAAAGTCAGCAGATAGATGATTGAGGATAGAGAATTGGGATCAGCTGACTTAGCAGTTGGGGGAGGGAGGGTTACAAAAAATTTGGGGACACCACAAAAAAAAGCCTCTGGCCCTCTGCCTGAATTTAAATCCAAAATAACATTTCCAAACATTTTAGGGGGTGTTTGGGGTAAAGCACTACTATGGAGCTGATAAAATACATTGTTAAGTGACTACATGAGGTGAATATAGGGCAGGAGACACCATGCTGGGGAGGTTATTGAAGGGCAAATATGTATGAAGGACATAAAATAATAATTACATAAAAATCCAGCATGCATGAGGACAAAGGGGACATTCACAGCATAATACAATCATGGTAATTAGGGAATGAGGAAAGAAATACAATATATTATCAAACATTCAATACAATAAAATGTGATATAAAAGGATAAAAATCTTACCTTCATATACTCCTTCTGCAGGACCTGTATGATGGCAGAACAGGTCTCTGGGATAATGATACCCAGAGCCTGGGGGGAGATGCCTGTCGAGAACTTGAGGTCCTGCAGGCTTCTCCCTGTGGCCAAATACCGCAGGGTAGCGACCAACCTCTGCTCCGCAGTGATGGCTTGCCTCATGCAGGTATCCTGCCTGCTGATATAGGGGGTCAGCGAAGCCAACAGACGGTGAAACACGGGGTCCGTCATCCTGAGAATGTTCCTGAAATCATCAGGATTATTCTCACGGATCTCACGGAGCAAAGGCATATGACAGAACTGGTCACGCTGAAGCAACCAATTCTTGGTCCATGAACTCCTCCCCACCCTGTTCATGGACTGGACTTGTGTCAAGGTCAGGACCCCAACACCAAGCCCCCGCACAGCACGAACTCTACGAGGAGTACGCATACGAAACATGGCTAGAAAACGGTCGGCTGCTCAGAACGAAGTAACAGAACGCACTGAAGAACAGCAAGGCCTGTGAAGAGCGACCTGAAAACCAGTAACGAACGAACAAGAATACAGTGACTAAAGTCACGCGGAACTTGCTTGCACGCACTGAAGAGCAGATACAAACCCACAAGCACAAACTGAACGGCAGGAAACGATCTGAAAACCACGAGTCTGAAAAAGCGCGAATCGTCTCTCAACAAACTTTTACTAACACGAGATTAGCAAAAGGAGCCCAAAGGGTGCTGCGCTTGGTTCTGAACCGGCCTTTTCTAGTCTCGTCGTACGTGCTTGACGTCACCGCGTTGTTGGCGATCGGAAATTCCGACAACTTTGTGCGACCGTGTGTAGGCAAAACAAGTTTGAGCCAACATCCGTAGGAAAAAATCTGAGGATTTTGTTGTCGGAATGTCCGATCAATGTCCGACCGTGTGTACGGGGCATTATTTACAAGACATACTGTCTGCTAGTATGGCAGCTGCAATCAACAGAAATTCCACATGAGCATCCCTGTAAGAACCACCTAGTTATTGGGGGCAATCACTGAAAATGATGAATTAGAAGCAACAGTTGTGGACACCAGAGGAGGAGGATTGGGACCACTCCATGCATTTTTTTTCATATTAGTTGAAGGTTGAATTCATCTACAGTGGAACCTCGGATTGCGAGTAACACGGTTAACGAGCGTTTCGGAATACGAGCACTGTATTTTGAAAAATCCGAACTCAGTTTGCGAGTGTTGTCTCGCAAAACCAGCAGGATTCAGGCCAAAGCAGTGTGCACTACCACGTTTGGCCTGAGGTGGGGGGGCGCCGAAGCCAAGCGGAGCCAAATGCCGCCGTTCGGAAATGCTCGGAAAGACTATGTTCCTGAGCCTTTCTGAGGTTTGCCGAGGTCAGACGAGCTGTCCTCGGGCCTTTCCGGCTGTTTCCGAGGCTCTCCGGCACCCCCCGCCTCTGGCCACATGCGGTATTGCATGCCATTGAAGTCAATGCGGAACAAATTATTTTCGTTTCCATTAACTTCTATGGGGAAACTCACTTTGATATGCGAGTACTTTGGATTACGAGCATTCTCCTGGAACAGATTATGCTCGTAATCCGAGGTTCCACTGTATTTGCAAATGACTGCCTTAGTATATTTAAAGGAGAACAATCTACTGACACTCTCAGCCACTAAATAGACAGCAGTATCATCAGGGTTGCAAACTTCAGAAGAACCCAAATGTAGTATATCTGCCTTCAAAGCTAACCAGCAGACTGTAGAGTACCAGGTAAGGGGGATAATAGTTCCTATTCTGAGTGGTTTGTCATTTCAGCAGAGAACTGGCCCTGAATACTATCAGCATAGTAGCATACCACGTTTTGTTGTACAACAAAAATTGTTAAATAAATATTCAACAGTGCAAAACATTTCTATTGGTTTTAGGTACTTACCAGAATGGGCAGGTGCTCGACTTGGGCCCGGGAGAGAGGAACCTTGACATGCAGACGATGGACCTGGGCAACAGGAAAACAAAGCAAAAAGTCAGACTTATGGACAAGACCTACTGTCTGCTAGTATGGCAGCTGCAATCAACAGAAATTCCACATGAGCATCCCTGTAAGAACAACCTAGTTATTGGGGGCAATCACAGAAAATGATGACTTAGAAGCAACAGCTACTTAAAAGACAGCAGTATTGTTATAAGGGTTGTAAACTGCAGAAGAACCAAAATGTAGTATATCTGCCTAACCAGCAGACTGTAGAGTCCCAGGTAAGGGAGATAATAGTTCTTATTCTGAGCGATTTGTCATTTAAGCAGAGAACTGGGCCTGAATACTATCAGCATAGTAGCATACTACTGTTGTAAAACAAAAACTGTTAAATAAATGTTTAACGGTGCTTATTTTTCGGTTTTAGGTACTCCCCAGAAAGAGCAAGTGCCCGACTTGGGCCCAGGGGTGAGGGAACTTGCCATGCGGATGATGGACCTGAACAACAGGGAAATAAAGCAAAATGTGAGTCTCTCACGTATAGTCATTATTTGAATAATGAGCTTGAGAAATAGAAATGTTAATGATATCATGAATATGATATCTTTCATTTTACTCACCAGCTTTCAGCCGCTTGCTGGGCCTGTGCACCTCAGCCTCCTGCTGAGCATCAGATGCCGTCTCTGACATGAGCTTCAAGTAAAAGATCTCTTGCCAGTTATTTAATTGCAGCTTACATCCAGTGCCCTGCTTCTCTATTTGCTTAATAACTGCAGCTTTGCAATCATAATATCTGTAAACAAAATAATGCAGCATTACTACTTTAGCATCACCCAATTACATTTTGACTAGACTTTTACAACAATAAAAACTTTTTTTTCAAATTATCAAGTTATCTTATTGGTACATGTACACAGGATCCCTCATCTCTCCTCTATGTTATCTTATCGGTACATGTACACAGGGTTGTCTATAGTCGTTTCTAGGCAGTTGAGTTTAGAAATTTTTTGGGGGGAAAACAAAAAAAATGCATTCAGGATGGATGTTCAGAGGCATTTGAAATGCAAAACACCTGTAACAGCTTGTAAACGCAATAACTAGTGTTTAGCCACGTTTCGTTTACAGGTGTTTTTGATGGAGATACAATTTTGACCATTTGAATAAAACGTTCCTAAGCAAAAACGAGGCTAAATGCGACTAAACGCAGTATGTAAATGCGGCAAAATGTACGTTTTTAAATGTTGGTTACTATCTGTCAAGTTAAATAGTTCAGGAGAGGTTTCAAAATGTCCTGTGTACATTAAGCATTAGCTGGTACAAACACACAAGGTGACGCACACAAGTTACAGTGGCAACTAAAGGTCCATTTCCCACATCTGTGGATTTAAAATTGCAATTAGTGTCTGTGTATAAATAGTCAATGAGTTCGTAGCTCTCATATGGATACACTGAGCAGGCTAGATACCAAGCCACGGGGAGCAGAAAATAACTGTGTAACAATGTGATGTAACTTTAGAAGAATGGAAAAAGGATATAAAATTATATCCAAAGCCTTGAATACGCCAGTCAGTACTATTCAATCACTTATTAAGAAGTGTAAAATTTGGGGATCTCTTGATTGTTATCAGAAAATACTGGCAGCCATTTTTCATTCTTCTACACAAAAGCTGCGCATCTTGGACTTTCCAGGAAGACAATGACCCAGCTGACCCTCCAATGATTACAGCAGAAAAAAGCAAAGGTTCTGGAGTGGCCATCACAGTCTCCTGACCTTAAAGCGGTTGTATACCTGCACATGTAAAAAAAAAAAAAAAAAAAAAAGACCCTGTAAGGCAAAGGCATAATGAGCTACTAGCTCATTATGAAATACTTACCTTAGAACGAGGCCCCTGTATCGCAGCCCAGTCCACGCCTAGGGAGCTGACATTTTGCCCTGTGCATTTCTTTCGGGTTAGTGGCTCTAATGTTGTTAGTGGCCGGAGCCGCGATGACATCACACCCGCATATGCGTGCGGGAGTCTTCTTCCCGGCAAGGTCCGGCAGCGTCTGCTGGACCTTCAGCCGAGCATTCAGAGCTCATGCGCCGCTGATGTTAGCGGCTGCATGCAAAGTGAATATCTCTTAAGCCGTGCAGGTTTAGGAGATATTCATTTTACCTACAGGTAAGCCTTATTATAGGCTTACCTGTAGGCACAAATTAAAAATAAGGGTATACAACTGCTTTTTATTGTTTGATTGCCCCTCTTGGTGATTTTTACCTACAGGTAAGCCTATAATAAAGCTTACCTGTAGGTAAAATGAATATCTCTTAATACCTCTAATACCTCACGGTTTATTAGACATTCACCCTGCATTCAGTCGCTGACATCAGAAGCACATGCACTCTGAAGGTCAGGCGTACCATGACGGAACTTCAGCGCTCCTTGCTGGAAAGGAGGGCTCGGGAGTATTGTCATCGCGGCTCTGGCCACTTGCAGCGCTGGAGCCTGCGAACAGGGATAAAAACCTAAGGGAATATGTCAGCCCCTGCAGCAGCACCCGGTCACCATTCTAAGGTAAGCATTTCATAATGTGCTAGTATGCGATGCTACTATAAGCCAAGGGTATGGAAACTTTTGAGCACACAACTGTGGATTGATAGATGGGGAGAGAGAGAGAGAGAGAGAGAGAGAGAGAGAGAGACAGAGAGAGACAGAGAGAGAGCTGTGGCATATATAAGTTATGGCAGCCATAGCAAGGGGGGGCGGCAAAAAAGCTACCCCCCGCATGAAAAAACCCCCACCCTTCCTCCCGGACTAATATAACTCCCCGCACCGCAGTCAGCCTGCTGGAGCGCTGCGCCAGTGTTCTATCAGATAGCCACTCCCCGGTCCGGGCTGTTGGACTTGGCTTAGGGAGGCTCTGTCAGCAGGGAGGGGTGGGGCAGGGAGCTCGACTTACACTCTGACCCTGCCCCGCCTCGTCCCATGTAGTCTGTATGTACTTGGAGCGCTGAGATCACCTCTCCTGGACTTCTGAGAGCCCTGCCCTGGACCACGAAAATCCCCGCCCATACCACCAAAAGCCCCACCCCCTACCGCCGAAAGCTCCGCCCCATACCACCAAAAGCGGAAGGTGAGCCCGGCTGGCGAGGTAGGTCTTTCTGCCTATATTTACACTGCCTATAGACTCACTGTTTCGCTAAAACCTCCCTGACAATGGTGTTAACCCCCCCCCCCCCCTGTATAGCTGTGCATTGCTGAAAGTTTCAATTTTAAAACTGGCTACTTGATCATCTCCTGTAGTAGGTCGCATTCTCAGTCTCTGGTCATCTCCTGTAGTCGCATCCGCAGTCTACTTAAAAGTAGTACCTGCTGTTGCACTGCACAAATCACTTAATTACACTTTATTTATGATATCTATTTATTTATTCCATATTGAGCACTATATTTGTTTGGCTGCTTCTGTTTAGGCCTGGCACACACGCACAATCGCACATGATGAGGACTTAAAAGTCCTCATCATGTGCGACTGTGCGTGTGTGCCAGGCAGAAGCACCCAATCAAATATAGTGCTCAATATGGATTAAATAAATAGATATCATAAATAAAGTGTAATAAAGTGATTTGTGCAACAAGCTCATTAAACATTCTACATTCAGTGAAAGTTCATGCAGTGCAAACTTTGCAGTACATGAACTTTTACTGAATGTAGAATGTTTAATGAGCAGGGGCGCACTGACCCATCGGGCACTTGGGCACTTTATGTAGTGCAAATCCATAATTTGTTAATTGAAAGATTAACCACTTCCCGCCCCGGCCTATAGCAGAATGAGGGCTGGGCGGTTGTTCAGTTATCCTGACTGGGCATCATATGACGTCCAGCAGGATAACAGCTGCCGTGTGCCCAGTCTGACACACCGCTACACCCATCCTAGTAAAGAGCCTCCTGCGGAGGCTCTTTACCACGCGATCAGCCGTGTCCATTCACGGCTGATCACGATGTAAACAGGAAGTGCCGTTGATCTTTTTTTCCTCACTCGCGTCTGACAGACGCGTGTAGAGAAGAGCCATTCAGCGGCTCTCCTGACAGGGGGGGTGTGCTGATTGTTTATCAGCAAAGCCCCCCCTTGGATGCCCACACTGGACCACCAGGGAAGCCGCCAGGACCACCAGGGAAGTACCTAACATGTGGATGGCCAGGTACATCCATATGTGCAAATTAATGCCCAACATATGCCAATCAGTGCCCACAAATGGGCACTGACTGGCACCAATATGGCACAAATAAAATCAGTGATGCCCAGCAATGCCACCCATCAGTGTCCATCTGTGCCACCTATCAGTGCTACCCATAAGTACCCATCAGTGCCACCCATAAGTACCCATCAGTGCCGCCTACGAGTGCCCATCAGTGCCGCCTATGTGTGCCCACCAGTGCCACCTATGAGTATCCACCAGTGCCACATACCAGTGCCACCTATCAGTGCTGTCTATCAGTGCCCGTCAGCGCAGCCATATCAGTTCCCGTCATTGAAGAAGGAAACATACTTATTTACAAAAAATTTTAACAAAAACAAAGAAAAACATTTTTTTTCAAAATTTTCGGTCTTTTTTTATTTGTTGCGCAAAAAATAAAAATCGCAGAGGTGATCAAATACCACCAAAAGAAAGCACTATTTGTGGGAACAAAATGATAAAAAATTTGTTTGGGTACAGTGTTGTATGACCGCGCAATTGTCATGCCTGGTATTGAAGTGGTTAACCGGTTTCTGACCTGCGCGCGCTGATGTACGTCGGCAGAATGGCACGGCTGGGCAAATGGGCGTACCTGTACATCTATTTGAATTCCCCGCCGTGCCATTGCGTGCACGCCGGCCGGGAGCTCCGTGAGCCGGGTCGCGGGTCCCGCGGACTCGATCGCCGCGGGGATACCCGCGATCAGCTCACGGAGAGGACGAACGGGGAGATGCTAATGTAAGCAGCATCTCCCCGTTCTGCCTAGTGACAGGACACTGATCACAGCTCCCTGTCATCGGGAGCTGTGATCAGAGTAATGACACTGCTAGCCCATCCTCCCTACAGTTAGTAATCACTCCCCTAGTACTGACTTAACCCCTACCCGCCCCTAGTGGTTAACCCCTTCACTGCCAGTGTCATTTACACAGTAATCAGTGCATTTTTAATCGCACTGATCGCTGTATAAATGACAATGGTCCCAAAAATGTGTCAAAAATGTCCGATGTGTCCGCCATAATGTCGCAGTCACAAAAAAAATCGCTGATCGCCGCCATTACTGGTAAAAAAAAAATTATTAATAAAAAAACGCTATAAGTTTTGCGCAAAGCAATCAATAAACGCTTATTGCGATTTTTTTTTACCAAAAATATGTAAAAGAATACGTATCGGCCTAAACTGAGGAAAAAAAATGTTTTTTTTATATTTTTGGGGGATATTTATTATAGCAAAATCTAAAAAATAATGCATTTTTTTCAAAATTGTCGCTCTTATTTTGTTTATAGCGCAAAAAAAAAAAAAAAACTGCAGGGGTAATCAAATACCACCAAAAGAAAGCTCTATTTGTGGGAAAAAAAGACTTCAATTTTGTTTGGGAGCCACGTCGCACGACTGCGCAATTGTCAGTTAAAGCGACGCAGTGCCGAATCGCAAAAAGTCCTCTGGTCAGGAAGGGGGTAAATTCTTCCAGGGCTGAAGTGGTTAAAGACTTGTAGTTTTATTAGCTGTTTTTTTTTTTTGACAGGGGCGCAGTTTCAGTGCTTGCCATTTGTGCCATTTTCACTAGATACGCCTCTGGGAGACACAGAGAGAGAGAGAGAGAGAGAGAGAATGTAATCACTTTTATTTACCGATGACGGATGCAGTCTGGGGTGCGCTCAATCCCTCTCACAGCTTTTTCTGCCATGGTGACGCGAATCCATGCAGCGTTCTTCTGATTTGCTGAAGCGGATGTAGAAAACAGGATGACCCGTTCTTTGGCCACCGTGTTTGCAAGGGCTGCATTCTCTGCGTCATTAAAGCGAGGGCTCCTTTTGCTGGACTCTTTGGGGGCGGCACCACTTCTGGCATCAGCCGTAAATGATGATTTTGTGGTCACAGCCACCTGAGGAATCATTTTCCTCTTTTTTCCTCCTTCATTCCTCCTTGGCTTCCTCTTAGTTGAGGTAGAACGCTGTTTCGCCTCCTCCCCTATCTTATGCCTCTCCCCCCCATGCCTCCTCTTTCTCCCATTTCTACTCACACCACCCTCCAATGCACCCACACCACTTTCACACTCAGCACCACCAATCTCAACAACACGTTCAGACTCACCACCACCACACACATTCACTCTCCCAAAATCCCACACAA